>JASSKH010000017.1:8254125-8854125 GCA_031763025.1 Macrocystis pyrifera | reverse complement strand
ATTCCCTACTCTAAAACTTTAACCTTCTAAAACAAATCTGAAAGTTACAGCGGGGATAGGGAGGCAAAATAGCGTTCTCTAAGCAACGTACGAGTAAAACAAAAAAGTGAGGATGGAAAGACTAATCTCCAACCCCCGGCCTGTATCCGAACGATTGACTGGTTTGCAAGGTTTTTTTACAGCATGTCAGAGAGGGGTGGCGGTTCTGACGATACTGCCGGCACCGACGTTGTGACACCTTCCGCCTGCTCCTCTCTCTGCTATCATGTTTCCCTTACTCTCTACTCGTCGGAAGAATGCTCACGCCACAGCCACAAAGGACACAGGATAATTGCACATGGTGGTGGGTTGTTTTGCTGGAAAAAATCATCGTTCGTTCTCACGTATGAGGAGATGAAAGCGACGCCCGTGAAGCGCCCGCCGGCGACAGCGTAGGTCTTGGTGTGGGAGACTATTCACAGGCGTCCCCTTTGGAGAGCAGGAAATGCATCGTAATGCTCCACGGCATCGAAGCTCTCATCGCTGAATCTACCGCAGTCATCCCGGAAGTGGAGGTGGGGGGAGCGGGAGACAGCAAGCACGATGAATGGTTGAGCGTGTTTATGTAGTAGTAACACGTTTGGTGTCAACTTGCCCATGACTCCTCTTTTCCCTGTGACTACCGTTAGAAGGATAGTACGTACGCATCAGTAAATTTCCATGAAATGCAGCGTCTCAGTAAGACGTTTGTATGACATACCCAACTCTTATTCCAAGTATTTTTCACCGGAAGGAGGGCGCAGTTGCGAAAGGGTTATTGACATCACGACGCATGCTGTGTGTATGTTATTTACACTAAACCGTTCTTTCTACCCGTCGACATCCAACATCCGTGCCGATTCTATCCTAGAGAGATACAAGTTATGTGGTCACAAAGCTACCCCACAGAGATACTACATTGTTATGCAGTAAACAGAGTAGATAATGCAATGCCATGTCATCGTACTGGATCGACAGGAACGACATGTTCTATGAAATATATAAACGGAAGAAACAAAGAAACAAATCGAAATACAAAAAGGAAACAATGTCGTGCCCCCCTGTAGGAGATTTGGCAGACAATACAGAACGAGCTAAATAAACAACACCCCACCACATATATACAGAGTAAGACTAAGAACGAAGGGAAATAACCGGCAAACCGGAGAAAAAAAAAGGACCCTCCAGGCAGCAGCAGCAGTTTGTGGTACGAGAAACATAGACAGGTTCTGCCTACTAGTCGGTCTGGTAACTTGCTAACTTGTCTGCCGTTTCCTTTCTGCCTTCGTCAACCATGATATGCCCCAGCCCCGAAGAAGAGGCGTCAGACAGTACAAAACAAACAAAGCAGGCTCGTCATCCACCCACGAAACAGGACTTTTTTCACATGGAAAAAAGAAGGAAGAAATATAGAAAAACAATCTGTGGCCAAAATCAGGTATATCTGATCCTTTTGGGTCGAAAACAAGTAATAATAAAACCAAGTAAAAAAAACTCGCCACGAGCGGTGTTTTCATGAAAATCCATTAAAAAAATTGTGCCTGAACATCAAGGGTGTGGCCTCCAAAAACTTGAATTGTTTTGTTTTCTTTAGGGTATAGGCCATAGAAAACAACAGAGTATACATCATACCAACTGAAGCAGATCGTACACCAAAGATGTCAAGAGACATGTCTAGCAAGGCAAAACGTGCGCTGTCAAGGGTGTAGGGCCGAGTGTTCCACACTAAAGCCTTGTAGTTTGGTGTCAGCCGGGGCATGTCGAGGCAAAGTTGCTGTCGGTCAAGGGGTGAAAAGGCTGTCTCCTGACATCTTTGTCGTACACTCCTAAAAATAAGAAAAGTGAAATCACCGTACGTATGTATGCATAAATACGTACGTACGAGTACAGAGAGTAAGTAGTGCGTAAATGCGTACGTATGTGTACAGAGTTTATACAAACCGAGGGACCGCAGACGCGTACGCAGAGAAAAAACAGTGGACGTACGATGGCCTCTCTGATTGGTTCAAAACTGGCCAACACCAGTTGAAAGCTAGACGGAGTAGAAAATCCTGGTATACCCTGGCCTTTTCGAGCCAAAATCAGGTACGATGTCAGTCTGGCCAATAGCAGGGCTCCTGACGTGTGATTTTTACTTGTTTTTAGTATGTACTGGTAACTGCTTTTAGCCCAAAAGTGGCCAGGTATACCTTTTGGCTAAAACCCTAGAAAAAAAGTAACAATAAGAAAATCACGGAGAATCAAAGCGCAAAAGCAAAAACTAAAGCAAAGGAATATCACGTTTTAACCAGCTGCAGCAGTTGGCGTCACGAGTAGCATAGACATGTGCCACATACTAGTCGACCTGGTGCCTTGCTACCTTGTCTGCCGTCTCATTCCTACCCTCATCCGGTTCCCCTTCTATTCGTCCTGTTGCCCCCCCTGCCCCCATTCCCTTGGTCGGGTTTCCTTCCACTCCTGTTGCCTCCCCTCCCCCCATTCCCTTGGACACCACCGACGGCGGATGCGTGGCACTGCCTACTCAGCTGTGTCTCATCCTCGTGCCATCTCACCATGAACCATTCGGCTACTTCGAGGACCCCCCGGTACCACTTCCCCGCCTTTTTTGCTGCAATAGACCACAGCGCGATCTCAACTCCAAACACCAAGGGGAAGTGTCCCGTTGATCCTTCGATGGCTCGGAACTCCCTAAGGTCTTCGACTATGCATCTATGCCAAGTCTTTGTGCATACTCCTGGCATGGTTGAAGTATATATGCGGCTTTCAAATTAGTTGAAGATTACTTGGGGGGCAGTGGAGGTGGCCCTCCTCAGCCTGAAGCCTCCGCGGCAGTGAACTCGTTGCTCCGCCTACAAAGGACAAGACCCAAGGCGATGTAGACCCTATTCTAACCACTTATCAACTCGTTTGGGCTGGTCGGTGCTGTTCGCCCGGTTGCTTGCCCGGGGACTTCTTTGTCTTTACGTAGCTTTCAAGAGCTTTTTCATGTTTTTCGTTCTTGCCCGGTTGCGACGTGTGAGTACCTGGTACGAGGGACGAACGCCTGGTCTGTTCTTGTGTCCTCCCTTTTCAGCTTGCGACACCCCCCGGGTATTTCAAGTCAACCACAAACCCGAAGAGGAACCTTGTAATATATATATATACCAGATATGAACTGGAGTAGCCTTGCTTGCTCCACACGTGCCGGATGTTGGCTGCGCCGGCGCGTTGTGTGCCATCCACTATTGGGCAGGAGGCTCGGCCACATTTTGGCTTCGTTCGGTGTCGTGGCGCCATGCTAAACTGCTAGGTACGGGAGCGAGGCAGGGATTTTGGCTCGGAAATTTTAATGTCTCCAGCATGTTGTCGCTCGCTGTTCTAAATGACGGCACCTGCCTAAATTTGTGGCTGTTAATGGTATTCCTTTTGTTCGTCGTTCCCTGTAGCAGGATGATTTCGCCAGCATCAGACCTTCTCCCACGCTACGGTATTCTCCACGACCACTACGGTGGATTGGATTGGATTGGACTGATTGGCACGAATGAAGACCCAGGACCCCCTTGCTGAGGACGGAAGCGAGGGAGGCTGCCACGCGTTTCCGATTCCACTTCAAGGCCTTCTGCTGGACTGATTCCGTGGGCCGCGCTATACAGTTCTCAGGCAAGGGAGGGTTTGCGACTGCTTTTCGGCCTTGCCGTTGTGTGTGCTTACGGTGACAATGGTGTACCAGGTAGAAAAGTGCATATGAGGTATGCAGCATGTGCTCCACCTCGGGAACACTTATGTAGAGTCTCTTTCAAGCTAACAACGGCCTCAGTCTTGCAGTTAATCGGCGTGGAGGGGAGCGTACTAATTTGTTGCTTGCCTTGGTCATTAGACTATGGACCATGCATCCCCTTCGAGACGGAGCACTGTTCCTACTTCTAGTAGCGATACCTCCAACAGTTGGGCGTTCATTGTGTTGTGTCCATATAGTACATCGAGCTTTTGCTGTTATTTTCCCCTTCCTGTTTCGCCTCGTGTGGCCACCATCTATCTCCCAGGATAGCGATCGTTTTATCGGGACTACTTAAATGTACCAAACTTCTCCATATCACTTTCTTCCATTTTATTCATATCTAACACATCCTGTTCCTCCTTGTATATTTCACAACTCTCCCACTACGTGAGTGACACTCTCTATTGCTTTGCCACAAGGGCACATATGTGCATCTACAGTACCTTCTCCCGGCTACTGGTATACCTTTTTCTTTTTTGTGGCAGGTCCAGGCCCCATACACGAAATCGCAAACTCAGCTTTTTCGCGAAGTCCGTTGGGTCGTGCAGATACGTTTTCATTCCTAACCCTTCTCTTAACCCCCCGAATATCTCTAAATGTTTATCCTCTTTCGCCGTAATTCTTAGCGCTAGCCTTTTCCTTCCTTCTTTTCTTGTTATTACTTTTGTCCTGTGCCCCCCAAACTTATCTATGGACAGCTTCTCTTCTTGGTTAACTTCTATCCTCCCACACTTTCTTGCTTACGCGATCCCACCTTGCTCCAGCTCGCCCTTGTGTTACGTTCTCCCGTAGAGCTCTGTCAGCTATGGCTGGCATCCCTTTAAGGCATGTTATGTACTTACCGCTATTTCAATTTTCGGGGGGGGGGGGGGGGGGGGGGGGGGGTATGATGTGATGGTCAGCTGGTACACGGGGCCGTTCATAGGTTGGTCAGGTGCTGATTTCCGTTATGCGCAGCGGGTTCTGTTTCAACGTGCTGGAAGTTTGTAGAGTGACGGTTTCCAGCTTATTAGGCGATTGATTTTTCGTCATTAAGAGTGCTAAAGACCGTGGTCGACTGTCATGCCTAACCAACAGGCCGGCTAAGCGCCAAGTTTAGCACCATGTTGATGTCCGTCAACAACCGTTCATATAGAGGGCGGCACCCTTTCCTAAACTGTAGCTGCTTCTCGCTTACGTACAATGGAGTCTCATCTGGAACATGGAAGCGGGAAGGAGCAGAGCGTACCCTGTGGTCCCCATTTTGAGGATGACGACGAGTACCTCGGGGCATGCCTTTGTGGTCAGAACTAAGCATACTCTAACGACAGTCGCCGACGTAAATTGAAGTAGCTGAAGAAGGTTGCTTCAGTTGATCGCCCGCAACAGACACACCGCCACATCTCACTGAAACAACGAGCAACGATAACCCGGTTGTTGTTTTCACGGCAGTGTTCGATGCTCGAACAAAGTGACTACTGTACACGTACACGAACACTTTAGTTTCTTCAGTTTAAAACTTCCCCTCTTGGCTTGGCATATGTTGACTACCCCCCATGAGTACCGTATTAGCACTGACGTGACATCTGCCAACCCACGTCCCACGTGCCACCGGTGGCAACGCAGGCACCACGACCATACCGACACCAGAGAGCCTTTGCTGCTAGTACGGGCGAAATATGCACCCCCCCCCCCCCATCAGAACCAGATTGTTGCTCCCGTGGGTAACTGAGGGCCCTGTGGTGCTATGCAGGGGGCAGAGGCTTGGCTTGTCGAAGCGCCCTCGACATTTCAGCTCCCTGGACCAAGATAGCGTTAATAGTACGTGGGCAATAACGCACCGGGTAGATGATCAAGGTGCCGGAGATCAGGCGATGTCAGAGAGTGGATGGCGCAGTCGCCCAAAGCCAACAATTTTCCCCCGTGTTTGCCGGCACTTGCTATATAGCAGTAGCAACTAGAGACGATGTAAGAGTGGCGCCATAGAAGAACCACGACAAGCAGTTTCAGTTTGGGCATCACGAAGGGGACGGGGGGTGGGAGGTGGGGTGTGCTGTACATGTACTATGTATTGGACGAACGTTGCCGTGAGGTGAAGGCAGTATAGAGGCCGAGGGAAAAAAACTAAACTAGAAAGTGCGGCGGGGAGTGCTAATTGGATGCGTCCGAGAGGAAGGCAATCTGGGGGACAGTAAATATGACCCGTCGAACAGGCAGTAGTGGTATGAAGCCATATCGAAGGCGTTTCCGGATTCCGAGTAGGGGGGGGGGGGTTCTCTAACGTTTCTAGGAAACGCCCTTTCCTATCACCCCCCCTCCGATACAACCCCCCACTGCGCTCCTGATCCCCCCCCTTCCCGCGCGCTCACCGTATCGGCGTTAGAGTGAGTACGCTGACCAATAATACGTTGCAGTGGCCGTTTCGCGTGGTTTGCTGTTTTTAAGCGTTGCTGGCGCGAAAGTGTTGGTGGAGTGCAGAGATGAAGGGAGGGAGGGAGGAAGGGACGGAGATGTGGCGTAGTGTACTGCTTTGCCTTGTCAGAGATTGGCGGCCCCTATTTCCACGCGGACGGACCAGTCGAGCGACTCGGTTTTGAACGATTCGGTTTCGAGCGATTCCGTTCCGATCAATTCGGAGCTGCAGAGGTTTGGGAAGGAGGAGAGGGGACGGAGTTTCCGATCAAACGCTTGCCGAGGCTTCATGAGGGGAGGGGGGGGGGGGGGCATCAGTCGACATTGAGGTGCGCTTGAAATTCCACCTATCGTCCTGATGTGGTTGCCCGGTTGACGTTCAGCTTCTTTGCTTGCTTGCTCCGGGCGTTTGTTGATCTTGACTCAGATCGTCGTGTGGTGGTACGAGTAGAGATGACGATTATGACGATGATGCCGCGGAGGTGTCCGTACATGTCGTCTGCCGCTTTGATTGGACTATGTTTGTATTATTGTGTATGGATACTGGGCGTGCAGGGGGGGTACGTGAGGGGACGGGTTTTCGCCGAATATACTGGTACTCATCAGTCTTGAATGCCTCAATATCGATAAGTACCTACGTACATGTTGATCTCGAGTACGTACGTACGTAAAACTTGTTTCTATGAGACTTGAAGCTTGGTTGATGAATGAGTCTAATCCCAGTCGCCGATATAATACCAAGCAGAGGAAAATGACGTCGAGCGGGACTGATGTGTTTATGTTTTCTGTGGTCACGCCACCTTCAGCTTGAGTCTGCCTCGATGGAGAAGCAACTTGATTCTAGTATAGACGCGTGCTGCGGTAGGGGTATGATATATTTAGATGGATATATAGCCTGCGCAAGCTCTTCGTATAGGGGCTCCTCCTACTTGATTTGAGGAGCTCCATTCTACTAGGAATCCACCCAAAAACTGCTTTGTCAAAAAAAGTTGTACCAGGTACTCTTTAACCGATAAGCAATCCCATAGCGTAGCTATTGCAAGTCTAATACTAAAAGTACTGTACGAACAAACGATGTTATTATCAATAGCGGGTACTGTGGTTCCTCAACCGAGAAGCCCCGTCAGCCAGAAACAGCTTTGATGAAACTTACTCCCCGTATCGTCGCAGGCACCCGTACTGCCACTACTACTGTACGTAGTAGTGTGTGTGAGCTTCACATTAAACCGTCCTTTCTACCCGTCGACATCCAGCACAACCAGTGTCCGTGCCGATTCTTCAATCCTGGAGAGATACAAGTTCTGTGGTCACAAAACTACGCCACAGAGATCCTACGTTGCCACGTATGCAGTAAGCACAGTGGACAATGCAGTGCCATGTCATCATACTGGATACGACAGGCACGACATACACATTCTATGAAGTAGAGAAACGAAAGAAAACACACTAAAAACGAAAACAAAGAAGACAACTCGAAAGAGAAAGAACAGAGAAAAAAAAAATAGAAGAAACAAACTGTCGTGCCCCCTCCGCAGGGGATGTGGCAGACACTTGAAAATCACGAGCTGGAAAAAAAAAGAAGTAAACACAACTACTTGTAAACATAGTAAGACTAAGAACCAAGGGAAAATAACAGGCAAACCAAAGCACAAAGCGGCAGCAGTTTGTGGTCCGAGTAGCATAGCCAGGTTCTCCCTGCTAGTCCGCCTTGTACCTTGCTACCCTGTCTGCCGTCTCCGTCCTGCGTTCGTCAACTATGCCCCGCCCCTCGGCGTCAGACAATAAGAAACAAGCAAAGCTGGCTCGTCATCCACCCACGCCACACGATTCCTGTAATAAGGCTTATCAACAGAAGAAAGGAAGAGAAATAAATAAAATGGAAAATCACAGAGGAAAAAAAGAAGACAAATGAATACCACGTTCGAACCAGCTGCACCAGTTGGCGGCACGAGTAGCATAGGCATGTTCTACTTCCTAGTCGGCCAGGTGCCTTGCTACCCTGTCTGCCGTGTCCTTCCTACTTTCGCCCACCGCAGTTTCCCTTCTACTCCTCCTGCCCCCCCCCCCCCCCCCACATTCTTCTTAGTAGGATGCAGCTCACCCTTCATGCGACTCGCCGGACACCTCACGGCGCTTCGCGCTTGGTGCAAGCAATGTCTGCCTGGTCGGTGAAAACCCGACATGCTCCGTCCCGGCATTGTAGGGATGCGAGGGTCTATGGTCATACGACTACGGCCATGCATGAGATCGAGTACATCTCTCTTATCGAGTACACCCCCCCCCCCCCCCCCCACATTCCTTTGGTCGGGTTTTCTGCCACTCCTCCTCTTGCCCCCCCTCCCCCCCATTCCCTTGGACACCACCCACGGCGGATGCGCAGTACCGTATAGTAAAGGGAGTTGAGTTCGCACAGAGGTGGGATGGTCTTTCGGGCGCTCGGTTTTTCCAGAACCAGGAAAGGTTGCCAATACAGCACCGAACGGCAACAAGGCGTTTTCGGAAAGATCTGGCCGAGAGAGAGCCTTTACCCCTAAAGCATTGTGTTGGACTGTATTGTAGCACCCTTTACCGTTATCGAGACAACGAGCCCCGAAAACCGCGTGCGCACTCAACGGTCTCTATTATCGTATGCCGTATTCTCAGGCATACTTGTACTGCAGTAGGTGCTCGGGGGTGAACTAAAAAACAAAATCCGACACCTCACTACCCACTTTCGAGACTCAGACAAGGGAGGGGGGGGCATATATACGTGTAAATGAAACCCACAGGTAAGACAAAACTAGAAACAGAAAAAAAAAAAAAACACATTCCCGTTTTATTTTTTTTTCAGAAATCCTCGACCCCACAGGTTTGTTTTTCATTATCATGCGACCCCGGTGGCTCGGTAGGTGGTCCGCGTGCCTATCAAGATCACTTTCGTGGGTTCGAGTCTCACCGAGGGCATGCTCGTAGGGACTTTTTCTTGCATAAAAAAATGATTAGCGGAAAGCGCGAGAGCGTGAGTTAGCTACATTCGATGAAAATCGACGAGCAATGGGAATGTTGAACCCTATGCGGGACAAAAATAAAGGCACGTACCGGGGGGGAGAAGGGACAACGCCTGAGACCACGGCTTGTCCAGAAAATCGCTGAGGGTAAAACCTCCTACGAGTCAGGCTGGAAAGTAAAAGTGATGATTAAAAAAAGAAAAATGACCTGCTTAGGACTGTAATGTCGTTCTTCTTTTTTGTCGTGCGCCCCCGAAGTACTATCAATAGGTATGCTGCATTGTTGCATTGCGACCGCCGTGACAGCACACCTCGACAGCCGAACTCGCCGTAGCGCCACAAATCTAAACATTTCGGCGTCCGCAGTTTCTTAAAAGAAAAATAGATCAGAGCGTCAACATCGAAGTTTAAGCTTCTGCCCTTTTTTTCAACAGCCGGCCATATCATCTTGGCCACGGGGCTCCATATTTCATCAACACGATTGTCGAAAAAGTTGAGGCAAACAAAATGTCAGGCACACCCGATCGCGAGGCTTGCTTTCCCATCCCAACATAATCGGTAACCACGCACAAGGTATGTCATTGTTATTTTTTGTGCTTGCACAGCAGTGGCACGAGTGCCTTTAATCGTGGTCTGTTGTTGGCGGAAACCAGCAGACATACCCGTACTATTTAGTAGACATATCGCCTACTACAACGATTGACTAAAAACCCTCTATTGTAGAGAGGCTAAAGACAACCTGGTGCATAAAATCGCCTGGCATCTGCCGTGCGCATACAACTTGGCATCTGCCGTGTACAAGAAATCGCCTGGCATCTACCGTACAACCCCCGTGCCCCCCTTCTCTTCCGTCGTCGTCGCTTCAGCCCTAGACTACAAGAAACTTCTACAGTTCCAGGCGTGCTACGGAGAGGTGTAATAGCACCTGCATTTCCTGAGGCTTCTCCCTTAAGGCTTTACGGAGTTACATGTATTCCTCACCCAATAACCGGATTTTCATAAAAAATATAAGCCACGCCCAACAAAAAACCCCATGGGATACTGCTGTAAAATTCGCGTTGGATCCAACGATAATGGGTGCCGATAGCTCTTGACTCGAGGGTTCCCGCCAACCAGAAAGTCTTTGACTCAAAAGTGTGAGCCCCTGCCGTAGAACGCCTCCGGCCGGTGGTTTCCATAACTTACCGTCAATACTATCAGTACTATTGAATGTTGTGCTGCATGTTTAGTGCCGTCAGGAAGGCCTCCAGCCACCATTACTCTTCGCATAAGTGCTGCTATTGATACTATGCACTGGCATACACAGCGCTCTACATGGTAGCAGAGTTTTTTTAGAGCGAATAACACGCCAATAGTCTGACCCAGTGTTCTGGTGGTGGTTCTACTTCCAACTGAACGGGCCCAGAATTTTTACTGTACTGCTGTACCGTGTTGACAGTCCATACCGCTGGATTGTTACGGGGGGCCCTTCTGTAGTAATACACAGTAATCAAAACCCATGATAGGCCCAATAAGCATGTACCATGTACCCGCTTATGTTCATACGCCATATTTGGTTTTGACTACTGTGTGTTCCCCTGTAACAGTATAAGAGTATGCAGTATGTTACCGTATCCGACGACGAAAAATCGACCACGCAACGGCAAAAGTGTTGCGAGCGATCAACCAGGGACCGATTCACTGTTTCCGAGGACCCCCTTCACTTAGTCATACCTCTCGAATAACCCAATCCGTCGACACCTCGGAATCGGAAACCAAGACCGAAATTGGTGCACACCAAGCACTCCACTCGAAATAAGGCATGCCTCTATAACCTTGCCCTCCACGACATTTTATAACGAAAGGCGACCTCTTGCCGACCTGCTGTAGTTACCGAAGCTGCTACTATTGCACTGCTGAATGGACTAGATGGATCCTTACTCCCAAGCAGTGCCAAGAATGCGCGAAAGAGGGTATGAGCCCAAGACGCTTACAACAAAATAAAAAACTGTCTTCAGCACTGACAGGATAGCTGTGTGGGTCTCTACCCCACCACCAATCACAATATTTTGCGCGACAGCTTGAAGTGCGTAAAGGAGTGCGAACGGACGATACCAAGCGTCACAGAGAAATACGTTCCGCCTCCTGCAAAACCATTCCCTTCCCCCTATTGAATAAAGCATTCGTCACCACTACCAACACCCCCCCCCACCACTACCTATATTACCTTCACCAACACCCACCACACAAGGGAACTAAGAACGCCTGAATCATTATCGGAAAATTCGCAACAAGCGTAAATCACACAACGAAGTACTAGCGGTGAACTATGAGACCGGCCACCAATGGACTCGGTTCAGAGACAAACGATATCGACAGAGCCAGCTAATATCAACATTGCAGCACACTCGACGATCTGATTGTTAAGACCTACTGACCCATTCAACAGCCCATCATCATCCACCACCTAATTCAGTAGAGCCATGAACCCCTGAACCATTGCCGGAACCTCCACGCTAGGAGTAAATCACACACAAACATACCACACAACATAATAAAAGACGAGAACAGTGGCCGATGGACTCAATGCAGTAAAAGCTCAGCTAAGGCGAAACGTTATATGCAGCTTTTTTTACATGAGTATAGCCCACTAGACGTCCATGGGCCACCAATGGCAGCGCCGAGACTCGAAAGAGAGACACGAGAAGATGTGCGAGACACCAGCATCTCCAACTATTACTTAAACCACCCCTACCATTCACACCACCTACTGCACGATCCACGTTACAGTCGTGCACCCAGAACGTGACTTTCCTATGCCCCGACCAACACCGATAGAGGATGAAATCGCCTGCATCTGTCCATCTATTTTTTTTTAATTTTTAGTTTGCATCCATCTACGCATTCATCCATCCACCCATCCCTCGGAGTAAGACAGGGACTCTCTGTAATTGAACAGTACAGTAGTATCATACGGGTTCGCAAAAGAGGGTGTGCTTGCTGTGACTGAGAAAGGAAACGCTTCGTCCGATCAGCACCATCTAGACCTCTAAACCCACCGCTTCTTGGGGACTACCTTGCTCCTCCTCCCCCCGCCACCGCCCCCTTGTTGGTGGCGGCCTCCTCCCTGGCAAGGGATGAAGCCCCTGCCCCTGAAACCACCTTCTGACCTCCACCGGCGACGATCTTGGCGTCGGTTTTCCGGGGCCTGCCAGCGCTCCTGGAGGCGGTTGAGAACGGGGGGCGGGGGGCAGGCGGGAAAATTGATGTCAAACTCCCCGCGTTTTGTATACGACAGCTGGCCCACGGTTACTACGCATTGCGTATAGTAAACTAATGAAGTGCTGCCTTCCGATAACTTGCAAACTAAACGTCTCTAACTCATAAACAATCTGCGCTAAGAAGAACAGAAAATCGAGAAAAAAAAACTACTGCATTAATGCGTACTGGTCTGGAATGTAGGCAACTTCTACTCTATGTAGAAACACAGAAAAACTAAGCCACTTTTGCAACTGAAGCCATGTGGGATTTTTCTTTCGTAAACAAAAATAGATGTTTTTGATCGTATCACCATGCAGGGAAGAGGTAGGAGCCGAAAAACGTATTGGGTGACCCGGGAATATTTACGTAGTATCCCCCCTGGGTAAGCTCGTAGAGACCGAAAAATCGAGAATGTTTACGTTTGGTATTTGTAGGGGGATTACTGTACTTTTAGCCATCTCAAAACTGTTCGTTGCGAACAATCTTGTACCATCGCTCTCGGAAACAATAAAACAGGTCCGAGAGCTACGCTGTAGAGTAGACGAATACTGAAAATAACATCGGAGGAAATGCAAGCGAAAAAGAAAAGGGAACAGGAGCGCTCCTCGGGGGCTCGAGCTCACGTCGACAAATTAAAGTTGTATGTACCCAAACTTCACGACGCATACCCTCAAGTCACCTATATTTCGACACAGACTGCTACAGCACTGAAGATTGAACCTAACTTACGCAAACTATGTTGAATATAGAGAAGTGTTCATCCTGCTGAAAAAATAACACTGTTAATATCAGGCATCTGGTACGAAATAACGCTAATTCGCTGCTGTGTATATTTGACCTGAGCGTCGGCCCAGGGGAGAAGCGGGTGGCAAAAAACAACAAACTATAATATCAGGACAAACATGAGTTATGAGAGATTTTTCGATCTCACAGCTGAATGAAATGTCGTTTATATTTAATTCCAAACATCGCGTGGTGTATTGTTGCTCACACACTTTTGACACGCTCGAAAATCGCATTTTAATAAGAACGGCCCCGCGATAACTGGACAGGAGTACTTGTCAATTCGCTCTCGCAGAAACTAAAAAAACAAGGCGCGACGCGATGGCAGCAATGGAGTTATTTTTGGTACAAAACGGGCAACATAGACGGTACGCACATATTTGACGCGCGCTATGTATATCATGGTATGTATATATACGATAGGGGTGTATACGAGTAGCACACTTAGGCCCAAATATTTCTGGCTGACGATTTTCGGCCAGAAAGCTCCTGGACTGAGCAAGTCCCGAAGAAGTCACGAAAGCATTAAGGCAATAAGCCACCGAGACAATAAGGCACTAAGACACGCCTTATCGCTGAAAGACTATTAACTTGTGTCATGACACCTGCCGTAGACCGTGGGGGATGCATAAGAATTATCCTTCGGGTTACACTTTCTTTTTGTCAAGAAGTTAATGTCAGTTTTTAGGTGAAGGTATACTGCACTTAGTATATGTATACTGTAGCTCCTCGGGCGAGGCACACTCAGACAAATAGGCGCACCGCGTAAGCAGCACAAACATGCGTTTTTTTTTTAGTGTTGTCCCCAGCAAGAACGCCCCGAGACAATCCCGCAACCAATCATCGCATCGTGAGAGACCTCGTACCTCAGCCGGCCATACATCCCTTCCGGCTTCGGTCGGTTTCCGTCCGCCCCCCGGTCGTCGGAGACGATCCTCTTCACGGCCACTACGGCTGGTGCCCTCGCCGCCGCCCTCGAGCTCTCGGTGCTCCTGTACCCGAACGACACAACAACACAAGTAAAAAAAGCAAAGTGCGGCCGGGAACGGGGGCGAGGGGGGGAGCAAGTACGTTATTATTTTATTTTTTCTGTTGAAGACATAATATACGCAAGGTTTCGCAGCGCCAAGGGAGGGGGGGGGGGGGGGGGGGGGTGTACTCGATAGGAGAGATGTACTCGATCTCATGCATGGCCGTAGTCGTATGATCATAGACCCTCGCATCCCTACAATGCCGGGACGGAGCATGTCGGGTTTTCACCGACCAGGCAGACATTGCTTGCACCAAGCGCGAAGCGCCGTGAGGTGTCCGGCGAGTCGCATGAAGGGTGAGCTGCATCCTACTAAGAACCGCTTGTGAGGCGGACTTGCATATGGATGACAGCTTCAATGAGGGGGGGAAACGCTAAGAGAAAAGGGGATGGCTTCAACAGTATACCATATCCTACCCACGGAGATCACCCGCTCGCTCCTCTAAAACAATAAAACTGGTACGAAGAAGACGCGCTCGCTGGTTTATAACCATTATCGCTCTCGCTCTAAAGTACACCTACAAGGGCGTCGCACTAATAGCACTCTTTTGCAGGACATGGAAGGCTTATGGAGTCGGCCAAACCAGCGTGAGCGCAGTTCACCCTGTGCCCTATACTGGAATACATCAGAAACTTCAAGCAAGCCGCTCTACCAGGTATCTGAATAAAACACAGTAAACATGTAAACACGGATAACCATACTGCACAATGCTGTACCATACCGTACCTGGTCAACGAGGTGCGGCCGGGCTTGTCGACACCCGGTGCGACGGCCTTCCTACCCTTCCCCGTCGCGGCCGACGGCACTGCTGGGCGCGTGGTGTTGGTGGTAACAGCCGATAGCGGAGACCGCGCTGCCGCCGATGCGCGCCTCGCAGCTACGCCTCGTCTCTCGGTCGAAGAACTAGGAAGGGCTTGGACCCTGTTCCCCACGGCAGAAGGCGAGGGAAATACCGCACCCCCCGACCCCACCGCCAACCCAAGGAGCGCGCCTGACCGCACTGCTTTGTCTCTCGGCCGAAGAAGCAGCAGGAGGCGACATGGCTTGTGCCCTGCTCCCCACGGCAGACGGCGACGGAAACCCGCGCCCCCGACCCCGCCATCGACCGAAGAAACGCGCCTCGCCGCAGCACTGTCTCGCCTTTCGGCCGGAGAAGCAGCAGAACGAGACATGGCTTGAGCCCTGTTCCCCACGGCCGACGGCGAGGGAAATAAGGCGTTCCTGGCCCCACCCCCGACCCAAGGAGCGCGCCCCTCGATGACAAAGCCCCCGACCTTGCCCCCTAGGCGCGTCGGCTTCTCGGTTGCGTTTTCGGGCTGAAGTTTCGTGTCGGTGGCGGTGGCAACTGGGGTGGCGGTGGGGGTAGGAGTGGCAGCGGTGATGGGGGTAGAGGTAGCTGGCGTAGATGATTTGGCGGGTAGCGCCTTGCCATTCTCCGTGGTGCGAGGCGCCGGATTGGCGGTGGAAGCCGTAGTCTCGAGGGTGGCGACTGCAGACAGGCTCGCCGAAGGAAGGACAGTCTCGGCCACCAGCCCAGCCTCGCCCGGTTGCGGTGCCATCGTCATCGTCGTGGTGACCGCCTCCCTCGAAGTAACCGTGGTAGTTCTCGAGCCCCGCTGTCCGGTCGCTGTGTCGCTCGCTATGGTCGGCGCGGCAGCGGAGTTGGCGAAAGCGGCGACGGGAGCGGCAACGTCAGCGGCAACTGCAGAGACACGGTTGTTCATGGTGGTGATGGCGGTGGCGGTGCTACTGGGGGTGGCGGCGGTGGCGGCGGCCGTGGTAGAGGCGACTGGCGTAGAGACTTTGTCGGGTTGAGTCTGGTCATTTGTCGTGGTGCGAGGCGCTGTTTCGGTGGTGGGGACCTTAGTCGCGACGACGGTGGTGACGGCGGACAGGCTCGCAGAAGGAAGGGCAGTCTGGGCCAACAGCCCGGCCTCGCACGGTTGCGGTGCCATCGTCATTGTTGTGGTCGCGGTGACTCCATCCCTCGAAGCAACCGTGGTAGTCCTCGAACCCCGCTGCTCGGTCGCTGTGTCGCTCGCTATGGTCGGCGCAGCAGCGGGGTTGGCAAAGGCGGCGACGGGAGTGGCAGCGGCAACTGCAGAGACACGGTTGTTCAAATTGGTGATGGCAGTAGTGGTGCTGCTGGGGGGGTGACGGCGGCGGCGGTGGTGGTAGAGGCGACTGGCGTAGAGACTTTGTCGGGCTGTGGCTGGTCATTTGTCGTGGTTCGGGGCGCCGGCTCGGCAGTGGGGGCCTTAGTCGCGACGACGGCGGAGGCGGCGGACAGGCTCGCTGAAGGGAGGGCAATCTTGGGCAGTAGCCCGGCCTCGCACTGCTGCGGTGCCATCGTCATCGTCGTCGTCGTGCCCGCGTCCATCTCAGCAACCTTGGTGACAGTGGAGCCCGACTGTCCGGTCGCTGTGTCTCTCGCTTTGGTTGGCGAGGGAGCGAGGTTGGCGAAGGCGACGTCTGGAGCGGCAGCGGCAGCGGCAGTGACAATCGCAGAGGCACGGTTATTAATGGTGGTGGCGATTGAGGGTGTGGCAGAAGACACACCGAGCTGGCCGGCAGGAGTTGTGCAGTCGATGCCGTTGACGTGGCTGTTGCCGTTGCTGTTGCCGTTTCCTCGGATCTCGGCCGTCGACCCCGCTCCGTATTCTTGAAGCTTAGCGGCTAGGCGGTCGCGATCAGTGATCAAGGTCGACACTCTATCCTTCAAGTCGATGTTCTGTCCAATCATGTTTCGCTTCTCTGCCTCAAGCGTGGCGTTAGACGCCAGCAGCTTGACAATGTCTTCCCTGGACAACACCGCGGCGGTGTGCACCGTGCTGACCACCTTCTGCCAAGCCAGGACGATCTCGGCCTGTTGGGCAAAAAACCACGCGAAAAAAAATAAAAAGAAGTGGAAGCAAGAGTTTTTATCAAGATGAAACAACGTACGCACTTCTATATACCAGGTATATATTGAATATGGACTAACTACGCGTGCACCGTTTGAACCACCGCACGTAGACTCATTTCATAGACTATTCTACAGCAGTACCAGTACAATAATCTACAAATGGACTCGTCTATAGTATGGCACCAGTACAACCGCCAATGGATAGTGATAACTCACAGACTACATCACTTTACTGGCGGAAGTTCGGGGGTACTTCACTATTTGGCTACAGCAATACCCTTGTTTGCAGATGGGGAAAGTCGAGCTGAATATACATATTTTACAAGCTGGTTCAAGTTAAGCGACGGTAAATCATTTCCCGACTAAAATCCACGCCGTTTTTCGAGTCAGACCGTGATTTTTTGCACACGCCTTCTATAAGTCCTTACGAACACATGACCTAACGTTTTTTCCCCCCCCCTGATGTTTCTTTCTTTGTTTTTTATTTCGGCGAATTTTTTTTTTTACTTACTTACTTATCACTTTCACTTTCCAGCCTAATTCGTAAGAGGTTTTACCCTCGACGACTTCTGGACAAGCCGTGGTCACAGGTGTCTTCCCTTCTCCCCCCCGGTACGTGCCTTTATTTTTTATCGCGCATAGGGTTCAGCATTCCCACTGCTCGTCTATTTCCATGGAATGTAGCTAACTCACGCTCTCGCGCTTTCCGCTAATCAATCTCTTTTACGCAAGAAAAAGCCCCTACGAGCATGCACTCGGTGAGACTTGAACCCACGAAATTGATCTTGATAGGCACGCGGACCACCTGCCAAGCCACCGGGGACGCCGGCATTTGGACCACCTTGAAACTAGTATTTTCGATCAAAAAAAAGAGAAAGAAACTCGAAGGTCAGTCCTCGCTAAGGAGATAAATAAAATGTGTGCAAATTTTCAGGGTGTACCTCTGAAAAATGGCGTTGGCATTTGGACTTTTATGCGGACAAAGTCCAACAATTAGGCATTGCCTCGTAATTTGTTACTGTAGTTTTAGTATAAGGTCGATTTTTGGCGATGTACTATGCTCAATATTGAACACATGCAGGTCAGAAATTCGTTTTTTTTGCGCGATACGTTGAACGGACATGCCTTGGAGTACTTGGAACCGGACTGTTCAGAAAAAATAGGGGAAAAAAAAACGTCTTCCTATGGAAACGCCTACGCTACCGTATTTAAGGCCCGTGGTTAGTCGGGATACATTTTCGTCACCAGCGCCAGCCCTAGGACCTCCACAAAAAAAAAAGGCTATGTCACCCTTTCCGCTGTTCATGGCGGTCAGTATGATACCAAACTTGTCGCGATCGAGTAGATATTTGTTGTTGCCGGCATTCGTGGGGGAGAGAATTTCCGCCTTTTAACTTAAAAAAGCTCGTAGTCTTGAAACATTTGGGCACTCAGCCCACTTTCTTAACGGTCTGCCCGACGGTTTTCGGCTTTGCTCAGGATCGAACGGATTGGTTCGGGTCGGACCTCACCATAAGAAACCCAACGATTCCTTGGGTTTATTTTTGTATCCAATGCTAGCGTAAGTACGGAATTCGGCACCAACCCAACTGGTTGGAATCGAACAGAACCGAAATCAGTTCCGAACCGAAAAAAAACAGTGTTCAGCCGAAGCTAACCGATATCGATTCCTGTTGTAACATCGCGTCGTAGGTCACTACGTATATAGTTTGGGACCATTGTACCGGTCCTAAACGAACCGCACCAAAATCGGTCCGACTCGAACCGAACCGAACCGAAATTAGTTCCAAACCAAACCAAAATCAGTTCCGAATCGAATCGAAATCTGTTTCGAACCATACCAAAATATGTTCCGAACCGAATCGACATCAGGTCCGAATCGATCCGAGACAAAATCAGTTCCGAACCAAATCTTACCGAACCGGTCCTGAACGAACCGCACCAAAATCGGTCCGATTCGAACCGATCCGAAGTGGTTCCGAACCAAACCACAACCGGTTCGGAATCGAAGCGAAATCGGTTCCGAAACAAACCAAAATATGTTCCGAATCGAAGCGGAAGCAGCTCCGAACCGAACCAAAATCGCTTCCGAACCAAACCAAAATCGGTTCGGAATCGAACTGAACCGAGCCGAATCGGACCGAACCGAAATCGACTCCGCATCAGATCGAACCGAAATCGCTCTCGAACCAAACCAAAATCGGTTTCGATACCGAACGAGAATGGCTCCTCACCTCATGAAAATGAACCATTTTGAACCGAAATCGTTTCCGAATCGAATCAATATCGGTTTCGAATCGGAGCGAAATCGGCTCCAAACCGAACCAAAATCGGTTCCGAATCGAACCCAACAGAGCCGAACCGAATCCAGTTCTGAACCGAATTAAGTTCACTTCCGAACCGAACCAGACAGAACCGAACCGATTGCTTGGAAAACCCTGAAACACCCTGGAAATATGAAAAAAGTAAGGATGATGTGAAATTTCCAACAATAAATAATGCAATACATAGTTCAACAGCATTTTTGGCAATACCCTGCGCACGCTGATGAAAAAACAATACCTATGATCGGCACGAGGAATGCAAATCTCAAATCTCCCTCTCGATCCTTCATATTATGCAGCAGTCAGTACAATGCAATACGCGAAATATTGCACACATATACCTGGTTTTGCACTGCGATGGCGCATGCGCGGGCAAATGCATCCTTGGTGCTGGCCTCCGTTCGCTGCGTCAGCGCCATGGCACCCTCGAGGGCCTCTGCAATGGGCCCGTCCTTCAAGTCCGCCTTCAAAGGTGCTGCAAATTTGGCGGTGGCGGTTGCGGTGTCGGCGGCGGCAGCGGCGATCGAGCTAGTCTCATGCTGCCGCTCCACCTCCTCCACTGTCTCCTCCTTCTCGTCGCCCTGCTGTTGCTTGTCTTCCTGCTGCTCCTGTTCAACTTGTTGATTAACTTGCTCTCGATCCTGCTGCTGTTGTTGCTTTTGCTGCTGCTGCTGCTGCTGCTCGTCATGCTGCCGGTCTTGCTGATGCTGCTGCTGCCCCCCCCCCCCCATCTTCCTGTATCTGCTGCAGGTTTTCGCGCTGTCCAACCTTCTCAACCACGAGGCACAGCTGATATCCTTGGTCGTGGTCTTCCAATAGTTCTCCGATCATCGCGTCAACTTCATCCACGTCGAAGTCGAAGTCACCAGGTTCCGGGTTGCCGCTAGTGCTGCCGCGGATGAACGGGACAGGGGATAGATCATGTTGTTGCTGCTGGTACTGCTGCTGGTGGGGCGTCTGTTTCCGGTCTGGTGAGAAAATTTCTCCCAGCGGCGGCAGCGAGAGCGACGCCCCATTTAGGAGCCCAGCAGGCTCGATCTCGACGGATGCCACGCTGCTGTTCAACAGGTCGTGTTCGACATCATTGGCAAGGTGGGTGTCATTGGGGTCGGTGTCCGCGCCTCCGCCAACAACGTCGATGATCACGCACGACGAGCTGTCAGATCCGTTGTTGCTGCTGCTGATGCTTTCATCCGCCGCCGCGGTGTGGCGGTTCTGGCGTGGCGCGGAGCCAAGGCTGCTGCTACGGCGACGGCCGTCGGGCGGGGATGGCCACAGGTCGTCCGAGCTGAATGACAGCAGCTCACTCCCTATCGAATAGCGCTCTTTCGGCACTGGACCGAAAGAGAGCCTGTCTTTTCTAGCAGAGGCCGGGGGGGTTGTTGCCGCCCTTGCGACGACGACGTTGCTGCCGTTACTGCCGATGATGCTGCCGCTGCTGCTGGAGCTGGTGTTGCTGTTGCTGATCTTGTCGTTGGGTTTGTTGGGCGGGACGCTTGCTGTACCCTGTGAGAGGGGGGGCGAACCGGCGACGACGTTGCTGCTGTTGCTGATGATGTTGCCGATACCGATGCTCCTGCTTCTGCTGTTGTTGTTGCTGATATTGTCGTCGGTTTTGGTGGGCGGAACGTTTGCTGCACCCTGTGAGAGCGGGGGGGAGAGACAACGGCAGCCCCAGCAGCAGTGTGAAAGATGAAGCAGCAGGAATACAGCAATCAATCGAAGGCACTTACTTTTTAGAGGTCGCGTGTTTGTTGAAAACATCAAACGGCCGGAACTCATGCAGTACATACATACAGTACACCTCTTGCAAGTTGTCGGGTCTGAATCGACCGCCCTTCGTTTTCATGCACGCTGCGAGTTTCTACTACTGTACTCGTGCACAGTGCAGAACCAGCTTTTGCTTATTTCTCCCCCTGCAACGGCGATATCGAGTGGAATTCGCCGGCGTACATACATGCTGGTGGCGGGCGGGTGGAGGCAGCGGGTGGCCTGGGAACAGCCACTTGAAATACGCCACAACGGATGCTTCATGTGGTCTGTTTGAGCAAGCCATGTGGCAGAGGAGGGGAACTGCTCTGGGTGGGGGTGCGATCGACCGATGTTCTCTTTAGGCTCGCCATCTCTACGAGCACAAACTGTGCTCTATACTTGAATTCGCACCGCGTTGTCGTGCCACCTCGCTTCAGACTCACCAGCTCGTCGCTCGGCGTGAGGGGTGTCACAAGCTTCTTCGACTCCTGCTTCTTCGGCTGCTGCTGCTTCGGCGGCTGCTCCTGCTGCTGGGGCCCTTCTCGGTCGCCCGCAGCGCGAGCCGACGCACTCCTGGTGCGGGGCATTATGCTCGTCGTCTGTTCTTCGCCTGTGGCTTGTGCTGACTTGATCTGTCGACCCTGGCACAGCTGCTGTACCCTTCAGGCTTGAGAGAGCAGACAGATGATGGGAAATGATGATGCTGTGAAGAAGAATGGTGTGGATGGGGCAATCGAAAAAAAATGAAATACGCGTCATGAAGCCCAAATGGTTGTTGTCTGATCGATGGTTGGTTGACTGCAAGATCGCAAGATCGCTATTATGAGATAGGGGGGGGGGGGGGGGGGGGGGGGGGGGGTACGCATTAATATGCATGGCCGGGGGGGGAGGGGGGGCAGAAAAAAGGAACACCCAACAGCAGTCAAATGGCGTTTGACGGTACCAGAAGCAACGGAGATATAGAGCTCTTCTTGCAGAGGGGGCTCCACGAGATTTGCGCAGAGCCGGCTTCTTAGATCTGCGCCTATACAGGTAATACTAGATATGTCGTATGCGGGCAAGCACCAACCCAGACCCCTACTACACCCCACAAGAGGACCTTCGTCCGGAACAAAATCCGGCAAAAAATACGTTTTTTTTTCATTTTTGAAATTACATTTTTTTTTTCATTCTCCAAATCTCCGCTGTTGTTGTTCTATACATACCAAATCGTACTGGTATATCTGGTACCAGGTATGTTCAAGAAAAACATGTACCAGCCACCAGGGCATACCAGCCACCCAGGTATCCTGTTTCT
This sequence comes from Macrocystis pyrifera, assembly GCA_031763025.1. Classification (NCBI taxonomy): domain Eukaryota; class Phaeophyceae; order Laminariales; family Laminariaceae; genus Macrocystis; species Macrocystis pyrifera. The sequence continues at coordinate 8,831,640 of JASSKH010000017.1, read as the reverse complement.
CTATACATACAACAAGCAGCAGGGTAGAACTTAAAATAGGCGTGCGACACACATGTATGGTATTATGTTCAGCTCATACAAACGGCAGCACTTATTGTTTCTCCTTCCCGACTGTACGTACATGAGTAGACTAACAAATTCAACCTGGTAGGGTTTACGATACTTTTATATTACCTGGTAGTAGTAGACGGGGATGGGTGTGTATATTGGTCTGAATTTCAGTGTGTACGTCGTACATATGCATGCACATATGTGCTCATCGATACTCGCGCTCCTGTCTGCTGTTGTATGCAGTCCGTCTTTTTTCTATACGCTGTCACAGTACAACAGCAGTGGTATTTAGTACCTGGCATTATTTACCCGCTATTTGTTGCGGACTTTCTGCCGTAATTTGTTGGACGAGATTCCTCTTCTGGGTAAGAGAACAGGGTACTCATAGGAGGGCTCTGGGTTTACAGCTGCATGCAGCTAGATTAAAGGGATGTGTAAGCAAAAACACAGAAATACGGCCCTGCGCACATGTGGAACCCCCTCTCCATATGTCATGGATTAAATAAATATCCATTAATTGCTGCTTGGGTTGTCGAGCAAATTAAAAAGGCCGTTCCCTGCTTTTGCTGATTTTTTTTTTCATTATGCCAGTATTACAGCATCGTCGCGGTATCGCTCGCGACACCTTTCCCAACCGACCACACAACTAAACATAACAAACGAAGCCCGAAAATATAGCAGCAGGCAGGTATATACGATGAAAGGCAGCTTGAGATGAATGTAGGAGCCATTCGTCTCGGGCCAGGAGGCCAATAAGCGAGCCAAAATATGTTTACACCTACTGCAGCATATACCCCAGGTTGTGGATCAACGGAGCCCACCAGGGGTTGGGGGGCAAAACTACTATAGTACTTTTATAGTTCGGTTAATTTTTAGGGCAGTATTCGTGTCCTGGGGGCAAATGACTTGGAATTAGAGTAGTCAAACATGTGTTTCTGCGCAACAACAGCAGTGCACTACGATTAATAGTACCGGTATAAGGGATAAGACGCCAGTGTAGTACAGTAGTGGCCCCTCTAGAATGCCGGTTGGGAGGTGCCGGCTGCCCGCTACTATACGTGCCTGTGGAGTCGCTTGGCACGGATCGAACTCACCAGTGTGGTAGCGTGCAGAGTATTCTTGCCGCTACAGTGCCGGTATTGTTGGCTGGCGGACGCCAGCACTATAGAGGGACCATCACTGTATTAATTAGGTCATACTCAGGTACGCTAATGGGTAACACTAAGATCGAAAATGCACTCTCCGTTTCGATCTGGTATGCGAATATCAAACGGGGACTATGCTCCTTGCCAGAGTGGCACGACTTAACTCCTCGTCCTGTAGACTAAATGGCAAGCACAACGTGAAATTGATAACAGTAAATAAACGCCACCGACAAAGCAGTACGTATACGTAGTGGTACGTAATCCACGCGCTCCGTTTGTGCAGCTTCCATAACCGTACAGGACGATTCAGGCCAGGGCCGCCAAGCCCCCCCCCAGCGCGCCCAGTATCCTACTGTAACAAATAAAGTCACGACAAAGACAGATGCCGAAAAAGCAAATTCTCACGTGCCAGATTAGTCTTGATTTTCTACTGCAAGAGGCACCAGCCAAAGGGAAGAAAAAAAAAAAAACCGTTACATCTACATATATAAAAGTATAGTCAAGACCAGGCGCAATATAGCGTATGCATGTAACGAACGAAAACCACATAAAAACGCCAAAAACGTAAATATGTCCTCGTTGCCGAGTCACCCCAAAAAACTAAAGTCCGCACTACCACCGCCGAATCACATATGTAATCATTGCAGAGACGCGACTAAACGCCTCGTATGGCACTCGCCGAGCACCCCTCCAAATGCCCGATCCCAACCCGCCAACCCAACACCCCTCCGCGCTCCTACGCCACAGCACTGAGTCGTCGAACGTATGGCATTGTGACCCCCCCCCCCCCCCCCCCCCCCCCCCCCCCCCCCCTATTATATATATATTATATATGGGTTGGGTTGGCGTCGGTTGGCAACGACACTGCAAAACATGCCGCTCACTACGTGAGCTAGACATCCAGGGTACCGTTTTTTTTTTTTTTTTTTTTTTTTTTTTTTTTTTTTGGCGGTCGCCCACAGGTGGTCGTCTAGTTAGATCATTTGTGCGAAGTAAAGAACCTTCACTCTGCACAAGGGAATTGATCGTATCACGTAGTGTTCAAGGTACGGCACCCAAGAGGCAGTTACATAGTACTCCCATTGCTGTCTCTGGAAGTGGCCACACCGGAAATTAAACTAACTCATTGAAGCTGTCATCCATATGCAAGTCCGCCTCACAAGCGGTTCTTAGTAGGATGCAGCTCACCCTTCACGCGACTCGCCGGACACCTCACGGCGCTTCGCGCTTGGTGCAAGCAATGTCTGCCTGGTCGGTGAAAACCCGACATGCTCCGTCCCGGCATTGTAGGGATGCGAGGGTCTATGGTCATACGACTACGGCCATGCATGAGGTCGAGTACATCTCTCCTATCGAGTACACCCCCCCCCTCCACGCCCCCCGCCCGCCCCTCCACATCTTATCGACGCCTTCGATTGGCCTCGTCTTCTCTCCCCCCCCTCCCCAAAAACCCCAGCACCTCCGAATATAACAAAACCGAATCGATCGGATCCAAACCGGTCGAATCCGAACAGGTCGGAACCGAATCGGTTTACCCGGAGAAAAGGGGCAGTGGATCCCCGACAAGGCTAAGCTGCACACCGCGCCGGATACCCCTCTCTCCCTCCTTCCCTCCCTGGTCCCCGCCAAACATTTATGCGCAGTAACTTTCGCGACAGAATGCTATACCCCAACCCCCCCATTCCCGTCCACCGAAAAAAAATATCACCATCCCGGCAAAACCGCTATCCTTACACCCGCCCGATAGGCATCCGCGCTCTGCCGCTTCGCAGGTGCATATCGCGCTTCAAAGCCGCAAGTATGAGCGAAAACGTTGCTGCAAGGTACGTAGCGTCGGCCAACGCGCTCTCACTCTTACACCGCTCGTTGCGGCAGCATGGGGAGAGGGGGGAAGGGGGGCCCTCTTCTGTCCGAGGGAAGTGGCCGGGCATTAACAAGAGGAGCCACCTACCCGAGCATAGTCCTCGGGCAGGACTTCTCATCGGCAGCCACAAGAATAAACAAATTAACATGGAACGCCTTCAAAATATGACGGGAGACCCCTCCCTTCTAGTAGAAAACCCTATTGGTAGAAACCCTCCTCCCCTCCCTCCCTCCCCCCCTCTCTCCGCCGGACGCCAAAGGGGCTTCGACGGTAGGCCGATATCGTTCAACCAAAGCGTATCCAATAGAAGATCCTCATTGTCCACATTAGACATCGGGGAGTCGAGTCGATTCGATTCGGTTCGAGTTGTCGACAGAGCAACAACGGCGGACCGGGCGTAAGGCACCCAAGCGCACGTCGTTCTTCTCGAACAAAACAAGAAACCAAAAAGCAAACGAAGCGAAACAAACCAGAGAACGCCTCCCCGCATTCCGTTTATATACTACAATGGTACAGTAGGCCTCACGTACTGAGGTCCGAGAAGTACCAAACCTCCACCTGGAGGCACCTGCACGATGGCGGCATTCCGTTGGGGTGGGGGGGGGGCGCGAGGCACGAGGGAGGTTGCTCAACTTCCTTCAAAATAATATGAACAAAACAAAGCGTTTTGGCTACAAAGAATAGTACCGTGTACATACCAGCTGGATGGACTTACGAGTCCAAACCCCAGAAGCAATACCACATCAAATACCAAAGAAATAGCTTGATAATACGCGCCCAAATCCCGTAATCTCTACAACACGCCCAATGAAGTTTTAAAGTCATGGACTGCACGTGAAATCAAACGTATTTGTAGCAAGTTTGAGAGGTTAGGGCCCGTTTTAACGAGGACTTTGGTCCTTTCAATTCGGTTCGATTTTTTTTTTCCCAATTTAATTTGCATCTGATTGGCCAGAGAGTGAACGACCAGGAAGGATTCGAAGGGGCAAATTGGAAAAAATCATTTTGAGTGAAGAGTCTTTTGGGACTTTTTTCGTGTGGTTTTTCTAATTTCAATTTCGAATTTGGGAGTTGATTAGCCTTCATGTAGCATGTTCACGGTTGGTCAACACCCCAGGTGGAGTCAGGCGTGATTCTTGGCCGCTTCGGTGACCACCGTCGAGGCGATAAAACGCGAACCTCAACGACTGGCGACCGGAGCAATAGCCGCGCCCACGGCCACACCATAGCACATCGTACCCCGGCGGTGGCGCCTCAAAAGAAATCATGGCGGCCGCAAGCCCAATTTTTCGGCCTGCTCGATCGGCCAACCATCACGAAAACCGAGCAAACGAGCAAAAAAACAGAGGATACGCTCGAGCCCTCGATAGCTGCACCACCGTTGCTACTCCGCAAGTGGTGCTTGAGGGCTCCCTCCGCCCACCCAAGACACCCTGAGAGTGATAGCTTCCTATCCTGCGCCACCAAAAAGAAAAAAAAAGCTGGCGGCGGCGCGCACGCGACAACGCAAACCTTCGCTCTCGTCTACGCTCGTCGCTGTTTGTCGCCTGGGCGTTGTGTGACGCGCTGCGTTATTCAAGGTTGTTTCGATTTCCTTCTTGTGTGACAATGAATGCGCCGTTTCCCGATAGCATACCAACACGTTTTTTTTTTTTAAATCAAACTTAAATTCATTGAAATTGAAATTTTATCTCCAAATAATGAAATTTAGTGTTCCCCGTTAAGATGGGCTCTTAGATTGGGGAGGCGTGGGAGAACAAATAGTGTGTGTTTTTTCCTTCTCGCTGCGGCAGGCGGAACCGTCGCAGCAGCACAGTCGCAGAGAGTCCTTCCTTGCCTACAGGCGACGCCCAAGACGAAGTGATGACCGATACATACAGCGGTGAACACTGCCATCGTCATTTCAGTATCAGAGAGGCACGTGCGACGCTAGAGATCCCGCAAAAAACAAAAACAAGAACACCCAATTAGACATATATAAAACTCAACAGAGGGTGATATTTCGACTCTTTGCGCCGAATTCAATATCGCGATTTTCGTACACGCAAATTCCTCGATATAAAACTCAATATCGGATTTCTTGCCAGAACAACGTGAGATAAAACATGGGTGAAATAAAAATATAGGCGGCAAGTGCACAAACACGTACAACATCGCATGGGCTGGAGGACGTCGTTGCTGCAGCTGCTGCAGCTGCTTCTCTACGTAGCTCGGCAGGCTACAGCGCCCGGGTACACCATGGATTTGGCTCTTGGCATAGACGATGGCGCGTCTCGTGCTCGTGCTGAGACGTGTCCGCCAAGAACTAAAGGTCGGGTTGGAGCTACCCGTTTGTTCCCGGATGAGGTGGGGCGTGCGGTGTTGGGGACATGGGTTTGGGGCAACTCCGGCAGAAAGACGCCCAGCCAGAGCACTCAGACTGGGTGCTGTGCTGGTGCCGCTGAACCGGGGCATCCCGTGCTTCCGCCCCTCCCCGACCAAGGGAGCACCCGTCTGCCGTACTCATTCAACCAAGTCGTGGCGGCCACCACTGCTGCTGCTGCTGTTGTAGTGCTTGCTGGCAGGGTAATGATCGGATGACAGAGTAGAGGGGACAGGCTGTTTCCAATTTTGTCTGCCAAATTCGGCTCTACCAGCAAAAAGGACAACACAAATATATGCTTGGGGTAAAAATACCCCCAGCATATATTTGTGTGTTGCGGACCACGTATGGCCAAAATATCGCTATACCCGACGTCCGTATAAAACTCGTGAGGCACATAATTTGGCTCTAAATGTCAAGTATCGCGATATTCTTGAGTTCTACATATATCTAATTAAGCTAAAAACGCCCGAAGTCCAACACCCGGCAAAAACAACCCAACAAACAAAAAACCAAGCAGCACAAACACAACAGAACGCGAAACACTAGTTAGCACGTGGTGCAATGTGCGGCGGCGCACCTGAAGAACTCGTTGGAGGACAAGCGAGGGCTGCCGAAGGTGTCGCTAGGGTTGCTCTCTCCCGCGTCAAGCTCGTCGTCGATCTGGAACGCGAAGCCGCCGCCGCCGCCGCCCATGGCCAGCCACGAGCCGCTGGAGATGCAGAAGTAGTCGTTGACGCCAGTCCAGCGGTGGGCCTTGAATGTGGGGTGGAAGGAGAACACGAACGACTCGCCCGTTCCGTAGTAGTCTTGACTCTCCTGCGAGAGAAAAAAAAAACGAAGCGAAACCATATCAACGCATAAAAGAACGAAGAAAGAGCAAGGAAGAAAATACACGGGAACCGGTAGAGAGCGATAGCAAGGAAGAACGAGACGATACAAGAGAGCATGAAAGGAATGCATGTGTACCCAGAGGACAGTACGATTGCCGAAACTGGGGGGCAAGGAGTGGGGGGCTGAGAGTAGGGGGTAGGCGTGGGTGTGGGGGGGCATCTGTTTATGATTGCATCTGTCGGCCACCGAACATACGACAAAAGAGCAATTTCCCACAGACCGTCTATTCCGGGTGGGCATATGTAGTAATCGGACCCCGCGGTGGACCCAAACACCGTGTATCCCCCCATGTTTACACACGACGTTTGATTCTCATTGTATTATATTATAAGATGTTATGCCGTATTCCGCCGATATAATTGTAAATTTTCGTCATTCTGTACGAGCTGGTTCTATTAATAGGAAGGCGCACAATGTTTCATCTTCGAGCAATCAAACACAGGATACGTCCAAGCTTTCGACACTGCTGTAACACATCTGTGTGGCTGCAAGGACAAGGGGAAAACATAGGTGAAGAGACTTTTGGCGTGCGAGCTGCAGTTCGAGAAATACAGACATTGTTCGCAACTCTTGGGGAGGCGCTATCTTACAGGAATTGCGTTTTTTCCTACAGAAAAATTACCCTTCCGGGAATTTTATTTTGCGCCATGGTTTTCGAGGGTTGGCAAACAAAATTAGGCACGGTTATTTTTCTTGTACATGAATAAAGTGAGGGCTGGCCTCTTTGTTTTGTTTTGTTTTGTTTTCGTGCGTCAGTTAAGCTCAACGCAGCCAAAAAATCCCGAAGAACCGTAAAATTGAGCCTCAAGGTCGGAAACAAAACAAAAAAAGGCCACTGTAGCCCTCACTTTTTTTTTTCTTCACATTTCCATCACGACCGCGCCAAATTTTGTGTCTCAACTCTCAAAACCATGCCGCAAAGTTCCGAAGGCCAAAAAAGTTCCGCCTGTCGCTGGAACCCGGTCATATTTATGAAAAATACTACTACGGGGGTCCATAGTAAACAGGACCTGCGGTACACACATAAACCTCTTATATTTACCACATTTTTCTTACGACAAAACCTATATATTTACCTATTTTTACGAACAATATTCGGTCCTATTTACTATGGTCCCCCGTAATACTGTTGTACCGTAGTTGTGTGAGTGCGTGCCTCACCTTCATGGATCCGGCGACGAAACCGCCGAAGACGTACCCCCAGCTGTCCTCCACTACGATGAGGCATCTAACAGGGGGACACGGAGATAAGAGCGGAGACAAGAGACAGAAGCACAGACAGGGCGGAACAGAGAAACAAAAAGGGAGAATGTGGGAGAGACAATGAGCTTTGAGCCGAGAAGGCGGTCTCTGGTGATCTCCCTTTTAAGGCACCGTGGCAGCAGCAGCAGTAGAAGGCACGAATGTGATCAGCGTCGCTAGGCATGACCGCTCTGAAATACTTGAATTTTTTTGTGGTCTGTGTGGGAATTACTGGCCGGGGCCTTGCCATGGCCTAGAATAGAATGGTAGGCGACCAACCCAGTTTGTGCCCTCCTGCCTCCAGAAATTAGGGTGTTTTCGATAAGTCGCCGCGTTCGACAACCCAGCTTCCACCGCGAAGTATCTCATCGCGTAGGCTCATAGATAAGACTTGTGTGGCTGGAGTTATCGTGTGTTGAGTGGCGTTTCGTTCAAAATTGAAGTCAGACGTACTGTAGGGTTGGAGAAAGCCACAAAGGGAGGCAAGCAGATACACACAACGCGAGTGAGAAAACCAGAAGAAAGAGCCAGAGACACAAGACACAAAGCGAAAAAGAGAACGGGAGAGGGCGGCCGGGGGGGTGCTCTCGTTCAACAAAATGACACCCGACCGTCGTATCGCCTGTGAAGTCACAACCGTCAAGCCCATAAGGTGTCGTGATCTGGTTGCAACCAGTGCCAAGTTGAGCTGAATTTCGATCAAATTTAGCAAGCATCGTACTAAATCGAGCATCTGACTGGTCCCGTTCTCTGACGGCATGGAATAATTATTCTTGCAACCTACGCGAAATGCAGTCGTGTTAAAAAAAATCTGGACGGCGATTTCTCAAGACACCCCCCCCTTGAGCTGTGAGTATGTACATACTTTTTTCCCCGATTCGATTTGGGCTTTTCAGCCAATCGCAGAGGTTTTACGCCCGCCAACACACGGAGTCGGCCGTGCGCTTCTCGGAGTGAGTCCACGTACGTACTCTCCGAGAGGTACGCAGCTCAAAAACCCGTTTCTCCGCCGGCGCACTTCGAATTATTGCCCACCAGCCAAAATCTGATCGCAAATATCTGAAGTACCTCCAAATCCTAAAATATGGCTTTTTTCGAACGAGGGACAGCTTCAGACTATTTCTATTCGGATAATGCACCGTGGTCAAAAACTCGAAGTCTGCCTCTGGAGAAGGGCATAATCCCAAGGAGAGCCCCTGGACTCATTTCGAGGAGTGTATGGCTGATTATCTCGGTTCATGGGCCAAAAACGAACGTACACGTCAGAGAAGCCGAGATCGAATCGTTAGGAAAAAAAATCGCAAAAGGAAACAGCCTGAGATCGAAAAAATGAAAAAATGATCAAAACTCTCGTATTTGTATGCTTGGTGTGATACTTCGATCAAAGCGGGATTACGGGGTGTGGTGTGTAGGTTCAAGAGTGGCAAACGACCGTTTTCGTAAGCAACGGATTGGCCACTTCTTAAGCTACGGTATTCCTCCCTGAGGGTGTCGCAGTAGGCTCAGCAGGAGGTCCAGCGTGGTTATGTCACTGGTCTAATATATACCTGTTATGTGACATCATCCATCCACTCATCAATCATCCATCACCAAGAGGCCAGTGCAGATCTTGCCCTAGCTTCTTCGACTAAGTGGTTGCAAGCATATCACTTTGGACATGAACGTACGTACCGTTTCGGTACAATTATGAAAACGACACGTTTCTTACATTTCCGTCGACAGTGGTACTCAACTCTCAACCTTAACCCTAACTCCGACCGCCTGGAATTTTTCTCGTAATTTGTGAGAAATTTCTTCGAAATATGGCATAATGAGGACTTCGTGTGGACTGCCAGGTGTCAACCTTTTCCGGCGAACCCGGGGTCACGTCTAATAATAGTCACGTCGAAAAACCAACCGCCATAAGTCACTTCACTAAAGCAATCAACCCCATTTATCCTCCATCCATCATCAACCATTGTAAAAAATAGCAATAATCAGCGACACATTATCATCCATCGCGGACTCACGGTCCCCTGCCCCTGCAGTTTCTCAGAAGGGTCCACAAGCTCGCGCCGTCCCGGGAGATGCTATAGGCCAGCCTCCAGGTCTTCATGGCCTGCCCGAGCGGGACCGCCTCGGCAAGGCGTCGCAGCCGCGCCGCCGTAAGAATCTGGAGCACGAAGAAATACCCGAGGAAGCGGCAAAACGAGATAAACAAAAGTATTAATTCGACGCCGTCGTCCAATGCAAGAACGTCCGCCTCGTAAGCGGCGCGCAGTAGGATGCAGCTCACTTTCCACGAACACCTCACGGGGCTTCGCGCTCGGTGCAAGCAATGTTCCATGCCTTGTCGGCGGAAACTCGGCGTGCTCCGTCCCGGCATTGTACGGATGCGAGGTTCTATTATACGGTTATACGACTACGGCCATGTGTAACATGGGTACACCCCCGCCCCCCGCGCATGCATGCATACCCACACGAACACCGATCGAACAGGCGAGATGCATTTTGGCGACGATTGTACTGAGAAACAGGAAACAATGGATTGGAAAAAAAAAACAGCACGCTTTTTCGGGATTGAGATGACTGCGAGCATGTCATACATAATAGAGACAAAACAACCTGAATCACCACAGAGACCTGACCAATCCTCCCCCCCCCCCCACGCACACGAGCAGGAGAGAGGCATTGACGCAACGATGGTATTGAGACTATCACTATATTGTAGTTATTACGGGGGTCCATAGTTAACAGGACCTATGGTGTTCATAAAAACCTATATATTTGCCTACTTTTACTAACAAAATTTGGTCCCGTTAACTATGGACCCCCGTAATAGTGGGAAATGGATTGGGATCAAAGCCACACAGCAACTACTCGTACTTTGGATCGAGGCACACAAAAAAAAACGAACACACATTGGACTGAGACGAAAAAAAAAAAAGTTTGGATCGAGAAAGAAACGGACACTACATGTTGCACTCTGTCCGGATATATATATAACGCTTGCATAGTAATATTTAGTCAAAGAGTCCCTTATATTTTGGAACAGAGCAATACACCGGATGCATCGGATTGCGATAAAAACAAAACGAGCGAGAGGAGAGATCGAGCATACACATCGTCGAAAAAAAAAAGCGACAAGAGAGGATGGGCTCAAGATCGGAGTGGAACTAAATAAGCAACGGCAGCGACGGAGGTCAGAGGGCCGCGAGGGAGGGGCGGGCGGGCCACCTTGCGTCCTGTGTCCGCACGGGGCGTGCACACTGAACCCTTCCACAACTGCACTCACGCCTTATGGGACGAACCACTTGGGGTTATAGCGTTAGTTTTTTTCTTGGGGGGGGGAAGTAAAAGGGGTTGAACTGAAGGGCTTGGACCGTTAAAAAATACCAACACGTCCGAAATATCACGATCTAAGACAAATCTAAGATCCTAAGCTGCCGTTATGATACTATCTGCTGTCCAAGATCTGTACAGATACAGGTCCATCTCAGGAAATATGTTGCTACTGCAGTACATCACGCGGAGTGCACGGCTCCCATCCGGCGACACGGCCTATAGATCATACACACCAGGAAACCATCTGCCCTTAATAATGATATAGATCATGAAGTGGGAATGATCTATCTTCGGCTCTGTCCGTTGGGCGAAAAAAATAAGTAGGTACAACACAAATAGTCTACAGCCGCTGGTGCTGCTAAAGGGTCGGGGGTGCACTAAGGTGCGAAGAAGCGGGTGGGCGGGGGGTGAGTACTCGATAGGAGAGATGTACTCGATCTCATGCATGGCTGTAGTCGTATCACCATAGGGCGAGGGGGGGGAAGGGGGGGGGGGGGGGGGGGGGGGGGGGGTTCACCTTGGAAGGCTGGTCCAGCCGCGCTTCTCGTCCCTCGTCTATGCTTTGCGGAGCTTCTACCTCGACGCTGCCCACGCCGGGCGGTCGCATGTCGACGAGCTCCGCCTCCTCCTCTACCTTCTTCTTGCGCGTCCGCTTCTGCAAACGTCACATACCGCACACAAATCACATCCGAGTACAGACAGAGCCAAACACCAACACAAATGTCAAATATACCATATACCGGTATCACATACGGCACATCCATCAGCACATCCAGACACCATGTCACATACACCACACTCGGCAAATCCTCAACATATATCACATAAGAAAACAAAACCCGACATCCCACTGCCCATTTTCGAGACCCAGACCGGTGATGGGTATACTCAAACCAAGTGAAAACAGAAAAAAAAAGTTTTCTTCTCAAGTTCGCTCCAAATCCCCCACCCCACTTGTTTTTTTTTCATTTTGACTTTTTTTGCATTTGTGGTGTGGTTTCGTCTTTTTGTCGTGCTCCCCTAGATGCCCACCCGGCACAGCACATACAGCATGCCTGGTACACAATATAGCAGGTATACAGCAGATACGCCAAACACAGCACAACACTGAGAAGCACAGTACCTGCAGGCAGACCGCTACATGCAGCACACACACCATACAAAAAGCAGACACAAATCGCGGTGAAAATCGCCGTCTCCCATGCACGTACCGTTTCTATGTCGACATGTAATCTACCAGGTATAATATCGTGGTGACAAATTCGGCGCTAACGACGATTTGATCATTCCTGATACTGTAGCTAAGGCGGCCAGTCAAGGCCTTGAAAAAGCGATCTCTTGTAGACGATCACTCTTGTCCCAAAACATGAGAATCGTTCGTATGTTAATATTCAATATGAACCGTGCTTATATTCGGGGACAGATTGGTAGCACCTTTGACGCCAACGATCTTGCTGCACGAGCGCCTACGCACAACAGCAAAATACACCATCTCAACTTCGCAAGCCATCTTGATATTCCAAAATCATTATTTGATCGTGAAACTGTCCGGTAGAATAATTCTTATGGTCGTGCAGCGGTCAGCGTCGTGCAGCGGTCAGCTATAACCTGTTCGAGCGATCGTGTAATGGTCCGACAACCTACTGTAATGGTCGTGTGGTCGCCTCGTGATATGGTCTGATGATCTAGTCCCGTGATCGTGTCATCCATCCGATTGCCTGATAGTGTGATCGTGAAAAGCATCTACGTAACAGTCTGATCGGGCGATTGTGTATGTACGTACAGTAGCCATCTGACACATCTAGTCACGTGAACGTGTGAATGTCTGATACCAGGTGAGCCTACAGCAGTAGCTACGCGTGTGACCGTGTGTAAATGGTTTGACCAATCTTGAGTCACGTGATCGTGCGCTGGTCTGACCGGAGAGCGCTGCTGCTTCTTTTTTTGGCGCGTTCGTCCTCCACCATCTGCTGGTTGTGCGGCATCCTCGCCTTGAAGTGCCAGTCGAACACCCACAGCCATGCCGCGCAAACCAGAAGGCACACCAGGAACGCCTCCCACACGCCCATCACGTCAACCATCGCTGCCAGGGGTTGGCCGGATGTATGCGCAAGTGCGCGTGTGTGCGCCAACGAGAAGGAGAGGGGGCAGAAGAGAGAGGGGGAGGGAGATGGGAGATGGGAGAGGGAGGGGGGCGGCGAGAGGCAGAGGCAGAGGCAGAGGGAGAGGGCGGGGGGGGGGGGAGAGGGAGGGGGAGGAGAGAGGGAGGGGGAGGAGAGAGGGAGGAGGGGAGGGGGGGGAGGAGAGGCAGGAGGAGAGCGAGAAGGAGAGGGAGAGGGAGGGGGAGACAAATATAGAGGTAGAGATGAACAGAGAGAGATGGGGGAGGGGGGGTGCGGCGCGCAGCGAAAAAACGAGAGAGGGGGGGACAAGAGGAGGGATATATGCACGTGTGAGAGAGCACAGGCAGACACAGAGCGCAGGAGAAATAGAAAGGGGTGGAGAGGCACAGAAAATAAACGAAGCGAGGGTGAGGGAGAGGTGAAAGGAAGGGACACATACAAAAAAGAGAGATACAAGGCAAGGCATGAAGTTGTTCATGGTAAGACGCACACAGATGAGCGGCAGATGGATTCGTCTTCGTCACCAAGAACGCACGGGCGTCCACAGGCGTTACAACCCACCGCCACCACGCTCACCCGCAACGCAACCGATGCTAAGCCACCAACCACCATCACCTACGACTACCACCCCCCTCCAACCACAACCGTCACCACCACCAACAACTCAACCTCAACCTCGACCACACCACCACCACCACCGTATCACCCCCCCCCCCCCCCTCCCTCCCTCCCCCCCTCCTCTCCACCCCCCCTGTCCATCAACCAAGCGGTCCCTCCCCGTTGCTTACCCACGACGATGGCGTTTTTTTCCTCCGGAGGCAGGGACAAAGAACATCATGGTCTTGTACGCGTAGGCCAGCGGCACGGGCGTCTGCAGGCGATAGTCCATCGCCCGAAGCAGCAGGAGCCCCACCCAGCTGTGGCCCAGGGCGTCTCCGATCAGAGCCGTCGCCCTCAAGAGCCTGTTTTGGTCGATTTCGTTTGGTTCGTGTCGTTTGGTTGGTTTGTTGACGGTATGGTATGGTAAGGAAAATCTCACTTTATGGTACGGTACGGTTCAGTATGGCATGGTATGGTATGGTATGTGATACGGTGGTATGTGATACGGTATGGAATGGTACGGCATACTGCTGTAGTACTGCTGTGTGGTATGCTATGGTATATGGTATGATTGTGGTATGACATGATATGATTGACTCACCAGAAGTTCGGGAACATACGAGGGGCGAGGACGACGAAGACGATCGCGTTCCAGGCGACGCACGACAGCAGCACCAGCATGAACGCCGCGTTGAACTTTTCGGGGATACTCGCGAACCCGATGCTGCACGCGCAAACAAGGAAGAAAAAACAAAATATCGGATGAGACGGGAAGGGACGACGAGAGAGATGAAAAAAAAAGGCAACTCAAGACTCACAAGTACAAACGAAAAGTGAAACAAACTAAAAGGGGCGGTGTGAGGCATGAGACGAAAAATAAAAACATAATGCGGCCGAACTACAGGGAAAAATAAAACTGCTCACAGCTGACGTATCTGTACAGTCGTAAAAACATAAAATATACCAGGTGATAGTTTCATTATCTACGCATATACAATAGCATCGGATTCACAACACCTTCACCTCGGCCAGTCTTCCCTCGCCCGGATGACTCCCCCCCCCCCCCCCCCCCCCCCCCCCCCCCCCCCCCCCCCCCCCCCCCCCCACCCCCCCCCCCCCCCCCCCCCCCCCACAGAGTACAGAGTTACCCTCTCACGCCACACCGTCACCAACAACTCCTTCGTAACTGTTATCTTTCGCTGCGCCAAGCATAGCGACAATAAAATGACCATCAGAATTGAAACAAAAAAAAAAAAATATATATATATATATAGGCGATCGAGAACGAGTTTCCTTACACTTCGTCCTCACAGTGCCCCCCACCCCCCCCCCCTCCCTACTAAGGGTGGCTCGCACCACACCTCTGCAAGCACGTAAGCAAGCGCACGGCAGCAAAACCTGAAGCTGCAGAATAATGCCTGCCGATGGCCGCCGCGGTCAGAGATCGAGGTACGTGCAGGCTCGGTGATGTGTGACGGGGAAGGATAGAGGAAGAGGACGGGGCTATAGGGTAAGGCGTGTGGGGTGGGGAGTTGACGCGCCACGCCCTCCCACACCGCCCTGACCCCACCTCCCCCCCCCAAACACCCCCCCCCCCCCCCCCTGCGCAGCAAAGCCATGGTTAATGTCGAACAGCAACCGCAACCTACTTGCAGTCGTGTCATTAAGTCCAACACAAACGTGATATCTAACCTTGACATCTGAATAGTATACGGGATGGCGAATACCTGCTGATGGCGGCAGTGGTCATGAGGTCGAGGCACAGGCCGCTGAGCCGGAAGAACCACTCGCTGTGGTAGCGGAAGGGGCTGGACCGGCGGATCACGCACATGAAGAGGAGGGCGGTGCACATGCTCAGCTGGAACAGCCGGAAACCTGAAGAAAAAAAAAACACACACACACAAGGGGTTTCCATAAAACATGGTGTTTTAGCCATCAAAGGGTATCCCTTCAATAACCCTGTAAACAACTGGACCTGCGCGACGGAGAAAAATCACCGGAAAATAGTGTTGGGGGGTGTTTGCAGCGTTACTGCCTAATAGAGCAAGGGTTGAGCACGCTATTTCCCAAAACGTTTTCAGGTCTGGATAAAGCAATTCCATCCTATCCAAAAAATCGGGCACAGCAGTCCTGAAGTGGTCCCCTTAATTGAACGCCTCTGTTCGACGGATTTTCCAATCGTGGAAGGAATACAGTACTGGTCCTCCCGTGTGAGAAAACAGACCTTTAAGAACTCTATTAGTAGTCTCGAATATTTAAAAAATATAAGAAAGTGTGCAGCCTACTGTGCCTACTGTAGACGCTCGCCGTCTATATACAGGAATTCGAAACAAATCTACCCCCTTTCTTTCGCTCCGGCAGAATAAGGATGATAGCCTAACACTGAGAGAGGGGCGATACGGTACGGAGAGGAACAAGGGCGGAGGGCGCAACCACCCGGGGGGGGGGGGGGGGGGGGGGGGGGGGGTCGACATAACCTGCAGCAGCCCTCGCTCGCGCATGTCCGTCCATACCCGACGAAAGCTCAAGCCTGTCACCCCCCCCCCCCCCCCCCCCCCCCAACCCCCACCCCCCCCACACCAAAACTCGCCGGAAATAATATGATGCTTGGCCGTGTACTCGAGGCTGTTCTCCAGGAAGCGGATAAAGAGGTCCAAAAGCCACGCCGCCCCCACGGACACCGCGGGGAGCAGCAGGTGCGCTCCCAGGCCTGCCCGGTGCATCGCCAGGGTCGGCCCCCTGTCGCGCTTGGCGACCGCAGCCTCGGGAGCGCCGGCCTCAATGCTTCCCGCCGCATTCCCGGCCCCCGCGTCGCGGGTGGGAGTAAGGGGAGAGGGAGCGGGCCCGAATCTCGTCCGTGTCGGCGAGGCTGCCACGGCCGACGCGATTGCTGCCACTTGCGCCGCCGCCGCCGCCGCCAACGATGCCGCCGCCGCGTCCATCCGAGTCTCCGCCTCCTAGGCCCCCACCGGCACCTCCAGCACCTCCTCCTCCGTCCCTGCCTCCTCCCAAGCCGCTTGGATTGGGTTTAAGGGGAGTTGGGTGGGGGGTGGCGGGTAGGGGCAGGGGGGTGGGGTGGGGTGGGGGTGGAGGGGAGTGGAGATGGGAGAGGGTTGCGACGAGGGAGTGTGGGTGGGAAGTTGACGAAGGCGACAACAGCAAAACAAGGGGAAACCTGAGCCACAAGACACGGGCAAGGACAGCCATAGCGGCAACAGCAACACCAAAAGCGCCTCGTGAATCACAGCAGCAACAACACACACCAGTTCCATCAGCACCACCACCACTGCTGCCGCCGCCGCCGCCACCAAGGCTACAAAATTGAATGATCTATGTAAACGAAAAAAGAAGGAGAAAACGCCGCACCTGCCAATAAGCCACCCACACCTCCCCCCTTCCCCTGTCGAAGTGCTCCCTGTGATGCCCTCCATCGCCGCCTCCGCTGGCGCCGTCGATCAGACCGTCCCCGGCACCGCCGCCCGCCTCGTCGTTGCCGACAAGCGCGTAGCCCCTGTTCCGAGAGTTGGGGCAGGCCGGGGAGA
This sequence comes from Macrocystis pyrifera, assembly GCA_031763025.1. Lineage (NCBI taxonomy): Eukaryota > Phaeophyceae > Laminariales > Laminariaceae > Macrocystis > Macrocystis pyrifera. The sequence goes on along the minus strand of JASSKH010000017.1, from coordinate 8,814,493 downwards.
GGGAGAGCAGAGAGAGATGAAATAGAGAGAGCAAGGGATCGAGGGTGGTACTGTAGTAGTAGTGGTGGTGATCGCGGTGATTGTGGTGATGGCGCTGTTGATGGTGGTGGCGGTTGTTTGCGTGGGATTAGGGAGGGGTGGACACAGTACATCACAACACAGCACAGCACAGCACACCACACCACAATATGAACATTCTCGAACGTTTCCGCATTTCGGCAAATACACTACCGCATGCAAACACGTACGAGCTACGTATCGTACGTCCCTCCCTGCTTTTATTGTTATATATAGTTTAGGTTGGGTTGGCGTCGTTTGGCAACGACAGTGTTAAAACATGTCGCTCACTACGCAAGCTACTGCTGTAGACGACAAGGGTATCGTTTTAGTTTTTTTTTTTTCGGCGGTCGGCCACAGCTGGCGATCGAGTTATAGATCATTTTTGCGGGGTGGAGAACCATCACTCCGCACAAGGGGAAGGACCGCACCACGCAGTGTTTGTGGCAAGGCACCCACGAGGCAGCTAAATAGTAACCCCGTTGCTGTCTCTGGAAGTGGCTGCACCGTTTTTTTTTTGTCAACTCATTGAAGCTGTCATCCATGGGCAAGTCCACCCCACAAGCGGTTTTTAGTAGGACGCAGCTCACCCTTCAAGCGACTCGCCGAACACCTTGTGGCGCTTTGCGCTTGGTGCAAGCAATGTCTGCCTGGTCAGTGAAAACCTGACGTGCTCCGTCCCGGCATTGTAGGAATGCGAGGGTCTATGGTCATACGACTACGGCCATGCATGATATCGAGCACCCCCCCCCCTGCCCCAGAACGGCGTTTCCCTCCCTCCTACATACCTTGCTCCCGCCTGACCGCGGCCCCCCCATATGCATCGTCATCAGGATAACGCCTCCCAATATGGAGATGAGCAAACCCAGAGAGTCTGCGAGGCGAACGACCTGCATTTAGCGCGCCAATAGGAGCAAAAATACCAGGGGGGGCGGGAGAGAACTTCGTGTCAAAAGCGCTGGAGAGAACATGGAGGGTGGGGGGGGGGGGGGGGGGGGCATGGAGGACGACACTCGTTCATGGAAAGGACAACAGGGCCAGCTTTTCCCCGCGCCCCTTTGCCATTTAGTACCGGCAGCGACGATGGTTAAGGCTACATGCATTATAATATTAAACAACCCTTTGGTCCCTGCAAAACAGGAGCAAAAACTGTGGCGTGGGTGCGTTTGTGAAAAGGTCTACAAATACAGCAAGTTGAGGGGAGATTAAACATTTGAGGCAGGGGCATGAGGTGTGCGGTACGGTGTAGACACAAGATAAGAAAACGCAAAAGCGTTGAATTGGCAGTGCATGCCTAAGCAAGACACGATCATCAACGAAAGGTACATAAATATTCCACGCTCCCTCCAGGTTCCAAGGCCCAAGCCAAAAACGAACAGAGACCACCTCAACGCTCTCGACTAACCTTCCCTATCCACAAAGAATAGAGCACGTCCCCGCATAATGGATATTTGAAACAGCCACCACTCCACCCCCCCCTCCCTGGCTTAAAACCGCGTACACTCCTTTCACCTGCAGCAAACTTATCTAACAAAACTCGAAAACGCCCCACCAAAATCGTAGCGAGGTGTTCAATTAACCCCCTCGTCCCAGTCTCGGCGATCTCTTTGGTTTAGGGAAATAGGCATACTACCGAGGCTAGCGAAGCAGCCCCTTCCGCCCTTCCGCCCCCCCCGCGACCCCTCCCGCCGCCAGAACCACCTATACCATACACGGCGACCGCCGAGCAAGCAGAAAGAAAACTCCAACGAATACCACACGCGGTGTTCCAAGACATAGCCGTCACAGTAACACACGAGCCCCCACCTCATCAAGCCCACAAAATCGAACGCGCATAAAAATCACCCCCTTCCCCACCCCCCTCCCCCCCCCCCCCCCCCCCGTCCTCCTACCCTCCCAGATCCCAAAACGACGAACCTGGTACGGTGATACTCTTGACGAAAGTGTAACGATCGTTTGGTCCCCATGATAACGTCTCAAATGTCCTTACATTTACTAAGTATGTCCACAAAAAACGGCGGTGTATTTTTTTAGCCGACCGTAGTATTCAACTTGACGCAAGGGCGCCCGCTAGCCAACGAGGCTCTCAGCATACCTCCTCGGGCCACACGATACCTATTGATAGCATGCCGGTCACACACGGAGGGAAAACGAGCAACCCGCCCGACGTGCTCCGTCCCGGCACTGTAGGGATGCGAGGGTCATGCGACTACGGCCATGCATCATATCGAGTACACACACCCCCCCCCCCCTCCCTGCCCCCCTCCTGCCAGCTCTCTAACCGCCTACTGTGAAAGTTATCGAAACACACTAGACCGCCTGCCAGCCAGCCAGACTCTCAACTGACCCCCTCGGCCCACAAAACATCGAGATATCGAGCACACCCCCCCATGCATAATCGAGCCAAAACGAACATCATCCCCCCTCCCCGCCCCTCCTCCCCCTTCCAGCGCCAAATTTTTTGTGATGGACAGCAAACACACTTATTATATATAAAAAAAGACGAGACGGCGCCACAGCCAGCCAGCGAGAATGTCGAATCAACTAACCTCTTCGGCCCAATCTCCCGCTATCTCCTTGGAAGAGAACGACATCACGTCCCTGCCGGTCTCCAGCCCCATCGTCACCAGCGCGCCCAGAAAAATAGAAACATCGGGGTTTCCAAGGCGGATAAGGCCTACCATCAGCAGGGCCACGCAGGACTGTCCCCAGATAAGCACCTGGCTGTACACCAGCATGGGGAGGGCCTCGTGCCATATGGAGGCGACGACGGCGCGGGTGCGGGGGACGTAGGTGCCGGCGCTGGCAAAGCCGAGGGTGAGCGCGGCGAAGGTGAAGTTGATCATCAGCACCACCACCTGCGGAGAAGGAGGAGCAGGGATTTGTAGGGGTAAGGAGGGAGGGATGGAGGGAGGGAGCTGAATATTGGAGTTGTAGGGATAAAGAGGGAGGGAGGGAGGGAGGGAGGGAGGAGGAGGGGGGTGGGTTATACGCATAAGAAAGGCAAGGGTTCGAATGCGAGGAAAGAAGTAGTAGAAAGAGGGAAGGAGGAAGGGAGGGGGGGGAATTGTACAGGCAGCGATCGATGGGGGGGGGGGGGGGGGGGGGGGGGAGAGGAAGGAAGGAAGCAATCAATATCCCCTCAACAGCGGCACGCAGAAGCACAACAAGAACACACCAGCGGGGGTAGTAGCGGCTACAGGACCACCCGGTCGCGCGCTCGAAAACATGTCCCCATTGCATACAAACCCCTTCACAATCTGCACCCTCGTGTCGGCGACAAACCACTTGGAACTACTGTAGTGTAGTATCATTTTGCCATGGCTCAAGGGTTAACCAGCGGGGAATACCGCACCCTCACCACAGCCATCCCCACCAATACCCCTACCACTATCCCCACCACAACCGCCAGCAGCAGCAGCAGCTGTGGCGCCCGTGGGAGGCGGTAGTCGGTGCCGGTGTCGATGTATATGCATGCGCCCGCAAAGCGGAGACAACACGTGATCCAGCTGGTTGGCTGTGCCTGTGAGAGGGCCTCTGCCGTCCCCCCCCCTCCCACCCCCCTCCCATGGCTATAATAGACGTGGTGGCGCAGCTTCAGCAGCGTTGATTCAGGTATGATACACCCATGACGATGTCGTGCGCTCGCCTGCGAGTAGCCACCCCGTTTTTGCTCCTATATTGGTGTCCTTCGTCTCGCCCTTCTTTCAACCACCCAGTGCCATCGAGACCATCAAGACCATCAAAATCATCAAGAACACCAGTAAACACCAAAACCATCACGACCATCGAAACCATACTGTCCGAAGCACTCACTGATATGATGGGCGGAGGCTGAGCCCGTCCATAGACGGGCACTCAAAATGTTGATGTACAAGCCCCGCAGGGTGTATATGTATAAATTATCCACGTACAACACAAGAAAAAGGAAGTAAGTCACAGGTGGCGGACAAAAACACGTCACAACCCGTTGAATGCTCCACACAGAAGCACGCATATTCCCCGTGTGGAACTCCCAAATAGCGTTACACATGAATCTCTGCACTGAGTACGTGAGCATTCCGAACACATACTGCGATGTACTGAGGATCGTTTGTGTATTAAGGTTCAATCAAAACCGTTTTCATGTTTCGGTAGACATTGGCACCTGACAATATTCGATCGGGGAGGGTTTACGCACGCAAATACCCCACGCACTCGAAAACACCCAAGCACCCCCAAGCCCTCACGCACGGAAAACGCACCTCGCTCAAGCTCTCGTCCAGCGAAGACTTAACCCCCGGGGCCATGATCCCCTTGAACACCCGGTACACCACGCAGCCCAGCACCCCCGAGATCACGGACGGGGGGACCACAACCCTCCTCAAAAACGCCACCTTGTGCCAGTGAAACCCCACGAACTTTCCCACGCCGACCAGCATGGCAAGCGCGCCGAAGGTGGCCACGCCCCGGTAGCGGAGCGCCCAGGCGCCGAGCGTTTCATCGTCATCGCCCGACCCTGCCTCCACCATGGAGGTGCCTTGTGATGCAGCTGCTGCTAGGTCGACTTTTGCCCTGCCGGAGGCGAGGACGTGGACACAGCAGGCACACACACCGCATAAATTAGACAGGCAAGACAGACAGAAGGGAGGAACGAAGGAAGGAAGAAAGGAAGGAAATGAGGAAAGGGAGGAAGGGAGAGAGGGAGGAAGGAAAGAAGGACAGCGACGACTACAGTTTCAGCTTCTGGATGGGTGCTACGCTGCTGCTGCTGCTGCTGCTGCTGCTATTGCTGCTGTATATACTCCTACCACGCCACATTAATGTCACCGCAGTATGATGCCAAGTAGGGTCTCATCGAGCCATAGCGGCTGACTGACCTCCCCATGCAAGGTCAGGCCTGTTAACAGAGCGCGGGGGGGGACCCATGTCATGCGTGGCCCAAGTCGTATGACCATACGAAGACCCTCGCACACCTACAATGCCGGGACGGAGCACGTCGGGTTTTCGCCGACCAGGCGTAAACATTGCTTGCACCGAGACTTGCTAACGTGCGGGAGGGCGATACACCCTGAACGTATTTTCGTAGCTGAATCGTCTCTTCACAAACGTTGATTTGCATCCAGGGGACATCAACACGATTTTCAAGTACCCATACATGTACTTCGAAGCATTTTGTCCCACAGACGCAATGGTTGTCTAAATGGGGGGTCTATGCCGAAAAATCAAACAAACGCGAATTCCAAGGAACACGTGAGTGCAGGTCTAAAAGCTTCAGACCGAAGAAGAAACGCACTGCTCGTACTGCTGCAAAAGCAGGGCAATAACTATTCGTGAACCCTATGATACTATCTACACCCCTGCCAGTGAGCGTCGCTAGGCAACTATATGAAACCGGTTTGTAATAATAGCTTTGCGTTGAGGGTAGGATGCGTCGCAGCGTTGGCCGAATGGTGCATGACGGGATACGGGATAAAAGTAGCAGCGCTTGGCGTTAACGAAAGCATTGGTTGATACGAATGAACAGGGGAAATATACCCTACAGCCTACAGCTCCACAGACCACAACAAGCACGAAGCGGGTCGTTGTAATTCGTTTTGTTTCCTACCGTTTTTTCCTCGTTTTGTCGTTTCTTCGTTTTTCTCGTTTTGGTAAGTACCCCCTCCCTACTCTTGGCTAGAACCGTGAATATTCCGTGCATTTGTTGCACCGCTTTCGAACCAGAGCAGCAAAAGACCAGTATTAATAGAGGTACTAGCATGTGTGCTTTATCTGGAGCATTTTCGGTTGGAATCACGCTCTCCCTTACCATAGCTGTCACCCTGTGTTGTAGTCACTAAAATCAAGTAAAAAGTGCTGCCGGTTCTATCCGGTTGGCGTAATCGAAAACCGATCCCCCGCAGACATACGCCTGATGGGTTTTCGAGAACCACCGAAGAACCGGACTTTACTTGACCCTTTTAGTACCGCAGTCCCGATTTGGAGACAAACCAGTCAAATTTCAAGTAACTTGTACCCGAAACGGGATTGCGGTTCTAAAGGTGCCCGTCTGTGTGGAGTGGCGACGCGCTCGACAAGCAACACCAGATATAGCAGCTATTAATAGCATGTACGATTACTGCTGTAGATGGATAAAAACGTACAATATGCATCTGAAGCTTGGTTCGTGCATCCTTCCTACTCACTGTAAAAGGCCGTTTCCTATGCGGTTCGATTTCGAGCTTCAGATTTGTATTTTTCGATGTCAAAAGTGAATGACCCTGCTTATGCAGTCCAAATATGCAAAAATCCGACCGGAAATTCTTCGATTTGAGAATCCGATGACCCAAGTCGTCGGATTTTGGCACCAAACTCCGACGACCTGGGTCATCAGATTTTCAAATCGAAAAATGGCATGCTCTCCAAATTCAAGCTGTTATCTACGACAGCAAACAACAGCAGAACGATCGATGAGTTGGATGGTGATACAGCTGTATAGCGACGTTGCTTCGCGCTCGACGCGCGGACGGCGCGTCCCTCCGTGGCCAGACTAGAGTCGGCTGGCGCGGGCTCGGGCCTAGAGACCAAGAGAAGCGCACTCGGCACGCGCCTCTCTCCGTGGATACGTGCTCGTAGACTACACTGCTGTACAGCAGCAGCAGCAGGCACCCACAAAATGAAACACGAAATACCAAGACAGGTTGACTCTAGCGCACTCGCCACGTCTCTTCGCCGCCAGACCAGAGGCAGTCACCGTGGGCTCGGACGCTTGGGTCCTACGCGCAGGGCAGCGCACTCAGCGCGTCTCTTCGCGGCGCCCAACCACAATAACAGCAGTTGGTCTCGGCGTTTGCTCGAATCTCTACACGCAGAATAAATCTGATTTTTCCGCATAGGAAGACTTTTTCGATTTGTCAAGTTCATATCTGAAAATGACATCGGGTCAAAATCTGAAGCTCAAAAATCGAACCGCATAGGAAACGGCGTAATACCTGGTTTTGATATATCAGAGCGTCGCCACTTCATAAGAGATGGGGAGGGGGGGCACCGTTTTGATTCGGGGGAAAAAAAACGGTTCACCTGCAGCGGTCGTTGGGCATTCATCAGGCGTCTGTCTGCGAGGACAAATAAATAAGCCAACAGAATAGAACAAAACCGGCAGTACTTTTGACGTGATTTTAGTGACTACCTGGTACTACAACAAGGGTGACAGGTGATGATTTTTTCAACCAGAAACGACCTACCTGGTACAGCAGTAGATGCAGTAGACCACACATGCTGATATACTTACGCTACTGCTGTAGCACCGCCGGATCACACGGGTGATAACATCACACACCCCGTCGGAGGAATTTCGACGTAGGTTTCGTCGACAACAGGGAGCGAAGACGTCAAGAGACACGTCAAGCAGGACAAATCACGCCCTGTCAAGTCTGTATGACATGGGCCGAATGTTCCACACGAAAACCCAGTAACAAGAGTTTTTTCGTCAGTCAAGGCATGTCAAGGGAAGTTCGCTGTCGTCTTGTCAAGGAGTGAAAGCGCTGCCTCCTGACATCTTTGACGGGGATAGGGCAAAAACGCAGAGCGATGCATCTACGGAAAAATGATCTTCACGAGACATTTCCAAAGCCACCATTTTTCGCCGTGCGAATGAGCCCCGCCTGAGTTTTGAGATACTCGGGCTCTCGAAAAGTCGTCCCAGGGTGTGTGCTATCTTATCATTCCGTGCGATTCCGTACTGGTATTTTTTCTGTTCTGACTCAAAATCGGTGCCACTCATGCATCACATGCTTTCGCTTCTGTGTAGCCTGGGGCGGGGGAGGGGGGTACCCACGACACACAACACGAGGCAGACAATGGTGATGCTGATGAGAGGCGAGAGACCTCTTTGCTGTGTGTCCCACGACAAGCGCAAATTACCAAAGTTTCCAGAGCAGAGTACAGGCACCAGTCCCAGTCCTCGGGACCAAGCCAATGACTCACGAGTCCCAGTTATTCTGGAGAATTCGGCACAAGGAGTTGAAATTACTTGAGTCCTCGCCCAAAGGGTACTACACGCTGAAAAACGACTGGGTCGTAGAGGGTCCCCCAAGCACCAAGAGGTGAAATGACTGAGACCTCGTGAGTCCCAAGGGTAAGAGACGCTGAAGTCACTGGGTCTTACAGGTTCCAAAGAGAGAGGTGAAACGGCTGGGTGCTGGCGAGTCTCAAGGGTAGGAGACGCTGAAATGACTGCGTCCTCGTTTATTTTTTATTTATTTTTAATCCTCCGGCGGATTGGTAAAAATATAAAGCTTTTAAGCTCACCACACTTCCACCTTGCAATTTCGTGTCGTGTTTCAATTTAGCCCATAGCATCATCGTATGTCCCCAGAGCACGAGGATCTGACAAATCCTAAGCCCCTGCGAATCCCACGGGTAGGGTAGAGGCTTAAACGGCTGGGACTCGGACTACGGGTACATACATACTACTAACTGCTGCACGACGACTTTTGCACCGCGCGCTCGTCAGCATCTTCCCTTTCAGGAAAGGTTTCGTCGCACGGTTTACGGTCCACGCCTACGTATATACGTCAAGTCGTGTAAATGGTGTGGCCATTTTTGAACAACTTGTCGCGTCCTACAAGCATGCCTATCGTCATGGACCATCGGTGTCACCAGAACTGGTGTTGCACTATTGCTGATAGGGCCGTTCCTAACGAACCGAAAAAAAATCACGATTCGTGACTTTTTGGCATGACAAAAGATCACGACCCAACACGTTTCAGTTCTAACGAAAAAAGCCGAAAAACGTCACGTTTCGTGATATTTCAAATTGTAAAAATTCCGATATTTCAAACCCAACGATTTTTGGGGGTGGAGCCAACTCTCGCTAGTGGGGCACGGTCAGGCCGGGCTGGGCCGACCGCGCCTGGCCCGGCCCGTGATATATTCGAATCACGGGCCGAAGCCTGGCCCGGCCTGCGAGATTCCAATCTTACCGACCGTCGGCCAAGCCCGGTCCGCGAGATTCCATCTCGCAGGCCGTCTACCCGGCCTGGGCTGTTGACATTCTCAGGTCATTTTCGCTCTTGTCTTCGAGCTGTGGCTCCTCCTCCTCGAAATTTGGAGGCCACAACGTGCTCGTTAGCCCGCGCCCAGCGGTGTCTTTGGGTAGCCGCCTTCTGTCCACAAGCGGCGTACGAAGCAGAGTCTGCCATGCCCCTATACCGGCCTTCGGATACCGTTGGTGCACGTGGGTTGCGCAGTGCCTTGATCAGGCGTATTTCGGGACATGACAAATGTCACGAATCGTGATTTTGTTTTTGTAGGGAAAATCTAAAAAAAATGGCGTCATGAATCGGGGTTTTTTTGTCATGATTCACGAAACAAAAAAATCACGATTCTAGACAAAAATCTCACAAATCGAGTGTTTTTTTGTTCGTTAGGAATGGCCCTTAGATTACCACCGCCGTAGATCCAATACCTTCCATCGGGACACAGCACAGCAAAGCCAGCAAGTAGCAGTGAAGCGGTATTCAGCATTCAGCAGCCAACAGTCAAGCGGCAGCAGGGCAGGGCAGCGGCAGGTGTACCGTTTGATCTCTCCGCGCTCCACGCTGAAGTTAAAACTATATGAAATGCTGATTTCTGGGTCATGCCCTGATTGCATGTCATATGATACCACTTAGGACGGAAACATAATAGACGTTTGATGTCTTGTATGAAAAACAAGCGTAGATTATATTCCCGTCCATAATGGTACTGGTGAGCATTGGCTGAATGTCGTCAGCGCGGGTGGCGATTTTCCCGGCCCGAGAGGTATAGGCAGCGCGCGCTTGCCTCTGCGGATCACGCAGGAGAAAGAGCTTCGGGCGCATAGAAGGGTGGGGGTCCCAAGCTAAAGCTTTAGCTCATGGAGCTTCGGTTTCTCTGCCGACTACCGAGTGGGATCGTGCCTGCGTGCACCTCGTGGAGATGCATACTGTACCCGGTACAGTGCAGTCAAGATTCAAGAGGGTTCTTCAACAAGAAAATTAAGCGTGCAAAGCGTTGGTGACAGACAGCGGAGGGCATAGACGACGTCGATGCAATCCTGGCTGATGTTTGCGCTACAACATACGTAAGTTAGAGCTGTTGTTTCACTCTCGCACCTTGCGACCCAGGCGAAGCCGAGCCAGGTAGAAGGGTCTTGCTTGAGCTGTGAAGTGCTCTGAGTCTCGTGGGAAAAGTAAAAGAGTAAAGGTTTGTAGTGGCATGGAAGGCCGTGTTTTAGTGGAGAGCGGGGTTAGGCCTCGCAGCCGACAGATGCGACAACCAGCCAACACCAGGCGACCAGGCAGCGGAGAGACAAGGGACGGGAGCGAATAATGGGAGATATGCTTTCGCGATGGAGAGGGCTGACCTCCCTGCTTGTCGTCCTTCTATCGGCAATGTGAGCTGCAACTGAACACGCGAGAAATTAAGGCTTCTGGGCTACGTTGTTCTTCTCAAGCACACCCCCTCCCCTTTCCTTTCCCCAACAGCAGTACAAGTGTTGCTGCCACCCAGAGTACTGCTGTACCTGGTAGTCTACAGCTGCTGCACTCGTACAGCAACGCCAGTATATCTACAGCATGCGTTTGTCATAGGCCTGGAGAAGTGGCCGTTGTCGCTCTTGCTCTGGTTGGGTTATGGTTATGGTGGTGGCAGCAGCCAGCAGAGCTATCTACCCATAGGAGAAAGTACCATCCGTTCTCTCAGTCTGCAGTTGCTCCAACTTGTACCCCAGGTATTCATTTCCCATCAGGGGGAAGGTCGAGAGACGAGAGATGTTCGGCTTAGTCACTCGTGGCTCGCGATCTTGGGCTCTAGACATCTAGTTTATAGTGTATAACAAGTACCATAGATCAGATATGGTATCGTACGCATTTATCGCCGTTCGTGTAGACGATCGTATGTAGCGGCAGCCAGTTTGCTCGCATTGCTGCTTACCATGTGTTCCTGGTACAGCGGTGGTAAGCGCTCTCATCTTCGACGAGAGATCGACTGATTTTCGGAATCCGCAAACCGGAAACCGTTGCTGTGATACCTGGTACTGAACTCGTAGCCGCTAACGTGATGCACGTGATGGCGAAAAGGCCGTACGACACACGGCAGTATCATACCACTGCTGTGTGTGGCTACTTGTATTCTAGACGACTAATACCATCATGGCAACCACGGATACCCCCATGACCCATCGCGCATCACGCACAACGGGTGGTGTCCGGTCGGTCGTATATAGTGCCGGCGTCCCCGGTGGCTTGGTAGGTGGTCCGCGTGCCTGTCAAGATCAATTTCGTGGGTTCAAGTCCCACCGAGTGCATGCTCATAGGGACTTTTTCTTGCATAAAAAATTGATAAGCGGAAAGCGCGAAAGCGTGAGTTGGCTACATTCGATGAAAATCGACGAGCAGTGGGAATGCTGAACCCTATGCGCGACAAAAATAAAGGCACGTACCGGGGGGGAGAAGGGACGACACCTGTGACCACGGCTTGTCCAGAAGATCGTCGAGGGTAAAACCTCCTATGAGTGAGCTGGGAAGTAAAAGTGATGGATAAAAAAATAAAAATAAAAATAAATATATATATATATATATATATACTGCTGCTGTGTCATTGGTCGAGGTTGGCCTTTCGGCCCGGCCGTTTTTGTCCACCGAACCACGCGGCGGAGCCGCGCGACCACCCCGCCGACCCCGAGCCCTCCAAAGGGACTTGGGGTTAGGGTTGGGGTCGGGTTGGGGAGGCGTTCTGCGACAGAGGTTCACCCTAATTTTTTCGAAGCTCCTGCGTCCCCCCCGAAGGCATAACGCGGAATTCAGCATGAACAAACATACGGATACGACTGATGCTTGGGATGTATGGGGCAGCGCACCTTCAACACTAATGTGCAGATATTCCCACGAACTGACTGCTGTGGTACTGTACCTCTTTCAACTATTACGGGGGTCCATAGTTAATAGGACCTATAGTATACATAAAAAACCATATATTTACTTATTTTTACTAACAATATTTGGTCCTATTTACTGTGGTCCCCCGTAATATTAATATTAGTAGCGCCCGGTAAGGATGCCGTGGTGGCTCAGAAAGATTTTTATCCCAAACGATGATACGTCTATCGTAGAGAGCTTGTTGGGTCTGGGCCGATTTGCAATATAGAGGTCAACCCAAAGGTATTGCACGAGTGTAAGTTGTTGTTGGTGTTGCTGTTGTCGTTGTTCTAACAGTAACTCGTCTCCGAAAGAATTGTCCGTGGTGACAGCACCGGCTGGAAAAAAACTCCGGAGTGGAAGACTGACTTGTCTCAAGCAAAATGTACGAGGGGGTGACGTACATACCACTTCAGTAAAGGGGTGCCTCTCCTGCCGCACGATAGGTGTGCACTACTTACTCCCTCTGCGAGACGCCTCAAAAGTGACTCGTCATTGCCGCCGCCGCCGCCGCCGCCGCCGCTTCTGGCTTCTTGCCTCATCTCTCTTTTTGTGGCTTTCTTTCTTCAATTTTACTATCTTCTAGTCTGGTCTGAGCGCTGTTTTCTTGATTTACGGAGCTCGAAACGGCGGCCGACACCGGCGTTCCACTTTCCACTTTCCAGTCGAAAACAAGCAATCATTCGTATGTAGAGGTATACAAGTGCTGTAATCGTTTTCACGCCTCGGACAGACAATCGATTCCTACAGCAGTTCCATGATTTGAATATTTCAGGGCGGATGTGGATAGTTTTTTTGTCTGTGTGATCTACTTACAAAACTCATGTTGCCGGGTGGGAGACGTACATTCATGATCTACAGCAGTAGGACGCGTTTCAACGGTTGGACCTATACTTATTAGATTCTGCTCAGTATTTATTAACAGCAGGCCAGAATCCAAATAATCTATCTGTAGATGATCTACAGTACCATGTAGATCGTCATCTGTTTCCGACGTGTGAAACATTTTGCTTGAAATCACACCCGGTGTAGCTGCTCTGTTGTGTAATATTGTTTGAAACACTGTCTTCCAGTAGTGATAGACTATTAATAGTCTACTGGCATGCTCTCAATAGTACTTTGCATGATACGTGAAAAAACACCAACGCCGTGACGGAGCAAGGAGTCGAACCGCGAGAAAATGCAAAGCCGCGGAGTCCACAAAGCCTCAAGCAGATAAAGCAGTATAAAAAACAGCCGTGTGAACAGCATTTCCCGTCCCCAGGCGCGTAGAGTGACTTTGGTTTATGTAGGTACCTGGTACCTTGTTGGGCATGGTACATACTGGTATCTCGAGTGTTTTGCTCCCTCGCGCGCGCGGCGGGGGGGGAGAAGATACTCGATATCTTAATATCATGCATGGTCGCAGTCGTATGACCATGAACCCTCACATCCCTACATTGTCGGGACGGAGCACGTCGGGTTTCCACCGACCAGGCAGATATTGCTTGCACCAAGCGCGAAGCGCCGTGAGATGTTCGGCGAGTCGTATGAAGGGTGAGCTGCATCCTACTAAGAACCGCTTGTGAGGCGGATTTGCACATGGATGACAGTTACAATGAGTCGATTTATTTTCCGATGTGGCCGGGGGAGAGCAGGGTGACTGCGGCGAGCGTGGTGTCGAGATCCACGCGGCTCTGTCTCATGAGACACGCAATCCGCTGTTCGTGAAGGGGAGCACGTACCAGTGTATCTCACTCGCGCTACAATATTTTGCCTTTAGGCCGAGACGTGACTACCACTGCCATCTAGCCTTTAACCGCCATATACGTTGGTAGCTGGGCGTAAGATGTTGAGTCTATGGTGTTGAGTCTCGACGTAATAATAGCACCCTAGCATAGAACTACTTACTTAGGTCTCGATCTCTGAGCGTGCTCGGTTGGTACATCCCTGGCCTCTCAGAGCTCCCACTTGGAAATCGCCTCCTTTTATTACTTGCCGGACCCTTCCAGCGGGTCTTTGTTTTCTCCATTTCTCGTCGTACTTTCAGTCCTTTCCTTTTTTCTTCTTTCGTTTCGTGTGCGTGCGTGTACTCCGAGCACGGTTGCGCGGGCGAACCCGGCACCGTCGCGGGTGTCAGAGGATGCTGGCGAGTAGAGGGGGAGTTGCAAGGAGCGCGGTCGCCGCTTTCGTGCCTAGGCGTCGCGTGTGCCTCGAGACACGAGGGATGCATCAATAGGCTTTGTCTGGCCTCCATTTGTGATTTTGGATAGAGTGCGTACGAGTATTTAAGGTTCGTTCGGGATTGTAAAATAACATTCAAGCGTTTTTGCGACCGGGCTGAAAGTCACAAGAGGGAGGTACCCCGAATGAGCACCAACATTGTCGAGCTTGCGTTGAGGTCCACGGTGAGCACCGGGCTTCACGCGAGGCGGGCGACGGGGCTCACTGTGGAAGAGAGGGAGGAAAGCTTTACCCGGACTGAATCGGTGGCGAGATGGCCGCGAGAGGGCCGGGCGGCGTACGAGGCTGAGAGAGAAGCTCTGCTGTAAGATTTTTTTTTCTTCTTTTTGACCGGTGTAGGGTGTTCCAATCAGGTAGTAATTTATTACACGAAAGGGGACGGGGATTTTTTTTTCTTTTAGAATTTTTCGGTTTCATTTTCATTGTTTTGCTGTGCTGCTGTGACGTGCTGTGCTTTATCTTTCGTACACACATGTACGAGTGAGTACAGACACAGAGCATATCGAAAGAAGAAAATGTGTACCCTACCTGGGGTATGTACCATTGTACGACATGTGAGCGAGCGTAGCGGAAAACCGCCCCCGACGCGAAGCGAATGTGGCGTCCGAGCTGTTTTCTCCTGACGAAGCATGGCGGCGGGACTCTTGGCATTATCAAGTCGCCAGTTTGCAATCATGGACCTCTGTCCGCTTCGCATAATTTGATGTATTTTTCCTTCCTGAGCGAGAGCGTAGCGGGCGGCGTAGGCCGCCCGCGGAGCGAAGCGCCTTGTATATTATACGTAAATATACGATCAAAGCTGCCTGGGACTTGTGGGACTGGCTCCTTCTCGTCGCAAACCCTCCCCCCATGTTGCAACGAATGTCCGCCTCACACTGGGTTATTTGTAGGATATAGCTCTCCCTTCATGCGCCTCTCCCCAACGCCTCACTGCGCTTCGCGCCTGGTGCATGCAAGGCATGCCCTATCAGTGCTGTAAGGCAGCACACGTCCACCGGGCACAAATCATTTGGATAACAATTGCAACGTACCCCTATATATGTGGTAGAACGCGTCCAGTAGCAACGCTTGACTCTTCGAGTTTTTTTTTTTTTTTCTGTTCTTGTTTCGATTCATGCAGGTGTCGAGGGGCCCGTTCCGAGACAATCCGCGGCACGCTGGCCATGCCGGATCGGTCCGTCGTTCCCACCACCAAGGTGAAGAACGCCTCCCCGCGGTAGAATACCACACGTATTTCACTCAACACACTATCACGGGGGACCATAGTAAATGAGACAAAATATTGTTAGTAAAAATAGGTAAATATATAGGTTTTCATGTGTACTGTAGGTCCTATCTACTATGGTCCTCCGTAATAGCAAACATCTGACTCGCCCATTTATTTGATGTTGATGATACAAGGATGCACGCCGACGTATAGTGCCGCTGTAAGGTACAAAAACTACGCGTCTCACAGATTAGATGTGCGCGGTATGCTGCTGCAAGGGTGTCGCACGCTGTACGGGAAGCAGTTGCACAGAACATCCAACCGTGCTTCTTCTACTGGGAGGGGAGGTTGAGAGGGGGGGGGGACGGCGCGTTCTCGTGTGTTGCTTGCCGCGGTCATGTGCCCATTGACCACGCATACCTTTCGAGACGGAGTACCGTTCCTGCTCCTATTAGAGAGACCTCCAATAGTTGGGGCACTCACTTCGTTGTTCCCATATATATTACATAAAACACTTTTTGCTAAATCTTATCCCCTTCCTGTTTGGCCGCCTGTGGCCGCCATCTATCTCCTAGGATAGCGATCGTTTCCTCTCTAACTGGTGTACCAAACTTCTCCATGTCACACTCTTCCATTTTCTCCATCTCCCATTATGTGAGTTCTACTCTACTGCTTTGCCACAAGGGCACATCTGTGCATCTACTTCCTACCCCTCCCCGGCTGCTGGTGTACCTATTTCTTCTTTCTGGCAGGCCCAGGTTCCCTGCACGAAATCGCGGTTCCAGCGTTCCGCGAGGTTCATTGGGCCGTACAAATAATTTTTCATTCGTATCTCCTGTCGCGACCCCCCCGCCTATGTGTCAAGTGGGGGGGAGGGGGTGTACTCATGCCACGCATGGCCGTAATCCTATGACCACGTACCCTTGCACCCGTACAATGGGGGGGGGGGGGGGGGGTAGGCGCTGGTTGTGTGGCTTGAGCATGGCTTGAGCATTTTATAACACTTTCGCTACGCGCGTGGTGATCTGGGCATGATCACCCGCTTGTACCTTAGCCCCTCGCGGCCTACCAGCAACCTAGTAGGCCTGCCAGGAGCCTGGTAAGCACACCAGGAACCTGGTACCATGCGGTTGGGGAGATGACGGCTGCTGTGGTACTGCGCGTGCAACAGCAAAAAAACAAATCAAGAACACATGCGAACGCGTCGGTGTTGGTCTGGATTTGGTGTCACTCTATTCGTGTTTTGTTCGTTTGTTTGTTTGATTTTTCTGTTGTGGCTTCGTGTATAGACTTCACTTACGTTTGTCTTTGTTCGGGGCACGCTAGATGACAAGGCGTTGCTTGCTTGCAGCTCAGTGCGTTTTACGACCAAAATAATCAAGTCATCATGGTGTCTACGTACGACGATTACAACATTTTTTACTAAAACGTTTGAAAAAAAACCAAAACGATAAAAACCGAAAAAACTGCAGGTGGTTTTGAACGGCGGGCAGCGGTCGAGCATGTCGGCGAGGGACGGGTCCTTCACCTTTGAGGACGTGCCCGCGGGAGTGTACCTCGTGGAGGTGTTGTCCACCACCTGGCACTACAGCGCCGTCAAGGTTAAAGTGGACGACACGACGGGCATTGTTGCCCTCGAGTACAAGGTGAGCCGCTCCTTTTTGGTGACTTGTGATTACGGAGGGGGCATGTGCAGCAATCAGAACTCATGACGGACCCAACATTACTACGTGCCAGCACCCCCTACGTTTGCACCCCGTATGTGGTTCTGGTTGTTCGTGTTGACCTTGTACTTGACGACTTCGTACCGGTTTGCTCTTGATATACTTATAATATACGTATTTTAGTAGCATCAGTGGCAATTACTTCTAACAGTTGTGTCTGCCTTACCGCCGCGGCAGTTCGTTGTCAAGCGCGTAGCTACTAGCCGCAAGGTTAACGCTGTCGTAGTGAGATGGCACAGGAGTGGCAATACGCTGCGGTGGGGAGATGCTACATAGCAGAGGCGTTCTACGATAGAGATTCATCCTAAATTTTCTTGGGCTCCTCACTTGAGGAGCTCCACGCCTCACCCGAAAACTGACTTTAGCAAAGATCAAAATAGCACCCCGATGAATAATCCCATGGCCCAACTACGAAAACCATCATTTTTTTCGAAACAAGATTGGCGTTCCGACGATTTTGGGTAAAGAACCCCGTCATTCAGAAAACAGTTGGGCGGAAATGTGCTACCTCTCTCGTAGAACGCACGAGCAACCGTCTTTATATATAGTACTGCTTCCTGGTGCCTGGTATATAGTAAGGCAAGTGGTTCACTCCGTGCGGCAGGAGAGCATGAAATTGCCGGTTTCGCGGGCGGGTGCTACTCTAATCTATAGGAGAGCATTGTCCTTGTGTTGGCTCATTACTCGATCGGGCGGGTGAGGGGAACGGGTGCGCTCGATATCATGCGTGGCCGCAGTCCTACGACCGTAGACCCGCGCATCCCTACGGTGCCGGGACGGAGCACGTCGGATTTTCACCGACCAGGTATAAACATTGCTTGAGCCGAACGCGAAGCGAAACATGAGGTGTCGGGGCGAGCCGCGTGAAGGGCGAGCTGCACCCTCGTAAGAACCGCTTGGTGAGGCGGACTTTCTTGCATATAAATATGCGTGACAACTTCGATGAGTTGGTTTATTTTCTGGTGCGGCGACTTCCAGAGACATAAATTTATGTTGGTGGTACGGGCGGAGGAAACATGGTATTCGAAGCCAAACGTGGTGTGTAAAATGGGGGAGATACCTGGATTTTGGGCTGATCGTGGATTCTGATTTATATCACTCTGTCCCATTGTATAAGAACCGGTTCTAGAATAGTTGTTAAAACTAAAATGTTGTTGTATTTCGGGACAGTGGTGTATGTATTTCTTATTTCTTTCTTCTTTTTATCGTCGATTTCACTTTCCAGCTTGTTGCGTAGGAGGTTTTATTTTTCTCTCAGCGATCCTCCCCTCTGGACAAGCCGTGGTCACAGGTGTCGTCCTTTCCCCCCCGCCCGGTATGTGCCTTCGAATTTATCGCGCATTAGGGTTGAGCATTCCCACTGCTCGTCGGTTTTCGTCGAATATTGCGAGCTCACGCTCTCGCACTTGCCGCTGATGTGTTGCTATGCCCCCCAGTAATATATACGTAGGGGCAGTAGTAGTATTTTTCGTGGGCACTTGCGCCCGATGGATGCCTGCGTCTAGTATTTTCCCGACCCGTCTGTACCCTTTTTCATCGATCGATATGTCTGTTTTGTCTTGTCTGTCTGATCGTCTGATGTCTGTCTATGTGTCGGCTTGCTTTGTCCAGATGTTCTGTCTGTTTTGTGTGCTTGTCTGGTGTGTTTGGTCCGTTGTTTTTGCGTGTCTGTTGTTCGTGTGTCTGTCTCGCTTGTTTGATGTTTTGTCTACAGTGTGCATCTGCTTCATCTCGTGTTTTGATGTAGAACTTGAAAAAAAAACGGGTACGAAATACGTGTCAGTTGTGAGTTCTCCCGATCGATCGATACTCAACTTTGCAAGTCTGTTTATCTGCCTTTGTCTGATGCTTTTCTTGTTGTCTGCATGTCTGATGCACTATGTTCATCTGTCTGTCTGTCTGTCTCTGTCTGTCTGCCTGTCTGTCTGCCTGTCTGTCTGTCTGCCTGTCTGTCTGTCTGTCTGTCTCTGTCTGTCTGTCTCTCTGCCTGTTACGCCTGCTGCGTCTTGCTTGTCATTCTGTTCGTCTGTTTGCTCCAACCCGGCGTGCCTCTTTCTGTTTCGCGTGGCGACGACGTCTGTATCTACCGCAGTACCCCGGCGCTGCCAAAAAGGAAACCGTACACCCGCTCCTCTTCACTGCTCATACCAAGTGGTAAGTGCTGGCTCACTCACCCCCTCTCCCTCTCCACTTGTTTCTCGTATATAGTCTTGGGTCGCGGCTGTTATCCCCAGGGCTCTTCACGGAGTGGGAACTTTTTGAAATTTCACGGGTCGGATCGGGTCGGGCAGGAGTTTTTCAAGCTCTCACGGATCGGGTCGGGTCGGGTCGGGTCGGGTTGGATCACGCTTCCTTACCCGACCCAACCACCTGACCCGCGAGGTTTAACCCCACCCTTGAATAGCCCTAGTTATTTCGTTATTTCTCTCTGACCTACTTCTCGTTTCTTGTGTTTCTATTTTTCCTGACGTCTGTGTTGAAAGAAATGGTGATCGCACGAAAAGCGAAAGGGGGGGTGGGGGGTACTCGATGTCATCATGGCCATAGTCGTGGTACTATACGAGCTGGGCCAGCCATAAAACGGAGAAAGCTTGCAAAAGTCGTATCTCGTGAATCAGTGCGAATTAGTCTACAGAAGTTGGCATCACTAACACCCTGACACACCACTGCTTTAAAAAAAAAAAACAATATATGAAAAATTCTAACTTTTTTTTTTTCCGACTCGATCTCGTCGAGATTTCCGCGAAAACCCAAAAACACCATTTTTTTTCAACACTAAAACCGTATAAAAAATGTCGTTTTCGACCGAGAGGAAATATGGTGGGAGCAGTGATGAAGGCATAAAAGACCATACATTATGGGAAATTATTTCTGGGCTCCAGGAGCTGAGTTTTTAGGCCGAATATACGCGTTTTACTCGGCGAGGCATTCAAAAACGCCGGTAGACTCCTCAGAATGCCCCCCGGAGTTTTCCGAGAGCTTTCTGGAACAGTTTTCCGTTTCTCCAGAGTCCTAGATTCATTTTTGGAGCAGCCGATCAGTTTTCTCTGGAGAGTCAAAAATGAGATGGTTTTGTCAGAACTGGGGCCAGAACTAATGGATCTTTGAAGTTTTTTCAGTGGAAAATCATGATGTCCTCAGAACCGGCCGTAAGGACGAACAGTCAAACTGCTAATCTGGAGAAACGGAAAACTTCTCAAGAAAGCTCTCGGAAAACTAAAGGGAGCATTCTGAGGAGTCAACGGGTGTTTTCGACAGTCCCACCGAGTAAATCGCGGGTTTTCGACTAAAAAACAGTTTTAGAGCTCTTGACTTTTTTTCCCATAGTAGTTGGTCTAAAGGAGAGGATCGATGTAAGTCTGGTTGCCTGATTCGCCACCCTTCAAGATATATTACCAAAACTCGATTCCAGATATAAATCAAGTAATTACGATTAAAAATGGCTTTTCTGCGATGCCCCGCTCAATTTTGAAAATTTGGCGCTGACGTTTCAACCATGTATTTGGATCGTACGTTCGAAGGTATTGAGTGTCGACCCTATGTTGTGTGTTTTGTTTTGTTTTTTTTTAGTTTTGGTCGCTCGTTTTTTTTTTTTTTCGGGTTGTTGGAGCGTTCATATCTCTCGGCTCTCGGGGGGGGGGGGGGGGGGGGGGGGGGGAAAGAGGGCCGGCACTAAATGCGTGGGTGAGTGCATGAACTGCATCGTGTAAAAACGATTTAGTCCAAATTCATGCGATTGATGGGGGCATGACCAGTCCGACGTTTGAACTTTTTTCGAGGCTGACCCACCTCGTAGACCCTCGCATCCCTACAATGCCGGGATGGAGCTCGTAGACCCTCGCATCCCTACAATGCCGGGATGGAGCACCTCAGGTTTTCACCGACCAGTCAGACATTGGAGAGGGGGGGGGGGGGGGGTAGAGCAATCGCTGTGTATACACACATGAGCATGGTACGCATTGCCGTGGATGACACGTTGGCGGTGGGGTTGGCCTTGCGCTGTTCGCCGTTTGTTGACGCTGGGTGTCTGGTTGTTGATGCCTTCTCGTCTGACAGTAGAGTTCGCTACTTATTTTTTAACCTTATGGTTGAAATCTTCTCTGCATGAGATGAAGGGGCTATTAATGTCAACCAAAAGTTTTTGAGTGGGTCTGATTGGCCTAGGCGTAGGGTTACGAGGTTCGTTCTGTTCGTATTACACACACGTGGTGGCCGCCGAATATATGGTGAAATAAATCCCCGTCTGATGTTTTGGTATTTTGATGCCGTGTTTGGGAGGCCGTGGCGCTCAACAGTGAATAGTTAGTGTGTACGCACTGGCCCGCTTTCGACAAAATGGTTGAGAGCATGCAAACTGCTTTTGGTGAAGTCCTTCTTCCCGCTTCGTTCTGAAAACCTTCCCCGGCGGTCGGGGTCGACGTTGCGGCTAGACTTACGTAGGGTTTGAACCCTTTAGTATGTTGTTGTTGTTGTTGTTGTTGTTTTCTTCACATTAAACCGTTCTTTCTACCCGTCGACATCCAGCACAACCAGTGTCCGTGCCGATTCTTCAATCCTAGAGAGATACAAGTTATGTGGTCACAAAGCTACGCCACAGAGATACTACGTTGTCCACGTATTCAATGCAATGCCATGTCATCATACTGCGTACGACAGGTATGACATGCACATTCCATGACCTAGAGAAACGAAACGAAACAAAGAGGAAAAAAACTAAAAACAAAGAAGACAATTCGAAAGAGAAAAAGAAACAGGAAAATATATACCTGGTATATATATATATAAAAAACAAACCATCGTGCCCCCCCCGCAGGGGATCTGGCAGGCACTTGAAAAAAACGAGCTGGAAAAAAAGGAAAAAGAAGAAAACGCCACTAGTCGTCGTCAACAGAGTAAGACTAAGAACCAAGGGAAAATAACAGGTACACCAACCAAAGCACAACGCATCCTCCAGGTAGCGGCAGCAGTTTATGGTACGAGTAGCACAGCCAGGGTCTCCCTGCTGGTCCGCCTGGTAGCTTGCTTCCCTGTCTGCCACCTTCGTCCAGCGTTCGCCAACTATGCCCGGCCCCTCGGCGTCAGACAATACTAGCAAAAGTTGTCCCACGTTAATTCCAGAGCTGTTCGCGGGTGGGGTAAAACCTCGCTGGTCGGGTCGGGTCGGGTCGGGTATCGATGACCCGACCCGACCCAACCCAACCCGACCCGACCCGACCCGACCCCCGTGATACTTCGAAACTTTCCTGACCCGACCCTTTTTGGGGGGGGATCATGACCAAGCAATTTGTCCCCAAAACGAAGGTGCGGTTCCAAAGGAGTTGAAGTATTTTCAACCATTTTGTCGAAAGCTGAGCCGGACCAAGCCGTAAACACGTAGCGGCACGGACCCCCCCCCCCCCCCCCTTTCTGCCCTTTCTTTTATTTCGTCTCAACTTTGGCGCTCTGTCCACTTGTTTTTTTTGTCCTTTGCGCCTTTTCTTCTGGTTTTGTTTCGTCAATTTTCTCTTTGTGTCGTGTGTGTTCCTGTTGTTGTGTATTGTCTTGTCGTGCCGTGCGATGGTGATGTCGTCATCGACGGCGCAGGAGTCACTTCGAGAAAAAGGAGACCATGAAAATCGGCGGGATGTTCAAGAACCCGATGACCATGATCATGATCGGGTCCATGGTCATGATGATGTTCCTTCCCAAGATGTTGGCCAACCTCGACCCCGAGCAGCTAGAGGTGGGGGCAGTTAAAGAAAGGCCTCAAGTGTAGGCGAACGAACACCCGCTCTTACATAGCGGGAGGGGTAAGGGGGGTACAGCTGTGGATGCAGTGGCTGTAGTAGCCGATAAAGAAGACCGTATGTGTGTTTGCTGTAGAGGTCGCATTGTCGCAAGGTTAGGGTTAGGGCTAGGGTTTGTATGCTGGCTGATTCAGTCAGCGGTGACTGCAATGTCGTCGAAATCAGTCTTGACTGGGTTAGCTGTCTGTCGTCTCTCCTCTGTCTTCCCGAAAACGTGTTTAGTGGGTTTCCGTGCTGTCGTATGGCTTGTCTTGGGCGTACGTAATATATAAACTACTCTCGAAGGTACTGGCCAGGCCAATCAGCTGTCTGCTTCCGCTGGTACATACTGCGCCAGTGCCCAGCCCTAGTTGTCGCATTTTTTTGTTTCTAATCGCGAATGGGCTTATGCGGCCTTTCCAGCCACCGCCTGCATGATCTTCAAAGCTACGTACCCGCCCGCTGGCCCGTCCACCTACCTACCCATCCACCCACCCGTCCGCCACCCCACCCCACCCCTCCCCGCCACCCCCTACCCCCTCGAATGCCGGACGCTCTACAGGAAATCAAGGGTCAGCAGAAGGCCGTGGCCGACTCAGCTAGCCAAATGTCCCTCTCGGACATGTTCGCCAGCGCTTTTTCCGGAGCCGCGGCGGCACCGACGGCGCAGCCACCGCCCCCTTCGCAGGGTCAGCGGGGATTGACGGGGGGGGCGGGTGGCAGTCGAGGGCGTGGGAAGAAAAAGCACGGCTAAGAAAAAACAAACCCAACCGAACCAAGACAAGACAGAGAAATGGGCACGACGGAAAATAGGAGGGGAAGGGAGGAAGCAGAAGAGTATACTATACGTAAAAAAAAGGAGGCATTTTGTTGGATTGAGAACGCAGGGGGGGTGCGTGGTGCTTCGGCCAAAGGCGTGTGTCTGTGTCGTCCGCTCTGCCTGGCAGGCGTGCCGTTGACATTTTACCCGCTGAGAGTTGATTCGGAACCCAAAGTGTTCTTTCCGGCGAGGGTTTTTTTTTTCGTTTTCTGCTCTCTTTTTAGTAAAAGGAGAGGAAGAAGAATACACGAGAAAAAGCGAGTTTTTTTTTTTCAGTTGAGGCGGGGAGCGGGGGATGCGTGGCGCGTGTGTGTCTGTCTGGCAGGCGTGCCGTGACTCTTTCGCCCGCTACGAGTCAGGAAGGCGTTTCGGCGAGCGTTGTTTTTCTTCGCTTTTCCTCCCTCCTCCTCTTCCCGTTTGCTGTATCATACACCTTGATACGTCATGAAGATGTCACACATGGCGTCCTTTCTTTCGTTTGTGATGTATCATGTGATACGTGTCTGATTTTTGGGCCGAAGGGTGAGGGGTGATCGCCCGGTTTTCTTCCAAGTTATGTTGCCTTGTCGGTGTCTCCCCGCGGGGCGTGGGAGGGGGGGTTCCCGCGCTGTCTCTGAAGAGGGAGGCGAGAGGCGAGTGACGAAAATGAAGTAGCCGGACCGCGACGCACTTCTATGATACTGGGTATACCGTTTTTCGGTCAAATGTTTTCTCTGACTGATGGGGCTCCCCGACTGAAGAACGAACCACTCACAACACCGTTCGCTTTTTTTCACAATATTATTTCGTTTCAGACCCTACTGTAACCCATGGGAGTACTCATCATCGAACCTTTTAGGACTGCAGTGCCGTTCAGGGGACAAACCGATCAAATTCCTACTCGAATTACAGGGGACCATAATAAATAGGACCTACGGTAATATAAAAACCTATCTAATTCCATTTTCTTACTATTAATAACAATATTTGGTCCTATTTACCATGGTACCCCGTAAGTAATTTGCTGCAGGCCTAGATAGGTTTAATAAGCCTGCCATTTTTCGTGAAAGTTATTTTGGGTGATTTATAGAGCTTTCCAGAAGTGAACGGAGCCTCAGAAAATTGCCTACAGTAGGGGTGCACCCCGCTACCGTACGTAGCATGCCCCCCCCGACGAAAAACGCCGACTTACAGAGTACCACCTGGCGCACATGATCATAATCACAGCAGTAAAGGTTTTAGGTTGTTTACAACCCTTTCACGATTTACGGCTGCACCCGCTTCGTTCTATAAAATGTGTTGTTAAGGGAGATCAATATGGGAGGCTTGACCTGTTCTCCTTATTTATAACGTGCCCACAGCTTGTGGGGGGCTTGGCCTGTGACAGCAGTACCGACTTCAGCTTATAGCATTTTTCTGCATGTGGAAGAGACGAGCACTTTTCGATTGTTAAGGCATGTGTGTGTCCTTGACATTTCACATCATATCGTACACACGCGTTCGCCGCGATTAATCGTACGTAATAATTGTAACAGGTACGATATCTGGCACTGAATACCGTTGTTTCGACACCATGTTGGACAACCTGAGAGCTTCCCGACATGTGTACGGAGTGAGTGGGCTGCAACTCTGAGAGTTAACGCATTTACTATTATACTGTAGGTTCCCGGGTGTGAGTGGTATGATCTACAGTACTGCAGCTCTGCACGCCCGTTTGCCTGCCTTGGGATCTGTGTGGCACGGCTCTTGTACGCAGGGTTGCCCGCGAGTGAGCCACGTGATCAATTAGCAGCTCTTGCACACATGTTTGCCCCAGCGGGATCTGTCTACCACGGGGCTCTTTGACACACGTTTGCCCGAGTAGGATCTGTCTACCACGGCTCTTTGACACGTCTCACCCGGTGAGATCTATTATTCAAGACACCGGCTTTCGCACAAACATTTGGCCGGGTGGGATCTATAGGATCCGCGGGTTCTATCTAGATCCTTCCACAGTCTGGGATTTATGGGATCTGCATGGTCTAGCACATGCGTGTCCGGGGAGGATGTATACATTTTACACATATTGACTGCCTGATAGATGTACAAAATGGCTTTTTCACACACACTGGCCTGGCGGGATCTACAGGATCTGCATAGTCTAAGACAATTTCGCCAAGAACATCTGTAAGATCTACGTGATTCAGCTGATATGATTGTGCGGGTGGGATCTATAAGATCTACCACACTGGACATGAATATAAGGAGCGTTTATCCCGTAATATAAATACGAAGCGGTCCACAAATTTTTATGTTTCCCGCGGGTGGGATATATACCGTATAGGAGCTACAGTAGATATTTTGCACGATGCGTCGTAGGGGCTCTACCCTCCTGGTATTATACTGCAGTAAATGGTATTATACTGCAGTAAATGGTATTATACTGCAGTAAATGGTTTATATCATGATCTGTCCGATGTGTCGGAAAGTCTCCTTGTTGTCCGTTTTCTCAGCCGAATCGGTTCGTACCATGTTCCGAAAGAGTAATTGCGAAGGTACTCAGGGTTCGGTGGACCGGATCGCCCCTATACGTACACTACAACTGTACATACAGTAGTATACTGCACCCCTTCGATTCAAGCACAGTATGAACACACACAGCCAGTACGCTCCTCTGTACTACTACTACTACTACTACTACTACTACTGCTACTACTACTACTACTACTACTACTACTACTACTACTACTACTACTACTACTACTACTACTACTACTACTACTACTACTACTACTACTACTACTACTACTACTACTACTACTGTGGGATCGCTTCCATTGCAATTCAAAGGCTCGGTCGAACGGCCCACGTACGTACGTGCGTACTGCTGCACCCATTCAGTTCAAGTACGGCACAGCAGTCTCTAGATACGAAAAATAAGGGCTATAATCATCGAAGAATTTTTCCCCTTTTTCTTGGAAAAAAACGGGATACTTTCTAAAATAGGAAATCATACAGGGCATATCATCAGGAAGCATTTAATAAATGGATGTCCTCTTTTATTTAAGAAACAAAATCACGAAAATCAGGAACCAGAAGAAAAAAAACTAGAAATTGGGGCCAACCGCTCTTCGAAAATATTACCGCCTGCACTACGTGCCTGACGACTGATTCCCATTGCAAGGGGCGAAAGTCGAACAAGGAGCCGTCGACAAAGGCAGGGTGACTCAGACGTCCACACGACAGTGCGTGCTGTTGTGGCCGCCTTGTATCGCTGTGTGCATATAGAAAATGCAGGTGTGGCGTGGTCATGTGTGCAAACATGTTACGAACAGCAGTGCGGGTTTTCCTCAGTAGTGCCGGCATTTTTTGGCTGGCACATCTTTTCATTTCCGTGCTCGAACCTCTAAATTCCCCAATCCGGACTAGTGCCGGTTTGTCAGGCGGGTATATTCGGGTACTACTGAGGGACCACTACTGTATAACCACTGTAGTCGTTTTGGGCGTACCAAGGCCTATATCGGCCTGATCACCGTCTAACACGCAAGGTAATACCCTCAAGAACGAATTTCCAGCCCAGTTTTCTCAAAAAAAGGGTGGGGGGGGGGGGGGGGGGGGGGTGTACTCATTTTCATGGATGGCCAAAGTCGGGGATGGCGGGGGGGGGCGTACTCATTTGTTGCTTGCCTTAGTCATTTGACCGTTGACCACGCATCCCTTTCGAGACGGGGATGTGGAGGGGTGTACTCGATAGGAGAGATGTACTCGATCTCATGCATGGCCGTAGTCGTATGACCATAGACCCTCGCATCCCTACAATGCCGGGACGGAGCACGTCGGGTTTTCACCGACCAGGCAGACATTGCTTGCACCAAGTGCGAAGCGCCGTGAGGTGTCCGGCGAGTCGCATGAAGGGTGAGCTGCATCCTACTAAGAACCACCTGTGAGGCGGATGGAGGGGGGGGGGGTATAAACATACATACACAATAATATAACGGTCGATTTGGAAAATATCTCTCGTTAGACCTTTCCATAGACAGACGCATCATCGCTCGGCGTTTGCATTTTCTCCGCTGCTGTGAAGAAAATCAGCTTTTGCAATTCACCAGAAGAGGTAGGTGTTTATATCTCGCCTTGTTATACAGTACCTGGTAGCTTTTGAATAGTTTCACAACTTGATCAGATCCTACAGATCATGATCTAGATGATCTAGTTCCTCACCTGTCGTCGTGAGAGGTTCTGCAGGACCTGCCAAGTACAGGTCCAACTCCAAGAAAACATGTGCTAAATCATGCAGGTTATGCGAGTCGCATCCGGCAACACGAGCTATTCATAGATGATACACTATCGGGACTATATCTGCCGTGAAAAATGTCCAGATCATGACGTGTACCCTGGTATACCGTAGGAATCGATGGCCTGTGCGAGGTGTGAAAAAGGTTGTCGTGAAGGATGGGGCGCTCAGCCAAGTGGCCAAACCGCGGCTTCCTGCTTACAGCTTACAGTATCTTCGGTGAAATGAGGCGCGGTGCGGCTCGGTGCGCAATGTGATGTGGTCCTTTCTAATCTTCTCTACAAAAAACAAAAAAAAAATATTGACGGCTAAATACAATACGACCGGGCCGGAGTGAAAAACTTTTGTTTTCCCCATAGAACCAGAAATTCCGAGCTGTTCTCGGCGATGACAAAAAAAACAAACAAAATCTCGATCCTCCAGTATAGTCGCAGCCAAGAGAGAGAGAGATTCCAGACACCATCAGTCGGTTCTACGCACGCAGCTCGTTGTTTGCAGGAAAACATATATACACCAGCAGCCGGTTCCGCCCAAGCTCGTTGTTGAAAGGAAATTTATAGATATTTGAAAAAGAAAAAACAAGCAACGATACATCCCCCCCGCGCGCCCCAAAACAGAAAAGCAAAAAGCACCAAGAATTCTTGCTTGTGGCAGACTGCAAAGAGTCAGCGTCAACTAAATATACGACGGGGGTTACCGTGTAGCTCTCGCAAAATTCGACGCATTGCCTGGTGGGACATTGCTGCAGAGCGCTCTTTTACTCCAAGATTGCCAATCTTGACCTCTTGCTGACTACCACTGTTGCACGGCTGCCACCGTACGAAGCCGCCCGGAAGCTTGTCAGGCATACATAAAATACGCTTATGAAGAGAGAGCGGAGTGCACCGAAACAAATTCCAAAGTCAAACTTGGGCCGAGGAACCGATATATTTGATGCCGCTCTTTGAAACGCAATGACCGTTTCAGCGTTCCGCGGAGGGTTCTCAACTCCCACCGACTAAACCGGTGCGCCTTGATCCCCGCTAAAGTCGTTCGACGAAAACAAAAATGCAAAAAAAAGAACAATAAAAAAAAAAATAGGGGGGGGAATAGATATCAATTAATCGTGCCGAGTGCAATATCCCCCCCGCCCCCCCCCGTCTATGCAAGAAACGCCCTAAGATACTATCGATCATCGCAGCAGCTAGCCCGGCTAGCTGGTGCTTGTCCCAGAGAAACCCTTCGGCAGCCACTGCGGATTCTCGAAGGTCACGATCGCCTTCTTGAAGTTTGGTCGCTTGTACGCCACAACCGACCGCTTTCCGAGGATTCTCTTGCGCTTGCCCTCGTAGTTCTGGGTCATTACCTGAGCCCAGACGGGAAAAAAAAAGTTGAAAAAAAAGGTAGAGAGAGAGCGCGCACAAGCCCAAGCGCAACGAGGGGGGGGGGCGAATCGTCGATAAGCACAAGAGCCCTAACACTGACCGCCTGATTTTTTTTATCGAAATGAAAACGTATTGGAGCTTTTCGTGTGGCCCTGCGAACCGTTTGGTCGAAGGTGGACCGAGTCGTACTACAGTACTGAGAAAAGCGCTCGTACATTCGCTCGCGGATGCTTACTCTCTACCAGGTGATTATTTTTTTGCTGATACATATTTAAGAGTGTAACCCTCATGGACGTGTCCCGTATTTTCTGCTGGGTACTTGCAGCAGCAGCAGCGACATAGGCGCGTTTGTCTTCTGATCTAAAAAAAACAGCACTCATCGTACCGTACCTTCTTAACGCGCAAGTCGTAAATCTTCAAGAGGTACTCCTTCACCTCCCACTTGGTCATTTTCGGCTGAATCTTGAACGTCGCCTGGTTAGGTCGGACTTTACTTGGGCCTTTGATTTTCGCAAAACGGGTAGCCAACGCGGGGGGGGGGGGGGGGGGGGGGGGGCAGAGACGGTTGGAATTAAACCAATGGGACATTACCGTTGGGATAAGACCGTTGACATGTGGGTCCTGGTACTCTCCCGGCGTGATGGGGGCTGGCCGGGATACGTTCAAAACTTCGTATTATAGGCACACGTATGTTGGCAGTAATCGAATGGGAAAAAAAACTATCAGAGTGTGGTCGGTACCTGCCCGGGACATATATGTATACGTATCAAATTGTCGTTTTTAACACATGGGCATTTTTTTCTCTTTCGGTCGGGGGTTGTTTCTCGTGTTCTCGGCCGCGGCGCACGCAAGAGGCTCGCGTGTACACACGGTTCAAGTTTGGATGCCGGCCGAGGTCCGAGCTCTGGGGGTTCGAAGTCGCGAAAACTAGCAGGTATCTACGGGGTCTGTTTCCGCAGAGCCAGAGCCTGCAAGGACAATGCAAACCCCACAATCTGATATTTTGTTATTTTTTCTCTGCTGATGTACTACACTGGCCTTCCAGCTCTCAAGTTATGGTACATTGCGACAGCCACGGTACGGCAATCCCACATCAAGCTTTCTCCTTTTTGA
This sequence comes from Macrocystis pyrifera, assembly GCA_031763025.1. Classification (NCBI taxonomy): domain Eukaryota; class Phaeophyceae; order Laminariales; family Laminariaceae; genus Macrocystis; species Macrocystis pyrifera. The sequence continues at coordinate 8,784,071 of JASSKH010000017.1, read as the reverse complement.
CGGCGACGGGCCGTGCTTCTGCGTGTGTGCGTGTGTATGTCATGCTGCCTGTCTTCCTAGGAAATCGAAACAAACACATACACATACCGGTAGTCTGAAAGTGCTGTGCATTTGCGGGGGCAGGACGCTACTAGACCACACTTCCTCGGGATTTCAAAGCAATGCACAGCTAGGGGAGTATCTACTCCTACGTACAACGACAGCGACTGTACAACAGCAGTACAGCAGCAGCAGTAGCTCAACAGCGGTGGTACAACAGCACCCGCGCGTCACGCTCTGGTCTTTGTGATAGCCACGGCGATTTCGTGTTTGTGTATAAGCAGTGTCCACCAGAAAGTGTATGAACTCGTAAACTACAGCAGCAGTACATTTTCACGTCCAATTGCTCAGGTCAAACAACACACATCGTCAAACCTATCTCGCACATACATACTACATAAAAACGCCTGGTGAGGTTTCCCCTTTTCATCTTGCGACACAGTCGGGATTTCAAGTCAACCACATCCCGAAAGGGAACCTTGTATATATATTAATGGCCACGGGGGAGAAACATACTAATTACTTTCACGTATCCGCCGGACTGATACATCGTCGGCGCACAACGAGTACTATCAACAAGAGGGTGTGCGTGATAACTTGATGGGGGGGAAGGGGGGGGGGGGGTACGAACCACCAGACGCTCGAGAGGGCAAGACATCCCCCATCCCGCTAAAATATTGGATACCAGCAAGAACTAAGAGGTGGGAACAGCAAGCAACCCAGGACATCATGGGGCAGTGTGGCGGTTTCATCGGCATCAGAGAATGCCAAAAAAAAAAAAATGCTGAACACCGCACTATATTACCACGCAAATGCAACCCAGCGGTGGCGGCAGCAACAGCAGCGACGTCAACCGTGACAAGAAAAACAAATAACGGCAGCAGCAGCAGTAAAAACATGTTTGCGGGCAAGCGCTAGAGCGTGTATTGGCCCAATGTTCAAAGGACCATCCGTCGATATAACACTACGTAGGTGCCTGCAGACACAGGAGTACGTAATTGCTGTACCGCCGTGGCTGGCATTCCAGAGCTGATGGTGCTGGCGATAGCGGTGAATAATGTACCAATCACTTTCTTCCGCGACTGGTACTGGTGATACCGGTTACTTTAGAGCTGGCACGCATGTATTGAGACACCTGCTGTGGATATTTGCGGAAGGCGGTGCTGGTTGTGTTGGATATTTTACCGGTATACCTGGTATGGTACACACTCGGCACTTCCGGCATTGATGCTGCCGGGTAACAAGTTCTTTCAAGCGTTCATACACTGCAAGCGCTGGCGACTAATTGACCCAATCTAGGGGTATTGTCGAATGAATGGAAAGCTCTACTGGGTCTGGCCTCTGGTGAGTCATTCTCAACCCCGATCGCGGGACGAGGCAAAAGGAGCAGGACTTGCCCAAAGCTTGAGCAGCAGCAGCTATTAATAGCTTCCCCTCAACGACCTATCATACGCAAGGATCCGTACATAATACTTTACGGCAGATTTTTCATACCGTACATTTTTATTTTGTATATGTACGTGTAACACCTGGTACCTGATTTTCAGCATTTGGAGCTAAGAATATACGCGTACTATGGCAAAACCTGGGGATAAAACGGTAAAATTCCCAGAAGGGGGTGGATAATCTGCCCCTGGGGTTTCCACTCCCTCCTATAGGGGCGTGCTCTTAAGGGGATAGAGGACGCTAATAGTTACGGCACGGTTTCCAGCTACATCACGACACACATTTACATCGTACGGTTGACTGTTTCGGTAACTTCCACATACACCGTAACGAATATTACATTCCTGATCATTCGAGGTCTGAGCTAAATCTCATCGTCAACTGCGCAGTCACTTGTAGCGACAACTTTCACCAAGCGGGTGTCTACCCGCAGGGCTACGTGCGACTTTTGGGGTGCGCAACACGCAAGGCTTGGGGGTGAAATTTGGGGTCATTCTATTGCCAGGGCACGTGAGGTCGGTGCACCCCACAACGCCGCACGCACCACAGTAGTACGTAGACTGCACGACTACGAGTATTTTACCGGTGCGTCTAAGCTTCGGCAGTCCAGACTCTGGGCTAAGGTCATTACCGGTATGTATACCAATGGGGATAGGATATTTTCGACGAATACAGGCGCAGCACGACACGTATTCATATCTAAGAAACAAGCAATGCGAAAGGCAAGACGATATTGAAGTTAGAGTGGAATGCACCCATTATCAAATAAGAAAATCCAGCCCGGACCGGCTTTTTTTCTTTTTATTACAGCAGGCGTCCGGTACCTGGTACTCTGTGTACTGCTCTACCAGGTATGCCAGTCGACATGTTTTGTTGTGGGTGAACGGCAGAACATCAGCACCAGGTACCCCTGTAGAGGAGTTCAAATCGGTAGCTGGTGCCAAGCTTCTTGATGCGTGTTTTAGGAGAATATACACGTATGCCTGCTATATTCTAAATATGCTGTATATGCTATATACAGGCTCTGGCGGAGCTGTTATACAATGATCCCATGATACGTTCGCTGCCATGATACCATGCGAGATCACATGACGCGAAGGGACAATCCCGACCCTCTGATAGATCAGGGAAAGCGCCCAAACATATCGGCGACACCCAGACCCCCTAAAATGCTATCTACCTCACGCAAAGCTTATCCCCAATCATGCGAACTACTCTCGAGCTTCATGCGAAGTCCACAGTGCAAGCTGCGTACTTGTGTCTCGAATTAGGCCAACCTCTGCACTGCCCTCCACCATCGACCTCAAGCCCTCCGTCCCAGTGTGTGAGGTAATGTATTGACGAAATATCGGGTCTTGTGATTCGTGAGGCTACAAAAGCAACAACAAGGAGCAAGTGAACACCATACAACTCTCACCTGCGACCATGGCCATGACCATGTTCGGGAACCATGATTTAACCCCCATCTTGCTGCCTGTAGTCTGTCTGTGGGTCGCGAAGATGTCCACACTACTAACTCTAGGGGAGAACTAAAACGTCTCAATATTTTATGGAACTCCTTCGAGCAGTTTTCCCTCCCTCGCAGTGTGGATCTGAACTGATGGGCTATTACGGGGTCATAGCCCATAGATCTGAACAGCAGCAGCAGTCTGTGTTGCTGTGTCAAGCAGAACAAACATGACAAAGATCCTCCTGTTTGGTACTTCGGGGAACCCTCCCACGGGGCGCGATGGGCACACCGGCATGATCGAGTACTTTGTCTCGCTAGGTGGGTCATTCGTCAGTGTGACGTTGTGTTTTCAGGAGCTTACTCTGTTCTAGAAGTAAAGTTGAGTATCTCAACTATTTATTCAGTCGAACTCACAAGCTGACGTATTTCATTTTTATAAAATCACTGCTACAACAATGCAGCTGGTGACGTATTCCATAATTTTATGCCAGCGAGCCACGAGTAGCCACGAGCCCCACATGCCAACGAGCCAACAGGCGAACTCGCCGTTGAAGGGTGTCACACCATATCGTAAACCACAATATAATGTGTATATATAGAACAGCCATTGCTGTCTGGATGCAACGCTTCACACGCCTCTGTTAGGATATCCTTTCGTTCGTCCTTCCCCCATACCTGGTACTGCTGCTGTACTAATTACTCTTCAAGATTCATTTCTCCGTGACACTACTGAACCCTCTGCGCGACAAAAGCGGAGGCTCGTCAATATGATGGTGAGGCGGGGGGGGGCGAGAAGGGATGATACCTGTGACAACGGGTTGTTCAGTTGCCCCCCCGAGGGTGAAACCTCCTACGAGAACGAGTTGAGCTGGAGAGTATTTTGGTGATCAAGAATATGAAACTAAAATACTTGCCATCAGGTACAGGTACGTGAATACTGCTGCTGTACGTAAATACAGCAGTACCTTGGACAAAAAACTCAAGCCTGAGCAAAAAGAAGTTGGGAGCGGTTATGCTAAAGGTATAGTAGGGAACACATTTCTTAAGTAAGACATCCAGCCTGGCCAGTATGCCGGTTTCTTGTATTGCTGTCTGTGACATCTTCTGCTTGCTGTACAAGTCAGCCAGAATACTGGCGCCTGATGAGTAAATTCCGCGCCAAATGGTCACCGAGCATGCCAACAGCAGTCAGCACGAGAAAGTTTTTGGCGATTACCAGGTAGTTTAGTAACAAAGTGCTACCAGGCTACCAGATACTTAGATATGGCAATACTCTCGAAACATCACTGCCTTATTGGCCGAGGCTGGCCTTTCGGCCGACCGTTTTATTGGAACAACTCCACCGAAACACGCAGCGGAGCCACGCGACCGCTCCTCGAGGCCCCGAAAGGACCGGTTATACGGTTCGGGTTTTGATTTTCGTGTTGGGGTCGTGTTGGGCCTGGGCCGGCGTGCAAACTAGAGTTGACCTGACTTCACCTGTACGAGCTTTTTCGCAAGGTGGCGGTGCTGGTCGGGCTGCCCAACCGCTGTGTGCGGAACAATCACGAGTTGGTGGCAACAGTATTAATAGTTGGAGAATCGTTGACACACAACTGACGTCACGTGCCAGATATCTATCGCAAAGGAGATGCGAGCTATCTACAGTACTATTAATAACATATTACCAGGTATTTTTTAATCACATGTGCGTCAAAATACGTATTATACGGAATTAAAAAGTATGAAACATAGGATTGATACGTCTTGTATGAATAGGAGAAACCGTTGCCCTGGCCGACTGCAGACTACCGGTATACCAGGTAACATAAAGCCCTGCTGCCGTCTACCAGAACAGTATTCCCTAGGTTTACCTAGGGTATCTAGAAGCTAAATAAAAAAGTTGTCCTAACGGAAAAATAACAAAAAACGGTACACCATTTTGCCAGTTTACGGTAAAAAAAATCAAGCCAGGAAATCAGGGTATACCAAACCTAACTTACACGACGTTTTCTGTCAAGGTATACCGTTTTATGCCAAAATATCCGTGACCGTCTGTGCAAGTCGCAAAAATAACAAAAAACGGTACATCATTGTATGTTTTCCAATTTACGGTACGAAAAAGCAAAACGAGGTAATCAGGGCACACCAAATCCAAGGTATATGACATTTTCTGTCAAGGTATACCGTGTTATGATGAAAAAGCACTGTCCCGGTATGGCTTATTATTATACGATACGAACAAAACAGCGTTCGCGAATACAAGCGCCTTCTTGTACTCGTGTTCATTCGAACAGACCAGGTACGAGTCGAGCGTAGCTTATATTTTTGAAGACAATTTATTTCGTTTCGTGCACGTGCGTGCACTCAGAGCACGGCACCGCGGGCGAGCCCGGCGCCGTCGCGGGTGTCAGCGGGTGCTGGCGGGTAGAGGGGGGGTTGCAAGGAGCGGTCGCCGTTTTCGTGGCTAGGCGTCGCGTGTGCCTCGAGACACGTGGGAAGCACGAAATCGCTCTGTCTGGCCTCCTTGTGAGGCTTCGCTTGCACCATATACGAGATATAAGGGTCGTTCTGATATGCTAAACAATATTCAAGCGGTGCTTATTTTTTGCGGTCAAAATAAAATTCAAAGAGAGAGCGATGCAGTCTGAGCACCAACTTTGTCGAGCTGGCGAACAAGGGCCACGATGAGCACCGGGCTTCACGCGAGGCGGGCGACGGGGCTCACTGTAGCAGAGAGGGAGGAAAGCTTTACCCGGACCGAATCGGTGGTGAGGTGGTCGCGAGACGGACGGGCGGGGTACGAAGCTAAGAGAGAAGCTCTGCTGTTCGTTTTTTTTTTTTTTTTGACCGGTGCAAGGTGTTCCAATCAAGCAGAAAATTATTACGTGAGAGGGGACGGGGATTTTTTTCTTTCCGCGCTTTTTCGTACGTGTTCATACGAATAGCCCACAGCATGCAGTTGCACTGCACGCGGATCCCAGTGAGATCCTGCACATGGCCAACGGGGTTTCGCCGCAGCATGAGCTTCAACGTTGATCACTTGTAACCAATCGAAGTATGTCGGTCTGTTCAAGCTTTGTAAACGATGAGCGAGCCAAAGTGCAGATAGGCAACGGCATTGCCAAGAACAAATTACGGATCAGCCTAACAGCTGTCCGCGCCGCCTCTGCCTTAGATCGATACCCATCGGTCGCAAAATAGCCAAATCACAACCGAGTACGCATCCGACTATCGGCAGATTGATATCATGAACCAGCAGTCAGTCACATTATTACGGTACGTCGTATTCTGCTCATTGAGTATTATAGTAGCGGTAGCGTTGTCTACACAAAGGGTTTTTCAGATATTATACCCAGTCAGTGCATCATATTCTGCTGTCTTTGTACGAAGCTCGGCAGTAGTACAGTAGTACAGTAGTACAGTAGTACAGTAGTACAGTAGTTGCGAGCGCGATCATACAACTAATTGTTGTGCCAGGTAATATTAGTACATACCAGTTGACATTTATCTGTCGTCTTTTCCGTTCCTCTGCTGCTGCTGATTGTATTGATTGGCAATACACCAACAACGCGATGAGCAGCACACGCACCGATCCACAGCGCGGACACCCGCATCGGCACACGACACAGCAATGGACCCGACAAAGTGAAGCAGCAGTTGAGACGAACTAACGCGCCCAGGATACCCGTATCTACGTATCGTACACGGCGACAGACAGCATGCCGAAAAAAAAAATAGTCTGTTGATGCTATTGTAACGCTCGAAAAAATGGCAATGTCATGAGTCAGGAGTCACTAGACGGCAGCAGCAGCTGAGAGCTTTGGCTCCGAAGGCTTTGAACTTTTGCAGCGGCTTAGCTGCTGCCTGCCGCTGACTGCAGATATTTTTTTTTTGCAGCTAGCTGTTTGCTGCTGCTTCAGAAGCTGCTGCTGAGCTTTGGCCGCCGAGAGCTTTGGCCGCGATCGACGTATGCTTGTTCAGGTTGTCGCGACGGCAGATACGTAAGCGACAGAGAGGGACAGCACCACCACCACAACAACTAGCTAGCTGGTGTGCAGCAGCTTCTCCTGTGCAGCAGCTCTCCTCTGAGCAGCAGCTTAGCTGCCGCCTGTCGCTGACTGGGGAGATTATTTGTTGCGGCTAGCTGCTGCTGCTTCTGCTGCTGAGCTTTGGCCGCCGAGAGTTTTGGCCGCCGGCAGATACATGAGCGACTACAGAGAGAGACAGCACCACCACCACAACAAGTAGCTGCTGTCGTTGAGATCACAGACAACTGGCCGAGACTACCTGGTACCTACTACTACTGGCACGATGGTGATAACTTCCGACAGGCCGACTAAAGTGTATGACATTTGCTTCATTATTCAAAGACAATGCTGACCTATTAATAGGCAGAGTAATAATAATCTTTTCCAAGAAAAAAAAGGCCGACTGCGACAAAAGAGTCGCACGGCCCACGACAACAACGGCCTACAACGACAAAGGACGACAGACAACCTACCCTTCTACACCAGGTCGAAACAAGACAACAATGATACTACTGACTTCTCCATACCTACAACCTGCGGTACTTTTTTTGCATCCAAGCACAGGTCACCCCACTGCGTTCGGGTTCGGGTTAGGGTTCGGGTCGGGTCGGGTGTTCAACGTCTACTGTTTAAGCATGCCTGGCATCTTCTGCTGCAATCACTTCTTTCTTCTGAAAACCCACGCAATGAACAATAAATAGCGGCAGCAGCAGCATCTTCAAACGAGTAAAATTCTACCTAGCAAGTATCTATGTCGCTAGAGAATTTCCATATCTCAGTCTGACCTTGTGTTTAAATGGTAACACCTAGGGAACAGCAGGGCAACCCTTGCCTTGCTTTACAATATATCATATGTACCAGTAACCACATGCCTGGTAGTCTTCAACAGTACCAGGCAGTCATACCAGTACATCAGTATGTATGTAGGCCCGCCTGACGGTAACGGTGGTGTTCAGGGGAAGCTCGGAGTTGTAGATATAGTGCTTTGTATGTTTCTGTGATCGAGGACTGGCTGGTCGGACTCACGCGGCGTTTTCGGTTCTCCCTGAAAATTCCGTGCGTTTTCTTGAGGAGTGCCGGGGGGGGGGGGGGGGCGACCACTAGCGCGACGTCGGCCTGTCCTTTGCCAGGATGAGTGGGCGGGGAGGGGGGGGGACCTAATGATATGACGCCGGCCGAGACTTACGGTATATACGGAAGCCCGGCAAGCAGCTGTTGCAGCAGCAGCCGCAGGAGCAGTAGCAGGCGCAGTAGCAGCAGCAGTAGCAGCAGCAATAGTAGCAGCAGCGGCGGCGGCAACAGCAACATCATCAGCTGAATGATACGAGAGGACGATAGCGGGAAGTAGAACAGTAGTGCAGTTCTCCGGCTATATCGCGCCAGGCGTTTCAAGCATGTAACCATCCGGTGGTTGCCGCGACTGGGTTTCTCTTTCCGACCTCCACTGATGAGATGCGAACGGGCGAGGGCGTCAGAGTCGCACAGTCCAGCTATGCCGAGGTCCGCTGGTGGACATCTGCTGAGGGCGCACAATACCGCCTACCTCCCCCCCCCTCCGTCCCTCCCTTCATAATGATCCAGTTTGTCAATGGTGGTGTTGATGTTGGTGCTGGTGTTGATGCTGGTGTTGATGTTGGCGTTGGTGTTGATGCGAGTGTTGGTCTCGATGTTGTTGATATTGGTGTTGATATTTGTGTTTATGTTGGAACTGGTGTTGGTGTTGATATTGATGCTGGTGTTGGTGTTGATGTCGATGCTGGTGTTGGTGTTGGTGTTGGTGTTGATGCTGGTGCTGATGTTTGCGGTGTTGGTGTTGACATTGGTGGTAATGCTGGTGTGTTGTTGATGTTGATGTTGGTGTTGGTGTTGTTGCTGGTGTGTGTTCATGCCTACGGTGATGTTGCAATTGCTAGGGTTGTTAGTGATGCTGGTGTTGATTGCTGGGCGTGCCCGCCGACGACTTGCGCCCTTTCCCTCGTAGTCCGTTGCGTTGGCTTCTCTATCGACTGCGCGTCGCTGTCTCGCTCGCCCGCACGCTCTCTGGCTCTTGCCTCAAGGTGAAACCGCAAGGGTAGCACTTACACCCACGGCATCGGACTGTTTCTTGACAGCTGAACCACGCCCCGACAGCCACGGACTCTTCCGCGAGCCAGCCAGCGAAACTATGGTCGGGCAGCTGCGGACGAACTCCCGGCCTACGACCGGCGAAAGGCGTCGACCTGGAGAAATAGTCCAGTCCCAGGGCGCTTCCGGCGCCAGGCCGTTTCGACGTAACGTATTCCGTCGTTGGGGTTTCGCGAGAACAATCGCTTGGACGCGACCCAAACACGCGATAATGGATGGATGGAGAAACGACGAAACTGTAATTTGTTGCATCTTTGGCTGCCATTGCCCGCGGTCTTTCCTTTTCCATCCTCCATCCTCCATCCTTTCTTTATCCTTGCTCCTTCATGTATGTCCTTCGTCCTTGATCCTTAGTTTCCCTCCTCCATCCTTCATCCCTCGCTGTTCATCACCCATCCTCCGTTATCCGTTTTATCCTTCACTTTCTTACTCTTCCTCCTTCCTTCATCCTACACCCTTCACAATCATCTTCCATCCCCTTCCCCTTTTCTTCTTCGTACTGCCCTTCTTCCTTTCATGGTTTTGTTATTATGTTGCCTGTTTTTTTTTTTGTCGAGCAGCGCGGTTCGACGAGGTTTGGGTCCTCCCGGTGTACGAACACATGTTCTCGTTAAAGAGGCACGCTATGGCCGAAGTCGGAGCTCCCACGTTCGAGGACAGGATCGAAATGTGTCGGTGAGAGAAGGGGGCAAGGACCAAAAAGTGTGCTGCGCTTTCGTCGTCTCGTCAGCGGGCGCAAGGGCTTACACGGGTTTCATCATCACGCAAGGCACACAATGCTCCATGAACCTGTACTTATTGTCCAGCGAATGTAGCGCGAGCAATGCACAATTTTTTTCACATTGTTATACGAAATACGTACTCGCGCGTAACAAATGTACTTTTTCAACACATCGGACAGATCATCGGTCCCCACGTTAATGACCTACAGCAGATATTTTGGGGCATGTATAGATTCCTAATCTGTATGATCTGTATGGTCTATCTGATGTTGCCGGGTGGAAGCCGTATTTTCTCCACGATCTAGCACATGTTTCCTGGGCTGGATCTGTACTGTACAGATCCTGCACGGCATTTCATAACTGCAGATTAGGCTCCAAACGATCTATTCGTAGATGATTTATCTGTACATGATCCAACCGTCTGATGTCTGAACCTTTTGTAGCTGCAACCCCCATCTTCGGGGGGAAATTACGTTGAAAGTCGAGTCGGATACTTGTTTGCCGGGGGTACATATGTACATATCCACACTTCGCGTCAATTTTTCACTGAATATTGGCCGCTCGCGCTCTCACGCCTTCTTCTCTGCGGTCTTCTGCCCGACGCGGGACGACTCGCCCCCGCGTTTACATTGGAAACCCAACGCAGGCTTTCCTTTGAAAGGTACTCCACCGTCGGCTGCGCCGTGAAAGTGCTGCGGACGGAGCAGGAGGTGTTCACGAAAGCCCTCACAGCGAGAGAAGGCGGGTGAGCTTTATGATGCAAGGGGTAGGACATGATGCCACCAGCCGTCGGATTTTGTTCGCTTGCATGCGTTGGCATTATAATTGTAGCATGCTTACGTTTAGTTTTATCGACCAACTTTGCTTTCGCCCTCTCGTCTTGGATGTGTTTTTACTCTCAGGGACTTTGTAATCGTTGAGACAAGTTATTGCCGCAGTGTCTCCAACCCCCCCCATGACCACGGCCATGCACGATAATGAGTACCCCCCCCCCCCCCCCCCCCCCCCCCCCCCGGTAAATGCCTAATTTTTTTTCACGCGTGGTGTTCAGCACTCCCACCGCTGGCACGTGGGTTGTGATTGAATTTTGGCTACTCACGCTCTGTCCCGCTTTCTAGGTTGTTATCTGAGGGTGATTATATCATAGTTGTAGCCTTTCGCTCTGGAGGTATCACCATCAGTGATGGCGCATACAGCTTGCAGCACCAAGTACGGTCGAGGCTCGAAGGGTTTGTAGTGCTACGTTGGTCACGGTAGGGGGTTACAACTGGGGACGGGGAGGGCGGAGGGAGAACAGGAGAGGGGGGGGAGTGAGAGGGTTCCACGGTTTCCCTTCCTAATTTTTCACGTGCTCGAGCGAGCGATGTCTTGTGGTGTTTGATGGGTACTCGGCTCGACTCGAGAGGGGGTGACTCTTGTCCAGTACCCCGCTGATGTGCAAGGGACCAGCAGTATATCCAGCAATACGCACGCCGTCCAGGAGTGTATTACATTCTGACAAAATGTGTGTTTTCGTTTCGCTCGCGTCCACGACACGGTCTGTCTGTCTGGCGTGCGTGCGTGTTTTGCATCGTGTACTCTGTGTTCCATGCCGCTCGCTCGCCCGCTCTCTTCCTGTGGTGACACAACGCCGCAACGATTCTACCGCTGCTCACTGTTACCGCGACGCTGGATGGACTGCGACAACCACCGACGATAATGATGGCCACGGCGTCAACGATAACGGCTACGATAACGACAACAACGGCTGCGATAACGATAACAACGTCTACGATAACGACAACAACGGCTGCGATAACGACAACAACGGCTACGATAACGACAACAACGGCTGCGATTACGATAACAACGGCTACGATAACGACAACAACGACTCCGATAACGATAACAACGGCTGCGATAACGACAACAACGGCTGCGATAACGACAACAACGACTCCGATAACGACAACAACGGCTGCGATAACGACAACAACGGCTGCGATAACGACAACAACGGCTCCGACAACGACAACAACGGCTACGATAACGACAACAACGGCTGCGATAACGACAACAACGGCTGCACTACCGACAACAACGACTGTAATGATGACGACGGCGACGAAAGAGACACCGCCGCGCCGACGCGAACTTGCATGTACGACGTTGTGCGGTACCTCCAGGATCGACACCCCGACGCACAGGCGAGATAACATTTTGGTCGTTTTTTTAGCGGCCGATTCTGCGGCCACTTTTTGTGGCAAATTATGCGACGAATTCTGCGGCCGATTCGGCAGCCGACTTTCGCTACTGTTTCCGATGTTGCGATCTATTCTGCAGGCGATTCTGTGGCCGGGTTTTGTGACAAGAGTTTGCTACCGAATCGGCAGCTGTTCGGCAGCGGACCCTGCTAACTGCTCTGCCGATTCTGCGACCTAGTACGCAGCCGATTCTGCGGCCGATTCTGGGACCGATTTTGCGACTGATTTTGTGATGGAATCGGCAGCCGATTCTGCGGGCGGTTTCTTCCCCAGTTTTGTGGCCGATTTCAGCGTGAGCGGTGTGTGTTTGTCCCGCTTGCGCGTTTTCCGGCACCATTGACGGGGGAGAAAATACGAGATTCTTTGGCGCAGGCGGCAGCGGCGGTGGCGGCTTATTTTGTTCTCTTCGTAGACCTTAGTTTCGTGCGCAGGTTAGGTTTGCTCGTTCGTTTCCGAGGTAAGCATGCTTGGGTTGCTGGAGACCCTTCCGAAACTGCCTGTAGGTCGACCATGAAGAATCCGAAACGCATATTTCACCAGATACTGGTATAATATTTACGATCCCTCCTCTTTCCAGCCTCGTCCAGCTGTACTGTTCTTAGGTACTAGAAGCGTGTCTTCCACGCCTCACTGCTTCTGCGCACAATGCCCCCCCCCCCCCCCCCCCCCCCCCCCCCCCCCCCCAGCACACACCCCGGGGCCGGGCCCCCGCCACGCCCCGGATCCCGCTGACCTTTCACACTACACCCGTCGCTCTTTTGTGCCATGCCCCCCCTCCACCCCTCACCTCCTCCTCCTCCTCCTCCTCCTCCTCCCCCTCCTCCCCCCTCCCCGTCCTCGTTTTCCTTGCCCCCCCCCCCCGTTCCCCTCCCCCCCCCCCCCTCCTTCTCTTGCCCCCCTTCCTCTGCTGCTGCTGCTGCTGCTACTGCTGCTGCTGCTGCTACTGCTGCTGCTGCGCCGCACGTGCGTGCGTGCTCGTCCTGTGTCGTGAATGCCCTTCGTACCTATCTGTGCGGCAGTTCTCGCTCTTGTTGGGTACGGATACCTACCAAGACCTCCGCAATGGCCGGTGGCGAAACTCCGACGGGCTCAAGCGAATGGTGTCCCTGGTCGTCGTTGATCGTGAGTTGCAAGGCAGCCTGTCGACGATGAACTCGACCCCTGTACAACCGCAATACCCATCCCGCTCTGATTGCAGGTTATTAAATGCGGGTGCAGTTCTTAAAGCCGCATTTTGGGGATAAACCGCTGAAAATTTTAGCTGGAGCGTTTTTGCAGTAGTGAAATGGTAGTAGCAGCAGTAGCAGTAGCAGCAGTACTAGTAGTTGGTGGATGTGGTAGTAGTAGCTGCAGTAGTAGTGGTAGTAGTTGTAGTGGTGGTAGTAGTAGGTAGTAGCAGCAGTGGTAGTATTAATAGTAGTATTGACGCTGTTTTCCGTGTCACATGCTGCCGACGGAGTTAACCCCTCTGTAAGGAGTTGTATCGTTTTTGTGTTGGTGAAACCCTTGAGAACTGCACCCACGCTTTCGGGGACAATCCAGTTGAAGTTAGAATGGGACCCTTTTTGCGGTAGTGAAACCCTTACAAGAACTGATTGCACCTATTACGGAGGACCATAGTAAATAGCACCTGCGGTACACACAAAAATCTATATATTTCCCTATTTTTACTAACAAAATTTGGTCCCATTTACTATGGTCCCCCGTAATACGTGTTTTTTGGCGGGAAAAAAATACTCATATCTGGAAGTTGTGTGGAATTAGTTTCAAGTAGTATTCATAGCACTGTTTACATTGGCGCTGTTTTCTGCCGTTAACGTCTCGTCGTCGCTTTATAGCTCGTGTATTTTACCCGGTATGTAGTTTGGGTCTATTGGGGCCTCTCTGCTGCGATAAGCTGGAGACTCTCTCACCCAGCGCTACCACACCCGCCTTCAGTCGATCACAATCAACGCGGGCGCCTCATCGCAGAGAGCGGTTGGTCCGATAAATCAAGCACAGCAAAACTGTGCTCTATTACAGGGGGACCTAGAGTAAATAGGACCTACGGTACACACAAAAAGCTATATATTTACCTGTTTTTACTAACATAATTTGGTCCTATTTATTATGGGCCCCCGGAATAGTGGTGACTACGACTCGGTTCGGCCTTCATAAACAAAGGGTTGATAGTGCGCACAATATTCTCGTTACAGCGTAATCCCGAGAACTTTCGCGGGCGGTCGGGTTCAGGCCCGGGGTTAGGGCTGTAAAGCTTAGAATCAAGTACCACTCTGACCGTGAATATAATGACCACTTGGCATTGACGCCGGAGTGTAAAGGGGTACTATTACGGGGGTCCATAGTTAGTAGGACCTATGGTACACATAAAAACCTATATATTTACCTATTTTTTACAGACAATATTTGGTCCTACTAACTATGGTCCCCCGTAATAAGTATATTCCGGGCCAGAGTGGCTTGCTTCAGCCATCGTGGTCAAAAGCCTGTTCACACTCGTGTGCGGCTCGCTTTCGCTTGTGTGTGTGTTTTTTTTTTTTTTTTTTTTAGAGGGCGTGCGTTGTTGGAATGGGAGGGTTCACGCATCGGATCGGACAGACCAGGTCCACGTATCACAGATGGACAGGTCAAATATTCAGTTCACAGATCGGACAGATCAGACCCCCATTGCATACATCGGACAGCTCACACCCTCAGATCGCAGATCGGTTGTAGATCAGATCCCCATTTCACAGATCGGTTATAGATCAGATCCTCATTTCACCAACCGGTTAGATCAGATCCCCGTTTCACACATCTGAGAGATCATATCCTCGTTTCACAGATTGGACAGATCATGTCCCCATTTCACTACGGCTGGGCACTGGCACGGCATGTACTGGCAGTAGCAATCTACAGATTGATTCTGTCAGCGTATTCGCCAGTAGTGTTTATCTTGCGTACGCCCAAGAAACACGCCATATTATAGGACGGAAACCCACCACATGCGTTTCGGGACGATATAGTAGAGAGGAGAAACAGTATACTGCTGCAATCCGTTGTATCTATTTGTTGGTTCTGACGACAGAATAATCGCTACTGACCGAGTCAGCCCATCATGATCTTTTATGGGGGAACATATTAAGCAGGACCAAATTAGATGAGCGAAACTACTGGAATATATAGGCTTTTGTGTATGTGATGAGTCCTGTTTTTTTTTTTTATTCTTGTTTTTTTTTAATGATCACTTTCACTTTCGAGCTCAAATTTGTAGGAGATTTTATTCACCCTCAGCGATGTTCTAGACAATCCGTGATCACAGGCGTCGTCCCTTCTTCCCCCCGGTACGTACCTTCGTTTTTATCTCGCATAGGGGTTCAGTGTTGCGCTGCTCGTCGATTTTCATCGAATGTTGCCAGCTCTTGCGCTTTCCGCAAATCATTTTTTTATGCATGGATACGTCCCTACGAGTATGCACTCGGTGACACTCGAACCCACGAAATTGATCTTAGTAGGCACGCGGACCACTTACTACCAAGCCACCAGGGACCAAGCCACCGTGGACGCCGGTTCCCCCTTGATATATAATGTTTGACTGGTGGGATCTGTGTTGCTATGTTTTCTGGGTGAAATTTGAACGTTTAAAAAGCTTGTGCAACGTCTCATGATGGCAGGCATGTGCGATCGAAAATTATCTGTAGACCGCGGGCCGTGCGGGTAGAGGACGTCTTCAGGCGGCGAGAGAGGTGAATGTAGTTTTCCGCCTGCCGGTGGAAGCAGATGGCGGTAAACCACTCAGGGCGGGAATATAGGGAACGCTTCATGTCCAGATTAAACCTCTAAACGCTCCTTGTATATACACTCAGAGTGGGAATCTTTTCATCACTATCGCAAACCCAGCGCGCACGCAGCTCACGCGAGCGACCGTCGTCCTTCCTCCTCCTCCTCCTCCTCCTCCTCCCTTTCCTCCTCCTCACCCTTTTCCCCCCTCTCCCGTGTCTTTTGCCGACCTCGCGCTTGCCGTGTTAACCTTAATGAACCTCAATCACGCCGCGCTCGGGTGTGGTGTGGTGCGGTGCGGTGCGGTGTTGTGCGGCGGGGATTGTGCGCTTGCCACGATGCGGCGGTGGAGAAGGCTTAGGGGTGAGGGGGGAGACTGAGAATTTGCTGGCCGGGGTGGAGACGCACCACCCGCCGTTGCTGACGGACGTTTCGTCTACCAAAATTCGGAAAGCGAGCGCGAGGGAGGTAAGGGGGCAGCGCGGCAAGATGGGGGCGGGGGAAGGGAGGAGGGGGAGTGTACTCATTATCATGCATGGCCGTAGTCGTATGACCATAGACCCTCGCATCCCTACAATGCCGGGACTGAGCACGTCGGATTTTCACCGACCTGGCAGACATTGCTTGCACCAAGCGCGAAACGCCGTGAGGTGTTGAGCGAGTCAAAAGAGGAGGGGGGGGGGAGGCCACTGAGAGGGCTTCGATGTTTTGAGGACTCCTGTCGGTTTCCAAGCCACTAGGGTCTATTCTAACGAGCGAATAGCAGGGTTTCCAGGCCACTGGAAGGGGTTGACCCTTTAGGACCGCAGCCCCGTTTTGGGGACAAACTACTTAAAATTTACGTGATTTGTCCCCATAAACCGGACTCCAGTCCTCAAACGGGGTTCGAGGACGCGTCGTGAAAACCCCCACTCGAAGCTCGTCCGCGTCCGGCCTGTTATGGTTCCGAACCGTCGGCAGGCTGCTTTACCGACGAGTGCTGCGGCGACCACACTCGCAATCGGAGGCAGTAGTAGAGCTTACCGGACGTGCGCTACGGTCGAGGTAGCACCCAATTTTTCTGAGGCTCATCACTTGACCTTTAAGGCGCTCCATACCTCTCACCCAAACACTGATTTTGAGAAAGCCAGTAAAAAGGGAAACCCGATGAAATATCAATGCCTATTATAGGCATCTCGCGAACATCGGTGTGAAACACTTCTTATTGCAATGGAATTCCAACGACACGGGGTTAGGGGGTCCCCAGTCAGTCAGGCATTGCTTGGGCCAAAAAGAGATTGTGTACCCGTATCATAGCAAGCGTCAACCACTTTGCTCGACATTTCCACACGCCAGACATATCACGATATATCTGCGGATGATCCGCGTAGATCCTAACCTGCCGCTCTGAGGTGCTGTGCAGGATCTGCCAACTACAGACCCAACGCAGGGAACGCGTCCTAGATCTTGCGGATTGTGTGGCTCTCACCCGGCTCCACGAGCTATCTATACTGTAGATCGTATCAGTACATATCGAGAATCTATCTCTCTGCCCTGAAAGGTCTGTAGATCTTGCAGTGAGAATCGATGATCTGTTCGGATGTGTGGACCATTCCCATCCGTTGGTTGAATGCTGCTGACATCTCGGGATGTTCCAGCGATCAATACTACACACCACCACAAGCATTCACCTACGTGCACCGTGCTCCCGCTGTGCAGCCTGGTCCCACATCGGCCTGTCCCCACGTCGACCTGAGCCCTCCACACTGACTATGGGTATTGCGTTAGGTTCTGGCAGGGCACCACAAGCACCTTGACCCCACGCTGAACTGAAGCCGAGGAAAGCATGTTGTCGAATAGGGCATATTCTACCCTCATAGAAGGCGCCCCGTAAACCCAGTACCCGCCATCGTCACTTTGTCTGTTTGCCGCTCTAAACTGCAGTCTGACCCTCTCCGGCGCCCGTTGTCGCTCTGCTTCGCCTTGTCCCGCTCTGTCGTCTTCTCTCTTCACCGCCTGTTGTCTGGGGTTGTTGTTGTTGCTGTTGCTGCTGGTGCCGTTGTTTGTTGCCGCTACTCTTGCTGTTGGCGTTGTTGGTGTTGGGTTTGTTGTTTCTCTCGTCGTCGTTGTTGATGCTGCGCGTGCTATTTTTTTTCGGCAGCTTCTGGGGGGCACGCTGGCGATTGAGTACCAGGTCGTGCAGTACATGCGCGAGAAACGTCTCTTCGGCTTCGGGCGGCAGTCAAGACTCGACAGGGCGCTCATGGAAGCAGCCGACCGGTTCTCGAAGCCGTGGCGGATTGCCGCGGGGGTGGCGGTTCTAGTCGTAGCGATTGGGGTAGGGTCGGCGGCGGCGGCTCGCAGGAGAGGCGGAGGACGCACATCTGCTGCCGGATTCGCAGGTCGTTAGTTGTTTCGCTTTTCCGCGTATTGTAGCTCTCTTGCCGTTCGTCTGTGTCGCCCTGCTGCCTTTGCTTTGGCTGTGTTTGTGAAGCTTTCTCGGATGTGTTTGTTTCCCCCTGTTTGTTGTGGCATTTTTTGTGTTTATGAGCGCTAACGAGGGTATGGGCGTACGAGTCTCCGGTATATGGTACTGAAAGTGCGCGCGTTTTCTGGTTGGCCCTACTCGTACCGAAGCCACTTGCGGTCGGTCTGTTGTTTTTTTTCTTTCAAACTTATTTCCTTGCCTACTGTTGTTGCCTGGTTGGGCATCGATGAGATCCGTTGATTACGAAAGCGGCGTGGTTGGTGAATATGCGTGTACGTGGTGTCGCCGCGGCATCCGCGCGTCGCCCTCTTCGTCGAGAGGTTCGCTCATTCTTCGTACAAACAACCCAACAATCTCACTCGCGTGGACGAACAAGACATCTAAAAGACTCGACGAGGGAGGGGCTCGACTAATTTTTGCATTCTTTTTTCTCGCTGTGCAACCCCGTATATATGCGCGCGGCGTCATGTGCGGACGTCGATGAACAATGCCGTCTCGACCGACCAAGTGCTCAGATGTTGCACCTATTCTCTTGACCACGCCAACCTTGGCAGAACACGTCCGTCGACCGTTTTAGAGCCATTATTATCGGAGAGATTTTTCCCCATGACTTTCCATTATTGTTTTCGCCCAATGTTCGAATGTTCCAGATTTTCCTGTTTTTGTTTTCCAAATATGTGAAATTAAACTTCCCTGACATTTTGCTACTGACGATTTTAACAAATTTTGACAGAATGCCTCCGTATCTGGATGCAATTTTCCAGGTTTTTCCAAACTTTGAAACCTTCGGAAAAAAAGCTCTCCGGTAGAAAAGACCCTTGCTGTAGTTTGCGTGTTGACGCTTGCTAGTAGGCGGTGCTCATACCTGGTAGCAGCAGTGTTTCAGAGGCTTCTAAGTGGAAGAACTCTGTACCCCCCAACCCGACCTTGACTCCGAGAGAAAATGCACCTTGTTACCAGGTATACCCATGGCACGAGCCAGCCCGTGCCCTAGGTTGACATACCTCAGAATACAAAAAGCATTCCACCGGGGTCTTGGAGTACCGTACGGGTAGTTCCTTAGATAAGACGCCCCGTCATCCAGAAAAAAAAAAATGGCCAAACGTTGATGTCCATATCGCGGCATGCCCTTGTTTTATGGTCGTTTTCGTTTGTTCGCCGATCGTAACCCCTTTTCCGATCGACTTGGGTGTGAACCCACGTTTACAGCAAAGGTGAACTCTACCAGCATTCAGTTTCAACGGATGTCCACGATGTCGCTCCACCGTTGCTACGGTGTATTATTTCCGCTCGCTATTGCTCCCTTCAAGGCACGTGTACTCGTCTCCAAAAGTTATCCTCGGCAGTTTCGATCGGATACTATTGTTTTTTTTTTTGTTTATCCGGGAGACTAGTTCTTTGAGCTGCGTCACCGTCGTGATGACATGCACTAACTTACGGTAGGCCGTTATTTGTCGGGCGCTCAATCTGTGCTTTCATCTTTGTTATGAGCGCCCCCGGTTCTCACGTCGAGGTGCTGCAGTTTCTGGTGTACGGCCGGCACCGTACGCGCACATGCCGACAACGCAATACGCTATACTACACTTTTTGTGTCATGTATACACATGACCCACATACGCACGTGGAAACGTGAAAGGGCTGCAGAGCACGAAAGGCAACGCACAAGAACATGCATTTCGCGAGAGTGCGCGTGAGTACCCGATGGTGGCCACTTCTAATATTGTATTTTACCATGTACGTGCTAAAAGATCAACCATCTGTGCATATGCCTCGGGATTTTTCCGCGGTTTTGTGCGGGATTCGGGATTATCCCGTGGTCCCGTGATGTATGTGAAATCCCGCTCCTAGGCAAACGAGTACCGCGCAAACAGTTACATCCCGAATCCGCGTCAAGAAAAAGAGCGTTTTCCGTTCCCGCACATAGGTCCCGTACAAACACTCCTATCCCGCTCCCGCACAAACACGTCCCGCAAAATTATTGATACCCCGAATCCCGCGAATAGAGAAACGTCAAATCCCGTGGACATGTAAGTGCTAGTCACCCCCTGCAGAATGACGGGTCATCACAAGGTGCCGCATGCTCCTTAGTTCAATACCTGCGGCTTAGGGAGTTGAATAATAAGTGTTTGGTGTTCGATGTGTATTTACGTTCCGTATAACAACCGCGGAGTATCCTTGGGGGTCGGATCCCGTACAAGACCGCACGTGTGGTACCACCGTCGTGGCCGCCGAACATGGCAGTGCCGTGAATTTGTCGCCGCGTTCAGTACAAACGCATCTCGTTGATACCGTCGAGTTTGTAAGCCCGTACACACAAATCCCGTCTGAAATACCGCTGTAGCCAGGTCCCGAAATAATCCCATTTAGTCCCACGGTGGCTGGATCCCGTCCCGCGGAATACCGCGGTGGCCCGATCCCGCACAAACAATCTCGTCGAGTCCCGTTGTATGTAGATCCCGTACAAACTATCCCGTTGAGTCCCGTGGTGGCTGGATCCTGTCCCAGAGAGTCGCACGGTTGCCAGATACCATACAAATACGGTACTGTGAGGTCCGTCACTGATTCCTGCGGGCTACGTGTGGTCCCGGAGTCGAAAGGGCGTCTCGAGGAACGCCCTGGAAAATTTCCTAAAAAATCACTATATATAAGCTTGCGGTGACAAGCTGGGTGTGATACTTCGGTATTTACACATACCTGGTATCATACAGAATGTTGTTTGTCAGTCACTATATACACTGCAGATTACAGTAAACACAAGCCGAAAAAAATAAACCACCGGCAGCCAGATCGTACCGATTTATTCATTTACTAAGACAAGCTCCGGGCGATCTGTTACGATGACGCTTTCTGAAAGTATTCATATGATGGAATGGTGTCCGGCGACATATCATGTTCACTTTATGTACACCATTGAGACTCACGAGCGACTACATTTACATATATGTACGGTTCATCATGCCGATTCCGCGATGCCACTCGCAACAAACAACGGCGGCCTTTCGTTGTCCCTTAGGCGGAAGCTCTCGCGCTTGCGAGACTGTAGCTTGAGCTATACCCCCACCTACACCGTACACATCCGACTTTCGTGTTCTCGTTGCATCCCAGGTCAGTCCGACCTATGTCCTTGGCATCCTGTATCATACAGAGCTTGTTCCGGAGTTTGCCTCGTGGCTGGGCCGTCTGGCGATTTTAGTATTGGCGTATGGATGAACTACAGAAGTGCGTACCTGCGTGCGACTTACCTTCGTACGACAGATAGATATTGGAGAGAATCTATATGGAGATTTAGATTTCAGTTTCCAGATTATTTCCAGCTTCCAGCAACAGGAGGAACAAATACAAAGATGAAACGTGAATCTGGGACCGCTGTTCATTTTCGTACCCCGTCGCTTGGACGAGCCCTTCGTGAAGAGCCGACCCCGAGGCAGAACGGAACTCTTCCTATGATGCGCACAGTCCACAGGCCAGGAAACAAGCCGGCGGACCCAGGGCACTCCAAATTGCCCCACGAGAACGCAATTTTGTGCTGCTTGCACGCTCTTGTGGGAAATATTCTCTGACCAAAACAGCGAGGGTGGCGTCGACCGCATTAATAATTTGGTTGGTTTATTCTTGCAGCGATGTGAATTGTGCTATAATGCCGTCGCTGGGAAAAATGCCGTTAGTTTTTGGAGACCCGCTGACTACTTGTCTTTAGCAGACAAGAGGCACGCGACAGGCACCCCACATTCACCAAGGCCTCTTCTTTTTCTCTGTCTAATAATCAGGTCATCAGACGACATCTGTTCAATAAGCATGCCAACCATCGCCGATCAGAGGAGGATCCTGCAAGAGGCTGGATGCGACGATGTGAGAGCTGGGCTGGCAGTCGCATGCGGTTGCGTTGATTCAATCAAGTTCATTGTTTATTGTTTTTTTTTCGGTGGTGCATTTTTCCTTGCAGGCTGTGCACGATGAAACCGCGAGGTTTTGGCGCGGGAATCGAAATAGGCTCTTATTGTATCAGCTTGTGCATCCTTGAGCCTAGCACACGGCAGTCGTCTATTGCCCGGGGGCAGATGGCCGTAGCAGTGCCTAGCGTGAAGCGGGGCGTCCCGGTTTGTCACATCTCGATGCAAGTCCAAAGGTCAGATCGATTGGTCGTTTTTCAGCTCAGCACTCACAACCATCGAGCAACCCTTTTTTTTGTTTCAGCTCGTCTCGTGACCACGGGCCAGAACTCAATCATTTCAGAGAAATTTGCTATCAATAATGTGTTAACATCATCATCGCCGCCACTCATTCTTTGGGTCTATTGCACTGTATCTCGTTTGCATTTATTTTCGAAAAAAACGTCGCTTCACCCACCTCTTGTTTTTTTCGGGGTCAGTGCAAGCGCATCCCGAGAGAAAGACTTGTCCCAACGAATCCAGGGCAGATTGGCGAAGGTGGGTTTCTTCGGTGACTCTACGCTAAGCGAAGCGCGGACTCACCCTCTCCCCCTCATCTGTACTTTGGTGGTCTAATTGCTGGTACCACACTACACCTGCTGCGCTTCCGCTCCTCGTTCGCGTACAGGAACGCGCCCCCGCTCCGTTTTTCCTAATTACTTTTCTATCCCCCTGATTGATACCACTCGCTGCCTGCCCAACAGAATCTTCTCTACAGCCCTGCAAGCGACAGCAGCGGAGCCAGCACCCCACACGTCTCTCCATGGGCATTCGCGTATGACGCTCTGCCCAGGCACAGGTTGGAGAATGAGGAGCAGGAGGGGCATGAGACAGGGGAGAAGGGTGCAGGGGTGGAGGAGACGAAGGGGGAGAAGGGTGCAGGGGTGGAGGAGACGAAGGGGGAGAAGGGGACAGGGGTGGAGGAGACGAAGGGGGGGGGGAAGGAGGAGACGAAGGGGGAGAAGGGGGGAGGGGTGGAGGAGACGAAGGGGGGGAAGGAGCCGGGAGAGGCGGAGACGAAAGGGCGGAGGGAGGGAGGGGAGGAGGAGGAGGCGGGAGAGGAAGAGGAGGAGGAAGAAGAGCATGGACAGGGGTGTGTGCCCGTATTGGGCCAAGATCTGAGGCTGAACATTGTCCGCGCTCTGGGACGAGGTGCTACCCCTGACGATCTTCTCGCGACTGTGCACAACCAGGTAAATATGCGAAATAGATGTACGGGTACTGCTGCTCTACAAATATTGAATTGGTGTACGCCATGCGCAGTCATATGCGCCGAGCGCGCTACCCATTGCTAACGATGACATGCCTTGTTTGATGTGGGGGTGTTGACTTTCAATCGATCTCCACTTGATCAGGTCCTCACCACCGCGTACCATGGAAAAGTATGCCAATTGCTATGGCTCTACAAGCAGTATCATGAGTATTTTGGTGTTGTTCTCATCGCGATAATCTGCAATAGTCTAGTCACATGACAGGCTCCAAAATCTCTGCATTATATAATGCGTGAGGATAACAAATCAGATCCGACATCTTGTTTCGCGCTTCTTTATCACCCCCCTCCACGGCCCGTAGTAAGCAATTCGTCAACACTTCACTGAGGCTCGCTGTGTCTCGAGAAGCTCGTCGCTAACTGACTATGGATGAAATATAGTGTTTTGACTCTGGGGTGACACAGCGTTCATGGTGACCCTTTGTCTCCAGGTACCTCGGGGCGAGAATCACGCTGTTAGGGTCTCGTACCAGTCAGGTAGGTGTGTATGTGACCGATTGGTATACACCATGGGCAGTCCGTGAGTACGGTGTGCTGCGTATCACCAACCATGATGTGGTTTTTCGGCGCGGGGGTGTTGGCCTTCCGTGGATCTGCTCTTGATTTCGTCCTCACTCTTGTGTAAAGTGTACCAGTATACCATTTAGCTATGGCTCGACAACAATAACTTTCGCTGTGCTGTTGTCGTTCTCATTGCGATAACCTGGTCCGTGGTCACGGGACATGGTCCAATAGCTGCAAAGTAGAACAACACCCCAGGTCAAAACATGGTCAGACTCCCCGACGTCTTGTTTCACGCTGTGATTAGCCCCCACACAACCCTAGCCTGTTTGTAAAAAAAAGCCAAATAAAATCTGAGGCTCGCTGCGTATGGCTCGGAAAACTCGTCACAAACTAATAAGGGTGGGTGAAAACTCGGTTTCGCCTCTGAGATGACATATATTGTCGTGATGATATGTACCTCCGCCTAGAAATCGCTAGGTATATACCTCGGTGCAAGTACCACTTTTTTTTCGTCTCCTATTAATAGTAGGTGTGTACGTATGCTATTAGCAATAACATTAATAAAAAGAAAGAAAAACACTATTTTTACCTTCACAGGCAGTATACACATACCGTGAAACCCCCCCCCACGATCTTCCTCTCTGTACCGTATACTGTCGCTCATGCCGTATCATACGGCCCGTCGACCAGTCAGTCAATCAATCAATTAATCAATCGATCGATCAATGGTTGTGCACGATTTTGATCCATGAACGATTATGGCCTGGCCTGGTATTAATAGAGTATTTGTAGCATTCTTCTTGCAGTCACATAACATTATCACGCTGCAAGCAGCACGGACGTACAGGGTGGCAAGAGGAAATCTTCCACATGGTCTTGTGAGCAAGTACTACGGTGTTACAGTAAGTAATATTTTGATGCTATCATGACCTAGCCGCGAGGATATTTCGGTGTGATCTGGCGGGACGACCGGTGCCCTGGAATGGACGTGTGCACGATGCAGGTGGCGTGTAAATAACATGGCAGGTAGTATCATAGCCTATTGCGTTAACCCTTTCAGAAGCGCAGTCCCGTTTCGGGGACAAACTACTTGAGATTTGAGTGATTTGTCCCCAAAACGGGACTGCGGTTGTAAAAGCAAGAGACGGGGACAAGAATACAGCGACCCGACACATAGACTCCATCGCCTGTTTTCGTTTTACTTTGACAATATACTGAAAACATGGTATCCTATACTAACCGGTAAATAACAGTTCACCAGAAAAAACATTCTGCATCATGCTTGCTGTTTACTAGCGCCCTATTAGTCTACATATTTTCAGTAAGTATACTGCATGAGGGCAACGAACGGGCCATAAGAAGGCTGGGCTCCACAATACTATGTAGCTACAATAAATATGTCACGTTCGAGAGGCATTGTACTGCTGTTTGTTTTTTTTTAGTTTTATTCATAACTACTGTAGGATATATATATAATGTATATATAGACTGGGTCAGTATTTCAGTACATCAATTTCTTACTACTGCACTACAAGTGTTATGGATTGTAGGTGCTCTTCTGACTCTGTTGCGGCACGAGCAAGTGCTAACTGCGAAACGCAAGCAGCACTGCTCTACGCGTACATCGTGTCGAAACTGTTGCTTGTGTTAGACCTGCCGGGTACATATTTTTATATTTTCAATATATTTGTACCCTTTCACAACGATCGGTTGAGGGTTTACTAAATTTTCAGTGCACGTATCTACCCCATCGTTTGCTCGTTCCTTGTTTCCCGTTTGGTTTCTTCCCTCAGGCGTCTCTAATCGACCGGCTGCTGACACTGGTGAAGGACATCAATCAAGAGCGTAAGGACCTCATCCTAGAGAACCGGCAGAAGAAGCGGGTTATCGACGTGATGGCCCACCGGCTGGCGACTCTCATCCCTCGTCCGGGACCCATGCCAGAGGCGGCGACAGCGCGGGTGCAGCAAGGGTCAGCAGACAACCACGACGTGGGGGCCGAGCCTAGCGCTTCGGTGGCCAAGGCTCAATCACTTCTGCGCGACATTCGCAGCAATCGATCCCAAGAGCGTCCTCCCTGTGAAGAGGAGACCAAGGAGACGCCCCCACGCATCGCGAGAGCAACATCCCCGGCGCCAGCAGTCGTTTCGTCATCGGCCACCACCGACGACGAGGAGGCCAGCCCCGCGGCCAGCGCCGCCGCGTTGATTGGCATGGAACGGCAAACGACGGCCACAGCGATGGTCTCGGTCACGCCGTCGACGAGCACGCCTGTCCTGCCCGCCGCAACCCCTTCAGCGAAATGTGTGGCGGCCAGCGTCGGGGACGCCCCGGAGAGAGCCTCACGCGCGAAGGGGCCCGCCACACGTGGATCGGTTGGAGGGAACCTGCCGGCGAGCAGCCGAAGCAGCAGCAACATCCGAAGGTGAGGAGGGGCCTACAGTAGTGCTGCGGTAGTGCTTGCTCTGGGATTGCTACCGCTCATCGTAGTTTGTTTCACACGTGGTGTAGGCCTTCGTGCGTACTTGGTCGAGTACGTGGTGGCAGTGGTGGGTGCTATCGCCTGTGTTTGGTTGGTGTAAACATACGATGTAGCGATTGAGGGGCGTATTGTGACTAGGACAGCCAGAGGCAAGAGGTGGAGGTATTGCGGTACTGTAGTTGACGCTGCCACCTTGGCGTTCGATGTGCTGGCGAGATATTGACTCAACAGACACACTGTCGGAATGGACTTGGACTTACCGCCTGACAGCAGTGCTCTACCTGCCTGGGCCACTTTACGACAGGAATGGTGCCGTATCTGAAACATGATTTCGAAGAAGTTTGTTCGAGCGGCCCGACCTCAATATCTGTGACTCATCCCACCGAAGGGGTTGTACGTTTTGCCTTCTGGGGAAAAATAATCTGTCTGGTAGAGCTCCTCAAGGGAGCAACTATTAGTATACCGGTTATATTAGTATACTAGTTTTCGAAGACATTTGGTTTGGGACTGGCGCATAGAAATATTGGTCCGGTTGCGCGAACAAACATCTTGGGGTGAGATATTGATCTCCTCATGTGGGCTCAGAAAAGAAGGCACCGCCCATGCCGTGGCATTGCTCCTATGCACTACGTAGTCCTACACAGTTCCATGCATGTGCTTGTCAAAGTGTTATACTAACCGATCAGAGCGTATTTACCCAAACAGTCCTACCCTTACCGCCTGTGTCAGTGTTCTACCTGTGTGTGCAACTGGATATATATTTAGAAGTATAAAATATGCCCTCCTAAGCGACAGCAATTAGCGCCCCCCTTCCGCATCAACTTTCTCTCCGTTTGACACTCTCCCACTCTCCCACCTCGGTCCTGCCCTTGTGAACGAACACGGTGTGTCACCACAGGAAACCTACCACCGCTTCGTATGGAGGCATTGCATCTACTGCACGCGCCGTGGACCGGCTACCCGCTCGCAGCCGGCGCTCCGCCCGCAGCCAGCCGACAGCTGCTGCTCCGGCAGGCGTTGCCTCGTACGCACACCCATCGAGCCGACCCTCTGCGCGACAGAGAAAGGGCAAGACCACTGCCGCCACCAGCCGGCAGCCTCACTGCACAAGGGGAACAGTCGCATCCCACATGAGGTAAGTCTGCTTGCAAGTCAAGGAATGGGGGGGGACCAGGTTCCCGTCGGGGCTTTCCTGCAGCTCAGGCATTATTGGGCTGGTTGTTGACGTCGGTGTGCATTGAAGGGCGAGTTTTGGGGTTTTGATGGGCGAGCGATGACTGGGCGCGGCAGTTGTTTATCATGGCATGCATTTCGCATCCTTGTTGCACTCCCTGGCTTAGATGCCAATGAACCATCATGGTGGCGACGTTTCGCTGTCAGCATACATGTTGGTCCTGGGGTAAGGCTGGACAGCAGACCGTAGCACGACAGTAGTATAAATCCTCCGAAACATTCGTGGCCTGTGGCCGCAACGGTCGCTATGCTTCCAGTGGCGTAAGGCGCAGCTTCGCTCCCCTTATGTTCATGGCCAAAGCTATCCTGCTCTCTTGATCGCCGGCAGGTCGAGAAATGCGGTGAAGACAAACGGCCCACGCGAGATGATCTTCTGAACGAAAGCGTCGTGTCGCGTCGCCGATATTATGAGAGGATGGAGGGGCCCACGGGTGCTGGCGATAGGTTTGGTGGGTGAGGTTGCCGTGCTGTTGGACGGCTTCCAAGCAGTGTCCGTTTGGTTGGCGTAGGCTCGCGAAGGTTGCTGCTGGGTATTGGTTGATGAGGTTCGTGGGGCTCAAGGATGTTTCCGTCGATAGTGTTATACTAGGTTCGGGGAATTCATGTGACTGGGAGACTACTGTGTTACTAGCATTCTCACACTGTTTCCAAGATCTAGGCTGAAAGTCCTGTCAGTGATGCAGGTTCGCGAGGCATTGTTGCAGATGCTCGGGAAAGGTTGCAGCAACCGACGAACCAATCGCCCCAACCGCGAGATTGACTGCGTTCATCGTGTGCAGGAAACGGTTGATGCTAAGAGACGTTTATCGGTTTTGATTTTTTCCGTTTTCTAGCACATTACATACGCATAATATCGTAAAATATGCATACTGCATTTTCAAGTTTCGGAAGCATGGTGCCCCCCACGAGTACAACACGGAACACGCTACGTATTGGTTTATGAAGACCAGATACAACGTCACTTGATTGATTTTTATCTTTATCGTAGGGTGCCCTGGTTAGAGTAGTTAGTAACACGCTTTCTATTACTAGCAACGATTACCAGACCCATTTTCAGCGAGTGAAAATAATTTACCTGCTGGCTTGGTTGAGGTATTTCGATGCCTCGAAACAAGAGTGGCTGTCGAATGTGAATGTTGGTGTCACAGTCCGATGTAGCTGGTACTGGGGGGGCATCAAGTGTGCACCATACCTTATACTGTAGGGTGGTAAAGCACCATAAATAAGGATGGGTGTGGTTTCATTGTTGGTTTGGTGCTCACTGTCTGATTGGTTGCCTTGGATATATATTATTTCGGGAACGCGGAGGATAAGTTTTTTTCTCAAGATGCGCCATAGTAGGGGCGACCCGTCTTTGAATACGTGTGCCTGTTCTTGTTTCTTTTCTGCGTTACTGTGGTTTGTTCGTGATTGAGGATCTTTGGAGGAAGCACACGAGGGTGTAGCGTGATGGCAAAAGCCCGCTGGTCCTGTTTCACCTTACCCCCTGCGGTAGGGTCATTCGGGTTCAAGTGTGTCTTTCCGGTCTGTGTGAACACCCGCCATCGTTTGGTGAAAATACTTTCTTAGCTTGTCGGTGGCGTTGCGCAATACCGTACACCAAACAGTACGCTGTCTGGTAGAGGTCAAGGCAACATCGTTAGTGTTTTTCGTCGTCTGTAAGCCCTAGACCGTGCGGTTTTCGTTTCCGTGTCGAATTGCTCACCGGAGGCCGTGTTTACTGCAGTGTTAGCTTCTTTTCAGTTATTTTGTTGGCGTGCGAATATAGACCCAGTGAGCGTGAGTGTATCTCAAAAGGCGACATCGCAGGATAATTTCGATGCGTGCCTTAGGTTCCCGCTTGTTCGCTTTTCGAAGCCTTGGAGGCCACGAGAAGAAGAAACTACAGTAGAACGCCCCCCGCTTTAAGGTACTGCTGGTATGGAGGTCTTGCGCTTGGATTGTCGTACACCCTGCCCAGTGGTTGGAAGGAGGGCTGGTGAGTTGTTGGGCGTGGAGCCCATAGCTTGTGCGCAGAGACCTCCCTGTCCGTGCGTTGCCGTAGTGAACTTTCATGCACCCCTGTTTTCTGTTTTCCTGTATAGTTTCACTGCCCGACGACCTCGGGTAGGTGGGTGAAACGGGGAACATGGGTGCAATGAAAGACGCTCAGGGGTCGGATTTTTGTTTTTTTCCGCGGCGGTAGTTCATCTCCTGGTACGGTAATATCCACGTCTTCCGTTCGAAAGCCTTTCCCGATGACCTTGGGTAGGTGATAGAACGGGAGGGGTAGAGGTCGGAGAGTCGCTCGGAGATCGTATTTACGCGGGTAAAAGGCACAAAGCTGGACGGGGTTGATCACACCCAGCCTCGCGTCCGTTTGGTCCATTGGTTTGGCGTTCTCGACATCAAGTGGTGCGTGAAGGATAGGGGCTGGATAGGTGCATGGATGTCGCCTAGACGGCGGACGCGTTTCAAGGGAACTGCTACCGCTCTTTCTTGCGCTAGACTGTTGATAGTGAAGAAGCGAACGCGAACGTAGATATAGGGTACTGGTCTGCTTGTGGGAGAGTTTTGTAGGTGGTGGGAGTACAAGGGCAACGGCTAGTCGAGAGGCATAAGGAACAGGGCACTTTGTTTCAGTTCTGTACCATACTGTCTGCTGTATAAGGGCATGTGTACGATAACGGTGGTTGGTCTTCATGTTTTCTATAGCATGTTTACGGTATGCATGTAGCAGGAGATTTCGCTGAGAGTAATGCTTCAAGTGTAGGAATAACGATGCGATCGAACTTCCATGTCATGTCACAAATATACAGTTCGGGTACGGTAGGTGTCCCGATGGTACACCTACACTTGTAGAAGCTGACTACGATGAACAAGTTCTACTGCTAACAGTAGCATAATTGATAAACCCAACAGCTGGTTGGTACTATCTCTTCACTCTCATTTTTTCCTCGTAACCTGAAGAACGGCATATCGAAGATACGCGCAATTGTTGCATAAATCATACCTAACGCCTCCTATACACCGTCAATCGATTGCGAGATGCTGCCACTAGGTTGGCTTAGATGTGCGAGGGAACGAAGCAGCTCCCGTTCTATCGCTTACTCTTGTTGCATTGCCATATAATACCAAGTAGCCTTACATGTCCCAAACTACGCAGCTTTAGTAGATGGCGGTGAGCAAAGGGTTCAGCTGCCCCTCCACCCTGAACCAAGACCCCTGCATAGTGCAAGGCATTCCACGTAATACGCCATCCCTTCCCGAGATACTATTCCTGGGCACCATACACGAGCCTGTCCGGCAAATTCACGGGTCGACATGCTTACCGGGCCTGCTCTCACTTGACCCCCTGATTCCACGCTGAAATGTCTGATCTGCTTCTGAACCCTCGAAACCCACCCTGCGAGTATAATTAGCCGCCAGGAAGGCGTGTCGAGCACCTTGATCCCACACATTTCCCTCCGCCAAAATCAGGTTTCCACCAGAACGGCCACAGCCACAGCAGGAACAACACTACACAGAGTACCAATTTAGGTATGTGCCTGATCTGTGGCCGGATCGTGTCTGCAAACTCCTGCGCTCTCATAATCTTGAGCCAGTACAAGCCCCAGAGCTATACTAGACCGCTACAGTAGTATTGGTTCATGCTGATGAGCGGGAAATACTCGCAAAAATGCAGAAGGTATGGGGAAGCGACGGTGCCACGAAGTAGAACATGGGTTGTTCATGCGGCACCTCAAACTCCACCCCCATCTACCACGCGCCAGGCTTGAAGGCGTCTCAAGCAATATCAAAGCATAGCAAAAATGAACTACTGTGATGTATTGTAAGGGGCTGGAAAAAACGTCCAACTCCCATGACATTGCCACCTTCTCAACGGAGGGGGGGGCGGGGGGGGGGCAATTATCGTCGGAAAATGCAGACGAACAACCCACACTTATGCGCGTCACTGCATTTATGAGCGGCCAGATAACGAACATCCCCCCCAGCGAAGGATAGGGGGGGGGTCGGCAAAACCAAACACACGACACAAACAATATGTGCAACCAAATCCAACGGGCAGAAACGCATCACACTGCCCGCCTATCTGGAAAATTATTGAGGGGGGGGGGGAGAAGAAGATGTACGAATAATCCTGTAGAGAACATAATTTGTTACTTGTGTGGTGTTTTTGTTCAGCTTATCAATTGTTCGTGCGGTATCGCATAGTATTGGTGGAAGAGTTACTGTTTGTAGTTGACGAAGGAGTTCGATCTGCCTCGTTGTTCTTTGTGCCCCCACAGTAGAGACATACTGGGGGAGATACATGCGGTCCAATTTTTATTTGCAGCATTGTTGGGTTATGCGCCTTGGTATGGTGCCCCCTCCAAGTTTTGGCCTTGACATCGCCCTGAGACAGAGGCGCTCAGATGCGCGTTCGGAAGATCTCGAGGTGTTGGACTCACAGTACAACGATGTGGACAAACAGACAAACTATCGATGCCAGTCTACTTGGTATGGGGCGGCTTCGCCCCTACAGCTCAGGAAACTAACGGGAGAGGGAAGCACTGCTACCATGCTTCTCTGTCCAATAGTTGAGACCAGAAGAGATGCTACATCACCCTAAGAGACACAGTTCAGCACACTACGTATGTAGGCGTGTGAGTCGCACACCGCACAAAGCTAGGCCATCTCTTGTGCAGCAGTTTCCAGGGGGTCTTTTCTGCTTTTTGGTCGATCTCAGAGGGAAGATTGGTTGGACCTGTATCCTTGTTTCAGACTTTGGACGCAAAACCAAACAGGACAAGAAACCAATTCCCACCTTCGAGACCACAGTGGTACCCAACGCGTGAGTTTTTCACCCAGTTTTGTATGAGGCCCCTGACTCGCTTGAGCAGTTTTGCACCTCACCCAAAATCTGATGTTGAGCAACATGAAAACTCAATCCGATTCACAATCCAACCTCGTAGCCTGCAGTACGCAGTACCATAGGTCTCTCACTCGAAAAATATCGTAAAACACTCTCTGTAGTAAAAACCGAAAACAAAATGGTAGTTCCTCAGTCACACCCCGTCGACCATAATTCCCTGTCGCAGCACGCCTCACGCACGTTTGTCTACATTTCTCCGTGCCTCACGCCTGTGCCCTCGTTGAGCGCTCCCGGGGGAAGGGCGGGGGGCTTCTAGCGTTGTAAGACTGGGTCTACCCTCAAGGTGCGATGCATGTGTGTCATTGACCATACCTATCGTACAGATCGAGCTGGCGCTAGATTTGGGTCATTGGCAGTGCGCCAGACACAACGATTTTGTGATTTAACTTCAAGGAAATCGATTCCCGACGATTGTAGTACGAAGTGCGTATGCCTTGTCTTGATGTCGTGTGTGCGGATGTAGATCGGCACTGCCGAGGAGATCTACAGTAACGTGAAACCGCCTGTACAGAGGCGAAGCTTACCCGGGCGAGTATAAAAGAAGCTCGGTGCGCGATTGCGAGCGAAGAGGAACTGAAAGCAATCGTCGACGGGCGCGGTAGGCTAGGTCGAGTCAACCCAACCCGTCCTGCGCGAAAATATTGTTTTACGACGAGACCAGAAGAGGTGGTTTGATGGAGGTTGCTTTATGTGTTACACTCTAGAGCGGAGAGATAACCGCTGCTGAGCAGAGACAGCAGCATATCATGCGGAGCGAAGAGCGTTTCGAACAGGGACCACGTCATGCAACCGCAGGGGTTGTATCTTCAATGGTTTCATCCAATGGTTTCGTCCAATGTAGATGGGGCTCCTTCCTTGCCTGAGAATATCCATGCCTCGCACAAAACTAATTTTGAAGACTTGTGTGCGCTCAACCCGATAATTAATTGATGACCTTAAGTAGAAAAGTATAACACTGGAAGAATTGTAACTACTGGTGCTCTGGCAGGGGGGGGGGTATCCCCCTTTTCACTACAGCGTTTAAATCACTCGGGCGAATGGCTACGTACCTCGCTCAAAATAGGCACGTATTGAAAAAAACACTCGTTGGCGAAGTGTAACAAACACGCCGATGGCGACGAAACCAAGAGGCATGACAGCTTGAGACTGCAAAGCAATGGAGTAGTCACTCGGGCGAGTGGGCTGAGCGACTGAGACCCCAAGGCCTAAAAGTGACCCCATACCGTATCACCAGTCTAACACACAATGGGGCCCCAACGAACCTTGTAATATTGGACAGTTTCTAGGTGAGGATCCGAGTCACACCCAAATACTTCAGGCATGAATTCCTAGTCTTAGGTTGAGGTTGAAGGCCGGAGGCCGCTCGGAGAAGCACCAGCGTTAATATGGGACCTGCTGTACACCCGAGAGCAGGGTGTTTGAGCGGGATTTATTCAGATAGTCTTCGGCGATAACGGTTGATTGATATGTGTGGCAGTCTATGCATGCGAATGGTCGGGTGAATTTGGTATACAGCCATCGTCTTGTCGCCGAGAGGGGTCGACAGCATCTATGGCGTGTCCATCGAAGGATGTGTACTCTGTGCAGGAAGTCCGAGGGGGAGGATACGTGTCAGGGTGTGTGCTCCTCGTGAGCTTGTGTTTAACCTTGCCTTCCCACTGCCTATGTGCGCTGACCGCCACTCGGGCATCACCTTAGACGGCTGATTTTGAATCTCGCTACCCCCAGGCTCGCTCTTGCGTAGATACAGACAACGCTTCGGCAGAATGATGGATCATCACAAGGTGCCACATGCTCCTTAGTTCAATACCTGCGGCTTAGGGAGTTGAATAATAAGTGTTTGGTGTTGATGTGTATTTACGTTCCATATAACAACCGCGGAGTATCCTTGTGGGTCGGATCCTGTACAAGACCGCGCGTGTGGTACCACCGTCGTGGACGCCGAACATAGCAGTGCCGTGAATGAACTTTGTCGCCACGTTCAGTACGAACGCATCTCGTTGATATCGTCGTGTTTGGATGCCGTACACACAAATCCCGCATAAAATACCGCGGTAGCCAGGTCCGAAATAATCCCATTTAGTCCCGTGGTGGCTGGATCCCGTCCCGGGGAATACCGCGGTGGCCCGATCCCGCACAAACAATCTCGTCGAGTCCCGTCGTATTTAGATCACGAAAACACTATCCCGTTGAGTCCCGTGGTGGCTGGATCCTGTCCCAGAGAGTCGCACGGTGGCCAGATACCATGCAAATATGGTACTGTGAGGTCCGTCACTGATTCCCGCGGGCTACGTGTGTTCCCGTGGTCGAAAAGGCGTCTCGAGGAATGTCCTGCAACATTTCCTCAAAAATCATTT
The DNA here is from genome assembly GCA_031763025.1 of Macrocystis pyrifera. Lineage (NCBI taxonomy): Eukaryota > Phaeophyceae > Laminariales > Laminariaceae > Macrocystis > Macrocystis pyrifera. The sequence continues at coordinate 8,749,142 of JASSKH010000017.1, read as the reverse complement.
TTTATAAGCTTGCGGTGACAAACTGGGTGTGATACTTCGATATTTACACATACCTGGTATCATACAGAATGTTGTTTGTCAGTCACTATATACACTGCAGACTACAGTAGACACAAATCGAAAAAAAATAAACCACCGGCAGCCAAATCGTACCGATTTATTTATTTACTAAGACACGCTCCGGGCGATCTGCTACGATGACGCTTTCTGAAAGTATTCATATGATGGAATGGTGTCCGGCGACATGCCATGTTCACTTTATGTACACCATTGAGACTCACGCGCGACTACATTTACATATATGTACGGTTCATCATGCCGATTCCGCGATGCCACCCGCAACAAACAACGGCGGTCTTTCGTTGTCCCTTAGGCGGAAGCTCTCGCGCTTGCGAGACTGTGGCTTGAGCTATACCCCCACCTACACCGTACACACCCGACTTTCGTGTTCTCGTTGCATCCCAGGTCAGTCCGACCTATGTCCCTGGCATCCTGTGCCATACAGAGCTTGTTGTTCCGGAAATTTGCCTCATGGCTGGGCCGTCTGGTGGTTTTAGTATTGATTGGCGTATGAATGAACTACAGTGCGTTCCTGCGTGCGACCTACCTTCGTACGACAGATGGATATTGGAGAGATGGAGAGTTAGATTTCAGTTTCAAGGTTATTTCCAGCTTCCAGCCACATAGGAGGAACAAATACGAAGATGAAAAGTGAATCTGGTACTGCTGTTCATTTTCGTACCCCGTCGCATGAATGAGTCCTTCGTGAAGAGCCGATCCCGAGGCAGAACGGAGGCTCTGCCTATGATGCACACAGTCCACAGGCCAGGAAACAAGGCGGCGGACCCAGGGCATCCCAAATTGCCCCACGAGAACGCGATCGATTTTGTGCTGCTTGCACGCTCTTGTGCGAAATAATATCTGACCAAAACCGCGGGGGTAACGTCGACCGCATTTGGTTGATTTATTCTTGCAGCGATGTGAGTTGTGCTATTACTGGGGTCCATAGTTAATAGGACCTATTGTATACATAAAAAAACTATATATTTGACTATTTTTACTAACAATATTGGGTCCTATTTACTATAGTCCCCCGTAATATAATAATGCCGTGGTTGGGAAAAATGCCGTTAGTTTTTGGAGACCCGCTGACTACTTGTCTTTAGCAGACAAGAGGCACGCGACAGGCACCCCACATTCACCAAGGCCTCTTCTTTTCTTCTGTCTAATAATCAAGTCATCAGGCTACATCTTGCTCATTAAGCATGTCAACCATCGCCGACCAGAGGAGGATCCTGCAAGAGGCTGGATGCGACGATGTGAGAGCTGGGCTGGCAGTCGCATGCGGTTGCGTTGATTAAATCAAGTTCATTGTTCATTGTTCATTTTCGGCGGTGTATTTTTCCTTGCAGGCTGTGCACGATGAAACCGCGAAGTTTTGGCGCGAGAATCGAAAGAGGCTCCTATTGTACCAGCTTGTGCATCCTTGAGCCTAGCCCACGGCAGTCGTCTATTGCCCGGAGGCAGATGGCCGTAGCAGTGCCTAGCTTGAAGCGGGGCGTCCTGGTCTGTCATATCTCGATGCAGATCCGAAGGTCAGATCGATTGGTCGTTTTTCAGCTCAGCACTCACAACCATCGAGCAACCCTTTTTTTGTTTCAGCTCGCCTTGTGACCACGGGCCAGAACTCAATTACATTTCAGGGAAATTAGCTATCAATAATGTGATAACATCATCATCATCGCCACCACTCATTCTTTGAGTCTACTGCACTGTATCTCGTCTGCATTTATTTTTGAAAACGTCGCTTCACCCACCTCTTGTTTTTTTTCGGGGTCAGTGCAAGCGCATCCCGAGAGAAAGACTTGTCCCAACGAATCCAGGGCAGGTTGGCGAAGGTGGGTTCGTCGGTGACTCTACGCTAAGCGAAGCGCGGACTCGCCCTCTCCCTCTCATCTGTACTTTAGTGGTCTAATTTCTGGTACCACACCACGCCTGCTGCGCTTCCGCTGCTCGTTCGCGTACAGCAACGTGCGCGCCCCGTTTTTCCAAATCATTTTTCTATCCCCCTGATTGATACCACTCGCTGCCTGCCCAACAGAATCTTCTCTACAGCCCTGCAAGCGACAGCAGCGGAGCCAGCACCCCCCACGTCTCTCCATGGGCATTCGCATATGACGCTCTGCCCAGGCACAGGTTGGAGAATGAGGAGCAGGAGGGGCATGAGACAGGGGGGAAGGGGGTGGTAGAGGAGGAGACGAAGGGGGAGAAGAGGGCAGGGGTGGAGGAGACGAAGGGGGCGGGGGAGGAGGAGACGAAGGGGGAGAAGGGTGGAGGGGTGGAGGAGACGAAGGGGGGAAGGAGCCAGGAGAGGCGGAGACGAAAGGGCGGAGGGAGGGAGGGGAGGAGGAGGAGGTGGGAGAGGAAGAAGAGGAGGAAGAGGAGCATGGACAGGGATGTGTGCCCGCATTGGGTCAAGATCTGAGGCTGAACATTGTCCGCGCTCTGGGACGAGGTGCTACCCCTGACGATCTTCTCGCGACTGTGCACAACCAGGTAAATATGCGAAATAGATGTACGGATACTATTTAATAACTGCTGTACAAATATTGAATTCGTGTACGCCATGGGAGGTCATATGCGCCGAGCGCGCTACCCATTGCTAACGATGACATGCCTTGTTTGATGTGGGGGTGTTGACCTTCAATCGATCTCCACTTGATCAGGTCCCCACTACCGCGTACCATGGAAACATATGCCAACAGCTATTCTACAAGCAGTATGATGGGTATTTTGGTGATCTTCTCATCGCGATAATCTGCAATAGTCTAGTCACATGGCAGGCTCCAATATTTCTGCAGAATAATAATAATGCGCCAGGATAACAAATCAGATCCGACATCTTGTTTCACGCTTCTTTATCACCCCCCTCCACTCTCCGTTGTAAGCAATTCGCCAACACTATACTGAGGCTCGCTATGTCTCGAGAAGCTCGTCGCAAATTGACTATGGATGAAATATAGTGTTTTGACTCTGGGGTGACACAGCGTTGATGGTAACCCTTTGTCTCTCGGTACCTCGGGCGAGAATCACGTCGATCGGGTCTCGGTCCAGTCAGGTAGGTATGCATGTGACCGATTGGTATACACCATGGGCAGTCAGTGAGTACGTTGTGCTGCGCATCACAAAACCATGATGTGGTTTGTCGGCGCGGGGGTGTTGACCTTCCGTGGGTCTGCTCCTGATTTCGTCCCCACTCTCGCGTAAAGTGTACCGGTACACCATTTAGCTGTGGCTCAACAACAATAACTTATCGTTGTGCTGTTGTCGTTCTCATTGCGATAACCTGGTCCGTGGTCGCGGGACATGGTCCAATAGCTGCGAAGGAGAATAGCACTCCAGGTAAAAACATGGTCAGACCCCCCGACGTCTTGTTTCACGCTGATTAGCCCCCACACAACGCTAGCCTGTAAAAAACAGCCAAACAAAATCTGAGGCTCGCTGCGTATGGCTCGAAAAACTCGTCACAAACTATTAAGGATGGGTGAAAACTCGGTTTCGCCTCTGAGGTGACATACATTGTCGTGATGATATGTACCTCTGCCTAGAAATCGCTAGGTATATACCTCGGTGCAAGAACCACTTCATTTTCGTCTCCTATCAATAGTAGGTGTGTACGTAGACTAGTATTATTAATACAAGGTAAAACGATTACTCTTTTACCTTCACAGGTAGTATACACATACCGCGAAAAACCCCGCGATCTTCCTCTCTGTGCCGTATACTGACCTGTCGCTCATGCCGTATCATACGGCCCGTCGACCAGTCAGTCAATCAATCAAACAATCAATCGATCGATCAATGGTTGTGCACGATTTTGATCTATGAACGATTATGGCCTGGCCTGGTATTAATAGAGTATTTGTAGCATTCTTCTTGCAGTCACAGAACATTATCACGCTGCAAGCAGTACGAACGTACAGGGTGGCAAGAGGGACTCTTCCACATGGTCTTGTGAGCACGTACTACGGTGTTTCAGTAAGTAATATTTTGATGCTATAATGACCTACTGTAGCCGCGAGGATATTTCGGTGTGATCTGGCAGGACGACCTGTACCCTGGTACAGACGTGTGCACGATGCAGGTGGCGTGTAAATAACATGGCAGGTAGTATCATAGCCTATTGCGCTAACCCTTTCAGAAGCGCAGTCCCGTTTCGGGGACACACTACTTGAGATTTGAGTGCTTTGTCCCCAAAACGGGACTGCGGTTCTAAAAGCAAGAGACGCGGACAAGAATACAGCGACTCGACTCATAGACTCCACCGCTTGGTTTCGTGTTACTTTGACAATATACTGAAAACATGGTATCTTACACTACCCGGTGAATATCAGTTCATCAGAAAATACATTCTGCATCATGCTTGCTGTATACCAGTGCCCTATTAGTCTACATATTTTCAATAAGTCTGTTTTTCTTTGGGTTTCCGGGTTTTCTCGTATCTGTTTTGCTCCGGTTTTCATTTTGTGGTCGTTTGTTTGTTTTGGTTCACGTTTGTTACTATTAATATATACGGGTATTGTGTTCTGTTTGTCTCATGCAATGCGCCTGGCTTGTTGGTGTGCGCATATTGCGCTTTTCGTGTGCAGTACGTCGGCATGATTTTGCAGAGTCAAACCTCATTTATTCTCTTGGAAGGAGAACTGTCCACCTTTTCGTATGGAATGGTTGGTTACCACAGAGCTTGCCTCCCAGCAAGAATAGTGGGCGTGCCAGATGTCGATGGGCAGAAATAACGGTTGTCAACCCATGGGGACATACTGCTGTACCTGGTAGTTTCGTTGCGGGTCAGACAATCTCATGCCCAGACGCAGGAGACATTGTAGCCATCTCTTGTCGGCATCGTGCAATACCATGCTATCAGTAGTAATAGTACTTGCGCGGTCTGCCGTTGGTTCTGTCTTGTGGCCACTGGGACTGTGTTTCGAACGCTTCTTTTATCACGATAATCTGCGGTAATCAGTACGAGACACCTACAAATACTACATGAGGGCAACGAACGGGCCATAAGAAGGCTGAGCTCCACAGAAGCTACAAGAAATATGTGACCTTTGAGAGGCATTGTACTGCTGTTTTTTTTTTTTTTAGTTTTATTCATAGCTACTGTAGGATATATATATATGTAGCCTGGGTCAGTATTTCAGTACATCAATTTCTTACTACTGCACTACAAGTGTTATGGACTGTAGGTGCTCTTCTGGCTCTGTTGCGGCACGAGCAAGTGCTATCTGCGAAACGCAAGCAGCACTGCTCTACGCGTACATCGTGTCGAAACTGTTGCTTGTATTAGACCTGCCGGGTACATATTTTTATATTTTCAATAGATTTGTACTCTTTCACAACGATCGGTTGAGGGTTTACTAAATTTTCAGTGCACGTATCTACTCCATCGTTTGCTCGTTCCTTGTTTCCCGTTTGGTTTCTTCCCTCAGGCGTCTCTAATCGACCGGCTGCTGACACTGGTGAAGGACATCAATCAAGAGCGTAAGGACCTCATCCTAGAGAACCGGCAGAAGAAGCGGGTTATCGACGTGATGGCCCACCGGCTGGCGACTCTCATCCCTCGTCCGGGACCCATGCCAGAGGCGGCGACAGCGCGGGTGCAGCAAGGGTCAGCAGACAACCACGACGTGGGGGCCGAGCCTAGCGCTTCGGTGGCCAAGGCTCAATCACTTCTGCGCGACATTCGCAGCAATCGATCCCAAGAGCGTCCTCCCTGTGAAGAGGAGACCAAGGAGACGCCCCCACGCATCGCGAGAGCAACATCCCCGGCGCCAGCAGTCGTTTCGTCATCGGCCACCACCGACGACGAGGAGGCCAGCCCCGCGGCCAGCGCCGCCGCGTTGATTGGCATGGAACGGCAAACGACGGCCACAGCGATGGTCTCGGTCACGCCGTCGACGAGCACGCCTGTCCTGCCCGCCGCAACCCCTTCAGCGAAATGTGTGGCGGCCAGCGTCGGGGACGCCCCGGAGAGAGCCTCACGCGCGAAGGGGCCCGCCACACGTGGATCGGTTGGAGGGAACCTGCCGGCGAGCAGCCGAAGCAGCAGCAACATCCGAAGGTGAGGAGGGGCCTACAGTAGTGCTGCGGTAGTGCTTGCTCTGGGATTGCTACCGCTCATCGTAGTTTGTTTCACACGTGGTGTAGGCCTTCGTGCGTACTTGGTCGAGTACTTGGTGGCAGTGGTGGGTGCTATCGCCTGTGTTTGGTTGGCGTAAACATACGATGTAGCGATTGAGGGGCGTATTGTGACTAGGACAGCCAGAGGCAAGAGGTGGAGGTATTGCGGTACTGTAGTTGACGCTGCCACCTTGGCGTTCGATGTGCTGGCGAGATATTGACTCAACAGACACACTGTCGGAATGGACTTGGACTTACCGCCTGACAGCAGTGCTCTACCTGCCTGGGCCACTTTACGACAGGAATGGTGCCGTATCTGAAACATGATTTCGAAGAAGTTTGTTCGAGCGGCCCGACCTCAATATCTGTGACTCATCCCACCGAAGGGGTTGTACGTTTTGCCTTCTGGGGAAAAACAATCTGTCTGGTAGAGCTCCCCAAGGGAGCAACTATTAGTATACCGGTTATATTAGTATACTAGTTTTCGAAGACATTTGGTTTGGGACTAGCGTATAGAAATATTGGTCTGGTTGCGCGAACAAACATCTTGGGGTGAGATGTTGATCTCCTCATATGGGCTCAGAAAAAGAGGTACCACCCATGCCGTGGCATTGCTCCTATGCACTACGTAGTCCTACACAGTTCCATGCATGTGCTTGTCAAAGTGTTATACTAACCGATCAGAGCGTATTTACCCAAACAGTCCTACCCTTACCGCCTGTGTCAGTGTTCTACCTGTGTGTGCAACTGGATACATATATAATATGCCCTCCTAAGTGACAGCAATTAGCGCCCCCCTTCCGCATCAACTTTCTCTCCGTTTGACACTCTCCTACTTCGGTCCTGTCCTTGTGAACGAACACGATGTGTCACCACAGGAAGCCTACCACCGCTTCGTCTGGAGGCATTGCATCTACTGCACGCGCCGTGGACCGGCTACCCGCTCGCAGCCGGCGCTCCGCCCGCAGCCAGCCGACAGCTGCTGCTCCGGCAGGCGTTGCCTCGTACGCACACCCATCGAGCCGACCCTCTGCGCGACAGAGAAAGGGCCAGACCACTGCCACCGCCAGCCGACAGCCTCACTGCACAAGGGGAACAGTCGCATCCCACATGAGGTAAGTCTGCTTGCAAGTCAAGGAGTGGGGGGGGACCGGGTTCCCGTCGGGGCTTTCCTGCAGCTCAGGCATTATTGGGCTGGTTGTTGACGTCGGTGTGCATTGAAGGGCGAGTTTTGGGGTTTTGATGGGCGAGCGATGACTGGGCGCGGCAGTTGTTCATCATGGCGTGTATTTCGTATCCTTGTTGCACTCCCTGGCTTAGATGCCAATGAACCATCATGGTGGCGACGTTTCGCTGTCAGCATACATGTTGGTCCCGGGGTAAGGCTGGACAGCAGACCATAGCACGACAGTAGTATAGATCCTCCGAAACATTCGTGGCCTGTGGCCGCAACGGTCGCTATGCTTCCAGTGGCGTAAGGCGCAGCTTCGCTCCCCTTATGTTCATGGCCAAAGCTATCCTGCTCTCTTGATCGCCGGCAGGTCGAGAAATGCGGTGAAGACCAGCGGCCCACGCGAGATGATCTTCTGAACGAAAGCGTCGTGTCGCGTCGCCCATATTATGAGAGGGCGGAGGGACCCACGGGTGCTGGCGATAGGTTTGGTGGGTGAGGTTGCCGTGCTGTTGGACGGCTTCCAAGCAGTGTCCGTTTGGTTGGCGTAGGCTCGCGAAGGTTGCTGCTGGGTATTGGTTGATGAGGTTCGTGGGGCTCAAGGATGTTTCCGTCGATAGTGTTATACTAGGTTCGGGGAATTCATGTGTCAGGGAGACTACTGTGTTACTAGCATTCACACACTGTTTCCAAGATCTAGGCTGAAAGTTCTGTCAGTGATGCAGGTTCGCGAGGCATTGTTGCAGGTGCTCAGGAAAGGTTGCAGCAACCGACGAACCATCCGCCTCAACAGCGAGATTGACTGCGTTCATCGTGTGCAGGAAACGGTTGATGCTAAGAGACGTTTATCGGTTTTGATTTTTTCCGTTTTCTAGCACATTACATACACATAATATCGTAAAATATGCATACTGCATTTTCAAGTTTCGGAATCATGCCCCTCCCCACGAGTACAGCGCGGAACACGCTACGTATTGGTTTATGAAGGTCAGATACAATGTCACTTGATATTTTTCTTTCTTTATCGTAGGGTGCCCTGGTTAGAGTAGGTCTTAACATGCTTACCATTTCTAGCAACAATTACCACAGCCATTTTCAGCGAGTGAAAATCATTGCCGTGCTGGCTTGGTTGAGGTATTTCGATGTCTCGAAACAAGAGTGGCTGTCGAATGTGAATGTTGGTGTCACATTCCGATGTAGCTGGTACTGGGGGGGCATCAAGTGTGTACCATACCTTATACTGTAGGGTGGTAAAGTACCATAAATAAGGATGGATGTGGTTTCATTGTTGGTTTGGTGCTCACTGTCTGATTGGTTGCCTTGGATATATATTATTTCGGGAACGCGGAGGATATGTTTTTTTTCTCAAGATGTGCCTTAATAGGGGCGACCCGTCTTTGAATACGTGTGCCTATTCTTGTTTCAGTGCTGCGTTACTGTGGCTTGTTCGTGATTGAGGATGAAGGAAGCACGAGGGTGTAGCGTGATGGAAAAAAACCGCTGGTCCTGTTTCACCTTACCCCCTGCGGTGGGGTCATTCGGGTTCAAGTGTGTACTTCCGGTCTGTGTGAACACCCGCCATCGTTTGGTGAAAGTACTTTCTTAGCTTGTCGGTGGCGTTGCGCACTACCGTACACCAAACAGTACGCTGTCTGGTAGAGGTCAAGGAAACATCGTTAGTGTTTTTCGTCGTCTGTAAGCCCTAGACCGTGCGGTTTTTGTTTCCGTGTCGAATGGCGCACCGGGGCCCGTGTTTACAGCAGTGTTAGCTTCTTTTCAGTTATTTTGTTGGCGCGCGAAAATAGACGCAGTGAGCGTGGGTATATCTCTAAAGGCGACATCGCAGGATAATTTCGATGCGTGCCTTAGGTTCCCGCTTGTTCGCTTTTCGAAGCCTTGGAGGCCACGAGAAGTAGAACTACAGCAGAACGCCCCCCCTATGGTTCGGCTTTAAGGTACTGCTGGTATGGAGGTCTTGCGCTTGGATTGTCGTACACCCTGCCCAGTGGTTGGAAGGAGGGCTGGTGAGTTGTTGGGCGTGGAGCCCATGGCTTGTGCGCAGAGACCTCCCTGTCCGTGCGTTGCCGTGGTGAACTTTCATGCACCCCTGTTTTCTGTTTTCCTGTATAGTTTCACTGCCCGACGACCTCGGGTAGGTGGGTGAAACGGGGAACATGAGTGCAATGAAAGACGCTCAGGGGTCGGATTTTTGTTTTTTTCCGCGGCGGTAGTTCATCTCCTGGTACGTTAATATCCACGTCTTCCGTTCGAAAGCCTTTCCCGATGACCTTGGGTAGGTGATAGAACGGGAGGGGTAGAGGTCGGAGAGTCGCTCGGAGATCGTATTTACGCGGGTAAAAGGCACAAAGCTGGACGGGGTTGATCACACCCAGCCTCACGTCTGTTTGGTCCATTGGTTTGGCGTTCTCGACATCAAGTGGTGCGTGAAGGACAGGGGCTGGACAGGTGCATGGATGTCGCCTAGACGGCGGACGCGTTTCAAGGGAACTGCTATCGCTCTTTCTTGCGCTAGACTGTTGATATTGAAGAAGCGAACGCGAACGTAGATATAGGGTACTGGTCTGCTTGTGGGAGAGTTTTTGTAGGTGGTGGGAGCACAACGGCAACGGCTGGTCGAGAGGCATAAGGAACAGGGCACTTTGTTTCAGTTCTGTACCATAGTGTCTGCCGTATAAGGGCATGTGTACGATAACGGTAGTTGGTCTTCATGTTTTCTATACCATGTTTACGGTATGCATGTAGCAAGAGATTTCGACGAGAGTAATACTTCACGCGTACGAATAACGATGCGACTTCAATGTCATGTCACAAATATACAGTTCGGGTACGGTAGGTGTCCCGATGGTACACCTACACTTGTAGAAGCCGACTACAATGAATAAGTTCTGCTGCCTACAATAACACAATTGATATATCCAACAGCTGGTTGATACTATCTCTTCACTCTCATTTTTTCCTCGTAACCTGAAGAACGGCATATCGAAGACACGCTCAACTGTTGTATATATCATACCTAACGCCTCCTAAACACCGTCAATCGATTGCGAGACGCTAACACTAGGTTGGCTTAGATGTGCCAGGGAACGAAGCAGCTCCCGTTCTATCGCTTACTTTTTTGCATTGCCATATCATACCAAGCTTTTGTTGCACTGCCATATCATACCAAGCAGCCTTTCATGTCCCAAACAACACTGCTTCAGTAATTGGTGGTGAACAAAGGGTTCAGCTGCCCCTCCGCTCTGAACCAAGACCCCCGCATAGTGCAAGGCATTTCACGTAACACGCCGTCCCTTACCGCGGTAATATTCCTGGGTACCATACACGAGCCTGTCCGACAAATTCACGGGTCGACATACTTACCGGCCTTGCTCTCACTTGACCCCCTGATTCCACGCTGAAATGTCTCATCTGCCTCTGAACCCTCGAAACCCACCCTGGGAATATAATCAGCCGCAGGAAGGCGTGCCGAGCACCCTGATCCCACACCTTTCCCCTCGCCAGAATTGGGGTTTCCACCAAAACGGCCACAGCCAAAGCGGGAACAACGCTATACAGAGTACCAGGTATATCTGTGCCTGATCTGTGGCCGGATCGTGTCTGCGAACACCTGTGCTCTCATTATCGTGGGCCAGTACAGCCCCCAGATCACTACCAGACTTCTACAGTAGTATTGGTTCGTGCTGATGAGCGGCAAATACTTACTTGCAAAAGTGCAGAAGATTTGGGGAAGCGACAGTGCCACGAAGTAGAACATGAGTTGTTCATGCGGCACCTCAAGCTCCACCCACATCTACCACGTGCCAGGCTCGAAGGAGTCTCAAGCAATACCAAAGCATAGCAAAAATGAACCACTGTGATGTATTGTTAGGGGCTAGAAAACCGTCCAACGCCCATGACACTGCCAATTTCCCAACGGAGGGGGGCGGGGGGGGGCAATTATCGTCGGAAAATGCAGACGAACAACCCACACTTATGCTTCACTGCATTTATGAGCGCCTAGATAACGAGCAACCTCCCGAACGAGGGATAGGGGGGGGTCGGCAAAACCAAACACACGACACAAACAACATGTGCAACCAAATCCGACGGGCAGAAACGCATCACACTGCCCGCTTATCCGGAAAATTATTGGGGGGGGGGGGGGGGGAGGAGAAGAATATTTACGAATAATCCTGCGGAGTACATAATTTGATACTTGTGTAGTGTTTTTGTTCAGCTTATCAATTGTTCGTGCGGTATCGCATAGTATTGGTGGAAGAGTTACTGTTTGTAGTTGATGAAGGAGTTCGATCTGCCTCGTTGTTCTTTGTGCCCCAACAGTAGAGACATACTGGGGGAGATACATGCGGTCCAATTTTTATTTGCAGCAATGTTAGGTTGTGTGCCTGGGTATGGTGCCCCCTCCGAGTTTCGGCCTTGACATCGTCCTGAGACAGAGGCGCTCAGATGCGCATTCGGAACATCTTGAGGTGTTGGGCTGACGGTGCAACGATATGGACAAAACAGGCAAACTATCGATGCCAGTCTACTTGGTATGGGGCGCCCTCGCCCCTTCAGCGCAGGAAACAAAAGGGAGAGGCAAGCACTACTACCATGCTTGTCTGTCCAATAGTTGAGATCAGGAGAGGTGCGACATTACCCTAGGAGACACAATTCAATACACTACGTATGTAGGCGCGTCAGTCGCACACGGCACAAAGCTAGACCATCTCTTGTGCAGCAGTTTTCAGGGGGTCTTTTCAGCTTTTTGGTCGATCTCAGAGGGAACATTGGTTGGGCGTGTGTCCTTGATTCAGACTTTGGACGCAAAACCGAACCAGACAAGAAACCAATTCCCACCTTAGAGACCACAGTGGTACCCGACGCGTGATTGTTTTACCCAGTTTTGTGTGAGGCCCCTGACTCGCTTGAGCAGCTTTACACCCCACCCAAACTCTGATGTTGAGCAACATGAAAACTCAACCCGATTCACAATCCAACCTCGTGGCCTACAGTACGCAGTACCGTAGGTCTCTCACTCGAAAAATATCGTAAAACACTCTCTGTAGTAAAAACCGAAAACAAAATGGTAGTTCTCAGTCACACCCCGTCGGCCATAATTATGTTGGCGTGCATGTGCAACCCCTGTATCCCCTGCCGCAGCACGCCTCACCCACATTATCTACATTTCTCCGTGCCTCACGCCTGTACCCTCGTTGAGCGCTCCCGGGGGAAGGGTAGGGGGGCGGAGCGGGGGGGATTCTAGCGTTGTAAGACTGGGTTTATCCTCAAGGAGCGATGCATGTGTGTCATTGACCATAACTATCGTACAGACCGAGTCGGCGCTAGATTTGGGTCATTGGCAGTGCGCCAGACACAACGCTTTTGTGATTTAACTCAAGGAAATCGATTCCTCACGATTGTAGTACGAAGTACGTATGGCCTCATCCTAATGGTGCCTGTGCGGATGTAGATCGGCACTGCCAAGGAGATCTACAGTAACGTGAAGCCGCCTGGACAGAGGCGAAGCTTACCCGGGCGAGCAAAAAACAAGCTTGGTGCGCGAGCGCGAGCGAAGAGGAAACTGAGAGCAATCGTCGACAGGCGCGGTAGGCTTGGAAGAAACCCAACCCAACCCGTCCTGCACGATAATTGTTTGTTTTACGACGAGACCAGAAGAGGTGGTTTGATGGAGGTTGCTACATGTGTTGCACGCTAGAGCGGAGAGATAACCGCTGCTGAGCAGGGACGACAAAATATATTACGGAGCGAAGAGCGTTTCGAACGGGGACCACGTCGTGCAACGGCAGAGGTTGCATGCAATGGTTGAATATCCGATGGTTTCATCCAATGGTTGCATACAATGTTCATGAGGCTCCTTCCTCGCTTGAGAATATCCATGCCCCACCCAAAACATATGTGCGCTCAGTCCGATAAATAATTTGATGGCCTTAAGTAGAAAAGTATAACACGCGAAGTATTCTAACTACTGATGCTCCGGCAGGGGGGGGTATCCCCCTTTTCACTTTTCACTTCCGCGTTTAAGCCACTCGGGCGAATGGCTCCGTACCTCAATCAAAATAGATACGTATTTAACAAAACAATTGTTTGCGAAGCGTAACAAACATGGCCATGGCGACGAAACTAAGAGACATGAAGCTTGAGACTGCAAAGCAATGGAGTAGTCACTCGGCCGAGTGGCGCTGAGCGGCTGGGAACCAAAGGCTTAAAATTGCCCCCCTTCCTGTATCACCAGTCTAACACACAATGGGGCCCCAACGAACCAATGTAATACTGGGTAGTTTCTCGGTGAGGATCCCAGTAACTACAAAATACTTCAGGCATGAATTCCTACTCTTGGGCCAAGGTTGAAGGCCGGAGGACGCTTGGAGAAGCACCAGCGTCAATACGGGGCCTGTCGTACGCCCGAGAGCAGGGTGTTGGAGCGGGATTTATTCAGATAGTCTTTGGCGATATCGGTTGGTTGATACGTGTGGCAGTCTATGCATGCAAATGGTCAAGTGACTTTGGTATACAATCGTGATCGCCTTGTCGCCGAGGGGGGTCGACAGCATCTGTTGGGTGTCGATCGAAGGACGTGTGCTCTATGTAGAAAATCTGAGGGGGAGGACACGTGTCAGGTCCTCGTGAGCTTGTTTTTAACCTTGCTTTCCCATTGCGTATGTGCGCTGAACGCCACTCGGGCATCACCTTAGACGGCTAATTATTTAAGCTCGCTACTCCCAGGTTCGCTCTTGAGTAGATACAGATAACGCTTCGGACATCAATGCTTTATCACTAGTCGTGTCCACCAGTGATGGTCTCGGGTATTGGTACGAATCCGAGCGGCATCGCCGTGTTTAGTGTCAGCGCGTAACACCGCGGAAGGAGGCTTGGTTTCAGCTGTACCCTGTGTACAATATCGGGCGCTCGTAGTGCAGTGATGTGTAACGTACATCTTTCATTGCTTGGTCGAAGGTGGCATCTTTGCGTATATATACACTGTAGGTGGCATCTTCGTGTATATATAATGTCGTTCGTAGGGAATATGCAAGTCTCCTCGTGTTTGATGGCGGGCGACGACCAAGCACCAATCTCACCAGGGATGTTTCCCTCGCCATGGGGGGGTGGGAAACATTTACCGCAAAATAAGGGTCCACGTATTTGGGTTCAAGAGCGGGCGTTGCTAAACGTATGTACAGTATAAGTATAAGTATACGAAGTATTACTTCACCTGGTAGTTTAATTCTTACGTTAAGGGAATATGCCGCTTGAGGTTTAGACGGCGCGGGGGGGGGGGGTAGAAGTTTGATCGTCCGTGTCGTAACGGCACGCGATCTGGCCGACCATTCCGTCGTTCTCCAGCTTACTGAGGCTGTTCTCTTCGAGGAGGTCATAAGAGTCGCCGCTGATGCCCTTCACGAACCTCACAAGACGGACGAGCAAATCTCCTGCGAGAAGAATCCGAACAACAGACGGGAGACGAGTAAACTTTAGGGCACGTGTCCTCGTTTACTGTTTCCTGTTGGGTTCGCCCCACACAGGCGTCCACCTCGTCAAGAGTATCAACGAGGAGCGTTTACCTCCTCCACGAAAAACACCTCACGAAGATGAAAATTGACGTGATGACCGTGTCTCGTCCCTGGCTCGGAATCCAGCGCTCGACCATGACACTGCATAGAATGAGCACCGGATTCTCTACATTGAGTTTGATGCATTGCCCGCAAGGTGTTTCACTTGTGATGCTCAGTACAGTTGGACTCGTAAAGGACACTTTGGGCCGTTGCGACGACAATACGGTTGGAAGTTTTCTAGCAATACAACCATTGCCACGTAGATAGATACTAAGAAGGGGCCGCAGTTCACTACCGTGGCGGCTACACGCTACATCGAACTAAGTGACGGCAACAGGCCTACAGTAGTATCTACTACTGTATCGCCGGGAAGGTACACTCGGGTAATATATCAGATTGGGCTGTTGCGGCGACAGCACGAGTAAATTGGCACTTGTTTCTCCTTCACACTCGGTGCCTGGGAGTTTTTTTTATGGTTTCAACACAGTAACTAAACCTTTCTGTAGTCCATATGTACCATTGTAGAGCACTAGACCTAATTATATGATGCCTGCAGCACCTGTACAGCGATGTTTCGGACCACGATGATACTGCGATGGTATGGTACACACATGTACCTACGTAACTAACATAGATTGGCGACGCCGTCGCGTTCCTTGTGTACCCGTGCCTCGTGCCGCATGTATGTGCATTTGCCTTGAAGTATGCATACGGGCATGGGGTAGAACAACACATACATAACATTTACGAGTATAGTGGTCGTTGGCGGTTGCTTGCGGCGACATTGTTCTTCGGAGGTCGGTACTTCGATTGTTTGAGCATTAAACGGAGCGAGGACCCTTCTCGAACAACCGGCATGCCTCATGCTAACACAAAACCTATCTGGATAACGTAATACTGTTACAGTGCACGTCTTATCAACTTCGCCGGCGGCAGGAAATCTGACGCAAGAAAGAGGCCTGGACCTGAGCACCGAACACTTATCCTTAAGACCCACTGAGAGTGAGAATGGTTTATAATCGGAGCGACACGCTGCAGTTGCGGACATTAAAGTAGCACCTTACGAACAATCACATTTCTGCCCCGCGGCGTGACGACAATGATGATATGATAATACTAACGGCACTTCGAACTCTTCTCAATTTTTGTATTAACAGTACACACAGGCCGCATTGATTGGGGAGGCACATAACACTTGACACGTGAGCATATTTGGTTGTGCACTTGAGCATTCACAGACGGGGTGCATTGCTACGTGTATATTCTGATACGCGTAAAATGGTGCGCCTCGGGGTTCCTAAGTTTCCATAATTAACCCTTCTGGGAAGTCGAGATACCGACCAAACAACGACAACTTTGGTGTTATCAATCGCCCATGAACAACGTGAGCATACAGCGGTCCGGGCAAGGTCACTTTGCGAACGTGCCGTGCGATTGAGTTCATTGTAACCCGGTCACCAATTTGTATTGTCCCTCAATCTCGCAGGGGTCGATGCTGTAATCGCCACGTTTTATCGTGGATTGCCTCCTCTTAAGTCCTCAAGGGATTGACACAATCCTTGGTGCTACTTTTAACACTACCTTTATCGCTAGCCCTAACCCTCGATATCACCCACACTAACGCCAATCCCAACTCATATGCACTGTGTGCAGTATGTACAACAACAAAGGAAATTAACTATTAATAACAACATTGGGAACCTGGGGGTCGCTCTCTATCGAAATGCTTCGTATAGTGTACATTCTTTTAACACACGCGGGACAATCAGTGGACGACATTAACAATCAGTGTCGGGGATGACTTTGTTTTTTTCGCGGCAAGAAACAGTCTGGTGGACCCTACATCTGAACCCTACTACAGCAGACCGAAACGATATACCAGATACGTGTTTCTTACTCGCAGGTTATGTTGTGATTTATCGTGACCTGCTTAGGCTGAAGCAGGTCACTGCGCAGTCTAACCTCTTTCCTCCTTAGTGGATACCTGGTGCTTATATTACAACCGTTTTATCTCGTGAGATCTCACCGAACCAGCCGGAGTTTCAGCTCAGTTTGGGTTTCGAGTATTTTTCTGCTGACAAGGAGGCGCTGTAGTATTACAAAACAAATATGTTTGATCCGGTGGAACTCGTATCATCGTGCAGTACTACAATAAGTACAGTAGTATCGATAGCGCCTACAATACGGGTAATTATTGGTTCTATCTGGGGGGACGATAGGGTTCGACATTCTCACGCCCAAAAACAAGCTTATGGTTTGCGATGTGCATCCTGCTACTTCACCGGAGCAATTTGAGAAACGAGTTTGTTATCAGTACCTGGTACCAGTATATATTAACAGTACAGCTGAAACTCCGTAAGATATTTTCTGCTTCTTACTCGATTGCGCACCACCATAAAAGCTTTATTCGAGCCTATGTTACGAGTCAGTTGGAGCCGTCTCGTGGCTCTTGGTTACACGGAGAACCGCCCCCCCTCCCTCCAATTTACCCCTCTTTTTTGCTCCTGCTCTTCGTTATTCTGCTCGACATTTTCATCAGCCGTCTTCTGCTCGCCCCCGGCCAACGGAGGCCTGCGGCGATGGTGATGGGCTTGCCCTAGTAGCCGGCCAGAGCTTCCCACGAAGACCCCCCGGGTGGGAA
Source organism: Macrocystis pyrifera (assembly GCA_031763025.1). Taxonomy (NCBI): domain Eukaryota; class Phaeophyceae; order Laminariales; family Laminariaceae; genus Macrocystis; species Macrocystis pyrifera. The sequence continues at coordinate 8,731,573 of JASSKH010000017.1, read as the reverse complement.
CATATATAGAGTACTGCAGTCCCTGTCGTTGCTGTCCATCTAGCTGCATGTCTCACTGTAAAGCAGGCACTACTGGGTAGCGGGACAGACAAAAAACAGCAGAGACTGCAGCACCCCCCTCCTGCCGTCCGAGGAGTCTGCGTGGAAACCTTCGACCCGCGGGATACTTCAGCGGGAGGGGGAATCATGTTCGGAAGTCGTACACGCACGAGCAAGGGCGATAGAGGTGTGGTGTTATAGGATAAAGGCTCCTTCAAAATCGCTAGCCGCGGTGCAGTGCGTGGGCACAGGGATTATTCGAGATGTTAACAGGTCTAAGCACGAAACACACACAAGGCGGGTGGAATGCCGCTGTTGAACACGCGCTGCAGAAACATTCCGATCCAGCATATGCGCGATAGTTGTTTTTGTTGGTGCGCACAAAGTAGCTTGAATCGATTTGACCTTCGGACCTGCCGAGACTGATGTTCAACCTCACTGCACGATTGACAGTGCTGCAATTATACTTTCCCCCCTGGCCAGAGTATACGAGTGCAGCTCTTTTCACTGAGACTGAAAGATGGGCGAGTAAGCTTGATGGGAGCTTCCCGATACTACCGTGAAAACCTAATCCGTTTTTGTGATATTGCTGTTGAAGTATGTAATACAGCCGCTGTTACTGTAGGCCGTCTCACATAGTACGCCATCGCGTCCCACTGCCTTTGTCACGATTGTTTGTCATCTTGTCTGAGATGGATGGCCTGATCGCATTAAAAATACTCTGCTGGTGGTGCTGTCGTTTTGTGTTCTCTCATTTACTCATCACCATATATACCCTATTAAATCGTGACCCAATCCAAGGAACCAATCTTTGGTACAACGATATTAATCCAGGATTTGTTGGACTTACTCAGAGTTAGAACGCACGAAGCCCTCAGTCTGTCGAAGCCTGGCCTACCCTGCGAGCACAGGATAGGCAAAGGAATCATACAGAGGATATATGCCAGGCCTCGCCCATCACCTAGCAGCACCCTGGCGCTGGCCCTGTCGGCGCCCACGACCACGGCGCCGACCTCTCGCCGGCTGGGGATCGGGGCTCGGCCAACTTCTATTTAAACAGCAAAAACCAACCCGGTCCACCACACGTTCGCACCCCTTGAAGAGCCGTTACATACTCGTTGCCTTCAGCGAATGTAGCTGCGGACACTACCGGCAGTAGTATTTTATGAGCAGCCGCATTTGTGCCTGGCGGTGTGATGATATGCGACCATATTGATGACACTTCTTGCTCTTTCCATGTGCCTGGTATAAATATGTACTATTTACACTCAGGCAGCAATACAGTAATAATCAACACAATAATACTTGCGCATGTGTAATTGAACGTTCAAATATGGGGTGAATACTAAGCTACGTATCCTTCTTATATGAGTGAGTATAAATGACCCGTCCTGCGCTTACTATTTTTCTGCCATCAGTACTATCCTCATAGTTAACTGTAACACTATATCTACCAGGAACCAGAACCGTCCGTGTCACCCATCCTAACCTTTGGGCTATGAACCTTCTTTTAGGGTCATAGCCCATAGACCCCAACTCATATTAAAGAGAGTACAAAACAGAAGAAAACGTATTAAAAATAACCACATTGGAAACCCGCGGACCAACGTTCATGTAAATGTTTCACGTGTAGCGTACAATGTACAGTGTTAAAACATATGGCGGGGCCGTAAATTGCGTCTACGGTATTTTCAGGCAGTGTCGGGAACGGCTTTGTTGTCGTGGAGGTAAAAGCGGTTTGATGCACCTCTCTGAATGATACTTCACTGAAACGATATATTCTTATTACCCCGAGGCTACTGGGTACTGTATGATAGTATCCTTATCTCGTGGTAACAACAGTTGAAGTAAGTCATCGGGCAGTCGAACCACATTCTTCAACAACAAGTATCTCGTACCAGGTGCTTCATACGAGCTCTCAGCGAGCCAACTCCACCTTCACTTCGATTTCGCGCATGTTATTGCTGGGAGAGCGGCGCTGTAAGTAGCAGCACCAAAAGAAAATCATTTTAATGTATGAATATGATGGAGCTCTTGTCATTCAGTACTGCAGTACTGTAGTACCGATATCACCTGTAGTACGTGGTATTGTGGCATATGGGGTTTCTTACTTGCGGAGTTTCAGATTGCAGTACAGTAATAGCATTTAACCGAAAACATGATCTCAAGGTAACTGAAGACTGAGCAATGCGATGGCTTACACAGTAAGTACTTGCCGAGAATAATTAGTGAACGAAATAAACTATTTCCAGCGATAAGACATGATTTACTGCCTTAATGCCTTGTAAGGCATGTCTTCTTGACTACATCCTCAGTTGAGGAGTCTCGCCGGTCACAAATAGTATGGCCGAAGTAACGTACGGCCCTATCGTAGCATGTGGACTGGGTGGACGATGGGGTTGGGACATTTTCATGGCCGAAATCAAGCGTGTAGTTTGCGATGTGAACCCTACCCTGTTCACTTGACAGACGCCATTGGAAAATACGATTTTGTATTCACTCCTCGTACTTGATACCATCACAGCTATAACCCCTGTACTTCTGGTTTGCTTCTTACCCGACCGTGCACCGCCAAATAAGAGTAGTTTACCCAACATTTCGAGGCAGTGCTCGGACATCCTCAAGCCTCGAGTCTTGGCCGAACAGGGGAACACACCCCGGCTGTCCTTCCTCCTCCTTTGCCCCCCCTCTTCTTTCTCTTGCTCGCCACTAGTATCGGCCTCCGTCTGCTCGCCCCCGTCCCCGATGGGGGTCTGCCGGCGATGGTGGTGGGTCTTGCCCCGAGTAGCCGGCCAGAGTTTCCCGCAAAGACCCCCGGGGCGAAAGCATATATAGAGTGCTGCAGCCCCCGTTGCTGCTGCTGCCCGTCTCGCCGTCAAGCTGGGAGCGATGGGCAGCGGAGCAGACAACATCAACAGAGACTGCAGCACCTCCCTCTTGCCACAGGGGGGGGGTCTGCGCGTGAACCTGTGGCCGCGATATATTGCAGCGGGATGGGGAACCGTGTTGGGAATTCGTACGTATGCGTGAGTGGCGGCAGCAACGCGGGTAGAGACATGTCGTTCCCGCAGTTTTCAAATTAGTCATTATCGTAAGGTTATTGGAAAATTGTCGATTGTGGTGCAGAGAGTGGGCACACGGCTGACCCCGATACAAACATAAGGAGGGTTGGGGCGACGCTATTAAACGCGCGCGCATGATAGCAGATATGCTACAGCGAATGCAACGAATGTGGAATAAGTGTTTTTCCAGGTGGACGCAAACCAACTTTAATTGATTTGACCTTCGGACTTGCCGAGACATTTGCTGCAGTTGGATCCCCCCCCCCCGCGCTCCAGGATGTACGAGTGTAAAAGTGTTGCTGACGCTGAAGGCTATGCAAGTGAACATGGTGATGGGGGGTTATCGGCACTACCAGATAATCCAGAGCCCCGCGTTGCGATCTGGCTGTTGAGCCAACACAGCCGTTGCAACCGTAGCCAGTCTCATCTACTGTATTGTATCATCACGTTTCAAGTCCTTCGTCACGCTATGGGTCCCCCTCCTCTGGTCTAGGATGGATGGATGGCATGTTTATTGCCCTGCTGATGCTGTTATGCTCAAATATTTCATCGCGACACCCCATTGCTATAATTCTTAGTCACAATACACGCGCAGTTGTAATGACTCCATTCGTGCGGAAGGGGAATGATGGGATATACTCCAGAGTAATTTACCCATGAGGAAACTAACCAACAAACATAAGCGAGCACACGCTATTAAGATAATCACAGGGTACGTTCCTCGTCCAGTTTAGTACCCCGGAGCATCAACAGGGTTAATTTGGGGCTTGATATTGATTTAAGCCTGTCTTTCTGTCTGTGCACATTCACCATAAACTATCGCAATAGGTTACAGCGATTAATTAACATGTAGAACACAGAAGAACACCATCAGCAGGGCGATAACCATGGCAGTCACCTTAGTCAACCAGAGCTTGAAGGGGGATGACGCAAGCAGTAGAACGTGATGACGTATGCTATAAGCACCGGCCAGCATCTGCTGTGTTCGTTCAACAACAAGATCGCTATAAGGGCTTTGGGTTCTACAGTAGCATAGTGAAGCCTCATCATGCTCAACCACTTGCGCACCCTCTCCGCCTCGACAAGATAACGCCATTTGTCTGCCCTCGGCGGTGGGAGTGTACTCCTCGTCATGCATGGTCGCAGTCGTATGAAGATAGACCCTCGCATCCCTGTGATGCCGGGACCGAGCAGGGGTGGTACAATTGCAGCAGAGTTCAGCGTGCAGTGAATAACCACTCTCTTGGGACACGTCTAAAGGTCAGCTCGACTGACGTATTGCTTAGCGCCTTAGCGCCTGAATTAAACGTAAATATCGCACACTACGCATTCATTTCGGAGTTTGAACCTCGCCCCCATTTCCAATAGCGCCTGTTCACCCCCTTAAGGTTGTGCCGGAGTTGTACAGTAGTGCAAGGTAATTGCGAGAATCTTTTGTGCCGTGCCGACACCAGAAGTACGGCTTGGAGGAGATAGATTCGGTCGGTGTATTATGCCAAGCAAAAACGCGAGCTCACCCGGGTCCAGTCTCAAACGCCAAAACACCGGTCACTGCCACGTTTAGTGTCGCTCGCGTTACACCCCCCCCGTTCTACATGTCTGTTTTTCTATCCCGCAGAATGACAGCAGTACCCAACTGTCCCTTCTAGCTCTGGTCGGTTTCACGGAGTCAGACGCGTCGCGCTTGAATCCTTACACTGGCAATGACGGAGAAACGAAGCAGAAAAGAAGTAAAACGGCGAGTGGAGGAAAGAAAGGGGGGTTGCGGTCCTCGGTTCAACCTGAGCACGAGGCATAAAATATGTCCGATCTCCGAGCCAGACGGCTGTCTCTGTTCTTAAACCTGGATAATATTCCCGACACTGTGCATGGTCGCGGAACACTTGTGTTATATGGTCACGCATCGCGTCGGGAAGACTGTCCTGGGCAAGCATAGAGGAAGCTTTCTCGCTGAGAGCTCTGACAGCTGTGAGTCTCATTCCCAAGTCGAACCGAGGACCACAACATTCCTACTCGACTATCCGCCTGCCGTTTAGGCGGTGATGATTTCGTTTCATCGTCGCTCCCTGAGGAAGACTGCGAAGGCAGCGGCATATGATTCGCGTATTAGAAGAAGATCTCCACCTTTACTGCCGTACCAGGTATGCACGTAGTAGTTGAAGCGGTAGGTCCACATCACCCCCCCCCGTTCATGAGTTGGGCGCACATGGCACGTACCGCGGTGTTCGTTGGGTTGGCGTATGTAGGCTGACCCCCCCGCCAATATATTGCCACCTACATGGTTTGGTCCTCTCGCACGCATACCGTAGCCTTGCGATGCTCTTTAAAGTAGCATGATATGTTTATCCCTTGATCCTATGCCTCGTTTGCGTGGTCGTCAAGTCCTGCTCCCTTTGTAAGACAATCGCAACATAAACTGAACGTCATTTTGTGCTTTATTTTGTTGGGGGCGGGCGCGTAAGAGAATGTGGATGGCGAATGACATATCGTGCTTGATCCTGGGTGACATAGGCTACCCTACGAAATCGTCACCTAATTTCGGGGTGTTACTGAGGTCGTTTCGACCAAGTACCATTCAGGTACAAGGCCAATCATTGTTCGTGCATACTCGTCCCGTGATGGTAAATGCAGTCGCTTGCCCTCTTCACACCCCACGTCACTGCTTGCACCGTACAACTAGTCGATATACGACTATTCCATTGACCAATGATAACTGTGGAGTGTACGATTTTGATATTTAACATACTGTAGTCAGAGAAGTAAAACCGATCGCACATTGCCAAGCTTGAAAAATGAACGATTGCAACGGTGCAGCTGTGCTATGAACCAGTAAGTATGCAAGCTTCTCTACCCGGTATTGCATACTTAGTACTGGTATACGCTAGGCGACCGGGTGGTACGTGTCTTCTATAAATTAGCATTGCAATTGCTGCGATCTCTCTCAGGTAAAACGCGGACAGTACTTCTAAAACGCTCGCCTTCTTGCGCACCACTTGCTCTGCCCATACGTATGATAGGCTGTTACACCGTTGTTAACAGTAACGTAACACAATGTTCTTTGTGCGTTAGTAAATTACATTAAAAGCGTGATGCGTTTTCGTAGATTCTTCTGGCCGCTGGACGTACTTGCAGTTGGAAGAACGTCTTTTTCTTTCGGAGAATATTATGTATAGATATATGCTACAGTATGGTACCGGGATAGGCAGCCGGCGCAACACGAGCAGCACTCCAATGCATGCCGTCGTTGCTGGCGCTGGTTATGTTAGACCTGCCGGATGCCGTGTGACCAGCGGAATTGTACAGTTCCCAACGACCGTGCGTGTTGGTTCTACTGTATTGCTTACCGAGTATAGAAGTATTTGCCTCGACGTTTGCTCGTTTCTCGCGTTAGATGTTCCCCGAGCGATCCGGTATTGGTCGCTCTAAGAACCCCCTACGGGGGATGGCTGACAGTAACAAGGATTTCCGCCGATACGGGCTTCGGCGTTGTCAGTCATTGTCCGTGGGTAAGACCATAAGAGGTTTCGTTGACGCTTGATAACGGACCACTTCGAGAACAAAAGCAATACTGAAAACGAGCAAACGAAGTAACATTGTCGCCCCCACTGGTCACGCGGGAATCATCTCCCACGCCATCTCCATTCGCATCGTCACTTCCCCTCGAAGACGAGGAGATCAATCTCACGGCAAGGCAGCCCTTTTTCGGGGTCGAGAAGACACTTCCATCACGTGCTCCATGACACAGCAGGTCTTACTCTGGACATGCCTGAAAGCACCGGAACAAAAACGGCCATCTTCAGTGGAGAAACTCAGAGGCCAACTTACACACTTCGCTGTGGGTGTTACAGTAGAACGGTGTAGTTTCGAAGGCGCGTCGGACAGGGGTGGGTGTAAAATCCACAAGTGGACTGTGTACCAACCGGCATAATTTCCCCTTTCGAATCACTCGCCGGCTTCCCTATACCGATTAAGGGGTTGCTACGCAAAAGTTGGCTCGTTATTCACAGAAATTACAACATGGAAGTGCGTGTGTTGCATGGGGCCTACGAGGAATACGTTTGCTTCTGTTGTTGAATGCAGGGGTTCCCTTGCCAGGCACCGTTCAAGCTCTGTACTCGATGAACGCCGGTTCGGAGCGGTAGTGCAGACACCCCCCCCCTGCCCTTCGCTGTCACCCGTCATCAAGAAGGCACGTAGCCTGATCACTGGAAGATTTGCATTCGCCTCCGCAACCGCTCTGACCTCCGTTCCCCCTTCAGCTCCATCACACGCTGCCGCTCCCGCGCACGCTTCAACTTCGGCGCCCGCCTTCTCTGCCACCCCGGCTCGCGCCGTTTCCTCCATTACGGCCATCCCACTCCGTGACCTCTCTTCACGGCGAGACAGAGGGCGTAATTCAGCGCCATACAGAGGCTGAATGTTAGATTCAAATGTGCCGGGCGACGGGCGTTGCATGTGGGGAACGCTGCTGTCGCCTCTGACATAGACACAGACACCGACACCGACACCGACGCCCACACCACCCCTAGCGGCGTCCCGGTGACACACATGACCCTCAACTCATCGGCTGCCCACATACTGCCCAGCGCGGCTGACGTTGCTCAGATTCCGGCAACGCTTGGCACCAGGGTGGTGAGCGGTGATAAATCTCAACAGAATGAAAGCAGTGGGCCAACGTAGAGCCGGAGCCGGCGCAGAATCGGCCATTGACCTAAGCCAGGGTGAGGCGGGCAGCCGAGGCGGGTTTGGAATTTTGTACGGCCTGTTTCTGCCCATCCTATCGGTTTGACGTTGGGTGCCTGGGTATACCAGCATATCGCGATTTTGGGGTTTTGAACGGAAGGTAAATTAAATATAATGTGGGGACCCGTGCGCACTCGGTGGGATAGCATAACGTACGGGTAAAGCTAACCAGGCGTGTTGGTGTATAGCTGCGATGGATTACCCGAGAACTGAGAATTGAGCAAACAGACGGAATGCACTTGATCCACAACGTCAACGAACTGTCGAGGATCTGTTAAGGCTGCCAGGGGCGGGCTTCAATATTCTTCGCCGAGCTTGGCTGCACGCTCCCTGCCACTTGAATCAGATGCCAGCAAGATGTCGCAACTATAGTGCTGGACTCCTCCCACATATTTGGGAACCAACTCCGCACATTTGAAATAACGATCGTACTGGGGGGTGTCCAGAACCATTGACGGGCAGTTTACCTTTGCTTACAATCACGCCAACTCTAAGGTAGTACGCCTGTGTGATAAGCACGGGCGACTGGCTGACTGGCTCGCTTGCGTCGAAAGGAAACCCTCCCGTGACAGAGGTTCCCTTTGCATGGCTGGCAGATGGTATAGCTGAATAGGCACTACTTAGTACCCAACAACATCGGGATGTATAGGTGTGAAACCATATTAACATTCTTGCAGACCCTCCTTGGTGACAATTCGAATCGTCGGAGCAGTTCGCTTACTAGATTGTTTCAAGCTCACCGTTAGGTACCGAATACACGTTTAATCCGCGGCATTAGTGAGCTGTCAAAGCACTATCAAGGTCGCCAAGCGTGGGGAAATACACACCAGGGACGTGTCATAATGTTCTTCGCCGATTTCCGTTACCTGCTCGTTGACGACTCATCGTGAATGAGGCGCTAGAGCTATGCCGCAACTAAGGACCAACGTAGGTCGCTCACAAAGTCTGTATTTTCAGCTTTGCGTGTGGGTTTTATTTTCGACGTGCATAGTTGGGAATAAGGCCTTTGTGAGCGACCTACTCTCGTCCCTAGTTACGGCATAACTCTAGCTCCTGATTGACGGTGGGTGGCCAGCGAGCATGTAGCCAAGATCAGCGACGATCGTCAATTCACGTGTCTGGTGTGAATTTCCCTTCGTTTTGCGTCCCTCATAGTCCCTTAACAGCTCCTTGATTCCGTGGGTTATGTGTCTTGGGTGTCTAACGGTGAACTTCAAGCAAAATAGTAAGCGAACTGCGCAGCACGATTCGGTCTGTTCTCGAAGAGTATCTGTAAGTATGCTGGTATGGCGTCAACCGCATACAGCCCAAGGTGCTGCCGAGTGATGTAGAGTAGTATGTTGTGTTATTCAAAGACACCTATAGGCATGCATGCGAAGGGAACCCCTGTAGTAGTCCCCATCCTATGCTAGTCAGCCGGCCAGTCAGTGCTCGTGTTCATCACACAAGTGCACGGTCTTAGAATAGCATGCGTGTAGCTGGGAGAGAACTGCCCGCAATTGGTATGTACAGGTACATATGGCACCCTCGGTACTACTGTAGTATGGTAGCTCTTTATATGGGCAGAATTAAGTATAAAAATCATTTGTGAAGGACCCGCGTGCGTTCAGTCGTCGCGACACATCGCTGGCCAAGGTGGGGGTAAGCCAGTATGTAGCCGATATCGCGGACAAGCACAAACGCACGTCCTTGGTGTGGAGTTCCCTACGTTTTATCTTCCTTCGTTGCCCCTCGATAGCCCCTTGGTGACTCCTTATTGCGGTGAGTTATGTGTCTTTGGCATCTTACAGAGAGTTTGAAATATTGCTGTATTCATAGGTGAACCGACACGCGCTACCAAAAGGGTGGCAGGTTTCGGCCCCAATATTTCTGAGTGCCTGGACTCCTCAACCGAAAAACTTTACTCGACATCTGTGGAACACTGCTCGTTTTTAGCATATTATTCATTGTACACCCACAGTAGGCTATCGGGTTTCAATTTCATTTTTTTTAAAAGTGATGGCCACAGTGTTTCGGTGTGGTGCAGAGCTCCATAACCAGGAGCCCTAGAAAAACGTAGGTTCACCCCTATCGTATCACATGCCAATTACTCAGCACGATTCGGTTTGCCCCAGATGAGGATCACCAAGACTTATGGTATGACCTTATGCGAATGCGGAAGTAGCAGTTCACGCGTGCTGTAGTATGTATTGTCATTTCAACGATGCCGCCTGGACTGTAGGAAAATGGAACCCCTGGCACAAGATCGTTCCCTTTTTTATGCTCGCCAGCCAGCCAGCCAGTCAGCCAGCCAGGTCTCGTTCCTCTCGCACGAGCGCACAGCCTTGACATGCTGTATATGTGGGGGTGAACTGCCCGTGCCTGGTACTACAAGTAGCGCGTACAACATCCCTCATGAATGGGGTTGCTCTGTTTCTGTTCAGTGTTCAATGTTGAGTATATACTTTCTGTGAGGGACCCAATGTGAGTGCAGCAGTTCCGGTATATCGCTAGCACCTGATCTACCGCGGACGCGCTCGAAGCCAAGACAAGGAAAATATGAACGTGCCTAGATCCTTCGTATCAAGATTTGCGTCCTTGACGTACCATTGATAGATCCTAGACAGCTCATTGGTGCCTTGGATTATACGTCTTCGGCATTTTACGGTGAGCTTGAAACGGCCTATAGTAGTATGTAAACTACTCAGCAAGAATCGATTTCTCCCCAAAAAACATCTGTCATAATGCTGGCTTGGCTTCACACGGATACAGCTCGACTCTCGGTTAAAAGGTTACGCGTGGGCACGGTATTTATAGTAGGTTCCCGATGGATTCAGGAATCTAGTCCTGGAGAATATGTAGTTGGTATTGGATGTAGCTATCGCGGGTCGTGGTAGACGATTCCTCGCATCGTGAAACTATCCTGGGTAGACGTTTTTGGGTTCCTTTGATATGTGTGGTACGCGAGGTACAATCTAGCGGATGCGTGGAGTTTGTCGTTTCAGTCAGATACGCTGCTACAGCAATGATTGCTCTGCTCGGATCTACGCGGTGTGATGGTGGCTCTCGGACCAGGGTACCTGCAGCATTTGGTACTCTCATGTTGGCACGATTTGCGATGGGGGCTAAACTAGACGGAAGTCCTGGTTGGCCCTTGGCCGCGTGACATGGCTATGGTATTTGTCTGTTGAGGATTGGTAATATGTCCAGCGTTTCTCATTTTCAAAGGTGTTGCGCCGGGTTCGCAGTATTGTTGCTTAGTGTTGGCTCAGGCATCGTCGGATCCTCCATTGGCAATCTACACGAACAATCCTCGTGGCTTCCTTCTGGATCACGTTTAGGTGTTATACCAGTATCCAATGAAAGCAGAGCCTGATAGTTTACCCGGGCTTACTGGTGAGTGGTTGATTTATTCGCTGTAGTTTATTCGAAGCGGGTATTTGGCAGAAGGCGTCGCTAATCCCTCATGATGATGAACATACGACTGCGGGTGTGTTTAGGCGAGTTTGATAATAGAAGTGTATGAGTTTCTAAATCACGTCTAGTGTTGTATTGCATTTTGCGTTTAAGTGTGTTTCCCCAGCATATGTCGACTCCGGCGCGCCTTCGTCGTAGCCTGTGTATGTTGTGGCCTTTGTCTAGCTGTGAAGCGCACTTGTGGGCGGCTGTTCAATATTGTGTATCCATTACAGTATCAAACTTAGCAGCGGAGCCTCCACTGTGTGGAGCGATTCAACCTCATCCAATCCAATACATACATTGAATGGTCGATGGCAGCATGAAAAAAATCTGTAATGCAATACGGCCGCAACAACGTCAGTTGACGTTTCCATTATATCAACTCTAACGCGATCATATCAACGAATTGGGAGCGCACGTACCAGATGAAACATGCACGTGTCATGCGGGAATATTTTCTTACACTGCTTGTTGTAGATCGATATGGAGGTGTCCAGTGTTGGCGGACGACAGAAGGAGTTCCTTGGGGGGGGTGTACTCGATAGGAGAGATGTACTCGATCTCATGCATGGCCGTAGTCGTATGGCCATCGACCCTCGCATCCCTACAATGCCGGGACGGAGCATGTCGGGTTTTCACCGACCAGGCAGACATTGCTTGCACCAAGCGCGAAGCGCCGTGAGGTGTCCGGCGAGTCGCATGAAGGGTGAGCTGCGTCCTACTAAGAACCGCTTGTGAGTCGGACTTTCTTGCATATGGATGACAGCTTCAATGAGTTAGTTTAATTTCCAGTGTGGTCACTTCCAGAGACAGCAATGGGAGTACTACGTAACTGCCTCTTGGGTGCCTTACCTTGAACACCACGTGATACGATCAATTCCCTTGTGCATAGTAAGGGTTACCTTGCACAAATGATCTAACTAGACGACCAGCTGTGGGCGACCGCCAAAAAAAAAAAAAAAAAAAAAAAAAAAACGGTACCCTGGATGTCTAGCTCACGTAGTGAGTGGCATGTTTTACAGTGTCGTTGCCAACCGACGCCAACCCAACCTATATATAATATATATATATAAGAGGGGGGAGGGTTGCATCAACATCAGATTTTCCTCTACGAAATAACGGCGTCATGTGTCGGTATCTGAGGCCAATGGGCTATAGCAGTTTGGAATCGTCACAGATAACAGTTCAGGCCGCATGTACAAGTACCTCTCCAGCTCAGTCGTTTCCGCCCCCAGGTACCCTGGGGATTGGCCGCAAACAGTCATTTTAGCGCCCAGGTACGCTGGGTACTGACGGGCATCGGAGATGGCAGGCCCCAGAAACCCTTTGAACTGGTGTGACTTAGTCATTCCAGCTCCCAGGTGCCTCTGGGACTGGCGCGACTCAGTCCTTCCAGCCCCCCAGGTACTCTTGGGACTTGCGGGACTCAGTCATTTTAGGCCCCGGGCACCACTGAAACTGGCGGGATCACTGAAACTGGCGGGATATAGTTATTCCTTCCGCGGGGTGCCCATGGGATTGGCGGAACTCGGTCAGTTCAATCCCCAAGGTACCCTAGGGACTGGGTATTTAAAAATTGCTTGTACTCGCCAGTCAATGACCTACGAGTCCCGAGGTCTGATACTGGTACTCTATTGTCTTTGCAACTCTCTGCTATCGGAAGGGCTTTCAATCGATCGCCCAAATAGGCACCACCACATGGCTGGATAGCAAGCATTCCGCGAGAAATATTCCGAGTCAACACAAGGAAAACACAAGAAACGTGTGTACTTGCTATCAGGTAGTTGCCCGACCAAGTACTTTGGAGTCCTTTGCGCAAGACCAGCAAGATGCGCAATCCCTACGGAAAGGGCGATAAGCAAATACAAGCTATGCTTGTGTGCTGCTGCCCGTTCGGTATGGAGTTCATCGCAATGGTCACGTCGTATCCGAAACACTTCCTGCTACCTGGTATTTAGTTCCGTGCCTCTAGGAAAGGATTTTTGGGCCATGTCGTCCTATACGGGCAGCTGGAGAAAACGCTGCGGATAATTGAAGCCCGTGACGATGAAGGAATGACAGGTTACATTATGTGGGTTTTTTGCATACCCGTCTAGGGTTTAGGAAGTTTTAAATCACACGACACGAATTTAGAACGTGGAAGTGTGGTGAGCTTGAGCTTATTTTTACCAATCCGCCGGAGGATAAAAAAAACGGTTTCACAGAACTCACACAAAGTTCGGCGTAGGTCTGGATTATCGGGTAAGTTGTGTGTGATGAGGTTCATAGTCCACAAAAGCTCCGGGTAGGTAGATGATTTGTACCTACATCCGTTGCCCACACCTCGGTATTTTACGGCGTGTCGGGTGCCGGGAATGTACTCCGGTACATCACCGTACTTTACGGGTATGTACCCGACCCAAAGGCCGGGTACGGGTGGTGATTATGTTCCTGTACACCGGGTAATGGCCATTCGAGTGCATAACTTACGTAAGTTCCGGGTACGGGTATGGATGTCGCACAGACCTCGCAGAAGTTCCGGGCACGGGTACAAAATTCGTCCAGAACTTACGGAACTTCCGGGCGCGGGTAACGCCCGGAAAAATGCCCTGGGTGTGGATCTGTACGTATCCTGCCAAACATTACCTCCACGTTTATGTGCGCTACGAATAATGCGTTTTTTTCCGATGCACGATTCGGATTACATGCTGCTGTTGCATCAGCAATCGCAACGGCTTCAAGACAGGGCACATGAGACCACCCCCAGTGTTATATATGACACTAAACTGCAGCTGGTGGGCGTCTGTTCATCTACTGCCCAGCTTCTAATCACTTTCGCACCTTCCCATGATCGATCCTGACTACCGGTATACTTCTGCCGTGTCGGCCCTCAAGGCAAAACACAATCACGCCAAAAGTATACCAGGTATCATATATGCAGCCCAGTAATCACGAACGACTGCTTCGCCACGTTGCCGATTGAAATTCATCGATGCCCCCAACACCAAACAACTCCGTTCAGCCTTTCGCTGCCCCCTTCTTTGGCGAAGACTCGTGCCCGTTGAGCGTGTGATATCCCCACGTTCACAGCACACCCCACTTTTGCTTCATCGTTGCAACCCATCAGTCTGTACTGTCATTCTACCATCGTATCCTATGAGTCAACCAGATCAGTAAAATAGTCCACATATCCGCAACCATATCATCGTATCATACTTACAACTACATCACTACTGTATCATACAGCAATATCACGATTCCCCTCGGGTTGCAAGCATTGCGCCTATTACTTGGTGCAGCACTTGTTTTTTTTCTTCCATCGAGACACTTTGTGACCACGGGCGAGATTTCAGGAAATGAACTAAGGTGAGAACGTCATAATCATCATCACATACTGCTGAGCTTATATTGTTGTTGTTCAGGGTGTTCCTGGCTGGGCTGTCTTGCGCTGCCTGCGCACGTACTTGTATGCTACTCTGGCCGCAACCGTACGGAACGTTTGGTCACCAATCTGTTCCTTACATTTCCGGACAGAGTGGTACGTATTGTCATACCGTGCGTGCGGCACACTACAAGATGGAGATTTCCATGTTTCTATTTCTAGCGGGAAATATATATACACAAATCAATACTATTCGTACCTCGTCGCTGGAATTGACGCCTTCCTTGAAAGGGCCATCCCGGCGCAGAGCGTAGCGCCTTCCTCCCCAGGCCAAAGACATGCAGCGATTGATCGAGGACACTGAAAATCGCCCTATGAACGTGCCTTACTTTACTGCCTGTCGCAGCCGCACCCACACCCGCCAATACAACATTCTCCAATATGGCTGGGCATGGAAACCAATTTCCGTCTTCCTGTGCATTTGAGTTGTTCTTGGAGTGGGGGGGGGGGGGGGGGTGGTGTGCTGCCAATATAAAAATAATGCCACCAGTTATATATGGAGACCTTCCAACCACTTGCTTCTACAGTTGGACACGACACGACAGCCTCACACTCATTCGACCCCTTCGTTTCTTTCCATATTATCATCAAGTGATCAAGCGGCAGCAGTGCAACGACTATCGCAACCATGTTTGGCGACTGGAACATGCGCCTAAAGTCCGACGATGTGAGACTGAAATGGCGTCTGTTTCTGTGTTGCTTCAATCGTTCCTTGTCGCATTTTCGCAAGTACCTGGTTGGTACAGGTTTCATATTTTCTTACGTATTTCCTGCGCGGTGCGGGGGTGCTTCGAGCGCGAGTCTCGAGGATCCCACTTGCGCATCCCTGGGCTCGACCACATCACCCCAGTCGTCTATTGGGGGGGAGTGACCGCAGCCAAGCCCGGTGTGCAGTGGGGTGTCCTTGTTTCGGCACTGATCCAAAGGTCAGATCGTCAGTTTTTTTCGCGCCAAAAGCCCAACACACATCACACATTTTGGTATCGTCTGTCTCTTGCACGCTTTCTTTTTAAAGCATCACTCTTTCACCTCTGCGACGGAATCCCATGCAAGAGCATGCTGATCGATCCGGCCTAGTGCCGACCAAAGTAGGGCATATTGTCGGAGGTAGCTTCGGTCGGTATTTGCATGGGAAGCAATGCGCGGGCTCACCCTCCGCTCAACTATTATTGGTTTGGTTAGTTTTGAAGTCGAGTCAGAATATCAAACTCCACTACTACCCTCCGGCGCTACCACTTGTTCATTCGCGTTCTCCCCTCAAAACGTTGCATCTTATCTTCCAATCGTGCAGGATGATTCCGTCCTCATGGGGTCCCTTGGAGGAAGCATCGAAGCAAGCGTCCGCAACAGTGGCTTGCCCCCTCCCCTCTGCTCTCTGGGGGGGGCTTCGTGCGACGCTCTGACTGATTCGTCGCGGCCAGACGCGTTGCGCGCGCATCTATCCATCGGACACGTGTACGTGAAGGAGGACGAGAACAGGAAGGCCGAGAGAGAATGCGACGAAGATGAGGAGAAAGAAGGAGGGGGGTTCGCGTTTCATTTCGAACAATACTCGAGGCGTCGAGCGGTCCAAGCTCCAGCCCACACCTCTGTCTCTTGTCGTACGCCCGACTTCACCTACGAGTCATCGCGTGACCAGGTGAGGAAGCAAAATTGTGCGCAGGTACCACAACAGTGCATGCACGCAACGGTTGTAAAACGGCTGTTTCAGATCAGGCCGGTCCATGAGCGTGCAAAAGTCTCCTAATCAACTCTGTCTTGTGCTGACCAAAGTAGGGCAGCTTGCCGGAAGTAGCTTCGGTCGGTGTTTGCATGGGAAGCAAAGCGCGGGCTCACCCTCCTCCTCCGCTCAACTGGTTATAGTTAAGTGATTTTGAAGGCGAGTCAAATATCAAACGCCACAACAATACCCTCGCGCTACCACTGTTCTTTCGCGTAATCTCCCAAAATATATCATGTTTTTTTCCAATCGCGCAGGATGATTCCGTCCTCATAGGATCCCTTCGAGGAAGCGTCGAAGCAAGCGTCCGCAACGACCCCCTCCTCTACTCTCCGGGGGGGCTTTCGTGGGACGCTCCGACCGATTCGTTGCCACCAGACACGTCGCGCGCGCAGCTATCCATCGGACACGTGTGCGTGAAGGAGAGCAAGAACAGGAAGGCCGAGAGAGAACGCCAGGAAAATGAGGAGAGACAAGGAGGGGGGTTCAGGTTGAATTTCGAACAAGACACGAGGAGTCGAGGAGTCCAACCCCTGGCTCGCACTTCTGGCTCTTATCGTACGTCCGACTTCACCTACGAGGCATTACGCGACCAAGTGAGGAACGAAATATAAGCGTAGGTACGTCAACAGTGCATGTAAGCAGCGGCTGTAAAACATTTGTTTTACATCAAGCCGGTCGGTGAGCGTGCCAAATCATCCCAATCAATCCTGTTTGTGCCGATCAAATTAGGGCAGCTTGTCGGAGGTACTGCAGGTTCGGTTAGTGTTTGCATAGGAAGCAAAGCGCGCGCTTACCCTCCTCCGCCCAACTGGTTATGGTCTGGTGATTTTGAAGGCGAGTTGATATTAAATATCACAACCACCCCCCGCGCTGCCGCTGTTCATTTGCGTGCTCCCCCAAAATATTGCATCTTATTTTCCAATCACGCAGGATGATTCCGTCCTCATGGGGTCCCTCCGAGAAAGCATTGAAGCAAGCGCCCGCAACGGTGGCTTGATCACTCCACTCTGCTCTCCGGGAGGTGCTTCGTGCGATGCCCTGGCCGGTTCCTCGGGGCCAGACGCGTTGAGCGCCCAGCTATCGTCGAGGGCACTATCCATCGGTCACGTGTACGCGCAGGAGGGCGAGAAAAAGAAGGACGATAGAGAAGACGAGGAAAACAAGAAAGAAAGAAGGAGGAGGGTTCGGGTTTCAGTTCAACAAAGACACGAAGCGTCCAGCTGTCCAAGGTCTGGCACGCACCGTTGGCTCTGCTTGTTCCCCCGACTATATCCCTGAGTTATTGCATGACCAGGTGAGAAAGAGAAGTATATGCGTAGGTACCACAGCAGAAGTGGAACGCGTATATCCGTGAAGCCAGTCGGTGAGCCGAATGCGAGCACAATGTTGGTCGGGCGTGACAATTGCCACCTGCGAACAATTTCCGCTGGCCATGGATCCCAATACCCGCGTTACGCAGCTAAAGCATGACTCTAAAATCAGGTTTCGTGCTACTGCATCATTACCTCCTGTCGAAAAAAATCGGCATCAAGAACACGAGACTCGCTTCGTCATGGAGAAATTATACCAAGTTCAAACCTTCGCTTGATAATATTAATAGTAGTCGTGCTCGATCCTGCGGTTGAGTCACCTATGATCAAAATGAAATCAACGATCTATTAATCATACTTCTTTGAGTGCCAGCTTCTGCTGTCGTATTGATAGCGATGTTGTTACACTACCAATATTTTATTTTTCTACTCTTCTAGATTGCACATGCTGACTGCATACAACTGCTGTATCGGCCCTCTCGTAAGAAACCTGAAATCAGAAGTTATTTAGGTATTGGCCACTAAAATTATCAGTCTGGATGAGCGACAAGGGCGTAGATTTATTAAAATATCATATATACACGGCGAGCGCCTGATATACTATGTCATTGAATTTTTTCGTATTGTTAACTTATTTATACTCTGTTTTCTTTCGACGATACTGCTGTGTAGTATTGGTGCTGAGTTCATGTTTATTTGTTCTCGGGTAGCAGAATTTTCAGTGGGGCCCCTGATATCATACTTCCAAGTACTACAGCAGTACAGCAGTACACCAGTATTATAGTTTACACCGGTATATATATAAACGGTTTGATGAAGACGCACATAGTATACCCTACCCAGAGTAATTTTCTCCCTGGGATCACGCGTACGTCGCAAGCTTGCCGCATTTCCCGCGGTGCAAGAAGCAGGAGAAAACGCACCACAGAGTAGTTACGCGAACGAACAATAGCTCACCGACTAATGACATCGTCATCCGTTGTGTGCAAAATGTATTAAGTTTGATGACGAAATACAGCACCGCGGCTTATCTGCTGAAATTCAACCGCGGCTTCTTTGTATGGCGAAATAGACCCGGACCGTGCTCGTAGAAGTGCTGGATGGTGTGGATCTGAGCCGCACCTTTTTCGTTTTTACGATTCAGTGAAGTTCTGCTCACACGAATCGGTCAAGGCCAGATCTTGCCATCGAATATTAGCTTCAGTTCGATCTAGGTATGGGTTATGACCCCTCCTCTATAGTACTGTCTTAATCCATAGTAGGTTTGGTCATATGCGGTTCCGTGTTTTTGATAGTTGCATGAATCGTCCGCTTGCGTTCGGAACTGTCGTCTTGGCGTTCCTACGGTGCGTTTCGGTAATTTATCCGACGTCAAAACCGAAACAAGCCGGATCAAACCGTAGCGCCAAGGAATCGTAAACAAGCGTCACTATTTCGTTCGATGCACATCTGTATTCGTAATTTTCTTCGTCCCTGAAAAATGCACAACGAGATTCACGACTCAACCGTATCAGCTTGGGGCCTAAGAGGTCAAGTACAACGCGAACATTTATTTTCGTCTGTTTGCCTACGAACTGGTACTCACTATCCAGCTGCTGGAGAAGGTTCTAGCCCCTTTCCATAGTCCCGAGTAGCTAGTCTTGATGTGTCGACCTTCCAGACTTGAAACATCTCTTATGCTTCATATTTCATACTTAAAGTCTTGGGGTGCCCCTATATTACATGCATAGTGTGCACAGAATGTAAGTATGACGAGACAGCTCTGTTTACCACGCCGCTCCTGAATCCTTCCTACCGCATGTTTCGCCCGACCACTGCTTGCCATTTTGGAGAAGGTTCATGTTTGGTAGCTGGTGACAGTCTCACTTACGCCGTACACCACTTCGATTTCTTGGTTGCATCTCGTCAGCCTGTGCTTTCGTCGTTTGCTCTTGTCGTCATGTGTCAGCGAGACTTTTTGTCTGGGTGTTCCAGCCTGGTCTGTTTGGCGGTTGTCGCATTGACCTGTCTGTACACGTGTGTGTGGCACACGACAGAAATTGGTAACTTTTGTGTCAGAAATTCCCAAAAGAGGTAACAAGTATAGGTCAAATATGAAGCCGGAAGCTGACTTGTTGCTTGAACGATAATTAAGACGCGACCTCGAGGCTGGGTCGAGCTCTTTCATACTCAGGCCAGGGCGCTGTATGCGGCGGTTGCTCAAGAGACCTCTGAGTTACCACATTACTTGTACGCCCACCCGAGGAATAGTATCTAGCCCAGATGACTACAGCAGTAGTAGTAGAGGTCACACGGCCTGGCCTTTGGTTGCTTTCAGGCATGCATTGGCCATGATTGGGGAAGATACCGCCAACCTTATGCCGATCCCTCAACCATATGCCCTAACACAAAAAACCGTAACACGACAAAGTAACACATATTCGAGCCCCCCCCTTTGATCATCATGAATCCATCAAGCCTTCCGGCAGTGCAATCACCATGGCACCCAATGCCGAAGAGAGGTGGATTTCCCCTGATTATTAGGGGGGGTAGAGCTACTCAAAACTTTGACCAGGAAAAACCTCGACGCTTCCCTGGAATTTTGAAAAACTAAAATCGTTCGGGGAGGAAACATTCGCATATTATAGTGTTTTAACGGGAACACCAAATTGAGACATTTGCAATGACGGGTTGGTGATCCCCACCCCAAACTGCTCACGTTTGAAAACGTGAGTCATTATTGCTATAGGTTGTTGGCGTATTGGTAGTTCAGGATAAGGCCATCCTCGCCGTTTGGCGTGTGTTGGTACAGCTGCAACTCGGTCGCATGAACGAGTTCGAGCGTTCGAGCAATATGGCTACTGATTCGTGACTCCCACATATACATACCGGTAGATCTGTATGTACGCTATTTTTTCACATCAACTGTAGACCAGTTGTGAAAACAAATACGCACCTGGTAAATGTTGAAGGTTGGACATGCACTACAGTCTGTAGTCCACATAGAAAATACTACTGCTGTGGTTTTATGATTTTTTTTTAAAAACAGTACAGCTAACTGAGTACAGCTTCGTTCAGCAGTACTCTCGTAGAGCTCAAGTCCCGTGTCTTGCAGTCCTGTAATACCCTGTCTCGTACGCGATACGTTATTTGGTTTAGCACACATCATTCCGATCCATCGATTTGGTTGCCACCTCGGTAGATTCCCTTTTCTTCCCATACGAAAAGCAAGCACAGCCCCACAGCGGCATAACTTCATGTTACAGATGCAGGTAACAAATGTCGTAGTGGTGTAGAGCTGCTCGTAAAGTTTCGTAACCAAACACGCATACCTGGTGTACGTAGAGTATTGTCAAAGTGCACAGCACTCATACTGTACTACTGTACTTCGGCGTATTGAGAAACCAGCCGGGCCACGAGTAGGTGACTTTCTGGCAGATCCTTCTGCTGCACACTCGCCTCTATCCTAACAAAATAAAGCAACAGCAGCCAAAGGGTATGTACAGAGAGTTTCCAGTACATATGGCGACGTTCTCCCCCAGGGACCACTATGAAAAAACGCGAATGCCGGTTGTTCTGTGCATGTCTTGGGCATGTTCAGACGCGAACGAACGTGTGACGCGTAGCACGCTGCTCTGAAAATATTCCAACATGAAATGCTCAGCAAGGATAGCTGTTTTAGAGGAGGGGGATATTGTTTTTCGACCGCCGCATTTTTTGCGATTCTGGCACTATCTCCTAAGGAAGCCGGTAAAATCGTTGAAACCGGAGCACTTCCCATGCAATTTGTTTCCAAACGTTGACGCATGATCAGACAGAGGCCTGCTAACATGGCATTCAAGTTTCATTTTTTTTCGGGGGGTCTTACACTATCACCCCCCCTCCCCCAAACAAACAAACAAAACCGGAACGCTTTATCGCGAACATGGATATTAGTCTGTAGCATCTCGAGTAATCGTTGTGCCTCGTTCAGGCGAAGGTAGGACGGCTCGTAGGGGATAGATTCGGCCGGAGTATTCACATGAACAAAACGTGCAAACTCACCTTATCTGCCCCAATATACGTGTTTGAAAGAGTCGCCTTTGCCGCACCGCTGACCATTGGCTAGGATATAAAGCACGGAATTCGAGGAAAATTATGCCGCCCGCGTGTGGCTCCACTATTCAAAGGGCTAAACACAGACACATGGCTAAAATCCCTAGTTGGACTCGATGCTTGCTCGGTTTCCGTTTTCGTGCTGCTCTACGTAGCAGTTTTCCATCATTGAGGAACAGCGGAAACTTCTACAGAATCTCGTCGACAAAAACAGGGACCTCTGCCGACACGCGCAGATTCTTGAGGACGAGAACGAAAGGCTTCGCCGTCAGCGGACCGAGATGGTGCTGAAGCATGATGCTCTGGCCGGTAAGCTGGCCAACTTTCTCGTTCGTGCGGGATCGACGACGTCGACGGCAACGGTAGGGGCGCAACGAGGGTTAGCTGGTGAAGCCGTGCACGCCAAGCTCGACATGCCGATAGCCATCGGGAATCCATCGACATTCAAGAACCAACACCTTCACGGCGCTGGAGAGGGCCCTCGTCGGTCCGGTGAGGATGACGCAAAGGGGGCGTCCCCGCTGACCGCGAGGGGTATTTCTCCGACGCTACCAGCTGTCATGGCGTCGCCAGCCCGCAACGAAGACGAGGAGAGTCCCGCGGTGAGGGCATCCTCGTTTCTGGCACAGGAAGGTACTCCCCAAACTCGTTCGTTGACACCGCCAGTGAGCACGCCAGAGGTTCCCGCTCCAGAGCCCACCGCAGGCGTATCTGCCTCCCAAGCGGGCGCACCGAAAAAGGCGCGTGGGGTGGAAGAGAAGGAGAAGCGAGTGAGCTGCTGTGGCGGCAGTAGCCGCGTCAAGTGAGACCATGCGCTGCGATAGGGCTTGCCACGTCATTGTTTATTCTCGTCACATAAATCATATTACAACGATGCCCAAGTCGCCGTCGTTCTTCATACAGAGTTGTGTCACTTGACTGATTGCTGTACGGTAGTGCTTGGTGCCACAGAAGTGTGAGGTTGGTGTCGATATTTTCGTCAACGGGCACCGGGCATATTGGGGCGGGAAACAGCGCATACGGGGGTACGTGGGGCCATTCAATATACATGTGGTAGTTTAGGGTTCATTTGGCGACCTTCGCTTTCGCTACCGGCAACGTTGACTTGACGGTGACAACGTGAGATTTTGTATACCGGCCGAGCGTATCACACCTCTCTGTGTGCCTGCACACTACGGCCTCCCAAGAAACGCAGTTGATCTCTCTCCCTCGCAAGTAAAATAATTGATATCTTCGCCTCTACATGTAATAAAATCGATACCCACACCCTCCAAGTAAGATATTTGATAGGTCCACTGTCCTCATGAATCCACACCCGTTCTTCGGTTCTCCATCCCGGTCCTTGTGTATGGGTATCTGGTCACCGAAGAAAGCCCAGCACCGATTCATCGGGTGGCGTTGGACGTTCTACACGCTCCGCCCACCGCCCCGTCGCGCCCAAGCACGGCGCCGTTGCCTCTTCGGGAGGCGTGAGACCTTCTGTTGGCCCCGTCGACCTTCCCCTGGCCACCACTCGCAGACGGGGCATCACTTCCTCTTCAAGACGTGTGGGACAACCTACGGGCCCCATCAACCGGTCGCCCACTCGCAAGCAGCGCCCCGTCGCCTACTCGGGAAGCTTGGGACACTCAAAGCGCCCCATCGACCGCCCCCTCCCTCGTCAGGGCAGGGCTACCAAGAAGTCCACAACGTGCCGCCAGGCTCTCGACTGTACGAGGGGCACCATCGCCTCGCAGTCGAGGTACGTACGCTTCAGATAAAATAATGGCGGCGTTTCCGCGGCGAGGGGCTTGGTCGCGGTTTGAGTTTTGTTGAGCCGGATAACTTTTCTGCGCGAGCAGCACCGGGGGCCAAAGCTCTGGTGCCTAATCGACTTCGACGGATAGCCAAGCGGAAGGTGTTAGGTAGTGTCCCCCTGTTCCATGTTCGTCCTGCATTGGCCGCATATGTGGTACAAGTTTGGTGTCGTGAAGTTTGTTAAGCCAACATATATGTCGACCCGGTCTAATCCGAAGGTGATACACCATCCTTGGTAGTGTATGTTCCCCAACACGTGTCCTGTTGCATTGCTGTAGGCTTCGACGACTATTAGAAGTACGGCGCAGCTTAGTTCCTCATTGCCTGTAGCCTAACGTACCCGCTCTCTTGACCACCGGCAGGTCGAGAACGGCGGTAAAGAGCACCGCCCCTCGAGGGATGGTATTCTAGTCGAAGACGGCGTGTCGTGTCACCGAGGTCAGAGGAGGGTAAGGGTGCCTCCCCGTGGTGGTCACAGTCGTGGTGGGTGATGGATGGGGTTTTCAAGGTCGTCCAAGAAGTATCCATCTGGTTGGGGTAGGCTCGAGAAGGTGTTATGTACTAGGTTGATGATCGGTGGGATTCGTGTTTTTCATACGTCGACCGTATTGAGAGGTTCGGCGACTCCATATCACAGGGAGACTGACTTGCACACTCAATGTTTTTCACAGCTCCAGACATCGTGTTGGATGCTGTTTTCAGTGATCCAGATTCACGAGACACTCAAGGTGCTGGGAGTGATTGCGGTAACTGACCAGCCACTTCTCTCTACAGAAGCAAGCCTGGTAAAAACAATGGATGATGCTGGGTTTCCCCGTTTACCTGTTTTAGTTTTCTTATAGATTTTGACGTAACATATGAATACTGCATTGTTCAAGTTTCGGAGATCAAGGGGTACCCTACTGTACAAGTACAATTCTGAATATGCTACGGTTTTATGGAGGTTCGTCCCATTTACTTTATGTTTTCACCGTAAGCCCCCCAGGTTAGGCTGACTTGTCGGACATACCTTGCATTAATAGTGACGAGTACCAGACCCGTTTGGAGTGAGCGTAAAACATTTACCTGGCCTGGTTAAGGCATTTCGTTGTGTTGAAACGGGAGTGCCAATCTAATAGTCATGGTGGTGTTGCAGTGCGCTGGATTCCGTCAAAACGTGGACGTCGAGGACGCCAAGCTCCTGCAGTACCATATAGGGTTGCTCAGTACATACAGTGCCCTGCCGCTTCCCTGTTGGTTCGTTGAATAGTGTCCGATTCAATGCCGTCTTTTGTTGCGAGAACGGGAAGATGTTTTGTTTGCTCGGGGTGCACCATACGATGGACAGCCCATAATTTGCTACTGTTGCCTGTCTTGTTTACGTGTTTCTTACCGTGGGTTGCTCGAGACCGAGGCTACAGGATGTTTGGTATATAGCGGATCACACTCGTTAATTTCTCCTCGTGTCTACGGTGGGGTCGTTTGGGTTGATTGGGCGCTCTTGTCTGTAAGGGAACCTAAACTATTTTGGCGAGTGGACGGGTTTAGGCAACCGGTACATCCTTGTAGCTGCTTGCTCTTTTCGGCCCGAAGTCGCCAGGACAGCGTGTGTCCTGTTCTTGTTGCTGTTTTTGTTGACTTGCTAGAGTAGATACACTGGGCGTGATTATATCCCGTGAGGCGACATCACAGCAGACACAAGCTTCATGTCTCCGCTTGGTTTCTTTTCTATCCCCGAGGGGGCAAGGGTAGGATGATGAGAACACCCCGTAAGGTCCGGCTCTAAGGTGCACCAGGTACGGAAGTCTTGCACATCGCTTGCCACTAGCTCTTCCCTGTCGTTGGGAGACGGGTAAGTGAGCTCTCGAGTATGGAGCATACAGTTTTTGTGCGGAGACTTCCCAGTCTATGGTGTACCGTAGTTCACTTTCATGCACCCAATGATTCCGTCTGAGGTTCCTTTCCCGACGACCTCGGGTAGGTAGAAGCGACCGGGAACATTGGTGGCTGAAAGACGCTCAAGGGTTGCATTTTCGTTGGTTTCCGCGGCGTTGGTTAATTTCCTGGTACAGTAGTATCCACGTCTTTCGTTAGATCACCGTTCCCGACGACCTTGGGCATGTGACGGAACGGGAAGGGTGGGTGCCGGAGAAACGCGTGGAGATCGTATTTACGGGGGTGAGGGTCGAAAAGGTAGACTGTTGCTCGTGTCCAGCCTCTCGTCTGTCTCTCTAGCAGTATCCCTTTCCCGGCGACAAGTGGAAAGTGAAGAACAAAGGACTACAGTAGGTTGGTACAAGGATGAGGTTTAGGCGATTGATGCTTCTCAAGGGGGTTGCCAGCACTCTCTCGCTGTAGACAGGCAAAATCGTAGTTGCGAAGGCGGGCATCGGGTTATGTTTGGTAGACGGTGATACATACATACCTGGCACTCTGTTTCTGTCGATGGTGGGAGCACGCGGCAGTGGTTGGTGAAGAGACGTAAGACAGCGCAGGGCATTTCATATTCAAAGTGTAGAATACGGTCTGGTGTATAGTATACGCGCGCGTGTACGATAACGGTAATACTTGGCTTTCCTGTTTTTTGTGGGAGGTATACGGCATGCATGAATGTGAAATATAGAAAAGCGTAACATACGAATACTCTGTGGTTTGCTGAAGCGTATATGACGTATTCACATTACCTGGTTGGAGATACGTATTCCAATGGTATGACTGATAATATTCCTTCTGCAGCATACTACCTGTAAACTGCTTGCACTGATTTAGTATGACTGGGCCACCCGACAGTTTCTTGGTTTTATTGCTAGCCTCTCGTTGTTTCCTCGCAAAGTGAAGGAGGGGGTACATCAGGGACGCGCTCAATTACTATGTACATCATACCTACATAGCGCCTCCTTGAATAACTGCCAAGCGATTGCCAAAGAGAACTACGTATCTGCCTTCAGGACTGCCTACAGGACTATAAGCAGCTTTTGTAGGAACACTCACTTGTCTTGTGTTGCCATGTTACTGTAGATAAGCAGCGGTACATGTCCCAATCAAAGTTGACTTAATATTTAATAGACGGCGGTAAGCAGAGGGTTCAGCTGTCCCTCCGCCCAAAACCTTTACCCCTTACATACTACAAGGTTTTCGTCGTAATACACCATCCCTGTTCTGAATCCTGGGCAGGAAACGTTTGTTGACCCGGCACTGTCAAACAAATTGACACCTTTACAGAATCTGCACCGCGTTGACGCTCTGATCCGACGACATATTGATCCCACTCGGACGTGAACCCTTCAAACTGACCCTGGGTATATAGCTAGCCGCTGGCAGGGTGTACCAAGCACCGTGCTTGCACTCGACGCCGCCGGCCACAAATCGCCACTAGAACGACCACAGCAAAAACGCGAACACTAAACTTGGTATCAAGTGTCTTGTGTCTGACCTGTGGCAGGCTCGCGTCTTCAAAAGTAAGTTCGTTCGTGATTCTGGGCCTGTATAGCGTTATTTGGCCTCAAGAGAACTGCGTTTTCGCTACAGTCGTATTATCTCGTATTGGCCCACCCCGACGAACGGCAAATAATGCACACATGCAGAAGATTCAGGTGAGTGCCAGATATTGTGTGGGGGTTGGTCGGCTTTAATAGAGAAGGTGCCCGTCCAGGGGACCTGGGGAACACGGTCGACATGAGGGCTGACATCCACCGTATGCTGGGTTCGACGGACGCAAGTTTTTCCTCGCCCTCAACCTGCGCGATGAGCGGGTATCGCCCTGCCGTTGCCACAGTACCTACGTATCTTGGAGCACGCGATTGTGCAGACCACGGCTGTCTCGGATGCCGCAGCACGCCGGCGAAATCCCGACTGCCCGCACTCATGTGGACGTCAGGCGTTCAGCGAGGGGGGCATCCTCTTGAACAAGCACACCATCGAACACTAGGCGATCGCTGACGGCCAGACGAACCGGACTAGGCTGGCGACCCGGTGATCATCACGGATATCCGCATTGTTTACACAGGATCACCGAGCCGTCTCCGACGTCTGCGGTCACAGCCAAGAACCAGGCCCTCTGCGGCCCACCTAGAGGCCGCGTCGGCGCCGCATTTCTGTCTATATCGTGCCCCGTGGTCTCATCAACGGCGATGTCCACTACCCCCCTCCCTCCCTCACCGACGCAGACAGCTGTGGTCAGCAAAGATGACCGCCGGCAGTGACCCCGGAACAGAAAATGCCGCCTCGGTGACGAATGCGTGTACCAGCACGTCGCTCGCCCCATAAAGGAGGAGGCCGGCGCCAAACGCCGGGGTGCGACAGGCAGTGGGTCGGCGGACAGCGACGCCGTTCTCGCCGGCGCCTTCGGCAAGGAAACCCCGCCCAAGGAGTCAAAAGGCAAAGACATGGCACGAGCAGATGGCAGCGGTGGCCACGACCCTGGCGGGTGGGGGCGGTGGCAGCAACTGTTTGCCGGCGGTGACAGTAGCTACGTCTGCGGTTCTGGCAGCGGCGGCGATGGCAGCGGTGACAGCGGCGGCAGCGGCGAGATGGGCACGTGGGCTTCGACTCGCGCCGCAACGGCCGCGGTTGACCACTGGGGAGACAAGCCTTGCCCCCTAGGGCGGGCGAGGCCGATCATAGGACGCACGGAAGGTAGCACGAAATACACAGGTTGTATGCTCAGACTTGGCGTCTTTTTGAGGGATCCATAGTGTGTCTTGTACGCGCAATCTACCGCATGCCGTGATGTAAAAATAACACGTCTCGGATGGAGATTCTGCGCGAAGTAGCTTGGACATACAAACTATACGTTCGGGCGAGTGGTAACCGTTTTGGATGTATAGATACCAGTGAAACAGCCCTGGACGTTCTGCGCGTGCGCGCGACTCGAATTTGTGTTTGGTTCCGACGAGTGAAGGGTTTCCTGGGGTGGAGAACGTGGCGGCTAGTGCCGAGCTTGACGCTTCTATTTACGCAATGAGGAGCACGGACGTGTGCGCGGATTTCGCTCACTCGAAGCCCCGTAGTGTAGCGCCGTACGATTACAGTACTCTCGCGTAGAGGCTAGACGACGTGCTGTTTTGGTGGGCGTTTATTTTCTCGCTCAACGCAGCGCACTACATTCCCAACGTGTGGTTGTCCCCACTAGTTGTAGCTGTATCGACGTTTATAAATCAGACTGTTCACGCCTTGAGGTTCTCGGTCTTCCCACACGCAAACAGTGTCAACGCTGACGCTAACTTCGAGTAAGCCCCGCCCGTTGAGCTGCCTCCGCATTTTGGTCCATACGCGAGCATCGTGTTGAGTGAGATCGATCTCACTGAGGCTTTCCATCAGTTTAGCACGCAATCCGTAGGGACGCCCGTATTTGATTACGCCTTCTTCCGTGAGTGGGTCGTGACTGACCGTCCGTCGCAACGCAGGTGGCCTAGTTCGCCAGTTTAGGTTTGAGTTGTTACGGGGGTCCATACTTAGGACCTATGGTATACATAAACACCTATATATTTAACTATTTTTACTAACAATATTTGGTCCTATTTACTATGGTCCCCCGTAATGGTGCCGATGTAGGGCAGAAGGATACCGCTGAGGGGAAGCGTCCAGTGACCCCACCCCGGTGCTCCGCCCGGGTGGGGAAAGCCCATGCGAAGAAGGAAGACCAAGCTGTGGACGGTGCTGGCTCAAGCCAGGCACCGAGCTTGGGGCGGGGGGTAGCCCTCTTCCACCCCTAGAGAAACCAAAGCAACGGCATTGACAGTGAAGGATAAACGAAGCAAGCTCGCCAGGACAGCCAGCTGACGGGAAAAAGGTGGTCGAGAACCAAGTACTGTTTGGCGCCGCCAGACGTCAAAACCACCATACTCTGAGATGCAGTGGGACAGCTAACACCTTAAAACGGAAGAGGCGGCATGATCATGACTACAGACGGGGGGGGAGGAGGGGCGCAGCAGCGCAACGAAAACCCTGAGTATTCAGCGTGCTATGGCCAGATTAGGCACCGGCATCCTGACCGCGGTTCCAAACATTCCGTTTTCGCCCGATCATGACGTGTCAGATTTGGTCGGCTCCGCCTCCACACTGCGCAAGACTGTCGAAGGTGTTAAAGTAGCCTGTGAGGACACTCACAACGTAGCACGGGCGAGAGGTCGGGGAAAAGGTCTTAGAACGCCATATCCTTCGTTCGATGGGACGCGTTTGATGTATACTGAGAATACTGTGTAGGGGTCTGAGCAGAACGTCACTACCTGCACTCATGCAGACCCTCCACACGTCATAGGCAGTATCCCGAAAACCATTTTCGGTTTGCCTCGGAGAGCTGAGACTAGGATCAAATGTAGGGTGTCTCGGACCGGTGTCACCGGAAGATGGAACCATGCAGTTGGCGATAGAAACAGGCTTAAACTGCTAATTTGCACCTTTCAATGCGCAGCCTTTTGCGGGGAGAAACATGCAATCAGTGCCGTTTACGGACGCAGATGTCTTACTGAGGACCTCGGGTGGGTTGTTTTACACCAGTCAGTTTCGAGCGGTCATCACGAAATAACGGGAGGGGAACACAGATGATGACGAGGGCAGAGACGTACGCACGGGCATGTCACAAGCGGGGATCCCTGGGGGGGGGAAGGGGTATCGGCAGTTGAGCAAAGAGAGGAAGATTTGCAGGATGAATATTTTGAAGTATCTTAGGTTTTTATGGTACTGCAGAGCCGAGGGGGCTTCGGATGCAGTCATACTGAACCTGCCTTTACATCCGGTACGACGTCCGAGAAGAAAAATATACTACTCGCAGATCCGTTCGTCCCAAGTGTTGAAATTGCAATGAAGAAACACCCTTCGCCAGAGACTGTCTTGCTGCATACGTCAACTGTTCACGCATAATTAACCCCGCCGTAGCAAACGGTACACGATCTGAAGTGGTGACCAGTTGGCGTCGGTGGTAGCATCGGTCGTGTCAACGGAACGCTGACAGGAGGGCACGCTGGGTGAGACGGCAACTGAATTTTCAGTGGCAAGCGGGTCGACTTTCCGGTAGTACCGCGGCATCCGATGTTGTCTACCTTTTCCTGTGCAGATGAAGAGCCTAGATATGGAGGGGGGGGGCTCCGAGCTTGCACGAACGGGGGCGACATTCTCAAGCTCGTTAAAGATCTTCACGTCCCACGCGACAGCCGGGACGGGGCATCCAAGCGGAAATTCAGCCTCGCCCCCCCAAGATGGGTCCGATCAGGACGACGGGCGCCGCGCAGTGTGGAAAGTTTTCGATCACAGGCCATTGGCTGTTCTCCTATTGCATTTTTGTGCACGCTATTACCCCGGCCGACTCCTCTTCTCCTGCAGCTCTCCGCGACGGTGGTATCTCGGCGGCGCCGGCTAGGGGGTTGCGGGGAAGTACGGCAGTGCAGGCTGGTGGATCGCGGGCTCAGGTTCTCCGCCCGGATGGTGGTCGTAGCGGGTCGGGGGTGGTGGCGGCGCTGGTTTGGGATGAAGACACGGGCCCTTCCTGTCGGTTGGGTCAGCACCTGGTGGGGCGGCGTCCGCGCGGGTCGTTGATGGAGCGGCGAGGACACCGGTCGCCAGCGGTGAAGCGGGGGCTCGACCGGCCACCCGCGACGGAGCCGGGAGGTTGCGTGAGCATGCGTTCGGGGCTCTGGCTGGCGATGGAGGCATCAGGCGCGATCGTGCCACTGTGGCTACGTGTTCGATACCATTAGGGGAGACATGTACGGGTGTTGGTATGGGTGCCAGTTGCCAGTTGACCCGGCGTGCGTGCGAGGTACGGTCAGCGACGTGCGTTTGCGCGCTTTGCGAATGGATGCGGTAGTCTTGCTGTTTTGGAGGTTATAGTGCAGGCAGTGTCTGCGCGAGGCTTGGCGAACCTCGATCATGTCGCTTCAATGAGCTCCTCACTCTTGAGACAATGTCAGGGCAGTATTGCTCTTTTTCTGTCCACCATAGGCTCCTCGTCGTTCTCTCTGCATATTCATGTTGCCATCGTACAGCACTGGTCTGGTACCGCCAAGAAATACCCCTGCACATAGTTGTTGGTTTGTGTGCTGGCGCCGCGCGCGCCTGTCTGCTTTGGCCGCGGGGAGCATTTGGCCACAGAACTCGTGTATATTACCACCTGGTCGTTGCCACGCATGCGGTTGCTATCCACCAAGCGACATGCGCAGATGTTGTGCACGGCCGTGCGTTGGTGTTCGACTAGCACTCTGCAGCCGAGATTCAGGGTCTTTGAACTTCAGGGCTGAGAGACGTTCTCAAACCACACTAAGGGTTATTCACGATATTACGTTTGCGCGCGAGGGAGACCGGACCAGCGTTGACGATGGGGCACGGACTTCGACTCTGCGCCATCGTGCGAACTCGGATACGTGCATCATTATGTGCTGTTGCGGGTGTTGGTTTTGCGACAAACGCACGTAGTCGCACACGAATCCTCTTGCGCCACGTCGAAGTCAATAAGTCCTTCCGGCAGGTTTTGCTTGATCTGGCAAGCGCGCCGACCTTTGGATACGTGTTCGGCGATCACGTAGTCGTGGAGTTTCCCTTGCCATTTGGTTGGCGAAATAATCCTGGGTTTTGAGGGTTGATGACGTCTGCGCTCGAGCATGCTTACACCCACTCTACATTTCAAGGCGCAAACGTTTCTCAAAAAGGGCTGCCGCCGTTGCGAACGCCAAACGTTCCCCGTCGCGGGAGGTTCGGGTCGTTGCTATCCCGCGTGATTGTGGGCCCGTTCCTATTCAGGGGGCAACACCGGGAGCTATTAGTTTTATGAGGTACTACGTAGACGATGGCATTATCGTTAAGTTTCAATGGTAGCCGGATGGCCGCCGTTGCTTGCCGTCGGACACGTTTCGCGTGTTGAGCGAACACAGGATTTCCGATG
This sequence comes from Macrocystis pyrifera, assembly GCA_031763025.1. Lineage (NCBI taxonomy): Eukaryota > Phaeophyceae > Laminariales > Laminariaceae > Macrocystis > Macrocystis pyrifera. Next base: position 8,699,112 of record JASSKH010000017.1, on the reverse strand, counting down.
TACAACTCTTGTCCGCCAGACAGACACTAACTGGGACAAGTAGCTCGAGGTGTTGGACTGGTCTATTGACACTGAGGCGCTTACGGTCACGTTGCCATTCACTAAGCGCCTTATGCTTCACACTATCCTCGCGGAGTGGCCCCCGTCTCGTGCATCGCCTTCAACGGAGCAGGTGTCGCAGATCGTTGGCTTTCTCTTAAATAATGATTTATGTGTCGAGGCTCTGTCTTTGTGAAGAGAGATGGCAGAGGCGGCACCGAAGTGTCTGAGAAGATCATTTGTAAAAAAGAAAAAAATAGATGGTTTGAAATTGGCGCTTATGTGGCCTTTATGGAAGGAATCTTGGTCTTAGAGATCAAGAGGAGCAAAGAAGAAGGAGAGGAGTAGAGGAGGAGTGGAGGAGAGGAGAGGAAAGGAGAGGAGAAGGAGTAGAGGAGGAGAGGATGAGTGGAGCAGAGGAGGAGAGGAATGATCGAGGCAGGGCTGACCTTTGCCTGATCATCCGGCGCAATGCCCACGCTACGGGCAGATAAGCTAATCTAACGACTATTGTACAGTTGACAGTCCGTTCTATAGCAACATTCCTAATGGTGAGCTAATCTGTCCTATAGCAACATTCCTAATGGTGAGCGTCCTATAGCAACATTCCTTATAGTATGCTAGCTGCCCTACTATACGTATGGTCATCGTCTCGACAGAGGTAAGTTGAATACATAACATACCGTACTACGAGTAAGACAGACTCGTAATCTATCCGCGTATGGCATTTACCCGGATATCCAAACTAAGATACCCGTATACTAGTGCATATTGACTGTGCATCACAATATACACGGATCTCAACGTCCATACGCCAACAATCTCATGCTTGTCTCCTTTGCTGTGCGTAAGGGGGGTTTCTTCGTTAACGCTTCTTGGCTTAGGTTGATATGCCGCGCATAGTTGCCGGAGATGATTTTGCTTGCCGTATGGCCAACCCCGGGCGGGGTCTCGCCCTGGAACCCGAAATCCACGGCGACTTCGGGGTCTGGGGGTGGTTCGTTGAGGAGGGATTGGATGCGCGTGCAGGAACCTTGTCGGCTCCGATGTATCACTTGCTTGAGCACCCACCTCGACGTACTTTGGTTTCAGACACATCCAATAACATTGTCGGGGGTTTTCGCCTTGAAACTGGTGTATTCTGACGATACGGGCTTGACGCCGGGTAAGGGTCTTGATCCTGCGGATCGAGTAAGTTCGTTACAGACGAGAATGACTCCGCTGGCCCGCCCTTTCCCTGCCCTTACACAACGGCCCCGGCATCACCGTCCGCGTCGATTACTTCAGCCCTCTGCCCTATATTCCACGCGGCAACTCCTACATCCTCCTCTTCACCGATCGCTTCAGCCGTCGCTCCGACATGTTCGCAGTGGAAGCAGCCCAGTTCACCGCCGCCGCCATCGCCGACATCCTCATCGACCAGTTCATCTCTCTGCGAGGGTATTCCGTTACCCTTATCTCCGATAACGGCCTGCTGCAGTTTACCTCGAAGCTTTCCAAAGCCATCTACGAACGCCTTGGCATCAACAAGATCAGCACCAGCTTGTACCACCCGTTCACCAATGGCGGCGTCGAGCGCGTCAACCACGCCATGGCCCTAATTCTCTCCATGTGCAGCAACGAGCAACAAGACCACTGGGACGTACGGAATCCGCACGTCGAATCTGCCTACAACAACTCTGTCAACGCCTCCACCGGGCTGACTTCCAACGAAGTTCACATAGACCGCCTTCCGCGTCTGCCTCTTTCGGTGTTCGACTCCCCCAACAATGGCGGCCGCCATAGCCCGGACCGGGACCACCTGGCCTACTGCAACCTTGCCATCGAGCGCAAAAAACGCACCTGCCACCTAGACCTAGACCACCACGCCGTCACGTCTAGCCCGCCGCGACAGCCCCATCATGGACGCCCTTCGTGTTCGCACCGTGGGCGGGTGGGTATGGGTCTACAACTCCCCGGCCACTATCCTCCAATATGCCAAACATGACACCGACACCACCGTAATCAAGAACAAGCTTTGCCTCAACTGGATTGGGCCGTTCAAAATCCTCGTCGTGGGCTCAGCGCCGGCCCCCGCCGTCCCCGACAACCGATCCCTTTACGACAAAATCCTCTTCCTAGACATACCCTCCGACGTACCTGGAGGGGACTCCAAACGTCGCGTCTCAGTCGAGCGCTGCAAGTCCTGCCGAAGCTTCGGCGACACCAACGACAGCCCCAGTACCTACCATCAGACCTCACAAAGTACGTACTCAACTCCTTCACCACCAAATTCCCTCCCTTCCACGTCACCTTCGACGACGTCTCACCACAGCCGGAACGCCTCGAGGTCTAACAGATCGCGAGCCACCAACTCGTTCACGGCCGTGGCGGGGTTATCGCGGCCCCATGCGAAACCCATTGGGTCGGACTGCTTAGTTCTTCCTGGGAGCGGAACCTCGACCTCCAACACTCCGGACGCCACATTCTTCTCTATTGGTCTGGCACTCTAACACAACGTCGATAGGCAAACCTCCTCTACCGACAGATGCGCAAGGTATCGCGTTCTAAAAAAACAAATCATCCTCGCCTCCGGCTCCACCTTCGTTCCCGCGATCTCTGCCTACGCTCCTTTTGCTCCACCGTACTTTCACCAAGAGCACACCTTAGGTACAATGCTCGCGATGACCTATGATTGTCAGGCAAGATTGCCAATCATATTCCCTCCGACTCTTCTTCAGACATCACCTACATCTTCCAGTTTCTCGTCGACCCTGGACCGGTCAAGATCAACCTCCGGCCGGCGAACTAAGCAAATGCCAGTGTCGCCATCTACGGATCGTGGTGTTTGCAACGCCATAAGACTGGGAGCCTAGCTCTCGGAGTATAACGCTGTTCCGACGGGCCCGGCGGGCTTGTGACTGCCCCTCTTCCCCCCATGAGTATCCCCCTGAGCATTGAGCACTTTGTCGGATCGTTTGGGTACATCTGCCTTCCTTTTAAGACCCTGGTATGCCGCCCCCCTTTTTTTGTAGGTTTGAGATTATTCAGGTCTAGCAGTACGTGTGCGTTTTGTCTGTGTTCCTTCGACTTCAGGGCGTATTGATTTGGCCCTTCTATCTTAGCACCGCCTGTCCACTCGTCTCTTTTGAAAAACCACGGAAATATCGCAGTATTGTATATTCGGACGTATTGGTTTGTTCCTTCCGTCTACGTTTGGGTATTGGGTTGTTCCTTCGAAAAGAGGTATTGCGTTTTCGGGTTTGCTGGTCTGATGTTTTCAGTCTACCACTGCCGGTTCCAGTTCCGTTCGCTTTCTATAGCGCTGAGACAGTCTAACTGTCATGGAGCTGTATTTTCGGGTGTGTTGGTCTGCTCTTTTCTATATACCGCTACCGGTTCCGTTCGTTTTTGATAGCGACGGCAGCCGAACCTTCGCAGTATTGTACGTACGGGATGCGGGCTTCGCTTATTCACTCTACCACTGCTGGTTCCGCTTGACTTCTCAGCGAAGGCCGCTGAACTGTCATGGTATCGTACCTTCGAGATTGTTCGCGATTCCATCTTCCGCTTGAATCTATCACCGCAAAATCATGGTATCATTGGTGACTCTACTTTCTATTTTCGACTAAACACGCCAACCCAAACTCGTGGTATTATGTTTTCGGAAGCCTTTGCGTTCTTAGAGTCAGCTTTCAGCTACTGTTGCACCGGCCTTCTCGTCGTGAAGTCCGCCGAATCGTGGCATTACAGTATTTCAACCATGGCTTTTGCCAAGTTATTTTTATGCCTTTTCAGCTTTTCTTATCTTGCGTATTTCTCGGAAACAGGTACCTTTCGCCAAATTCAGGTATACCTGGCGACGTTTGGGCCACAATCAGTTACATACTAAAACCAAGTAAGAAACGCGCGCCACGAACGGTGTTTTGTCCATGAAAATGCATTTTAATAGAACTGCGCTGAGGTCAGCGTACGAGACTTGCATTATATGGCCTGTTTCTGTTACAGTTTTCCAGTTGTTTCTTTTGGCCCCCATCTATTGGCGTACCTGGTTTTGCCGCGACTAGCCTTTCTACTATTACGGGGAACCATAGTGAACAGGACCTATGGTACGCACAAAGCTATATATTTACATATTTTTACTAAGAATATTTGGTCCTGTTTACTATGGACCCCCGTAATACCTACATTCTGTATTGTTTGCTCTGCAGTACATGAGACATTCCCTATTGCCCTCGTTTTTCTTAGCATAGGTCTTTTCGGAAGAAAGACCCTGTCGCTGTCCAACTTGTGCTAGTGTGTTAACCAGCAGGCCATCCCGGGTCCCACGTATTGGTCCATTGGCTCCACGTTTTCGTCATCTTCAAGACCGCACGTTATATACCCCGCTATATTTCCCTTTTAAGCTTTGCGGCGTACGTTCCTCTTACGTATTGTCTTTCGCCTTCGTTTTTCTTCGGGCCCTTGGGCCTTGGTACTTTCCTGCGTTTCGTGTTTTCTTCTTCCGGATAGTCGCTTATTTCTTGAGTGAGACGTCGAGGCCTCCCTACGAGGTGTGGAGTAGGTATATTACTCCATTTCGGTGCTGAATAGCGGCATCTTCGATCTCTTTTCTCGAATTTTGGATTATATGGTGATCATCCTTTTATTGTCGTGTGATCTGCATCCAAGCCTTTTCACGGTGGGCTCACGTGATGGAGTAGCACATCTACCGTATTGCAACGTATAAAACCCGTATGCGAACCTTATGTAGTTGCACGTAGCGCGTGGGAATGTGCCCGAATACGAATATAATATGGTTAAACGCAGCGTTTTGGGAATACATCTGTACCCGCATACTATGTGGTTACACTTAGGGCTTTGGGAATACTCAGTGGAGCCAGTTCAGAAACCCCCATGTGAGCAGAACAGTCTGCCATAGTGTAGGAATACTTCTTATGGCAACGTCCCGGTAGACTGTATCCGCTTACAGGTTAGGTTTCGTCAACGTCTGGTTTGAGTCGTGTTCCCGACGAAGTCCACCCCGTTCCCTCTAGTTCACTTAGTGTGTATTGTTTAAAACATGACATTTCGCTCAGATTCTCCTTCGCGATCATAAGCCTTGTGTGAGTCGCCTCCCGCTGTGACTGTTTCAGCGGGTGCCGGCTCACTTCTCGATTGGGAACCGATGCGACCTGCACACCAGCAGCAGCAGCAGCCGCTGCAGCAGTGGTGGCGGGGCTCGACTCCACCAAGGGCTCGGCTCCAGGACCACCGACAGGATCCACACAGCCCAAGCCATCAGTGGTTGAGGCGGCTTCGTCCATCGTGCTCACGGTCTCCCTCCCTGTCTCTTTCTCCCCTCTCTGGCTGTTCTGTGTGCCCTCTCTGCTCTTGACGCCGTGAATTTTGATGGATTTCCTCAGTGTAATGAAGCGTTATTGTAGGACGCACATAAATAGTCAAGGTACTGGCACCCTGGTAGCTCCCCCAGCCAGTACAGTAGTACTGCCAGTGCTAGTGGTAGTATATCGATTATGCCTGGTACAACTTTTAGTATATAGGTTTATCTGGGTCCGTATCAGGTAGCGGCAAAACAGTTTTAATGAGGCGCGCGAGGGCGAAGCGCGAGCCTTTTACCTTGGTTTTCCAAGTAATCTGGACCAGAAAAGAGGGGACGCCAGCAGGGTGGATCCCTTTTCGGGAAAGCCTCCTTGTTGTATGGGGAGACAGTGATTGAGTATCACTCCGTGAGCGATATCGCAGCTCTACAACAGCACGACAAAGTAGAAAGAGGCTAGAAAAAAACAGAGCTTATGACGAATGCAGCGATCGCTGCGGCGGCCGCCCCGCTCCCTTTTCGTCGGGTGCGGAACTGGCTGAAATGCAAAGAAAGAAGGACCTGAAATCCGGACCTGTCCCATGTAATGCTGACTGTGGAGTACGACAAGAACATCGGGTGCATCACACCGCGATCGCATACCTCAGCGCGTATCACCGTCGGAGGGGTCTGGAAAATCGTACACGACGTTCCCACGGGACAACCAACGGTAGCAGAACCCCTAATCAACTAGGCTACAAGTTTGGGGACAATAAGGAATAGAAGGCGCCCGAAAAAAGGATACGCATCAAACGAGCGACGACATTGAGATAAGAGAAGGGTCAACAAGTATGGGTGTGATCTCATGCCGCAGCAGAGAGAGGCCTCATTGATCCCAAAGTACATACGAATTAACGTACGACGCGATGTTACAACAGTAATCTGGACCAGAAAAGAGGGGACGCCAGCAGGGTGGATCCCTTTTCGGGAAAGCCTCCTTGTTGTATGGGGAGACAGTAATTGAGTATCACTCCGTGAGCGATATCGCAGCTCTACAACAGCACGACAAAGTAGAAAGAGGCTAGAAAAAAACAGACCATCCCGCCCGCCCATCGTTGGTAGCGAGGTGTACCGTCGACAACGACATCAGTTTTGTTAGTGTTTATTTTACCGGGGTACCTACTCTCTGCGACGAGGTGCCGCGTTGATTGCCAGACAACCAACGCGGGAGTAGTAACCCTGGGTGAGAGTCTCCGGCTGGTCGCAGCAGGAGGCCTCATTGATCCCAAACTACATACGAATTAGCGTACGACGCGATGTTACAACAGGAAAAAAAAGCCTCTTCCTAACTGCTCGCATACGAGGGTAGGGTGCCTCGTTTTGAGTTTCTCTGTTTGTGTACGTATGTGTGAGTCAGTCATCATGATTCAATATATTTCTCGGCCACGTTTGTTGACCGCGCTTAACGCACACGGCACTAGTTCCAGTCCCGGCGGGTTCTGTGCACGGGCACACGAACGAAACCTTCTCGGACTGGTGCGGTGGTAAGTCGTTCACAGTTGGTCGAGCTAGGCGCGGCAACGTTTGTAGGCACCAGGTCGTCATGTATTCGTACTCGTGGGTTTGAATCCCACGGTGGTCACCAATACAGATCCTGTGCTCGTCGTTCGTACCGATGTAGTCGCGGAGACGTCGCTGTGTAGATCTCGCGGAGACGTCGCCGTGGTGAGGTCGCGGAGACGTCGCCGTGGTGAGGTCGCGAGGCGAGGGTCCCTTGTAGCCATCGTTACGGCCGACGTAAGCCGAGCAGACTTCTTGGTTGATATTTAACAAGGAGAGGCTAGACCTTGTCTGACTCGGTGCGGAGGGCATTTTGTCCCCCCAGAGTCCTGCGGCGGAATAATCTCCCGATAGCTATCTCCCGGGGACGGGTCAACACCGTCAATGACATGAGACCACTCGTGACCCGACATTTGATACTGCTTGACCGGTGGCGTGTCCCTCGCGCGTGCGTGTTACGAGACCTACGACAGGTATCTCCGACCCTGGCTTCTACAAAACCAACAACCGTAAAATTCCATAGGACGTGACGGTTTTTGTTTTTTTTAGTTCTATCGGACGAAACCCAACTCTGCGAGTACTAGTAGAAAGACCGTGTGCCTGTCTATCCACAGCAGCAACATTCGGATCATGTCCCCAAGATATGCTGCAGGTGGTATTGTCAGGCCCACCCTCCTACTGATGAGGGGACGGAGAAGCAGGAGAAGATCTGCAGTAGATGTTGTACAGCAGTAGTAGTGGTGGCATCTGCTACGAGAAGCTCTGTTGGACATAGGTCAGGTTGTAGATTTTACGTCTTCACATCATGAGTGCAGAACCAGGAAACACACAAAAATACCAAGTACGAGGGTTTTTAAACCGACACAAGCCGAGCGTACAGCGACGCTGACCCTGGCCTCGTGTGTCCTATTGCTACTGCTGCTGTTTTGTTGCTAGCAAAGCTCTGCTGTAGATGTCGTACATCAGTAGTATTAATAGTGGTGGCACCTGCTATGAGGACAACCCTCTATTGGACAAAACATGTCAGGTGCAGATTTTTCACCTTTCAACCATGGCGAAGTTCGAGTTCAGAAAAATCAAGGGTTAGACTGACAAGCCGAGCGTACAGCGACGCTGACCCTGGCCTCGTGTTGCCTTTAGCTACTGCTGCTGCTGCTACTGCTGCTGCTTTGCGACTGAGAAGCTCTGCTGTAGGTGTCGTGCACCAGTAGTAACCGTGGCGCCTGTTGCTACAAGAAGCTCTTTCTGTTGGATTAAACATGTCAGAGGTGCATATTTTTCGTCTCCAAACGAACTTCCGACCTCGTTCCGGAGAGCATCAACCTGATTTTTCCTCAAATTATATCTATCCGCTTGGCTCGAACGCCGGGAAACAAAGGCCCGAGAACGTTGGGGCTGGTGTTGTGGGTCGCCTGCTGGCTGTTTACGGAGGGGTCTGTGCGACTGCGTTGCCGTGCTAGCTGTGGGTGCTGTGTACGGCCGTCCTGATGTGATCGTTGTTGTTCTCACACTAACTCGTCGCCACAACACAATGTAGTCCGTCGTCGCAGGATAGGCTCCAATAACTCTGGAGTAGAAGAATAACTCGGTATAAATAAAAACAAGCAGATGCGAGTACTACACGTCAGACAGAAGACAAAAAAAGTGAGGTCCGCACACGTACGTGTCGGTATCAGGTACATGCGGTACGCTGTACGCTGAAACTATCCCTTGGAAATGAACCATCCATGGACGAGATGATGGAAGCAGTGAAGGGTATGTCAAACTGGAAAGCCGTTGGACCAGATGGTCTCCCGGTCGAAGTACTGAAACTTGACCACCCCGCTTTCGTGCAGTATTTTCACAGTATCCTTGTTAACGTTTGGGTAACGGGAGAAGTCCCCCAGCAATGGAAAGATGCGATCATAAAACCCCTTCACAAAAAGAAGGATAGAACTGATTGCGACAACTACAGAGGAATTTCGCTTGTTGCTCACGCAGGCAAGGTGTTACTGAAAATCGTTTGCGGCCCGTCTAAGCAGCTACTGCGAGACCGAGCATATACTCCCTGAAGAACAGTGCGGCTTCCGCCCCGCGCGGTCAACAGTCGATATGCTGTTTGTTGTGCGCTGGCTGCAGGAGCTCGGACGGCAGAAATAAACCCCCCTGTACATGTGCTTCATTGACCTGCAGAAAGCGTACGACTCTGTCGACCGAGAACTGTTGTGGGAGGTACTCACACGCCTTGGTGTACCAACCAAGATGCTCACAATCATTCGCAATTTTCACGAAGGCGTGCGGGCTCGCGTGCGTGCGGATGACGGTGAACATTCGGACTGGTTCAATGTAACCCAGGGGCTGCGGCAAGGCTGCGTACTATCGCCGTTACTGTTCAACGTGTTCTTCGCCGCTGCGATACACATCGTGCTGGTACGCCTCAGCAAAGACGAATGCATCGTAAGGGGTTTGGTTCATCTCGAAGAGGACAGGGTTGTCGGAAAAGAGGAACCGTTGGCATGCGTGCAAAGGGCTGTGTGGGGCATGTTGTATGCAGACGACGCAGGAATAGTCTCGAAGTCGGCGGAAGGCCTTGCAAGAATGATGACAGCCATCGTGACTGTCTTCGAAGCAGTAGGTCTCACGGCGTCCGAAAAGTAGACAGAGACGATGCTCCTACGAACACCGGATCAGACGTTTACCACCTCACCGCTCGCGATCGAAGCTTCAGGCCAAACGTATATACAGACGACCCAGGTTTTATACCTAGGAGGCATTATCCACGAGAACGCTGACCTCTCCTTCGAAATCGAGCAACGAATCCGTCTGATGCGGGCATGCCTCAAACGGTATGGTCCGGAACCGTACGATAGGACGAACGCACCGCTTAGTCTGAAAGTCCGGATGCTGAAGGCCGAGGTGATTGAGACCTTGCTGTACGGTTGCGCGACGTGGACCCTCAATGCGGACCACTTCGCCGAGCTTCGATCAGCCCACCACGAAGTCCTTCTGCGAGTCATTGGCTTCAGCACCGACTACGCACCGACCACACCACCCTCTCGTACGCGAAGGCGCTCAGGATAACATGAGGCGAAAGTATCGAAACGACCATCCGTAAACGGCGACTCTTCTTTGCGGGGGCTCTGGTGCGGCAACACGAGGGGCGATTGCCCAGTCGGTTGATGTTCGGGACGATCGCTGGTGGGGAGAGCCCGAAACCAGGCGGGCAGCCCAAGACTTGGCCTAGGGCCATTGCTGAGGACCTTAGAGTGTTCAAAGCCACCGAGGGATCAACGGAAGACTCCCCCTTAGTCTTTGGAGTTGGGACCGCACTGTGGCCCACCGCAGCAAACCAGACGGGAAAGTGGTACCGGGGAATCCTCGAAGCAGCTGAACAGTTCATGGGCAGGTGGCACGAGGCTGAGGCAAAGCTGAGTAGACAGCGCCGCGCATCCGCTGCGGGTAGTGTTAGAGGGAATGGGGGGAGGGGTAACAGCAGGAGGTGTAGAAGGAACACCGTACAAGTGTATGGGGGCAGGGGGGGGAACGAGAGGAGTAGAAGGGAAACCGCGGTAGAAGCGAGTAGCAGAGAGACCGCAGATAGGGTAGCAAGGTACCAGGCCGACTAATAGGTTGGACTTTCCTTTGCTACTCGTACCGCCAACTGCTGCGGCCGTTCGGTATGTATTGGCTAGGTGCTTTGATTTTTTTCCATGACTTAACTTTTTCCTATATTTCCCCCTTATCCTTATGAAAGAAGTACTACATAGTGGGTGGATGACGAGCGTATTTTGGCCCGCTCATTCTTTCTCTTTTTACTTAGTTAAGTGTTCTCCGGGATGCATAGTTCCTTTTTTCCTTATCGTTTCTTCTCCCTTGCACGTCCATTTTGGCTTATACTCGGGGTAAGTATGTGTCTGAGCTTTGGCTTCCCGTTGTATTTATTTATTTATTTGGGATTCTTCTCCTTTTCTTTTTCTTTTTCGGTTTGGTTTCTTCGTTGCTTCTCTTTCTTTATGGTGTATTTTTGTTGCTGGCGTATGTATGCATTTTGTGTCGGCCGTACCTAGTGCGAAGGCATGGTATTGCGTAGGCTATTATTGCATTACGGTGTGTTATCTCTGTGTCGTAGTCTGTGACCACAGAGCTCGTATCTTTCTAGGGTGAAGAATCAGCACGGACACTGGGCTTGCTGGATGTCGACGAGTAGAAGAACGGTTTCATGTGAAGAACACACACACAGGTCACCAAATGTTTTTTCGACGTGGCTGCGCTGACGAGTAGGACGTGCTGAATTATTGTTGTTCGTGTTTTCGCTTTATTATTTGCTTTTCGATTTCCAGCCGTCAATTTTTTGGTTTTGCCGTTGGATTGTATATCGTTCATTTTCTCGGAACCTGAAGAACTATTGGGAACATGTTTGGGCCAGGGACTAATCATGGCCAAGTTTATTATTATCATATCGATTTTCGATTTCGCGTTCTCGATTCTGTTTGGACACACCTGTTGCGAGTTAGGGGATCCCCTAACGCTTAGGGGATCCCCTAAGGCGAAAGGGATCCCGTAAGGGGGGATCCCCTAAGCTAGGAGTGGACCCCCTAAGCTAAGAGGGGATCCCCTAAGGCGAAAGGGACCCCCTAACAAGGGGAATCGCCTAACTCGCAACCCAATTTCCTTGTCTCGCGAACTACAACTCGCACGACAAAAATCTCTTCATTCAGCGATGTGTTCCGCTCGTTCATGCGGACATGTGGATATCTTTAGTGTTGAAAAAATGGACGTATTCCGATTTTTATTGCCCGAAGGTGGAATTTGATGTGTGTTGCTGAAACCAGCTCGTACAAAACGTCCTTCTTCCTGTGATGTGGGAGAGCAGTAAGGGTTCCAAGGGATGATGATCCACAGAAGAGGTGTGACACCGGTATCTGTGCTTGGTCAAACTCAAACCTAGTTCTTATTGGCGTTCTCTTATTTTGTTGATGCGAGGCTTGCTCGAAGGGGCAAGTGAGAAGAGTGAGAAGGGAGGGGGGGGGGGAAGCAGATGCCTTTTGAAGCCAGAAGTATCATCTGGCTTCAACCGTCTATAAGCTACTGGCAAGAGTGCATGCTACATCCTCCACTTCAATAGTACAACGCCCCGTAAGGGTGCATGCGTTACCCCCGACTTCAATAGTACGACACCCCGTAGAACCTGACGTACGAACATACCACGCGCGTACATCTCCGTCTCTTCGGCTACTTAGATGCTAGCCTGTGTATCCTTTTAGCAAACACAAATATCTTAATCCAGACGGGTTACGTACGTGTACGAAGGAATACTAGCCTGCGTGCCGGATATATGCATTGCACCATGTCGTCTTCTCCAATTTAATTAAGCTGTACGTATTATCACATGGTCTGTTTTTTCGTGTACATATCGTAGCATTTTTTTCCTCGTTAAATAATGTAAATGTAAAATTTCATTTTCATTCTGTGTTTTGTTTTGTCGACAATCCGGGAAGGTTGTGAATGCTTACGTTGGGCAATGATCAACCGTGAGATTTGTGGCCCACCAAGATATTTTTACTCGACTAGGATCCATCGTCAGGTAGAGTACGCTCCCAAGGTATACCCCAGTAGCCACCTGTGGGGTATACAACTCGCCAACACTGCAAAGACCAGTGACGTAAATAATAAGTACATACGACTACTGCCTCGTGAAAAACTAAAAACCCGAAAAAAAAAACGATGACTGCTTCTCTCGTGATGGTGTGCGCGCCGGTCATGGGTCTCCGCGTGCCGTCCTGCTACCGTTCTTCATGGCCGACTCATCGCCTTAGCTCAACCGGCCCACTCCTTTGCACGTGCTCTCGTTGCCACTCCCTTCCAGTCGGTTCCCTTTCTCCCCCGCCTTAAAAAAACAAAACGCTTCTCGCACTTGCGCTTCTGATCTGAAAAACAAAAATTCTCGTACAGGGTGTTGTGATATGGGTGGAGTATTCATGGGCTACAGATATAGATAATACGTTACAGTCTTGTAGTCTCACGAATACGAGAGTAATCCAAAGAATGGATTAACCCGGCGGATATTCCGTTAGTTGAGAGTAACGTTCTCTTAAGAATGTTCCCTAGGGCGGAAAGCCCCTTATATGAGAGTAATGTTCCTTAACGCAGATAGGATCACGAAGTGAGATATTCTTATATTAGCAGAAGAACGATTGGTAGCCATAGGAAAGTTCTGTAGGCGTACATCAGATAAGAGGAATTTAGGAGAGCTTGTGGCGTGGGGTGGGACGAGTATATCTGGGCGTCGAGTCCCGCCCCCCTACCTCTCACTTCTCTACCAGAGCACCTCCTCAGCTCTCGCCATCAATGAGAAGATCTAAATCAGAAGAAGCGAAGCACTGCTTTCCAGCTGCCAGAACCACCTGCGTCCCTTACCACTACCCTAGACCGGTCTCCGCGTCACAGTGTCATGCGTTCAATCCGTCTCTTCCCCGCTCGTCGACGCTCTGTGTCCCTCCGCCTTCTTCGTCGTCGAATCTAGCCTCCTAACGGCGCAATAGATTGCGGTGCCGCAGTTTTTGGCCTGTGGTGGCGCCCCTCCGCGCACGGACATCCCGATTGAAGATTGCTGTTCTTGCCACTGTTGCCTAAAAAAGACGCACGAATCGACACCTGCCGCACCACGTACGACCCAACTCTACTGCCGGCTGAGCCGATTCATGAAATTGTACCTGAGGGCCACTCCTAACGAACAAAAAAAAATCACGATTCGTGATATTTTGTCGTGAATCGTGATTTTTTTTGTCGTGAATCACGACGAAACAAATCACGACTCATGACGCCAATTTTTTTAGCTTTTCCCTCAAAAAAAACTAAATCACGATTCGTGACATAAATTTGTCGTGTCTCAAAATGAGCCTGACCAAGGCATTACGCAACCCACGCGCACCAACGGTATCCGAAGGTTAGTATAGGGGCATGGCAGACTCTGCTTCGTACGCCGCTTGTGGACAACGGGCGCCTACCCAAAGACACCGCTGGGCGCGGGCTAGCGAGGAGGTTGTGGCCTCGAAATTTCCAGGAGGAGGAGCCACTGCTGGAAGACAAACGTGAAAATGACCTGAGGATGTCACAGGCCAGGCCGGGCAGACGGCCTGCGAGATGGAATCTCGCGAAACGAGCTCGGCGGACGGTCGGTGAAGTTGCAATCTCGCAGGCTGGGTCAGGCTTCGGCCTGTGATTCGAATATGTTACGGGCTGAGCCAGATGCGGACAGCCCAGCCCGGCCTGGCCATGCCCCACTCTCGAGAGCTGGCTCCACCCGCAAAAAACGTTGCGTTTGAAATATCAGAAGTTTTTAACTATTTGAATATATCACGAAACGCGACGTTTTGCGGCTTTTTTTCGTTACTATTAGAACTGAAATGTCACGGATCGTGAGATCTTTTGGCATTTTTTCGTGATTTTTTTTCGGTTCGTAAAGAGTGGCCGTGATACGTACGTGCGTGGACCTCACTTTTTTATTTCTGTTTGAGGTGTAATAATAGTAGACCTACTTCAGTTATCATGTAAAATGTGTGCTATTCTCTGCTTGTTTATACTTTTACGGAGGCATTTTTCCACTCCAGACAGAGTTATTGGAGCCTGTCCTGCGACCACGGAATGCGTTGTATTGTGGCGATGAGTCAAATGGAGAACAACAACAACACACACCACCACCACCAACAACAACAACAACAAACAACAAACAACAACTACAATTCCAGCGGGCGCCCCTTGGCCATGAAAATCAAATTTGATTTTTCGGCTGGGAAGCACGACCCTTCCACTGGAGATACAGAAGACGAAGAAGGCTGAGATGAATGTGCGAACTGAACTACAGCTGTTAGGGTCCTGTTTTGACCCAAAAAAGCGGCAGGCTATTCGAACCGACCAGCCAAAAAAATATTAAAAATTCCGAAAACGTGAAGCTACCGCCATACCCCTATCTACTTGGTTTTAGTGTGGATGCATAGTGAAGTCGTATATGATATTCATCTGATATGGAGATGAAGTCGATCTTGACCTCATCCAGACACCCCACGAAGGGCACATACTGTTCGGATTGTTCTGTATGAGAAGTAATTTCGAGGTACGAGGAAATATGTGTTTTGTATGTACGGGAAAAGTTGACCAATTAGATCAACACAGGTCGTTGTACCCGTACAGTCCAAAAGTATACCTGGGACCAGTTTTGCTGTAGCAGTTGAATCGCGAGCGAGAGGACGCAGGGACGCAGGGTCGTCAAGACAGGTCCAACGTGCGGTAAAGACTGGTATAGCTTCGAAGTATAGCTTCTAAGTATCGCTGTGGACCTGGTGGGAGCTGCTGGTCTAGTCGTTGCTCGGCGCGGCGCTGTCATTTCGGCCTTTGTTTCCATTCGGGTTTCATTCGTGCTGCTGTTTGCCGTGTGACTGCGATGACTGATGTACCGAAACCGCACCCGGGCAAGGCCATCGCGGCCGCTGCTGAGGCCCCAGCGGCCGTTCCCCGGAGCACGGCGTCTCCCTCTGGGGGATCGGTGGCCGATGCACACCCCGCTGGCGCTGAGTCAGACTTCGTACGCTCCGTCGACTTGATGCAGTGGCTGGGGCAAGTCGAAAGCCAATTTGGGCTCATTCTTGACGAGATTCAGGCAGTCTCGTCGAAAACCGACGCTTCCATCGCGGGGATCCAAGACTCCATAACAACTTGCACGGCGCAGTGCGCCCATTTGGACATCGTTCTCCAGAAGCTCGTGGCGAACCAGGCCGCTCAAGGGGACAGCTTGTCGACGAGGCTGCGCTCTGGAGAAAGTCGGGCCCCCAACGGCACTGGATTCTCCGGGGCCGTATCCCCCATGTTTTCGGCGATTCTCCGGCCGACATCCATGCCTTTGTGGGGGGGTCGGTCAATGTAACGGCACGGGTGTCCGCCCAGCTCCACTGAGTGAGCCACTTCGACATTACTCAGTTCGGTCCCCGTACGGACGGGGCCCCGACGGCTGCCTAATGGTCGGCGACCGCCTCGAGCTCGAGCGGTCGGCGCTCATCGGGGTGCAGTCCCCTGGGCTGTCGCCGTCGGTAGACGCTGATCGGCCGTACCTGGAGCGGCTGGCCCCTCTCAGCGCTGCCTTCACGTTGGCGTCCCGACCTTCGTACTCACACGCTGTGCAATTACGCAAGCCTCTCAAACACCAAGGCGAGGAGCGTGATGTGCGAGATGGTAAATCACGATCTTCGGCTGTGGGTCAGCGAGCTCATACGTTTCTCCTTGTCTAGCCAACCACCTGTGGTGCTTCCCCCCTCGGACACGATGTTTGCAGTGCCCCCGCTACCGGCCTTCGGCCGGACGTCCGCGTTTTGCTAGGGCGGGGGAAACTCCTGAAGATTGTCGAGGAAACATCTCGGGGCCGCTTCGCGGTGAAAGGGCCTTCTAAACGTAAGGCTGCGGCTGCGCCTGCTTCCCCGGGCACCTGTCACGCCAGGAAGAAGAGTTATCAGCCATGTAACATGTTTGCCGCCGCGGGGAGGTGCAAGTGGTGCGATTGTATCTTCGTGCATGACGCTCCCCCCTCGGATTCGTCGTCTCCCGCCGCTCTCAGCGCTGGGGGTGGCGGCATCTCGGCCTCGGCCGGGGTCGGGTCACACGCTTCGGCCCTGCGCGCGGCCAACGCTCCAAGGGCTGCGGGTGGCGGGGGGGCATCTGGGGGCGGTGGTTTCAGCTCCGGATGAGGACACAGGCCTTTCCTTTCGGTCGGGCCAACATTATCGGGGGGTACTTCGGCCTCCCATACCGCCGGCGGGGCGGTTGCGACGCCCACGGCACGCGGAGAGGTGACGGAGCCGGCGGCTAAGCGCTGTGCCGGAAGGGGGCTGTGGGGGCGTGCGTTGAATGCTCTAGCTGGCGACGGCGGCGTTGGGCTGGAGCCCGTCGTCGTGTCTCCGGGTTCCGTTTCCTTCGGGGACAGAGGTAATTTTGGGGGGGTGTGCGCCGTTTTTTGCCTAGTGATCTATCGTGTACCGTGCATCGGCGTGTTGAGGTTAAGTCGTTGCTTTCCGCGAAGGCTAGTGTAGCACAGTCCTTGTCGATGGTAGGTTAGGCGAGCCTCGATCATATCGCGGGCGTAGGTACGTTTCTTTTGCGTCGGTATCAGGATAGCATTGCATCTTTTGTGGCCGCCGTTAGGCCGTCTCATCTTGCTTCGCATATATGCCCGAATACCGTGCGTCACTGGTTCGGGACCATCAAGCAGTTCCCGGCGATTACTCCGCTGCTTCACGTGCTGTCTCCGGGCTCGCCGGTTTGCGTTGCCCGTGGGGGGGATTTAACTACTGAGCTTGAGTACGGTAATCACCCTAGCGCTCTCCCGCACGAGGGTGCTATCTTTGCGAAGGTTGGTGCGGACGTGGCTTTTGGGCGTGCCCTGGTGTTTGATTCGGGTTCCGCGGCTGAGATTCGGGGGCTACGTATTTCACCCTTGCTGTCGTTCTGAATCCCAAATTTCGTATCGTTTATGATCTCACCGTTGCGCGCGCGGGCGGTCGGACCAGCGTTAGTAGCGACACAACTTTTTCTTCGGCCCCGAATAGCGAACTCGGCAGCGTGCTTCGCGATGTGCTTATGCGGGTTTTATTCTTGCGTCAGACACACGGTAGGAACAATCGGATTGTTTTTGTGTCGGGTAGGCGTCAAAGACGCGTTTCGGCAGGTTCCGGTGGACCCTGTCGGGCCGCCCGTCTTTGGGTATGTGGCCGGCGGTCACGTGGTTGTGGACTTGCGTTTGCAGTTCGGGTGGCGTAACAGCCCCGGGTTGTGGGGTTTGGCTGCGTCAGCGCTCGAACATTCTCACACTCGTTCCACGTTCCAAAACACAGTCGTGTCTCGACAAGGGGCCTCTGCCGTCGCGCACGTCGTCGTCGCCCCTCCGCGGGGCGGGTCGGTCTTGCCGCTGCCGGGGGATTGTAAGCCCGTGCCTGGCGCGGGGGGTAATACCGGGAGCTGTTTTTTCGTACGGTATTACGTCGACGACGGCATCCTCGTTGAGCTGCAATGGTGGCCGGACGGCCGCCGCTGCCAGCGAGCGGTGCAGTCGCTCGCGTCGGACCACTTTCGCCTGCTGGGCGAACGTGGGGCATCTGATCCTCCCCTCTTGTCTGGCCGTAAATCACTAACTGGGACACCCGTTTGGAGGTCTTGGGTTGGATCATTGACACTGAGTCCCTCACGGCGACGCTGCTGCCGATAAGCGAGGCAAGCTGCGGGAGCTTCTCGCGGCGTGGCCGGCGTCTCGGACCTCCGCTTCTGCGAAGCAGGTGTCGCAGCTAGTCGGGTTTCTCATGCACGTATCGTTCGCCGTCCGTCCGGGGTCGTTCATCGTGCAGCGCATGTTGGCCTCGGTGGGGATGCCGTGTATCACCGCCGGCGCTGACTATGCATGCCGTCCCGCCAACACTGGGCGGCGAGTCGTTCTCGGGCCCGAGTTTCACGGGGACCTCGAGTTCTGGCGATGGTTCGTTTGCTGAGGGGCTCGACGTGCGGGGGGGTAGCTTGTCGGCTCCGTTGTACCACTTGCCTGAGCGTCCGGCCCGCCGTACTCTGTTTTCGGATGCTTCCAAAACGGCCGTCGGGGGGGTTCTGCCTCGAAACTGGCATTTACTGGCGTTATGAGCTTGATCCCGCCGAACAGTCTCGTTTCTGCGGCTCGAGTAAGGTCGTCGCTGGTGAGAACAATATTTCCATCAACGTCCTTGAATTGTTGGGAATGGTGGTGTCGGCGTGGGTCCTGGTGTCTCCGTGCGCTGAGCGCCCGTCCGCGACGGGCGAGTGCGTGTTGTTGCGTGGGGACAATGAAGCCGCCGTGAAGTGGGTGCGGCGATGTCGTGGGGGTAAGGAGCCCCGATCGATCTGGTGCGTTGATGCTGTGATACCTTTTTTTAGATCTGGAGTACAAATTGACGTCTTTATAGACTAAAAGGCGCGGAGAAAAATGTTTTTTCCTGTTTTTTCCGCCTCTTGCTCTATGGCGTGCTTTGAGGGTGTGTCTAAACAGAATCGAAAAGCTCAATCGAAAAATCGAACTCGTTTCGATTTCAATAAAAATTTGCCGAGGTGTACAAACAGAATCGAAAAGTGAAAATAGAAATCCAGGCGAACAGCAGCGGAGAGCACAACCTACATAGCCGTTCGTATCTGTGCACACACGCCGGCAATCTAGCGCTCGGTAACACAGATCCACTACACAAGCAGGCAAACGTGACGCCAATTCGATTCCGGGAAGTCGTTGGGCCTCCCATGGAGGTGGTGGCGCGTCCAACGTTGACGCCCCGAGATCAAATTTGAAATTATACTGAGAACGAAGTTCCAACCTCGTTCTCGTGGGTATCATCCTGAATTTTCCTCAACTATGTTCGCTTTGGCTCGAACGCCGGGAAACAAAGGCCCGAGAACGTCTGGGCTGGTGTTGTGGTTCGCCTGCTGGCTGTTTACGGGGGGTCTGCGTGGCTTTGTTGCCGTGCTAGCTGTGGGTTGGATGCTGTGTACGGCAGTCTTGGTGTGATATTTTGACGTGGCTGCGCTGACCAGTAGGACGAGCTGAATTGTTGCTGTTCGTGCTTTCAATTTCCTTTTCGATTCCCAGCCGTCAACTTTTTTATTTTGGCAGTGGGTTGTAAATCGTTCATCTTCTCGAAACCTAAAAAACGAAGGGGGATAGTTAATGTGAGAACAACCACAACTAAACAAAAACATGTAATTGTTTTTTTTGGAGGAATTATTAATTTTCCGAATTCGGGGAGAGCAAATGTTTTGACCCCGGACCAATCAGCGCCTTGTTTTTTATCAATTCGATTTTCGATTTTCGATTTCGATTCTGATACTCTGCATTGGGATCTGCGGCATACAGCAAAACAAACCCCGCTCGAATCGACACAGTATCCGTAGAGAACGATCTGGTGAAAAATCACCCCTTTTTGGTCACTTTGCGGGACCATGACAATCAATTTCTTGATGGGCAATTCGAACAAACCAGAACGAACCTCGGCCAAGGGCAAAAAGAAAAAAAAAATGCGCAAGCGAATCGGGAGGCATATCTGCAGCGTATGGGTCGTACTGTCCACGAGGCGTCGACGATCGTGTGCAGAGCGAATGCTGTTGTCTGCCGTGGCATCGCGGGGGCGTGGGACAGCCGCGATCGGGCTCGATGGTTGTGGATGGGAACATCTTGCACCACAACAGCAGCAGTAGTAGCAGCAGCAGAATGAGCAGCAGCAGCAGCAGCAGCAGCAGCAGCCGGGTCAGTAACGCCAGCAGCCGCATCACGATCAGCAGATCCACCTTCAACTAGGCCCGGTAGGGGCTGCACTTGCGAGCTGTCAGCCATCGAGGCGGAGAGTCCACCAGTAATTCCCCCTCACCCTCACGCACCGGTTTGTGCACTGCTGCTCGAGCACTCGTCGTGGTGTCTTTTGTTGTGTACTCCTTCGTCCTTTTGGAGCGACACGCTGCAGCTCTTCTCGTACCATACATGATATACCCTCGGGTACCTGATACCTGGTACATAATACGACGTGAAGAGTTTTTTTGTGACCTGTCCATTCTTTTCCAAGCTCTCTCTTCCTTTCTCCGGTTGATAAAGCTTATTGAAGGAGTCGTGTGGCGTGGGTGGATGACGAGCTTGCCTTGCTTGTTTCGTATTTTCTGACGCCGAGGGGCCGGGCATAGTTGACGAACGCTGGACGGAGGTGGCAGACAGGGTAGCAAGGTACCAGGCGGACCAGCAAGAAGACCCTGGCTGTGCTACTCGTACCATAACTGCTGCAGCTACCTGGAGAAGGCTTTGTGCTTTGTTTGATTTGCCTGTTACTTTCCCTTGGTTCTCAGTCTACTCTGTTGACGACGACGTGTTTTCTTCTTTTTCCTTTTTTTTTCCAGTTCGTTTTTTTTCAACTGTCTGCCAGATCCCCTGTGGGGGGGGGACGAAGGTTAGTTTCTTACATAATATATATATATATATATTTTGTTTCTTTTTCTCTTTCGAATTGTCTTCTTTGTTTGTTTTTTTTCTCTTTGTTTCGTTTCGTTTCTCTAGGTCATGGAATGTGTATGTCGTGCCTGTCGTACGCAGTATGACGACATGGCATGCATTTCATACGTGGCATCGTAGTATCCCTGTGGCGTAGCTTTGTGACCACAAAATTTGTAGCTCTCTAGGACTGAAGAATCGGCACGGACACTGGTTGTGCTGGATGTCGACGAGTGTGTGTGTTGTGTGTGTGTTCTTCATATTAAACCGTTCTTCTACTCGTCGACATCCAGCAAGTCCAGTGTCCGTGCTGATTCTTCACCCTAGAAAGATACGAGCTCTGTGGTCACAGACTACGACACAGAGATAACACACCGTACTGCATTAACAGCCTACTCAATACCATGCGTTGGCACTAGGTGCGGCCGACACAACATACATACATACGCCAGCAACCAAAATACACCATAAAGAAAGAGAGGCAACGGAGAAACCATACAGAAAAGAAACAGAAAAAGAAAAGGAGAAGAATCCCAAAGAGATAAATAAAATGGGAAGCCAAAGCTCAGACACATGCACCGAGCATGAGCCAAAAAGGACGTGCAAGGGGGAAGAAACGGGAAGGAAAAAGGGAAATATGCATCCCGGGGAACACTTAACTAAGTAAAACGAGAAAGAATGAGTGGGCTAAAATACGCTCGTCATCCACCCACTATGTAGTACTTCTTTCATAAGAATAAGAAGGGGGAAATATAGGAAAAAGTCAAGTCATGGGAAAAAATCAAAGCACCAAGCCAATACATACCGAACGGCCGCAGCAGTTGGCGGTACGAGTAGCAAAGGAACGTCCAACCTATTATTCGACCTGGTACCTTGCTACCCTGTCTGCGGTCTCTCTGCTACTCTCTTCTACCGCGGTTTCCCTTCTACTCCTCCCGTTCCCCCCCCTGACCCCATACACATATACGGTGTTCCTTCTACCCCTCCTGCTGTTACCCCTCCCCCCGTTCCATTTAACACTACCCGCAGCGGAGGCGCGGCGCTGTCTACTCAGCTTTGCCTCAGCCTCGTGCCACCTGCCCATGAACTGTTCAGCTGCTTCGAGGATTCCCCTGTACCACTTTCCCGTCTGGTTTGCTGCAGTGGGCAACAGTGCGGTCCCAACTCCAAAGACTAAGGGGGAGTCTTCCGTTGATCCCTCGGTGGCTTTGAACACTCTAAGGTCCTCAGCAATGGCCCCAGGCCAAGTCTTGAGCTGCCCGCCTAGTTTCGGGCTCTCCCCACCAGCGATCGTCCCGAACACCAACAGACTGGGCAATCGCCCCTCGTGTTGCCGCACCACAGAGCCCCCGCAAAGAAGAGTCGCCGTTTACGGATGGTTGTTTCGATACTTTCGCATCGTGTTATCCTGAGCGACTTCGCGTACGAGAGGGTGGTGTGGTCGGTGCGTAGTCGGTGCTGGAAGCCAATGACTCGCAGAAGGACTTCGTGGTGGGCTGATCGAAGCTTGGCGAAGTGGTCCGCATTGAGGGTCCACGTCATGCAATCGTACAGCAAGGTCTCAATCACCTCGGCCTTCAGCATCCGGACTTTCAGACTAAGCGGTGCGTTCGTCCTATCGTACAGTTCCGGACCATACCGTTTGAGGCATGCCCGCATCAGACGGATTCGTCGCTCGATTTCGAAGGAGGGGTCAGCGTTCTCGTGGATAATGCCTCCTAGGTACAAAAACTGGGTCGTCTGTTTATACTTCTGGCCTGCAGCTTCGATCGCGAGCGGTGAGGTGGTAAACGTCTGATCCGGTGTTCGTAGGAGCATCGTCTCTGTCTTCTTTTCGGACGCCGTGAGACCTACTGCTTCGGAGACAGTTGCGATGGCTATCATCATTCTTGCAAGGCCTTCCGCCGACTTCGAGACTATTCCTGCGTCGTCTGCATACAACATGCCCCACACAGCCCTTTGCACGCATGCCAACGGTTCCTCTTTTCCGACAACCCTGTCCTCTTCGAGATGAACCAAATCCCTTACGATGCATTCGTACCAGCACGATGTGTATCGCAGCGGCGAAGAACACGTTGAACAGTAACGGCGATAGTACGCAGCCTTGCCGCAGCCCCTGGGTTACATTGAACCAGTCCGAGTGTTCACCGTCATCCGCACGCACACGAGCCCGCATGCCTTCGTGAAAATTGCGAATGATTGTGAGCATCTTGGTTGGTACACCAAGGCGTGTGAGTACCTCCCACAACAGTTCTCGGTCGACAGAGTCGTACGCTTTCTGCAGGTCAATGAAGCACATGTACAGGGGGGTTTATTTCTGCTGTCCGAGCTCCGCAACCGGCGCACGACAAACAGCATATCGACTGTCGACCGTGCGGGGCGGAAGCTGCACTGTTCTTCAGGAAGTATATGCTCGGTCTCGCGGTAGGTGCTTAGACGGGACGCAACGGTTTTCAGCAACACCTTGCCTGCGTTAGCAACAAGCGAAATTCCTCTGTAGTTGTTGCAATCAGTTCTATCCTTCTTTTTTTGAAGGGTTTTTATGATCGCATCTTTCCATTGCTGGGGGACTTCTCCCGTTACCCAAACGTTAACAAGGATACTGTGAAAATACTGCACGAAAGCGGGGTGGTCAAGTTTCAGTACTTCGACCGGGAGACCATCTGGTCCAACGGCTTTGCAGTTTGACATACCCTTCACTGCTTCCATCATCTCGTCCATGGATAATTCATTTCCAAGGGATAGTTTCAGCGGTCGTGGTGGCACAAGGCCGATGATCGTGGGGTCAAGTTTCAGCGATTTCGTGTTCAATAGTTTGTGATAGTGCCCCGCCCATCTTTCACAAATTCGCGCTTGATCCCGCAACAGCGTGCCATCCTCGTCCACGATAAACTGTTCACCCCTCGCTTTCGTGCCTTGCAACCCAACCGTACTCTTCAGATGCTTGTAGAACCCTCGTTGATCGGAAATCGCGAGGAATCTCTCGGTTTCAGCGTGGTGGTACTCTTCACAATACGCATTTGACTCCTGCGGCGACCACTTCTTGTAGATTCGCACAGGCGGATCTCAACTTCTTCCACGCTGTACTATCTCGGGGGTAGACACGCAAGAGCTGTCTCGCATCCTCCCTCGCTGTCCATGCTACTTTGAAAGCGGCCAACGTTTCGGGAGTCTCACAACAACCGTTTCGGCGGTGGCGACGTGGTGGAGGTGGCATCTCTTTCTCAACAGCATTCATGACAGTTGTGGTAAAAAACTCAACCATGCCAGACGTGTTGCGAGGCTGTGTAGGTTGGTTAGGTGTTGCGAGGCTGTGTAGGTTGGTTAAAGGGCCGTTCTAATCGAAGCGTCAAAATTTCCAAATTTTCCAAATTCTTGATCTGGATTTCCTGAAAAATGCGATGGGCATTCTTTATCGAGGGCGGAGTTGTTTTTGTCGTGATTTTCCATATTTTTTTTAAAACGACCCCCACTCCCACACAACACCAGCCGGCACTCTCGTCGTCACAGAGCAAGCATGAGCCAATCAACCCCAAGGCCACAGAGGAAAGCACCTAGGCCATGTAGGTTTATGCAACCTAGCGATAACAGCGATGACAGGGCCACCGCGGGCCCAAGCCGGGCGGTGATGCCTGGTTTTTCAGGTAGAACCAGCGGGGCGAGTTTGGCGCCAAGCAGTAGAAGTGAACACGACAGCAGTAACAACAGCTACGCAAGAACGAGCAACTCGGTAGCATGCCCACCTCTGGGGAAGGAGGAGGAAAAAGTGGGCCAGGATATGCTGTCGGGCGGCGGTGCTGGGAGTGCGGGGAGCTTGGCCGACAGCAGCAGCAGCAACAGCAGCAGCAGCAGCAGTACAGCAGCAGCAGCAGCAGCAGCAGTACAGCAGCAGCAGCAGCAGCAGCAGTACAGCAGCAGCAGCAGCAGCAGCAGCAGCAGCAGCAGCAGCAGCAGCAGCAGTACAGCAGCAGCAGCAGTACAGCAGCAGCAACAGCAGTTGGGAGGATCGACGGGCCGGGAGTAGAGATATACTACGTGGGTTTTTCGATCGCAATCAAGCAACAGCAACAGAAAGGATACTGGTGCACACCGTTACCAGCTTCAAAATCGTTCACTGCAGCAGCAGTACTCGTCCCATGTCCCGGTTTGCCACGGATAATTGCTCTTGTATTGGCAAGCTAGATTTCTGTTGTAACATCGCGTCGTACGTTAATTCGTATATAGTTTGGGATCAATGAGGCCTCCTGCTGCGACCAGCCGGAGACTCTCACCCAGGGTTACTACTCCCGCGTTGGTTGTCTGGCAATCAACGCGGCACCTCGTCGCAGAGAGTAGGTACCCCGGTAAAATAAACACTAACAAAACTGATGTCGTTGTCGACGGTACACCTCGCTACCAACGATGGGCGGGCGGGATGGTCTGTTTTTTCCTAGCCTCTTTCTACTTTGTCGTGCTGTTGTAGAGCTGCGATATCGCTCACGGAGTGATACTCAATCACTGTCTCCCCATACAACAAGGAGGCTTTCCCGAAAAGGGATCCACCCTGCTGGCGTCCCCTCTTTTCTGGTCCAGATTACTGTTGTAACATCGCGTCGTACGTTAATTCGTATATAGTTTGGGATCAATGAGGCCTCTCTCTGCTGCGGCATGAGATCACACCCATACTTGTTGACCCTTCTCTTATCTCAATGTCGTCGCTCGTTTGATGCGTATCCTTTTTGCGGGTGCTTTCTATTCCTTATTGTCCCCAAACTTGTAGCCTAGTTGATTAGGGGTTCTGCTACCGTTGGTTGTCCCGTGGGAACGTCGTGTACGATTTTCCAGACCCCTCCGACGGTGATACGCGCTGAGGTATGCGATCGCGGTGTGATGCACCCGGAACGCGTTTACCTGGTTGTCGGCACGCAGTGTTGTAGCGTGTCTCCGTGCGGTTCTTCCGGAACTAACATACGCTTGTGTCGTGCTTGGGGGGCGACAAAGGCGGAGCGTTTATGTAGGTGGTCTCCAACACTATATTTTCTCAGATACCGCAGCCCGCCCCCCACCGTAGATACCATACGCTTTCGTCTAGTGAAGCACGCATAACGTCTGCCACAGTCGGCATGTTTTCTACGTTTCGCTTGGTCCTCGCCCCCTCATCCCATTTGTTCCTCGACTTTCAGATTTGGGGAAAATGGGAACGAGAAACCTACTTCTCGGTGCCTACGTGATAGGGTCACGAGCCATACGCTGGCAGATCCTACCACGCTTGATACGGCACGATGTACAATTATGTTTGTTATAGCAAGCAATTACAGGCACCTGAGATACGGTGCACCACTCACTACCGTGGGTTGCGATGTACTTGAAGCTAACGTAGGTTCGATGCGACTGTGACCAGACGCACCCGCCGAGAGACATGGCGGACGTAAGGGCAATCAATTGCAACGACACTTCGGATTGACGATCTATGAATATCAGTAGTATGATATATATACATATATTTATATTCCGTACAGTTTCTACCACGCGGGTACAGACGTGAAACAGTTGTCGATTATATGTGATATAGACTTGATCGGTCAAAATAAGTGTCACGGATGCAAAATATACTGGTTCGTGCGCTCGCTGTTTTTTCTGTGCGTGTGTCAACGTGTTCGCGTATGCGCTCGAGGACTCGCGTGTATACGACATGTACTTCTTATTTTATATTGTTTTGCCACTATATACCGGTATGTATATTCTAACTGTGTACATGAAAGTGGGATTACGCCGCGACTCGTCATATTAGTCGCCAGGTGCGTGGCCCGTGCACGTTCCCCCCTTGTATTAACGCCAGCACCTTACGCTCCCGCTGTTCCCGTTACAGTTCCACATCGCCGCTTATCGTGTCGCGAAAGCTGGCGCACTCCTGGCGTCGATTCACCTGTGCTGTCGCGTACAGGTCGCTATGCATAGCCCAGCCTTCTGTTATTCCTGTGCTACCGTTCGTCAAGTGTTGCATCCCCGTCCCTATTTCTCGCAGCCGGCGACGGCGACCTTATCGATCATGGTACGCCCCGCTTATATGTACGTGTCGTGCGATTGAGAGTCAGCCGTCGCGCTACTCCCCTTACTCTATGTGTGACCGTCCTCCGGTGTCATCGCACTCTATCCTCTCGTGCGTTGACAAGTCACCGTCCCTTAGTATTACCGTCGCCACCGCTCTCGTGGCTATTCCGGCCACAAACACGCCCCGCTGTCCTCGCTCTCCTGAACCGCCATACGATACACGAATCCCCCGTCGTTTTTTAGGCAGGCATGGTTTCCATCGATGGCACCGTCCTTATTGTTCCTCGCGGTCCTCGCGCTCTTTCTTAGCAAAAACAAAAAACAAAAAAAAAAACAAAAAAGTCCGGTCCAACGGCGCCTACGGCCGCTGAATGTTTGACCCCGCGTCCGGGTACGTACACCTTGAATAGGCTAAAACCCGTTTTTTTTTTTTTTTTTTTTTTTTTTTTCTCAGAGAGTATACTCCACTACGAAATGGTGGTTCGTGTCAGCACGATTTCGTTCGTCGATGCCTCGCGCGTAGTTGTCCACCGGGGTTGAACCGTGAGACCGCAGTGTACGTAATAACCTTGCATGGTTGGAAAACAAACCCTGCTCGCTCGTGGTGGCCGTAATGTCACCCTGTGCTCGAACGTGTCGGGGATTTAACCCTATTTCCGTGATCGGGGTTGTAACCTAGGACTGGCCGAGTATGTGAGTTGCGGTGGGCTGCCGTCGTATCGATAGCAGCTCGGAGGTGTAACCCTATGTGCTCGCTCGTGCGCGTTGGAGATTGACCCCAGCGTGCTTACTGGGGCCGCATGGCCAGAACCGCCAGCAGGAGTAAGCACCTCAAGGTGCGACGGTGCCTCTCCCGAATGTCTACTAGCCGCGGTCCGGGGATTCAACCCGGTGTATTCGACCCCGCTCGGACGCGTTCTAGGTTAGAAGTGAAACATTTCCGCTAAACGTTTTTTCTGCTTAACGGGGGTTCCTTGGCCCAAAATCGTCGGAATGCCAATCTTGTTTCGAAATTGACTTCTTAATATACTTGGGCCATGGGAGTATTCATCGAGATTCAACGTGATATATATATTAAATCAGGGTTAAGGCAGGGTATGGAGCTCCTTAAGTGAAGAGCTCCAGAAAATAGGGTTAACCTCGATCGTAGAACGCTTTTTTTTTTTTTTTTTTTTTTGTCGGGGGGGATTAAACCCTGTTTGCTTGTTGTGGCCGTAGAGCCAACTGGCCGTCGCTCGTTTGTCCGTTCTCATTATCGTATCTCTCATTATCGAATCGGCCGGAGTAAGTACCTCAACGTGCCACGGTGCTTACTCCCTAAGGTTTACTAGTTGCGGTCCGGGGATTCGACTCGTTGTATTCGACCGCGTTCGTCCGGGATTAAATCCTGTTTGCTTGCTGTGGCCGTAGTGTCAACTGGCCGTCGTTAGTTTGTCCCTTCTCACTATCGCACCTCTCGTTATCGAATCGGCAGGAGTAAGTACCTCAACGTGCCACGGTGCCTACTCCCTAATGTCTACTTGTTGCGGTCCGGGGATTCAACCCGTCGTATTCGACCGCGTTCGTCGGGGAATAAACCCTGTTTGCTTGCTGTGGCCGTAGTGCCAACCAGCCGTCGCTCGTTTGTCCCATATCATTATCGTATCTCTCGTTATCGAATCGGCAGGGGTAAGCGCCTCAACGTGCCACGGCGCCTACTCCCTAATGTCTACTACGGTAGACGCGGTCCGGGGATTCAACCCGTTGTCTTCGACGGCGTTCGTCCGGGGTTAAATCCTGTTTGCTTGCTGTGGCCGTAGTGCCAACCAGCCGTCGCTCGTTTGTCCCTGCTCGCTATCGCATCTCTCGCT
Source organism: Macrocystis pyrifera (assembly GCA_031763025.1). NCBI lineage: Eukaryota > Phaeophyceae > Laminariales > Laminariaceae > Macrocystis > Macrocystis pyrifera. Next base: position 8,670,353 of record JASSKH010000017.1, on the reverse strand, counting down.
ATCGAGTCGGCAAGAGTAAGCACCTCAGCGTGCCACGGCGCCTACTCCCTAATGTCTACTACGGTAGTCGCGGTCCGGGGATTCAACTCGTCGTATTCGACCGTGTTCGTCGGGGATTAAACCCTGTTTGCTTGCTGTGGCCGTAGTGCCAACCAGCCGTCGCTCGTTTGTCCCATATCATTATCGTATCTCTCGTTATCGAATTGGCAGGGGTAAGCGCCTCAACGTGCCACGGCGCCTACTCCCTAATGTCTACTACGGTAGTCGCGGTCCGGGGATTCAACTCGTCGTATTCGACCGTGTTCGTCGGGGATTAAACCCTGTTTGCTTGCTGTGGCCGTAGTGCCAACCAGCCGTCGCTCGTTTGTCCCTTCTCACTATCGCATCTCTCGTTATCGAATCGGCAGGGGTAAGCGCCTCAACGTGCCACGGCGCCTACTCCTTAATGTCTACTACGGTAGACGCGGTCCGGGGATTCAACCCGTTGTCTTCGACGGCGTTCGTCCGGGGTTAAATCCTGTTTGCTTGCTGTGGCCGTAGTGCCAACCAGCCGTCGCTCGTTTGTCCCTGCTCGCTATCGCATCTCTCGCTATCGAGTCGGCAAGAGTAAGCACCTCAGCGTGCCACGGCGCCTACTCCCTAATGTCTACTACGGTAGTCGCGGTCCGGGGATTCAACTCGTCGTATTCGACCGTGTTCGTCGGGGATTAAACCCTGTTTGCTTGCTGTGGCCGTAGTGCCAACCAGCCGTCGCTCGTTTGTCCCTTCTCACTATCGCATCTCTCGTTATCGAATTGGCAGGGGTAAGCACCTCAGCTTGCCACGGCGCCTACTCCCTAATGTCTAATAGTCGCGGTCCGGGGATTCGTTGTATTCGACTGCGTTCGTCCCGCATTAAACCCTGTTTGCTTGTTGTGGACGTAGAGCCAACCAGCCGTCGCTCGTTTGTCCCTTCGCATCTCTCGCTATCGAATCGGCAGGAGTAAGCACCTCAGCGTGCCACGATGCCTGTCTACTACGGTAGTCGCGGTCCGGGGATTCAATTCGTCGTATTCGACCGTGTTCGTCGGGGATTAAACCCTGTTTGCTTGCTATGGCCGTAGTGCCAACCAGCCGTCGCTCGTTTGTCCCTTCTCACTATCGCATCGCTCGCTATCGAATTGGCAGGGGTAAGCACCTCAACGTGCCCCGGTGCCTACTCCCTAATGTCTTGATAGTCGCGGTCCTGGGATTCAACCCGTCGAATTCGACCGCGGGGGGTCCAACCCGTTGCACTACACCGTGTTCGTCGGGGATTAAACCCTGCTTTCTTGCTGTGGCCGTACTGCCGAGCAGCCGTCGCTTGTTTTCCCCCCTTCGGGGTGTAACCCTGCGGGCGCGGTCAGGCCTTCACGCCCAGCCTCCGTTGTCGAATTAATCGGTGTGTCACCCTTGGGTCGTCATCTATATACGTCGAGGCTGGGACCTTAGATATACTTGCTGTAGGTCTGTCATTAGCCGTAATGTATATACTGCCGAATGCCTGATATACCGTCACTAGTGGGCGCTGGCCGCAAACGTCTTAGCAGAGAACCTTTGCGCAGGGATGCTGCTGTACTGCAACGTATATACCCTCTGAACGAAGTACTAGAGGGCCGAATTCGGTACACAGCGCGCACGAACGTTCCGGGCATGATGAATTTTGATGTGGACGCTGAACACTCGCGAGTAGTAGCCTTTACGCCGTCGTATTGGGTAAATGCATTGAAGCTACGCCAGCTGTGACTTTGACCGATTGAAAGGTTAACACTCAACTTCGCCCGTTGCGTGGTTTCGGGCGTGCTTATTCGTTAAAAATTCATCGAACGATAGTACCCGCTCGCGCATACCTGGTGAGAAATAATCGAGTGTGGCCCGCAGTACTGAGGAGTGTTTCGGATACGATTTCATGTTGAGCAGCCCGTTCTTCTTTTACTACCAGGTATGTACTCTACGCCCCAGCGAAACGAGGGTATGTGCAGCCCTATTTGTACGCTGTCGTAGCGATTCTGTGGTCGCTGCCAAGTGTAACATCGTTACACGTGCGTTCGCTGTGCGTGCGACCAATTTGTTACATGTCCGCCGGCGGTGAGTTTGGCCGATTGAATGGTTGACACTCGATTTTCGCCGCCGCATGGTACGTTGGGCGCGTTTATGTCCCCATATACGGCCGTGATATTCAGCACTTCCGAAAGGGCAGTCGACGATAGAGGCGTGACGGTTTATGACAACTTTGTCGTTGTTGTTGTTCTCACATGAACTCATGTCCAAGGTCTTCAGTCCGTGGTCACAGGACAGGCTCCAACTCTGGAGCCGAAAATATAACCGCAGGAAATAAATATATAGAGTGCACTGGTACCAGGTATAAATCATTTACAGTAATCGTGTCACGACCAGTCAACCTCACACCATATATCCCTGACCACCGCCGTACCTTTCCTCTAACCATCTGTGAAGGTGTTACCTGCTAAGCTATAGGGGTAAAAGACCGATCGATTACCCAGCTCAAGGTAACCCTTACAACACTCCCCCCCCCCCCCCCCCTCTGAACGGCGGGGTCCTTGGGACGTCAGTACCGTATGCGGTCGTACGTTGACTTACCCAATTCGTTTCGATACCTGGGGAACGAGGGAGATGTGTTCAAAGTGAGATTCGAACCCGTGTCCTGTCGACGACGACAAATGTGAACGTGTTACCTGCTTAGCTTTAGGGGTAAAAGATCGATCAGGTAAACAGCCCAGGGTACCACTTGTAACGCATCACTTTGACTTTCCAACTCTGTATACAAGCCGTGGTCGCCGGTAGCTTCCCTTTCCCGCAGGGTTCCTCATTCCCACTGCTCGTCGATTCTCAACGAATTTGCAAACTCGAGCTCTTGCGCTTTTCGCGATGACCAAGGTGCCTAAAGGGATTTTGACCCCGACCTCACACGAGTGTTCTTCTGTTGACAGCAGTTTTCTAGGGTCAACAGCGTAACCCGGAGGGACCGTATACGAAGACGGGCAATGAGAGCAAAACGAGGTACATCAAACCAAATCAAGTCAAGTACACTAAATAAATAAATAAACGAGAAAATGATAAATAAAGAAGCATTTCCGCGGGCCCGCGTGATTTGGGGTGATAAAAACTGAAAGTGGTGCCTGCGTCACATTGCAAGGGGTCGTACAATACGGCCGCTGGGCGCTCACGTTGCTCGTACTGCTGTATGCAGGCGATTGATACACTAATCGAGATAATTGTTTTGGTCGCTTTCTCGGGTGTCTCCTGATCTCCAGCGCATATCTAGTGCGAAAGGGCGACCCCGGGTGGTAAAGGCCTCGTGGGGGGGTGGGGGTGCTGTCCGCTCCCATTGCCATCTGAGTGCGCGTATTATATGGCTGCCCGCTGTCATATTATATAAGAAGAGTGCACCGGGCATACCTGTACCTGTATATGATACCAGGTATATACTTGGCACTCGGTCCGCATGCCCCCGGCGCCTTCCTGCAGGCCGAATACATATTAATTTTCGGCTGTGCGACTACGGCTGAAGTACATCCACGATTCAATTGCGCTGTGATTCGTGGTATTCTACTCGTGCATCTGTAGCTACCGTAGTATCCACAGTACGTATGATATACCAGTTAAACAGTTGTTCGTACATACATATACTCGTACTCGTACTACTTGGCACTAGTCCGCATGCCCCCCGCGCCTTCCTGCAGATCGAATACATATTAATTTCGGCTGTGCGTCTACGGCTGAAGTCCATCCACGATTCAATTGCGCTGTGATTCGTGGTATTATACTCGTGCATGTGTAACTACCGTAGTATCCACAGTACGTATGATATACCAGGTAAACAGTTGTTCGTACACACATAAACTCGTACTACCAGGGCATTTCTCGGGACTCATTTTCGACTCCCAGGCCAAATCCCATGGGAATCAGATACTCCAGGCTTTCACGGCAGTATTGGTATGGGCGTTGAGTCTGGCCACAGCGGGGACTCCCCCAGGCAGGTTCGACAACAACTACGGGATTCGACTGGATGGGTGGTATACGACCTACAGCAGTAGCCACGATTAGATTAGAGGGGATTGTCAGTGCGGGGTCCGGCCACCGCGGTATTCCCCGGGATGGGTTGAACTCGGAACCCGACACATGTACGTGCATACCCTGTCAAAGTGCTGTCATCGGCGGGTCGGGTTGAATTCGTAGCATGTGCGAACTTTATTCACGGGATTTGGCGTATCCTGGATTTTGCGGGACGTGTCTGTGCGGGCACGGGATATGTGTATTTTCACGGGACTCGTGTGTGCGGGAACGGGATTCGTCGTCGAATGCGTGGGGGCGGGAACGGGATATAATAATTTTCGCGGGGCTCGTTTGTGCGAGGTGCGGGGACGAGATTTCACATGTGTCACGGGCCACAGAAAATCCCGAATCCCGCCCAAAACCGCGGGATATGTCCCGCTGGAAAACCCATTAGGAAAATAAAAAAAAAAAAAAAAAAAAAAAAAAAATGCTCTGATGCGTAATAGCAACCGATACCACGCACCTCGTATCATACCTCATGAAAGTGATGTACGTACGAACAGGTTCCGTATACGTACATAACATGCTTGGTTGGAGCGGACCTGTTCGTTCTGAAAGAAAGTGCATGCTCGAAAATAGATAAGACATACCAGTATACCTATTAATAGTATCTATTCGATGTTATCGGAGCTTTCGTCTGGCTCGTACGCGTCGATATGCGTACCTGGTACGTGTACTCATAGTAAAAAAGTTCCTGCAAACGATTGACGGCGGCGCGTTTCACTTCAAACTGCGGTCTGGTCAAGAACCCCGAAATAGACCACGAACATACGTATGTCATGCACGCAATGGACAAGGAAGCGGTGTACGTAAACGAAAGCGGACATTTGATGAACTGCTGTCTCACCGAACGTGAAACGACCCATGAACCATTCGGTACGTGCTGGGATAATGATAACCCACTCCTTGAATTCTGCAGCTTCAGATTTGGTCTCCCTCGTACAAAGAGTTAATTATATATCGGGCATGAGGCAAAATAAAACCCCCGAGTACGCGCGAACGAAGTATCATTCCAAAGATGAGTTTCGACGAAACACTGGATCTTACAGCTGTCCCAATGATCAATATAGTATATATCGGAGGGCACACGACGTACATACCGGTACATAAAGGCGAAGTCAGCGTACGTATGGACCAGATGCCTACTCGTACATGGTACACAGTACAGTAGTAGTAGAGTAGTAGTACGAATTGCAACAAAACAGAACCAAACAAGCAAACAAAAAAAAAAAAAAAACAAAAAAGAGACGAGGGGATCACGTCAAACCTATTCAAATGTATAGAGTACACCTGGAAGAGGAGACATACATGATAAATAAAGAGCCGATGCTCGACGCGGATTCTCCCAAAGCAAGACGTATACCCGGCGCGCGTGTGTGGGTGTGCTTGCGTGCTTGTGTTGCCCGGTTCGTGTGAGACGTGCACTGGGGTTCTTCCTACCTCTTCTCGGTCGTACCGTATCCACTCACTTATCATGAGAAAAACCAAACGGTCAGGTGGACGTGATATCTTACGTGAAAGATTTGCAGCCGCTCGCCCTCTCGAAGAAACCAGAACGTGGGAACTGATTACGTACTCGTACAGCAGCAGTAAACAACCTTTCTTTCCGTTCGTACAGCAGTAGAGGGATTTATCATCGCAGTAAAACCTCGTTCGTGGTTACACTACACGCTCAGAAGCCACCAAACTAATAGTATCGACTCCACCGGGGTCTCGCGAGGCGCTGAGTTCTTCGTGGTCCCAGTTCACTCCGACGTCCGACGCCGGCGCCCGGCTCCTTCTGGCGCGGGCCGATGTTCTTGTCGTACTCCACAGTCCAGCATTACATGGGACAGGTCCGGATTTCAGGTCCTTCTTTCTTTGCATTTCAGCCAGTTCCGCACCCGACGAAAAGGGAGCGGGGCGGCCGCCGCAGCGATCGCTGCATTCGTCATAAGCTCTGTTTTTTCCTAGCCTCTTTCTACTTTGTCGTGCTGTTGTAGAGCTGCGATATCGCTCACGGAGTGATACTCAATCACTGTCTCCCCATACAACAAGGAGGCTTTCCCGAAAAGGGATCCACCCTGCTGGCGTCCCCTCTTTTCTGGTCCAGATTACTGTTGTAAAGCTGCTGCACATGCAGCTGCTAGAGCAGGTTCATTATTGCTGCTGCTAGCCACGTACGGGTTCTAACGCTGCTGTGGTACGAGTAGAGCTGGGTTCGAGCGACAGCGCGAAGGTTATACACAACTCACACACACCTGGTATACAGAAACGGGGTTTCATACCACGTGTACGTGTATCAGGTTTCACTACTTCTAGCTTTGCCGCACAACGTTTCACAGTGTCAGGTGGCGTGCAAGGTGCTCGTAGTGCGTCCAGATTGTATACAGCACCAGTTGCGGTGCAAGATACCAGAGGCACCCAAACTACTACACACGGAGACTATGCTAGATGAAAGTCGACCCAAGACAGCGATAACGACGATAACTGAGAGGTGAGCAAGAAGTGGCGCCAGCGCGCTACAAGGAAAGCACAACACACACACGAAACAGTCGTATCACGCTCACGTCCATAGTGCTCGTCTTTTTCAAGGACTGGGCGGAGCAAGTCGGCGAGCTTCGCGAAACTCTCTTCAGGCATCCGAAAAGTCCTCCGGAAAGCTTTCCGGCGACGGAGGTCTTCCCTCAACTCTGCCCACGAGAGCCGGTACGGCTCATGGATCTGCGATCGTCTCTTGGGAACATGTGGTGTAGCTCCTGCTGTCATGAACATGCCCAGCACGACGAGAGCAGCAGCGTCGTCGTGCTGGATCGCCTTCAGCATGTTTCTGCGCCTCGCTTCTGGAAAATTATAGGGGTTGAATCGCTGTCTCGTACGACTCAATGACGAGTCCTCCGGAGACCCGGACCGCTTCCTTCCACCTTCCATAATATGTGACCTCCCTGGCCAACGTCTCAAGCTACCCGCTTGTCCCAACGTCGAGCGACGGCACGGGTTGGAACACTGCCTCGAATATCGTGAAAATCGTGAAAGGTGTGATTGGTTTTCCAAAATTTGGAACGGGAACACTTCGTGATTTTTCAGGGGCTGAAGAATTTCCAAAATTACGACAGAGCGCCTCCGTATCTTTATACAGATTTCCAATATTTGGAAAATTTGGAAAAAAAAGACATCGATTGGAAACGACCCTCTCGACTATTCGGTGTCGACGCTCTCCATCGGATAGAAAAAGCTGCCTGTCGAATTCTCGGTGTTTTTGGGGTTTCAGCAATCTTCGGTCAGACGAAAAGTGACCACTAAGTCGGACCTTGATGTACACGATGTTATGGTCTGAATCAGCCTTAGCAGGTGGTGGGGGCTGTGGGACGACTGTAACATTATGTACTCTAGGTCGGTGGATTTAACGAGTTAGTATGTAGTCGATTCGCTTACGATCATTCAGGCTGGTGCCGTTGAACGTATGCGATATTCCGCCCTTGCGCGTGCTGAAAAATGTGTTGGTGAGCGCTAGCTTGCAACTGGTAGCGAACGACAAAAGCCGTTTGCCGTTATCACTACGTCCGTATGCTCCGAGCACCTTACATTCATCATCACCGCACCCTTCTATCCTCCCCCCAGTTCGCCCATTGGCATCTATGAGCACAAACAAACACTCTTTAGCAGGAATCTGCTCAACCAGGCCCTCCAACTTCGCCAGAACATGCCTTTCTGCTTGGCATCTTTGGTACAATCAGTTGGGGCGTACGCAACGACGAAATTAACCGCATCGCACCGACCGTCTAACTCAAAGCGCGTAGACATAAATCGTTCGTCAATAAACTGCTGAGTGAACTTAGACGTACGGCATATTGAGTCGTTTACTGCTAAACCTACCCCATACAACCCTTGTCTCGCTTCTGTTTTTCCTGATCTGAACAAAACACTTGGTATCCAGCTGCACAAAATCTCGTGTTGTTGCCGGACCGTCGGGTTTCCTGCAGACCAATGAAGTCACAACCGAGTTGCCGTCCTTTCGCAAGGGTGTGTGTGTGTTCTTCACATTAAACCGTTCTTCTACTCGTCGACATCCAGCAAGCCCAGTGTCCGTGCTGATTCTTCACCCTAGAAAAATACGAGCTCTGTGGTCACAGACTACGACACAGAGACAACACACCGTAATGCATTAATAGCCTACGCAATACCATGCCTTCGCACTAGGTGCGGCCGACACAACATACATACATACGCCAGCAACCAAAATACACCATAAAGAAAGAGAAGCAACGAAGAAACCAAACCGAAAAAGAAAAAGAAAAAGAAAATGAAAAGGAGAAGGATCCCTAATAAATAAATAAAATGGGAAGCCAAAGCTCAGACACATACATACTTACCCCGGGCATGAGCCAAAAGGGACGTGCAAGGGGAAAGATGCGAGAAGGAAAAAGGGGACTATGCATCCCGGTGAGTAAAAAGAGCAATAATGAGTGGGCCAAAACACGCTCTCGTCACCCACCCACTATGTAGTACTTCTTTCATAAGGATAAAAAGGGAAAAATATAGGAAAAAGTTGAGTCATGGAAAAAATCAAAATACGTACCGAGCGTACGCACTCATCATGCCCGCACCCGTTCTTCCCCTTTACGGCCAGGGTACGCACATTGTAGGTCGCTACCACCACAAGTGCCGCCTTCCGTCTCTTACGAGCCTCGCGTGCTGCATTTTTAGCCAGCCGACGAGAGGCTCGTCCCCTCCTCCGTTTTTGCTTTTTTTCGTCTCTTCTTTTTCTGTATGATAATATTGGCTCCTAGCTTTGTAGCCCGGTTCGCGCCTTGGTTTCCGTTGGTTGGGTGCAGCCGTCCCAGCCAACTCCGACACCCCCATCCTTCCTATCGCGCTTGCGTACCCACGCGGTGGCCAGCCTCTCCTCTCCCCAGGTTGCCCACGCAGCGCTCTCTGCTGTGGTGATGTACCCGTCCTGCCTCGGGGATGAACTCCTCGGCATCCGGGTTGAAAATAAAACTCATCACCACGACCCCGCGCGGTCCTTAGAGTGAGCAGTTCACTCGCCAGACCGCGCGAGGTTCCCTCTCTACCCAGCCCGAGGCTCGATGCCCGTGTGGCTGCTGCTAGACCGCTGTAAGTCCTCGCGGGCTTCCTCGGCCTACCCCAAGGACGGGGCAGGCGGCATGTTGAAAAAACGGTTTAATGTGAAGAAAAACAACAACAACAATAACAACAACAACAACAACAACAACAACAACAACAACAACAACAACAACAACAACAACCGCTGAATAGTTCATTTCTTGAAAAATAATTTTTCCCAGCTAAGACCGCTGATATTTTTTGTGACTTTTTTTACGTCTAAAAATATTTCAGTCCCAGCAGTAACATCGCCGGGGGTATCCACTAAACTACCCTCGGTACAAATATAAGAGTTCTCCCTGTCCCCCCAACTAACCATCTCGTAGCTACCGACTCGGTCGCTGTCTGGAGTGCTGCTTGCACCCTGCGAGACGCGGGGTAGTCGTGAACACGGAGAGGTTTACGCCTGCTGCCTGAGTTTAGGGCTTTGGTACCTACGCGATCTCAGCAGTGGATGCCCTTCTGCACTACTTATAGAGTGACAACTATGATGACGACCTGGTCGGCTGCTTCTGCTCGGAGAGTAACGCTTCCGAGGCGCGCACTCTTTCGCTCGCCGTATCTGCTGCTGCTGCTGCTGCTGCTTGGATTCGCTGTTCAACATTTACACGCCGCTCATGGCGCTACCAGTGACGAGGAAGTATCCACTCCCTTTGTGAAGGAAAACGACTACGATTCGCGCCAAGGGAATTATGTCGGTTTTCTTGCTGATGACCCCCGCAGTGGTTGCCGACGCAAAGACGATGTTGGCGCGCAGGAACTCTTGCCCCGCATGCCCGGAAAAGACACCGACAATTCGACGGGCATGGCTTTGCATCATAGCCGCGCACAGGTGGAGCAGGCTCGAGGTGAGGTAGACGAATTATTACTTACACACCCGTAAAAACAGCAGGATAAAAGTGCACAATACATGAGACAAATACAAAACTTGGAGTTGGCAGGTATTTCGCAGCGAATACGATTTTCTGTTTTGGACCATATGGGGCTGTGACATCCTTTTTTTAGTGTCAAAATACAGCAACAACAACTACAGTTGTGTGTGTGTTCTTCACATTAAACCGTTCTTCTACTCGTCGACATCCAACAAGCCCAGTGTCCGTGCTGATTCTTCACCCTAGAAAGATACGAGCTCTGTGGTCACAGACTACGACACAGAGATAACACACCGTAATGCATTAATAGCCTACGCAATACCATGCCTTCGCACTAGGTGCGGCCGACACAACATACATACATACGCCAGCAACCAAAATACACCATAAAGAAAGAGAAGCAACGAAGAAACCAAACCGAAAAAGAAAAAGAAAATGAGAAGAATCCCAAATATATAACTAAAATGGGAAGCCAAAGCTCACACACATACTTACCCCGACCATAGCCAAAAAGGACGTGCAAGGGGGAAGAAACGAGAAGGAAAAACTACAGCAGTAACACACACTGCTACAGTTGTCGTACGTAGCTGGGGGCTGGGGTACAAACGAACGTGTTTTATTAGGTTTTGTTTTCAGCGCTATTCGTAACCCAGCTCCGGAATTGTCAATTAATAAGAACCGGTGTGTTATCTCTGTGTCGTAGTCTGTGACCACAGAGCTCGTATCTTTCTAGGGTGAAGAATCAGCACGGACACTGGGCTTGCTGGATGTCGACGAGTAGAAGAACGGTTTAATGTGAAGAACACACACACACAAATAAGAAAGTGTATTGGGCGTAAGCTTTTTTTACCCAGATCTCCAAGGAGGATAAAAAATAAATAAATAAATAAATAAATAAATAAACCCATTTCCGCCACGAATTTCGAAATTTATCAAGCAATTTCGAGTCGTAACAAACTTCAACAGTAATTCCTATATAGCAGAGAGACCGCAGATAGGGTAGCAAGGTGCTAGGCCGACTAATAGGTTGGACTTTTCTTTGCCACTCGTATACCGCCAACTGCTGCGGCCGTTCGGTATGTATTGGCTTGGTGCTTTGATTTTTTTCCATGACTTAACTTTTTCCCCCATATTTTCCCCTTCTTATCCTTATGAAAGACGTACTACATAGTGGGTGGGTGACGAGCGTATTTTGGTCCACTCATTATTTCTCTTTTTACTTAGATAAGTGTTCCTCGGGATGCATAGTTCCCTTTTTTCCTTCCCGTTTCTTCCCCCTTGCACGTCCCTTTTGGCTCATGCTCGGGGTAAGTATGTGTCTGAGCTTTGGCTTCCCATTTTATTTATTTATTTGGGATTCTTCTCCTTTTTCTTTTTCTTTTTCGGTTTGGTTTCTTCGTTGCTTTTCTTTATGGTGTATTTTGGTTGCTGGCGTATGTATGTATGTTGTGTCGGCCGGACCTATCAATAGTGCGAAAGCATGGTATTGCGTAGGCTATTAATGCATTACGGTGTGTTATCTCTGTGTCGTAGTCTGTGACCACAGAGCTCGTATCTTTCTAGGGTGAAGAATCAGCACGGACACTGGGCTTGCTGGATGTCGACGAGTAGGGGCTGCCTAGAAAGATACGAGCTCTGTGGTCACAGACTGAAGAACACACACATATGAATACATGCGTTATCATAAATTGTGCACAACTTCCATCGAAGAATGAACTCCCATGTATGAATGATATAGTGTAATAGAACAGCAGTAATCCGGCGTCCCCGGTGGCTTGGTAGGTGGTCCGCGAGCCTATCGAGATCAATTTCGTGAGTTCGAGTCTCACCGAGTGCATGCTCATAGGGACTTTTTCTTGCATAAAATTGATTAGCGGAAAGCGCGAGAGCGTGAGTTAGCTGTACATTCGATGAAAATCGACGAGCAGTGGGAATGCTGAACCCTTTGCGCGACAAAAACTAAAGGCACGTACCGGGGGGGAGAAGGGACGACACCTGTGACCACGGCTTGTCCAGAAGATCGTCGAGGGTAAAACCTCCTACGAGTGGGCTGGAAAGTAAAAGTGATGATGAAAAAAAAAAAAAGAAAAAAGTAGGCGTATTACCCAGCTTCCAAAATTGGGTATCAACTATTCAATTATCAACCAGTCGAACTCACAGATGACGTAATTTCATCATTCTTCATCTGATAATACCTGGTGTGAAATTGCTGCGCACCACATTTACCTTATATTTTTTCACCAGAAAAAGCTGTGCTGGTGGTGTTGATGATCATCAGCTGGTTGATGATTTGTTTTTACATACTGTACTTTTAAATAAAGGTAAGTACAAATACTACCGTCTACGAAAAAAAATGAAAATTACTACGAAGTAGAAGTGTGTGTGTGCGTTCTTCACATTAAACCGTTCTTCTACTCGTCGACATCCAGCAAGCCCAGTGTCCGTGCTGATTCTTCACCCTAGAAAGATACGAGCTCTGTGGTCACAGACTACGACACAGAGATAACACACCGTAATGCATTAATAGCCTACGTAATACCATGCCTTCGCACTAGGTGCGACCGACACAACATACATACATACCCAGCAACCAAAACACACCATAAAGAAAGAGAAGCAACGAAAAAACCAAACCGAAAAAGAACAAGAAAAAGAAGAAGAAAAGGAGAAGAATCCAAAATAAATAAATAAAATTGGAAGCCAAAGCTCAGACACATACATACTTACCCCGAGCATGAGGCAAAAGAGACGTGCAAGGGGAAAGATACGAGAAGGAAAAAGGGGACTATGCATCCCGAGGAACACTTAACTAAGTAAAAAGAGCAATAGTGAGTGGGCTAAAATACGCTCGTCACCCACCCACTATGTAGTACTTCTTTCATAAGGATAAGAAGGGAAAAAAAATCAAAATGCATACCGAACGGCCGCAGCAGTTGGCGGTACGAATAGCAAAGAAAAGTCCAACCTATTAGTCGGCCTGGTACCTTGCTACCCTATCTGCGGTCTCTCTGCTACTCTCTTCTACCGCGGTTTCCCTTCTACTCCTCCTGTTCCCCCCCCTGCCCCCATACACTTGTACGGTGTTCCCTCTACCCCTCCTGCTGTTACCCCTCCCCCCATTCCCTCTAACACTACCTGCAGCGGATGCACGGCGCTGTCTACTCAGCTTTGCCTCAGCCTCGTGCCACCTGCCCATGAACTGTTCAGCTGCTTCGAGGATTCCCCGGTACCACTTTCCCGTCTGTTTTGCTGCAGTGGGCCACAGTGCGGTCCCAACTCCAAAGACTAAGGGGGAGTCTTCCCTTGATCCCTCGGTGGCTTTGAACACTCTAAGGTCCTCAGCAATTGCCCTAGGCCTAGTCTTGGGCTGCCCGCCTGGTTTCGGGCTCCCCCCACCAGCGATCGTCCCGAACATCAACAGACTGGGCAATCGCCCCTCGTGTTGCCGCACCAGAGCCCCCGCAAAGAAGAGTCACCGTTTACGGATGGTCGTTTCGATACTTTCGCATCGTGTTATCCTGAGCGCCTTCGCATACGAGAGGGTGGTGTGGTCGGTGCGTAGTCGGCGCTGGAAACCAATGACTCGCAGAAGGACTTCGTGGTGGGCTGATCGAAGCTTGGCGAAGTGGTCCGCATTGAGGGTCCACGTCACGCAACCGTACAGCAAGGTCTCAATCACCTCGGCCTTCAGCATCCGGACTTTCAGACTAAGCGGTGCGTTCGTCCTATCGTACAGTTCCGGACCATACCGTTTGAGGCATGCCCGCATCAGACGGATTCGTCGCTCGATTTCGAAGGAGAGGTCAGCGTTCTCGTGGATAGTGCCTCCTAGGTATAAAACCTGGGTCGTTTGTTTATACTTTTGGCCTGCAGCTTCGATCGCGAGCGGTAAGGTGGTAAACGTCTGATCCGGTGTTCGTAGGAGCATCGTCTCTGTCTTCTTCTCGGATACCGTGAGACCTACTGCTTCGAAGACAGTTGCGATGACTGTCATCATTCTTGCAAGGCCTTCCGCCGACTTCGAGACTATTCCTGCATCGTCTGCATACAACATGCCCCACACAGCCCTTTGCACGCATGCCAACGGTTCCTCTTTTCCGACAACCCTGTCCTCTTCGAGATGAACCAAATCCCTTACGATGCATTCGTCTTTGCTGAGGCGCACCAGCACGATGTGTATCGCAGCGGCGAAGAACACGTTGAACAGTAACGGCGATAGTACGCAGCCTTGCCGCAGTCCCTGGGTTACATTGAACCAGTCCGAGTGTTCACCGTCATCCGCACGCACGCGAGCCCGCATGCCTTCGTGAAAATTGCGAATGATTGTGAGCATCTTGGTTGGTACACCAAGGCGTGTGAGTACCTCCCACAACAGTTCTCGGTCGACAGAGTCGTACGCTTTCTGCAAGTCGATGAAGCACATGTACAGGGGGATTTTCTTCTGCCGCCCGAGCTGCTGCAACCGGCGCACGACAAACAGCATATCGACTGTTGACCGTGCGGGGCGGAAGCCGCACTGTTCTTCAGGGAGTATATGCTCGGTCTCGCAGTAGGTGCTTAGACGGGACGCAACGGTTTTCAGCAACACCTTGCCTGCGTGAGCAACAAGCGAAATTCCTCTGTAGTTGTTGCAATCAGTTCTATCCTTCTTTTTTTGAAGGGTTTTTATGATCGCATCTTTCCATTGCTGGGGGACTTCTCCCGTTACCCAAACGTTAACAAGGATACTGTGAAATACTGCACGAAAGCGGGGTGGTCAAGTTTCAGTACTTCGACCGGGAGACCATCTGGTCCAACGGCTTTCCAGTTTGACATACCCTTCACTGCTTCCATCATCTCGTCAATGGATGGTTCATTTCCAAGGGATAGTTTCAGCGGTCGTGGTGGCACTAGGTCGATGATCGTGGGGTCAAGTTTCAGCGATTTCGTGTTCAATAGTTTGTGGTAGTGCCCCGCACATCTTTCACGAATTCGCGCTTGATCCCGCAACAGCGTGCCATCCTCGTCCATGATAAACTGTTCACTCCTCGCTTTCGTACCTTGCAACCCTACCGTACTCTTCAGGTGCTTGCAGAACCCTCGTTGATCGGAACTCGCGAGGAATTTCTCGGTTTCAGCGAGGTGCTCTTCAAAATACGCATTGACTCCTGCGGCGACCACTTCCTGCAGATTCGCACAGGCGGATCTCAACTTTTTCCACGCTGTACTATCTCGGGGGTAGACACGCAAGAGCTGTCTCGCATCCTCCCTCGCTGTCCATGCTACTTTGAAAGCGGCCACCGTTTCGGGGGTCTCACACCAACCGTTCCGGTGGTGGCGACGTGGTGGAGGTGGCACCTCTTTCTCAACAGCATTCATGACAGTTGTGGTAAAAAACTCAACCATGCCAGACGTGTTGCGAGGCTGGGTAGGTTGGTTAAGAGTGGAAACGACCCTCTCGACTATTCGGTGTCGACGCTCTCCATCGGATAAGAAAAGCTGCCTGTCGAATTCTCGGCGTTTTGGGGGTTTCAGCAATCTTCGGTTAGACGAAAAGTGACCACTAAGTCGGGCCTTGATGTACACGATGTTATGGTCTGAATCAGCCTTAGCAGGTGGTGGGGGCTGTGGGACGACTGTAACATTATGTACTCTAGGTCAGTGGACTTGACGAGTTAGGATGTAGTCGATTCGCTTACGATCATTCAGGCTGGTGCCGTTGTATGCATGCGATATTCCGCCCTTGCGCGTGCTGAAAAACGTGTTGGTGAGCGCTAGCTTGCAACTGGTAGCGAACGACAAAAGCCGTTTGCCGTTATCACTACGAACATCTCGTCCGTATGCTCCGAGCACCCTACATTCATCATCACCGCACCCTTCTATCCTCCCCCCAGTTCGCCCATTGGCATCTATAAGCACAAACAAACACTCTTTAGCAGGAATCTGCTCAACCAAGTCCTCCAACTTTCGCCAGAACATGCCTTTCTGCTTGGAGTCTTTGGTACAATCAGTTGGGGCGTACGCAACGACGAAATTAACCGCATCGCACCGACCGTCCAACTCAAAGCGCATAGACATAAGTCGTTCGTCAATAAACTGCTGAGTGAACTTAGACGTACGGCATATTGAGTCTTTTACTGCTAAACCTACCCCATACAACCCTTGTCTCGCTGCTGTTTTTCCTGATCTGAACAAAAAACTTGGTATCCAGCTGCACGAAATCTCGTGTTGCCGGACCGTCGGGTTTCCTGCAGACCAATGAAGTCACAACCGAGTTGCCGTCCTTTCGCAAGTACGCGTCATGCCCGTACCCGTTCTTCCCCTTTACGGCCAGGGTACGCACATTGTAGGTCGCTACCACCACAAGTGCCGCCTTCCGCCTCTTACGAGACTCGCGTGCTGCTTTTTTTGCCAGCCGACCAGAGGACCGTCCCGCCCCGCAGAAGAAGAAAAAAATTACCGTCCCGTCCCGCCGTGGCAAAAAATATTCACCGTCTCGTCCCGCCGAGGAAAAGAATACATACCGTCCCGTCCCGCCGAGGAAAAAATATTTACCGTCCCGTCCCGCCGAGGGGAAAAATATTTACCATCCCGTCCGGTCGAGAATTTTTCCACCCGCTGTCCCGTGCCGTCCCGTCCCGCCAACTTTTTATGTCCTCATTTTACCGTCCCGTCCCGTCACGATTCTCAGTCACTGTGATAAGCCTTGAATTCAAGGCTTATAAACTCGATTGCGACCACAGAGAATAATTCTGGTGTTTGTGGAGAGGTTTGAAAGGTTGAAAAGAGGGGATGGGCAAGAGGGTCATATTTGACGACGGGTTCAGTTTATTGAACCGGGAAGACAGAGCCAGGGAAGGGTTGAGCTTCATGGTAATGAGGCGCGCGAAGCGCACAGCGCGAGCCCTTTCTTTCTTGGTTTTCTGAGGAATAAAAAGCCTTTTCATAAGGGCTCGGGTACGAGGGTAGAGTGCCTTGCTTTGAGTTTCTCTCTATATATATGCGTGTGCGTGTGGGTGTGTGTGTGATTCAACATTTTTTGGGGCCACGTTTAACCACCGCGCTCAACGCACACGGCACCAATTCCAGTCCCGGCGGGCTCTGTGCACGCACACACGCAAACGAAACGTTCGCGTGCTGGTGCGGTGGGAATTCGTTCTCAGTTGGCCCAGCTAGGTGCGGCAACGTGTGTAGGCACATGTTTGTGCTGGGCCATGTTGAAAATACGCAGAACCAACAACAGTAAAATATTATACCTCGTACCAGGTAACGGTTTTCGTTTTTTGAGTTCTACCTATCGAAACCCAGCTCTACGAGTACTCGTAGGCAGACTGTGCCTGTCCACAGCAACGAGCGTTCCGGCCATGATCTCGAGACATGCTGCAGGTGGTATTGTCAGGCCCACCCTCCTACTGATGATGAGGGGACGGAGAAGCACACTACCAAGGAAAAAATAGACAGGATGAAAAAAAACAACTCGACGTCGAAGAAATCGAAAGACGAGGTAAAAAAAAATCAAGAATCAAAAAGGGAAGAGAAAGAAAAAAAAATCGATTCAAGCAAGAAAGCCAAAGAAGGAAAGCACACAAGAGAATGCGCAGATTATCGTAGATTGCAGGCTCGCAAGCTACGCGAGGGGTGTAGAACAAAGATGAGAGTAAAAGACAAATTGTTTTGCTCATGAATCTGGAATTCTTATTAATAGGTGCTGGACCTTATCCACACTTAACCTACACTTGCATATATAACTCACACCCGACATAGACTGCCAACTTGTACTTAAAACCTACCATCATACCTTAACCCCACCTTAAAACAGTCTCTGCATTTGTCTGCGTTCCACCAATCCATTCTGCTTGCCTCAACCCCCATACCACCCCCACTCTCAACCCGATATTAATAATGTTTTCTTACTCCGCCCCCTCCCCACTTTGTGGCAATTTTTGAGTAGTGGGGCCTGGGGGCGGCGAAAAAAGAGGAGAGGGGAAACGTTTCCACGGCTTGCGCAGGCATTCTCGTTACGGGTCGCTCAAATTTTTGAGTTTTGTGTTGTTGTTGCCGGTGCCATGGATGTGCTCTCTGCTGCGACGCCACCACGAGCGCTGTAGTTGGAACCTCGCCGTGAAAATAGCCACCCTCGAAAGATCCTGTGTAGAGCTACATCATCATTCAAATCACTTCAATTCGTCGGAGCATGTGGGAAATTTTTTAATAAATGGCCCCGGCCATCCACGACGCCGAATGATACGCACGTGCCGTTCTGATGCAAAAATGTAACGACCGTTTGGTCTTCATATTTATGCCCCAACGGTCCTTACAATTCCACACGCTCTTCCCAAAGCCCCTTCCCCGTCTCTTCTCGCCAATCGACGTTCGGATTTGGGGGAGTAGGCACTCTCTCTTTACGGCAAGAACCGCACACACGCTGCAATAACAGCAGCAACAACATAGCTAGTCCCCGTGATCGTACGAGTTCCAACAGATGCATATGCTTGCTGTCGGGGTGTCGAGGTGGCTCTGCCTCTGGTTTGTACGTTTCGGAGTGTTTGGTTCTCGCTCTCAACCTTCTTGTCAAGGTTTCTGCACACCCTGGACAACAGACAATGGCCCCTGCAATAGCTATAGAATTTGGTGCAATGGACGAGTCTATTGTCGTCGGCAAAGGCTATCGATTGGCACGTTCCTCGATCTATTGTCGTCGGTAGTGTCTATCGATAGGTACGTCCCCAACATATTGTTCAGGCAGAAGTGTGCTGAAGTACCTGGGTTGGAAGCTATTGTCACCGACAATGGCTATCGACGGATAGCTTGCAGAATCTACTGCGGTCCACAGTGGCTATCGATGAACACATTTCTTGATCGATTTTGGCCGGCAGTGGCTATCGACAGATGGATTTCTTGATCTATTGTGACCGGCAAGGGCTATCGATCGATAAATTGCTGAATCTATTGTGACCAGCAATGACTATCGATAGACATGTTTCTAATTTATTGTGGCCGGCAATTGCTATCGATGGACACCGTTGAGAATCGATTGCGGTGGACAATGTCTATCGATGGACACCATCACCAGCCTATTCCCACACCCACAATGCACTCTGATTTTCAAAGCAACGCAACATTTTGCGCCGTAGCAATGCCAACGCAATATTTTGCGCCGTAGCAATGTCATATTTTCATCTTGTGATCACCACCAGTCAGTATGGAATAAGTGCATAGTGTAACGAGATGGGAAGCAATGTCGGTGCATGGCATAGCGTGAAGGAATGCTGCATCGTTGTGTGTTTCAACAAGGCAGTGGGCATCATGAGGGTTATGTGTGTTGCATTGACGGCTGTGTTGATGTGGTTGGTACTCTTATGTTATTTATAGTGATTCCTAATCGGTTACACTCTGCACGGATAAGATAGATGAGGTAAGATGTGCATATACCCTGGACAATATAAAGGAAATAGAACATTGCCGCTACAGTAGCCCCGAAAAAGCGTGTGTCAATGGATACTGTTATCGACATTGAACTGGCAACGCTGGCTAACGATGGACATTGTGAGCCACAATAGACTGGCAACACTCTATCGATAGGCAC
Organism: Macrocystis pyrifera; assembly: GCA_031763025.1. NCBI lineage: Eukaryota > Phaeophyceae > Laminariales > Laminariaceae > Macrocystis > Macrocystis pyrifera. The sequence continues at coordinate 8,650,715 of JASSKH010000017.1, read as the reverse complement.
TGTTAACCCCAATGGATTGGCAACGCTGTCTATCCATAGATGTTGTTAACGACAATAGACTGGCAACGCTGTCTATCGATAGGTATTGTCAGGGAACAATACATTTTCGGCAATGGAGACAATATGCCTTTGCCCTAACAATGGAGTCACAAGGTTGTCCATAGATGGCCATTGTCCTGAAGAATAGATGTTGGGGAAGCAACCGTGATAGGTATTGTTCGAACAATAGACCAAAACGTTCGCCTATCGATGGCTGTTGCCGCCAACAAGATACACGCAATTGCATCGATCAATAGCCATCGTCACCCGCAATAGACTGTCGGGCGTGTTTTCGTAGTAGACTTTACTTAAAACTATTGTATACCGTGGAATGACGCATGTCGATAGCCATTCATGACGACCGCCGAAGTTTCTATTGCCGGCAACAATAGGTACGCGATTGGGTCCAGCAATAGTCATCGCCATCCACTACAGATTGTTGGCCGGGCTCCGAAAAATATGAATCTGACTTACTTCATTGCAGTACGAGACAAAAACCTCGAGTTGAGAAACGGAAAGCTGGTAAGTTTCTTGTCAAGGTGGTTTTAGTTTTAGTACGAATCCAGATTGCTTTCGAAAGTTCAGTTAATGTAAGACAATGGGAGGTTAATAAATCGATTTAATTTCCGAACAAAAAAATATGTAAAATAAAGGTGACCAGCATCCGAAAAAATAACTCTTACTTACTTGGTTTCAGTATGGGATAAACAAACTCGAGATGAGAAACGGGCAGAATAGAATTTTCAGCGTAAGGTGGTTTGAGTTTAGTGATCCACGTTTTATTCAAAGTGGAGTTAATGGACTGCTGTAGGATAAAGTAAGGGTAGTAAGTCGAATCAGTTTCCGAAACTACCAGCGCACACAAGTTGAAGACAGTTACCAATATCTCGGTGCGCGAGCTTCGATTAGTAGCGACATCTATATTTTATAAATTTTGAAATACGTCAGCTGTGAGTTCGACTGATTAAATAGTTGATACTCAACTTTGCAAGCTGTGTAATACGCCTTGTCTATATTCCATTTTTACCTAATTTTACAAGTATTGTGATAAACCGACATCTATATATAATGTCTTCTTCAAATGAGTGAGAGCGTATGGTCTCCACAACATGTTGGTGTCGGTTCACATTACCACATAACTGGTATATCGTGGGATGAGTGCAAAATGTCCTCGATATGGCTATCGATGGATAGCTTGTACAATCTAGTATGGCCGGCGATGGCCATCGATAGACATATCACACAATCTATGGTGGTCGGCAATGGTCGTCGATAGACCTCTCGCACAATCTATTGTGGCCCGCAATGGCCATCGATAGACCTCTCGCACAATCTATTGTGGTCACCAATGGCTATCGATAAACATCTCGCACAATCTATCGTGGCCGGCAATGGCCATCGATCGACATCTCGCGCATTCTATTGTGGCCTGCAATGGCCATCGATGGACGAAGTTCACCATTTATTGTGTTAGACGAGAGCCATCCCACAGTAGGGGTGCACCCGACGTTCCTGAGCCCCTAACATTAGGAACTCAATAGCTCACCCGATACAATACTTGGAAGAAATTTGTTCGAGCCATCCGACCGGCACTTGTATGCGCTAGTCCTAAAACGAATATACGAGATTTTTTTTTATCCTAACTGGTAGTTCCTCACTTAAGGAACTCAATTGGTCAGAAACCTTTCGCCCAAAGAGTGCAACCCCTACCGTGGGGTGACTCACGATATCTATCGATCGACAATATTACCAAGCTTTTGTCGCCGACAGTATTTATCGATAGATACCTTCCACAATCTATTGTCGCAGATAATATACATCGATAGATTCCCCCCCTCGTCTATTGTCAAAGCAATAGACTATTGCTGTGTCCATTGTCCAGAGTGTGCAAGTTTGCCATCGCACTCTTCTTCCTCTACTGCTGCTGCTGTGATCTGTGTCTCCAGTCTCGGGGTTGTCCGGTGGCATCACACGAACGATTGGGCGGCGTGCTTGCTGCGCGGTCGTCAGATGCGTTTCCTCCATCGAAAGCTTTCTATCTGCCGTAAGGTGCTTCTACTGCTGCAGGCGCTGTGCCATGCTGCGATCGGCGGCGGAAGTGACAAGATAGGTTCATCAAGTCATCATCCAATCAGCGTACGCATTTTGTCACAATTTGGTCGGTTTAGTGTGTATGATTGGCCTACGTCACGAGTTTTCAGGCTTCAACATTGCGAAATTGCCTGTCCTGGCTGAATCCCTCCGGCCACTGCATTAGAATGAAACTCTTAAAACCTTATCCTCCTCCTCTCTTGTCGCTCTGACATAGATCGTAAATGCGTCGCTCTTTTTGTTATTTCAACTCGCCGACCTTCTAAAGGATATAAAACCTCCCCTGCTCGTACACCCCCAAGAGTAGAGTAATACGGTAGATAGTCTTCTTCCTCACTGCTGTGTCAACCCTTCTCAGCCTGTCTTCCTTGTGCAACCAACTGCACCCGTCATGAACTCTATGAACATCTTGTCCATCCCCTCTGTCCGAGCATGCCAACGATCCAATACCTCTCCACAAACCCCAGATTTCCTCCGTTCGATCTTCTACACGTACTTACATCCGCTGTTCAGAACACCATAGGAGCAAAAAATAAACCCATAGACATGGAAAAGACGAAAACGAAACGGAAGAAGACCAGGTTAACCAAAAAAAGAATCATCAGATAGCCAAAAGCGAACAGGGAGATACAGAGACACAAAGCAAACGGAAAAAAGGAAAAGGAATGGAAAAAAGGGTTAAAAAGGAGGCGGGGGGGACGACAGACAATACAAAAGACAGGCACTGGTGCATACAGACACGCGGATTTCCCCGGGTGGCACCATGCTACTGTAGTTAGTCGGGTCCCAAAGAAGGGAGCGCATGCATACCCAGTGCCAGTCTGTGTTGGGCAGACTGGTGACAGGTCCGCGAGTTAAAGTTGAGGTCCGACCAATTCTCGATCTCGCACGTGTGATATCCTCGATATCACGGTGTTGCTGTTATACCCTGGACAATAGACAATAGTCCGATAGTCTATTAATAGCTTCCTATTGCAATTGACTGTCTGTTGTGTTCCCTAATTCCAGCTAATTGGAAGGCGTCGAGCTCTATTATCCAGACAATTTCTATTAAGTGACCCCTACCTGACCCTATTGTCCAGATAATTTCACTTTGTAGGTAGTCTCCGTAATCAATGGTCCGGACACTTCCAATTAATGGACCTCCTAAATACATTGCCCGGTCAATTCCAATTGACAGACTGTCTCCTGAATCAATTGTCCCGACAATTCCAATTGATAGTCGGCCCCCCGAAATAGTTTTCCGGACAATTTCAAATAGTAGACTGACGCTAAAAGTATTCGTCCCGACAACTCCAATGAATAGACAGTCTCCAAGATCAATTGGCCCGACAATTCCAATGTGTACACAGTCTCCAAAATCAATTGTCCGGACAATTTCAACTAGCAGACTGCTTTCTAAATTTATTATCCGGGCATTTCCAATCAATAGACGGTATACAAAATCAAGTATCCTGACATGCGACTAATACGAAATCTCCAAAACTACTTGAGACAATGCCATCATTGGTGGGAAGTTTCCTAAATTAACTGCCTGTACATTTCAAAATAACAGTGCATGCGAATTACTTTGTTTCGTGGAAACGTTTTTTAATGATTTACTTCTGAGCACATGGGCTAAGCGGTATCAAAACTTCCTACCTGCGGAGATATAATACAAAGCTAAAGTTGAGGTACCCCGCCCTTTTCTGCTTGTATATGCCTTGGACAATGGACCTATCAAAAGACTACTGCCCCTACAGCAGAGTCACGAAGTTATCTATTATTTGGAATTGTCCGGGCAAGTGATGTCATAGACTGACTATAGCAATTAAATTGTTTAGACAATTGATCTTGGATACTGTAACAATTGGATTTAGTCGGACAATTGATATTGGGTATATACTGTTTAACAATCTCGGACTTGTCTGGAAAAATAGTTTTGGAGACTTTATCAATTGAAATTGCCCTGACAATTGATTTCGGAGACTGCTGTCCATTAATCGAATGGTCTGAACAATTGATGTTTGTGCTTTTCAATAATTGGAATTGTCCAGACAAATGAGCTCGGAGACTGCCTATCGATTGAAATTGTGCTGGCAAATGATTTCTCAGGCTGTCTATTAATTGGAATTGAGGGAACGATTGATTTCGGGCGATTTACATGAATTGGACTTGTCGGGGCAACTGCTTTGAGATACTGTCTATTAATTAAAAGTGTCCGGACAATGGGTTCCGGAAGCGATCTACTTTTTGGAATTATCGTAACTATCGAGTTAAAGAGGGCTCTGTTATTTGAAAGCTGGCAACTACTTGTAGAACTACGTTCGATTTGGTCAGTACTCAATCACAGGACCTATCTTCTTCCTGTGATGCTCTGCCTTGGATTGTCCCAATGTCGAGTTTCGAAAAAGACGATATGAGTTTGCTTGGAGAACGATACATAGTACGTTTGTTGTCATAGCTGTCCAGTCACAAGTTTCAGTGGTGACGGAATGCGGGCGAAAACACCGAACACAAAAAAAAAATAAAAATAAAAACGAGAAAGCAACAAGTGGAGTTACAGACACATCAGTACAGCAGCAGAGCAGCATGCTGCAGCAGCAGCCGCAGGTAGAGCAGAGCAGAACCTTATACTATTGATTCCCTTTTCTCCCGTATACTCTTGCTTTCCTGAAACATTCCAGCAGTATAAAATAACATGCATGGCATTTCACTCCGTCCTCATGTCGTATTTAAAAAATAACCTGAGTTTGCTCAATTTATAAGGAGATATATTGACAGCAGCTGTAGCAGCAGTAGTACAGTAGTACGCACGCACTGGTACGTTTGTTTGCTGTCACAGCTGCCAAGACACAACAGCTGTCCGTGACGAAATGCGGGCAAATAGTGACATTGCTGACCCGGAAATAGATATGGGCTGTTAATAGTCGTGCCGTACGTACGTCACCCCAGGTGCTAACGCTAAAAGCTCGCCGCAAGCTAGTCGTGCTGTGCATTGTCGCCTGCTGTCAGCTGCTGACTCTAAAAGACAATATCCCTTTACAGCAGGGGCCTTGGTCCTCGTTTGGGGCCGCACGTGTTTATACGTCCGATGCTCTTAAGGCCACGCTGGCACTCAAGCGTCTCCTGGTCCCCGGTTTCCCGCAGCTCTAATATCTAGATGTTTTATCGGAACAGGAAAAAAAAAACGTATATAAGCGTCTCTTGGTCCCCGGGTTTCCCGCAGCTCTATTAATAGTATCTAGATGTTTTTATCGGAACAGGAAAAAACGTATATATGTTAACACGCCGCGTTTTAAATTGACCCGGGCAGGATCCAGGGAAGCGGCTGGCCTATATCTTTGACATGGAATTACATATATGTAGAATACGCGCGTTCGGTTTATCACAATACTTGTAAAATTTGTTCAAAATTGAATTTAGACGAGACGTATTACGCAGCTTGCAAAGTTGAGTATCAACTATTTTACCAGTCGAACTCACAGCTGACGTATTTCAAAATTTATGAAAAAAAAAAAAAAAATCCGGCTGGTTGGTGCTTACCGGAGAACGATGTTTGGAAAGAGGTTCATGACAGCAACTTGTGTTTCTTTCGAGACTGATCTCCTTCACGTTCTTAATAGAGGCCTACACGTCGACTGTGAGGTGCTGCAGTGTGGTCGAAATTGGCCGAACTTTGGGGCGCACGAAACGAGACGAAAAACAACCGCCCCCAACTGAACGTTTGCACTTCACTTGCTGACAACTATAGCTCCTTACAGGAAACTACAGCCCGTGAAATTGAGGGATGCTCCTGATGTGGTGTGAGGGCGTCGGGTGCACCATACGGCAGTCGCAGGCAGCAAGAAACGGCTAACGAGTAGGTATTTTCGTGTCTTCTAAGTTGCGAGCGAGTAGCACCAAAAACTCGCAAGACGCTGCCAGGTAATACTGTTTCATTTCACGCAAGGGGGCATAGCAGAATGGCTACATCGCCGATGACGAAATTGCCTTCACTAAAAGATTGCTGCTCTCCAGATGGACGATGTGTCTATTCGGTATTAACAGTCGTCGTCGAAGATGCGGCGCAAGTAAAAACTACGTTCTCGTGATGGGTATTAATTGTGAGTTATTGGGCCCGAAAAAATACTAGAAGGCTAAAATTAAGGCTCAGGATTTTTGTACAGTTACATAAACTATTCTACAATTACGAGTAGACGGATCTCGGTTGCAAATATCTTACTCTAATTTCAAGCCGTATGTATATATAAATATATATGTTGCCGAACGCTTACGCGCGGATAATGGCAACGGTGCTATTAATAGCGCATCCTTAACCACTCTCCGGGGACCCAGGAAGGAGAAAAAGAGTGTTTTATCAGGTTCTTGACATGAGAAAAATTATTTATTTTTAAAAATATTTTTCATGGTGGACGTGAGATTCGAACTCACGACCAACGACACATGTCGTGCCGACGACGCCAAATGTGAAAGTGTTACCTACTGAGCTTCTTGGGGGGTAAAATATCGATTGATTACCTAGCCCAGGGTTTTCTTTAGAACACTCGGGCGTTTCCACCTTTGGTTTGCCCTATTCTTGCTGCTGTGCGTGTGTAAAGTCGAAACAAGCCGAAAAAAACACAAGCGTCATCAAAAACATATATTTTACACGTAAAAACTTGAACAAGTATCAAATATCGTAGAGCCTGTCACCATCAGCTAGCATAATTGTTTCAACGTCGTGTGGAGAAAGTAGTTTTCTGCCCGTATGTGTAGGATAATTATATCTTGAAACTGTCTATTTTGCATCTTCACTAAAGTTCGTAGTTTCAAGGTTACAGTACCACCAAGGTAACAAAAAAAAATCGGGACCGCAACGTTGATTCACATCCTCGGGGCGTCGTTGGAAACACAAACGGCGAGCGAATTGTTTGTTGTCTTGGTTGTTTAATAATGACAATCGGCAGTGGGGCAGGTGTTTCTATTTTGAGAACCCCCTGCAGTATGGACATGTATGGCGAAAGTTCCAGATCATAAGGGCTTTGCAGTGAATAGCGCCGGCCTCACCCCGTTAATGCTGGGATTATACTGTAGATAGATGTAGGACCATTGTTTCGTCTAGTTCTCTACTGTAGTGCCTGTACCCCCGTGTCAGGTAAAAAGCAGGCCTCGGTACCTCACGAGTATATACGCCTAGACCACTGACAGCACCTCAGCAATATGTCCGACGTATATATATTATACGGAGACTGCTGCATTGGGTGTGTGCCGTGTACTAATGTGACGACGTTTAGAACGCTGCTGTATCGTTCGCACGAATAACGTATCCTGCTTCGATCGCGTGAATGTTTCTAACGCGCGCTACAAACAGGCGTACCTCGCCCCCAGCTCGTGACGGATGGTTCTGGAGAAGATACACTGACGGTGATGACGGTTCAGAGGAGGGCAGCAGGAAGCCTCGAAATACCCAAAGATGTCCTCCATGAGCTTAAGGATCTAGTCGTCCTCCAAGACGAAGGAATAATCTATTGCCCCATCCCCAAGGTGAAACTCTGGGTGGATAGCTGCCGAAGGGGAACCAACGACTGTTTGCATCAGAGACGTGTGGTGCCGCCCATGACAATGTAGTGGTGCACTTAGCCTACGAGAGTAAGGCTGCGGTTGAGTTTGACCTGCATTTTTGGGGAATGAGAAACAACTATCGGTTGCGAATGGTGTCACTGCCTTTTGCCCCGCTTAATCAAAATCACACCTCTTCGTCATATAGCCTACTGTATAGTATCCTAGAGCGTTATTGATATACCTGGTATATTTCTTAGAGCAATAGCATTGGCCTACGGAATCACTTATCAATAAATTAGTTGTCACTACGGGCAGGCACTCAACGCAACGCACCCGACACACCTTCGAATAGTCCATGGTTGTTAACTTCGAGTGCTACAGTACGAATGAGGCATATATGCCGAAGAGGTAAGCACGGCAGGAGGTACTAAGGCAGTATCGCGGGGTCTATACACAGAAAGTACCTTCGGGGAGTCAGTTTGCGACGTAACTACGAGCTGGTTACCGTGCCGCCAACATACCACATCATATACCGTGATTGTTCCATGTAGTATATCCACCAAACCGTACCATCATACCATACCGACATACGATATCACATACCGTGCCACACCGCACACCATGCCATACCGTACCATGCCATACCATACGCATATATGCATCAACACCACCCGAGGGTCAAGACGAAAATCATCTCCACGAATGTCGGCAGCAGCATCTACTCGGATGGCACATATTTTGTACCATGCTGACCGCCATGAACAGTTGAAGAGGTTACTATGGCCAGATATTTAGTTGAGATCCTAAGACTGGTGCTAGCGGCGAGAGTGTGTCCCGGTCAACCATGGTCCAGGCCAATAAAAAACGTCTGGCGTTTCCGAAGGGAGAGCCGTTTTTTTTCTGGACGATCCGGTTCCAGGTACTCCAAGGTATAGCAAAACATTGAAGATCTGACCTACCTGCGTATGTTTAATATCAAATAATACGTATCGTCAAAAATCATTTACCTGGTATGTATCCATCACTTTTACTTCCCAGCCCACTCGTAGGAGGTTTTACCCTCGACGATCTTCTGGACAAGCCGTGGTCACAGGTGTCGTCCCTTCTCCCCCCGGTACGTGCCTTCATTTTTTGTCGCGCATAGGGTTCAGCATTCCCACTGCTCGTCGTTTTTTTTAATCGAATGTAGCCAACTCACGCTTTCGCGCTTTCGGCTTATCAATTTTTTTGGCAAGAAAATGTCCCTATGAGCATGCACTCGGTGGGACTTGAACCCACCAAATTGATCTTGACAGGCACGCGGACCACCTACCAAGCCACCGGGGACGCCGGCATATACCACAACTATTCTAAATAGTTACAAGTAAACGACGTAAATTTCACATTTTCCCGCGCATAAGTCCAGAGCCCACGACATTTTTAAGAGATGGACCTTGAAACTTCGCATACATGTTTTTTGTGTCCTTCCCCGAGGCTTGACCCACGAGGGTGTTTTAATTTTTTGTATGTTTTGGCCCCCGAAAGTAGTTGGCCTAAAGAAGATCTAAAAGCCCCAAAACGTCTCAAAGGGCGAAGCATCAGACATACAAAAAACACTCATACCGTTCAGTGCCGTGTTCGTAGGGACTCACAGAAGACGTCTGTAAAAAAAGGGACCCACGGTCTGACTCGAAAAACCGACGCAAACTTTGGCCGGGGAACAAAATTCCGTCGTATAACTTGAACCAGCCTATACAGCAGTACAACCTGTTTCGGCAGTAGTTCAACAATTATTTCCGTAAACTGCACGTAAACTGCACCTTGTTGCAACCAGTTACAACCATTGGACCGTGGTCCGTGGTCACGGCGTCGATCGCGTCGTGGTCAACCTTTCACAAGGAAGTTTCCATCTCCCCGCAAGGACCGACAGATATTGCGGGGTGTCGGTCAGTACAATTATACCTGCACGGTATATGTAGATGTGGAGCGTGCACACTCTCCCAGTTCATCGAGGATGGCACTGCTGTGCCCTCACTTGCTCACTGCTGTCTGACCCTTCGTCTGATCTCTCGCCGTTTCATGTTTCCTGGCCACAGGGCCCTTTTGCAACACAAATATATTGCAGCACTTCTGTCTAAACCAGCTACCAGACGTTTGCTCATCAACTGTACAAGAGCGCATTCTTGTGTCGATTCTCATGCTCGATCACACGTACGCCCACATAGAATCGATACGTTCGGCGGTTGGAGCGCGTTGCTGCTGCGATAGTCCAATCAATTCCGAAAATTACAGAACATTTTAGTTGCGGCACCGTGTATCAAGACACATCGGGAGTATTCGTGCCATCAGCCTCTTTTTGAATAAGTGACGCAGTATGTTCTTGGTGAACCTCGTAGCATCGATCGGTTTAATGCGACACCGAGTTTTCTACCACTATACCGCTATCCGCGTGAGCTAATACTTCTACTGCTGTCCGCTTGAGCAGCTCGCACGAAACCGCATGCGAGAAGACCCATACGCCTGCATTGGCTGCACTGATATATTGTTGCTCTGTGGTAGATAGCAGCTAGCTGCCGTAGTGTACTCCAATGATGCCTGCGTTGGAGTTTCTTCTTCTCGCTCGCTCCTGCACGCTGAAATACTCTCAAACATCGATCGGTTGTTGCTCCACATGTCGAATGCCGCTACGAGTTTAAGTTGAATGAAAAAAAAAACGCCTTCTTCTGTTGGGTCAAAAGGTGGGCTGTTCCGAGTGGAAACGAGCTTTTCGCTGGATGGTGGGTGTAAACAATTGGTCGACAGACAACCTTCGCCTGCACCTCATGGGTAAAAAACGGCCTCGAGCGACTAACAAACCGGGGGTCGAAGAAACTCTGTGGGCGCTTCAGTCCGACCGCTACATAAGGTGAGCGGAATGCTACACGCCGGATTATCAATACCTAACACGGACACCTAAACGCTAACAGTAGAGCATACATATTGGAAGTCAAGTTGGAGGAATTAAAACGCCTTCAAATGTCGTTGCGTTGTTTTGGGCAACAGCCGATTTTGTCGTTAAAGTAAATATCGAATTTGCTGAGGTCCCCTGCGCCGAAGCAGAGGTGTTTCGCTCGGGGTGACCCCCCCCCCCCCCCCCCTGCGTCGAGCGTGCGCCGTGCGGTAGTGACACCGGACGTATACATTGTAAAAGCAGGAAACACGCTTCGTATTCTAAGCTTGGGTGGGTGGGATTGCCAGTATGCTCCCTTATAGCCACTATGCTGCGGGGTTTGGGGTAGGTTGAGAGAACTCATCGGAGGCACGAATCCTTGAACGAGTATGGCTGGGAACAAAGCATTGAAATTCACTTACGTTTTTACACACGCAAAACATATGTGCTTTGCTTTTCGGCATCTTTCGCTCACGTTTGTTTGACTGAAAACAAAGGTTCGTGGTGGTGCGAGACCCGGCCGAACGCATGGTTTCTGCATTCCTGAACAAGTGCGTCATCCTAGGCTACAAAAGGTATGTGGTCTATGGGGAGAGACGCCAACAACCCCCTCTCGCGTGCCGTGAGAACAGTTGAGCCTACCCTATTTCGTGGTGAAGACCCCCAATGGGATCGTCAAGTCTCCGCAAACGTCCGCTGTCAAATCTGCGGCCGCCGCCATGAGTTTCAAACACTCTGTATACCCGGTGTTGTCCATGTTTTGCACCACATGTGCATTTGATTTGGTACAATTGGAGCAACCTGAGCTCCTTGGGGTAGCACTAGCTCATCGATGCTAAAGGAGAACAACCGGGACGCATCGCGCTCAATTCTCACAGTCACTCCCGCTGCAATATGTCTGTTTTGCAATAGCATCGAAGCGCTGATGTAACAGAAGGCAAGAAGCCTCAGTGGCCCTCCTCACTGCCGGGCCTCGCAATAGTCGGCAAACGTTCGAGTATCAGCTCCTATTACGGGGGACCATAGTAAATGGGACCAAATTTTGTGAGTAAAAATAGGTAAATACCTAGGTTTTTGTGTGTACCGTAGGTGTTATTTACTATGGTCCTCCGTAATAGCACACGGCAAAGTGTCGCCCAGATGACTGTTGTTGTACGCGTTGCCACGAGCAGGTACGATACTTTATCTGTAGTGTGGAAACGAACCTTGTCCAGCTTCGCCGTCTGTCGTTTGCGCCTTGTCCTTGTCTTCTCGCCGCTGCTCACTACATGTGTACCTCTCTGGCTTTCGTTGCATTGGCGGCAGTGGCGAGTTTAACGCGACGGGATGCCGTAGCTGCGCCTATCTCGATATCATGCCGGAACTCTTTCCGGGCATGACAACGGGTTCACTCGCCAGTAACGCGAGACTCGAGGGTGAGAGAACCTAGTACTGCTGTCCCTACCCGCAATACTCTTTTTTGGCTACCGTGTGGTGTACCTACAACTCAACGTTGGCCCTTTTACAACGCAGCTTGTGTGTAGTGCCTGCCAGTTCCTAAGGTGACGAAAAGACCCATACCTAGAGAATCGGTGAATGGTTGTTATACCATCCAGTTCGTTTGTTGTTTAAAGAGAGAAAAAAGGAGCTACTGCTGTTATTATAGAGGGCATTTTCAGCAAACACCGAAGGAATTTGAAAAGTTTGAATATATATCACAGGTGTGTGGAGAGGCGTTATATATACTACCACTAACCATTTGTGTCGACGGTCAGATAAGTAGCTTTAGCGCTACTGCTTTACTCAAAATGATGTAGAGGCGGCGATCTAGATCGTTGCGTTGTGCGTCTGCACATGCAAGCATCAAGACGGTCTTCAAAAAGGACGCATCCTGTCAACAAACTGTAGACATAAGGGTTAGAGGTGCAGTCGATTCATAGCGTCTTTAGATGGAGGCAGGAGAAAAAGGAGTAAGTGAGAAAAGCAGAGCGAACCAAGGACCGTACTGTGTATGTTAGAAAATATGGAGACAGGGGAAATATTTAGCAGAAAGAGGAAGGAAAAAAGGAGAACGAAAGAGACCACGAAAGAAACTCGATACAGAAAGAGAAAACGACTAAGGATGGATTCTCCATTTCCGTTTGCCAAGGAGTGTATGCGCATGATGAGTTTCTTCAATAACGTTGAAAACATAGCCAATACCGAGCGTTCTGCCCTGGATACTATGTTTGCCAGAGCTAGTAGAAGGAGACCCCGAGGACACGTTTTTTCACTTCGTGAGCGGTGTTTGGAGGCAGGCTGAAGTTCGCGGTGACACTTGCAAGGTGAGGAAGGAAAAGAGTATTATTTTATCACGCTCCAACGTACCTCGTATCTGCCGTTATTGTAAACAGATATTATCGACAGAGTTGGCTGTTGCGTGCACTGAAACTGCCTGTATGCAAAAGCGGTCTACATATGTACGCCTAACGATGACATTGATACCGATTATCAAAGCCGGAGACATCGTCTAAGTTAACAGCAAACATTCGGTCGGCATGTTAATGCATCAACCGTCTCAAGTGCAGAAAATGCACCGACCGTCCGAAGCGCAGAATACGTCAAACACCGAGCTTGTACGGTAGGTCAAATACAGACCGACACTGGGGTTTCGAGTGTTGTCTGCTGCTGTAGTTGTGACTATGTCAAGTGCCGAGATGTGTAGTGTAAGTGAAGCACAGATGCCTTCGCAGTGGTTTCAAATATGTGTCTACAGAGTCCTTCAATGAAAGTGAAGACAGACAGTGAAAAGCACGAAACCTCCACTAAATTGTAAAATATACCGCACGGACACAATGCCCCTTCCAAACGGATCTCGATATCTTTGTTGTCAGATCTCCAACTGGCATCTCCGGCCGCAAGTTTGCTTCTGTGACCTAAGGAACGTGAGTGCAATGATTGTGCATCCTGCCTCGTCTGAAGTGCCAGTTTTGATGCCAGTCGCAACCATAGGAATGTAACCTAAGGCGTGTACTAGTTATCCCCAGGCTGCGTTCTCAAAACTTCTCTGCGTATGCTGTGTCCTTGTTCCTCGTCGCCACAATCTGCCGTGTGCGTGTTTTATCAGCGAAAGCAGCAAACAGCGTGAGCTAGTCCAGCACCCACCACCCCCCCCCCCGCTGCTGAAGCTCAGATGTATCTTGCTGCTGCTACTAATGCCGCCGTCGCAGCAAGTGGATGGGGCTTATCTTCTCGTGTGTGCGATACTCGAGCGAGCTCGGTGAACCAAACAAAATTGTTTCGATCTTGCGCCATTATGTAGTTTGCGGCAGAATCGATTTGTTTTTGGAGGTACCACCTCCTGACACTGACGAATTCGGCAGCTACCGGGCTCGCCGCTGCTGCTCGTCGTGTTTCTACTGCTCGCGTCGCCACAGGACCAAGCGCGTAGGGCTGGTCTTGACCTGTGCGTAATGCTTTCGCCAACTCAGTTCTTACAAAAATCGTGCTCAATCCCTTTGACCCAGACTGCTGTGCGATGAGACGGAATTGGTTTCCATGTGAGAAGCCACCTGGCACCGATCAGGGTGACGGAAGCTATCGCCTGCCACACTGCCAACAAACAGCGGAATCATGATTGTATTAGTAATGTAGCCGCCGCACCAAGTGGGTGGGGATAGTCGTGTCCTGTGGGTAGTGCTCTACCGTAAGTAGCTGGCGTTGTCAAAGTCCTGCTTTGATGCTTGCGTTTTCTGCTCTAGCTGTCTCTCTGTGGCTCTGTCAGGCTTTGTTTACGAAGGTGTTTTCAAATAGCCCACAAAAGCAAGGTATTTTCTACCCAAGAACTTCGACTGAGAAACATGAAACTACTGCATGTGCAAAACCTATACGTACAGTTTTATTTTCGGAGGGGGTGAATCTGCGAGCCCTTGGTGTTGGATCTTTGGTTCGTTTCGCCCAGCATACGAGGCGCTCCTCTCAAGCCCACAGCTGTACGTATGAAGTTCGGAGCAATTTTCCCTGTGGGTGTTGACACGGCAAACAACAGTTTCAATGGTCGACTAGAAATATGTATTCGTTCGTGACCCAGCCGGAAGCGACAGTTATAGTATAGTGTCCGCCACTAACCAGTAGAGCTTACCACTTGTTCGAGATTTGGTCTGATCGGCTTTGGGTTGGGGTTAGTTACTACTCGTTTCGTGCACATGGTGTCAACTATTTTTATGAATATGTGGTAAGCTACCCTCACCCTCTCACAAACAGCCTCATCGGTAAGTGCCAACTACTCCGTTGAATACCTGGTACCAATATATATGTGGGGAGCCCGCGTTGATTTTGGAAGTAGATGTTGGCAACAGTCGAAACAGTGTGTTGGGCTTGTTATCCGCACTCGGGTTTTCACGTGAACAGTAATTGAACTTCATCTCAGTCGAGGGTGCAATCGATTTTCGCCAAGGGCCGGAAAATCGCCGCGCGATCGCTGTTCGCATTCCCTGGCGTGTTTGTAGGGTGGCAAGTGCGCAACAACTCGACTGGTCACCCCGAGCACGTAGTTCCTCCCTTGCGAGAACACAAACTCGCAACCCCTACTAGGCGTGCCCCGCGCCTACACTTACCCCAAATCATGGTTTTTCCCCCCCCCGACCTTCTACGCCTGATGTGGTGCAGAGATAGTATCGTCGAACAAACACAAACTGGTTATTTACGGCGTACATAAACAAGCGAAAATATTGCGTGCACAGACGCACGACCTGTGGGAAGCATCCTACGAGAGCACGGCATCGTGTGTACCTTTCGAATGCTGAGAAACAAAACAGGTGATACGTCATATACAGGGGTAATACATCCCATGTACCCTGCCCCCCCCCCCTGTGCTCGACGTTTCCAGCGTATTTCAGATTTTCATGTTACACCAATGTCCAATATTTCAGCTGAAGCGGAAGCCTTGGCAGGCAGGCTCCCTGCGGCACTACCTGATTGGGTGAGTGGCGCAACGACAGAACTCGCGGAAAACGGGTCGGGTTTTGACCCGCTGTCCAGGTGCGAGGGGGGAAGGAACGCTAACGAGCTACCATCCACCGCTTTGCGGAGCAGTGCCTCGACGCATTCCACGATAGGGGCAGCTTTGTTTGGCCCAAATATTGCTGACTGGTGGGTTTTCTCTACTGGGGCATTACTCGTACAGCATCGTTTGTTTTTCCAAGCGTTTTCGTTTCAGATCAAAGCCATGGTATTGTTCGTAGAGTGAAATGTGCCTCTTTTCTTGAATACAGTTTTTGTGTGAGGTTGAGGGCCTCTCAAGTTTTGTGAGCCTCACAAAATTGCAGGTGCAGCCCAACCATAAAATGCTTCCCTCGTCCCTTCCAACGGCGTTCCTTCGGGTTGTTTCACCGTTGGTCGTCAGGAGCAAGAATCATCCCCCCCCGCCAACCTAGGTGCACCGCTAAACAACATTGTTCGCCTATGTCCACGCCACTGAACCGTTCAAGGACGTTCACGTTGAAGACAGAAGGACCGGAGTGGACGAGACGCGTCGGGAAGAGATCCGTTTGTTTCTAAAGGAGAGGTTCGGCGGACACCACAGCTCCGCCAACGAAAGAACGCAGGCAAGACGCGCGGTCTCGCGGTTGCACATTGGTGCTCCTTCGCAGTGTATAAGCATCGCCTCATGGTGCCATTCCGACGTATGACGCTCTAAATCGATCGTGGGAGTGTGCATACCAGCGCTTTGCGCGCGATCAGTGACGCAAACATGAACATACTCTATACTCGTTGGCCCGCTCGGTCGTCCATTCCGTTCTTCTTTTATGGGCACTTGAAACCTCGTTGTCTACACTTTTGAAAATGAACGTACCGTATTCAGGGTTAGACGTACTACTTAAACAACCTACCGTCGTTGGGCCGTGTTGCCGCAACCCATGAACCTAGGCGAGCCTTTTAGTAGCACAACGTGTCGTACCATATTCTCCGTAGGGTCCAACGTGGACACAGAAAGGTGGCGTGGTATCACAAAACCAGCACCGGCATTCAGCGAACGCGGTGTCTTTCTGGGCTGCCATCATGTTCCTGTTTCCGTCCAGGCACTGTTATTCCATCCCGTGGTTGAAAGTCGTTGCGATAATCGAATTGCAACTGGCAGGTTCCTTATAGAACCGGGGTGCATACTCGTAGGTCCTCCAACAGCGGAAACCTATTGTTCCCCGACTTATTTCTGTCACGCGGGCCGCATGCCTTCAGGTCTTGATGCCCGTACCACGCGTGTTGATGTTGTGGGGGTAGCGCCTAACGTTTATCGTGCCACTCGCTTGCGGAGCTCTGCACCTCACCCACGAACCGGATCGATGATTAACTCCATGTAGCATGACCTAGGTGCACATTGTACTATAAAACGAATAATGGCGTAATCACAATGATGGTATTCCGACGATATTGGGAATATCCTGCTGTACCGTATGTTGTTCCTCACATGAAGAGATCCGTCAGCCATTTATGTGATGGTCACAAGGTGATATACTTGTCGTAGTACGCGCCTTGCTCCTGCGTTCAGAACTACTGGACCTCGCCCCCGACTGCTATTACCCTCTCACCGCCATCCCCTGGCTACAGGGCATTACGCATGCCGGTGAACACAAGGACAAATTCCTGTCGGAGCGGGTGATACAGGTCATCAACAAAGTGAGTACTGCTACTGCTGTGAGCAGTCTAGGAACACCTAGACACTGCTCCTCTCACTCCATTTGCTCGGCGTAGCTTCATATCCCAACGAGTATACCTGATAAATACGCAGAATATAGTATATATATATATTTGTGTGTGTGTGTCTGAGCATGCGTCCGGCGTGTGTCTCCCTATCCAACGTTTCGCCTTTTTGAGCCCCTGTTTTTGCATGCTGTTGCGCGTTCCCATTTCCCTTCGGTGCCTCGTGTCTCGCCGATCGAATCGTCGTGTGTTCGCTCTTCAAAGATTGCCGAGAAGGACTACGATCTGCTCGGAGAATATTTCTAGGATAGGCCAACTTGGTGGTTCTGCATCTCATCAAGTTATGCCAACATTTGCTCCTCGGAATGACTACAGTAGCAGGTCGTTGTGTTGAGGTCGTTCCTCCTGTTGAAACCTTGCGTCATAGATTTAATCCCATAGCTGGTACCAGGTTTACAGTACTCTACAAGGCAGTATATTGGGATCAATGAGGCCTGAGGATCTGCGCGATGCCGTACTCTCGTGTTGGTTGTCTGGTAATCCACGCGGCACCTTGTCGAAGCCAGTAGGCATCCCGATGAAATAAACACTAACTGTAACAAAACTGATGTCGTTGTCGGCGATATATTTGTGTACCTCTCTAGCAACGATGGGCGGCCGGCATTTTGTTTGTTTTTTCACTACAGTGCCGCCTTTTTTGTTATATTGCACAGTTGCGATACCGCCCAGGGAATACCATTTTTTCTCTACAAGTACAAACATGTTCCGCTTTAAGGGAGCGGGTCCCCATCCTGCGGACGCCCCCTCGTTTCTTGCTTCAGATTATTGCTGTAACTTTGCGTCGTAGGTGAAATCGTGCATACTGTAGTTTGGGATCGACGAGGCCTGTCCTTCGGCAAGAGATCACAACCATACTTGTTGTTTTATCTCAATCTCAACGTGATCGCTTCGGCTCTTGTCTTTTGTGCGGGTCCCATATCTTCATTATGACCCCCGAACACCATCCTACAGTAGTGTTCTGCTCACATTTGTGGTCCTGCCGGGACGCTGTGTACGATTCCACAAACCACTGGTTCGGTATTTTCACGGTTAAGGGCTGTAACGCTTTTCTAGGCAGACTCAAGCGGCGCAAAATTGCAATACGGCGGTATGTCTTTCGGCGATAGGCGGTTTTTCGTATTTTGACGGTAACGAATTTGGCGGTAGGTGGTAGTTACAAAATGCAGGGGTGATTTTTTTTCGGCGGTAATGCAACACGGCGGCATTTTGTTTGACGGTAGACGCCAAATACAAAATATGGCGGTGAATTTCGGCGGTAAACGATAATTACACTATATGGCGGTGCCTTTTCGGCGATGATGCAACACGACGGTATTTGTTTCGGCGGTAAGCGGTAGTTCATTTTTTGGTGGTAACGTAAACGTAAGCCCAACACTTGGCGGAAAAGGCGGTGGCTACACATTCTCTTGGAGCCCCGACCTCTTTCCGACGGTACCCTTGTGCATACCCTTTAAACGGTTGGTTTGTACGGTGATTTCAAACGAGTAATCGAGGCCAAAACCCACGGGAAAAACTGTGGATACCTATTTCATGAACGAAATTGAGCAATTGAGCAGCCTCAGGGTGAAAAAACTGTACCACGTTGAAACCACAACGACAATCGAAAGTCTTGATGTAATGTCGTATTATCGACCACAAATCTCGAATGCACTGGGGTGTAGCCCAAGCCTCGCCTATCCCCCTTCTCACTTTCTCCCTGAACTATTTCGGGTTCTCCCCGCCTCGCCCACAGGAGCAGCTCGCCTACAAGACGCCAACAACTGATGATTGTGAATAGTTTAAAGATAGTTTTCACGCCTTGATATATTTACAATTCGTGGTATCTATAAGCCAAGGTCAACCACCATGCTTGACCTCTATTCCTGCGCCGCCGCCGATTTCTATGCACTCTTGGCTACCCTAGCTCGCGCTAGTGCCTTCGCGGCGTACAACTCGCGGACCACCTTAACCATATGTGCCTGCTCAACCGAGTAAAAGTATGCGCTCGACCATTCTTGCAAGCATATTACTGCGCAGGTGTGAGAGGGCAGGCGTGGGGGCGTCTCTCCCCCTGTCCACACGTCCACGCAAATAGGTTCTACCGAAAAGGAACCCACAAAACCAGAAATGAACACAGAACAGAAAGAAAAACCGGTACGTTATGGGCGGTATCGAGAGTTGGCGGTATTTTATCGACGGTATACGGTAAACACACAATATAGAGGTACTTTTTCCGGTGGTATTGCAATGCGACGATATTTTTTCCGGCGGTAGGCGGTAATTCGTTTTGTTGGTAACGCCTTTGGCGGTAGATGGTAATTAATATATATGGCGGTAGACCGCCAAATTACCGGGACCGCCCACCAGGGCGGTGATTTCAGACGGAAAAATTACCGCCCTTAACCCTGGTTATTTTATCTCTATCTCGATGTAGTCCCTTCGTCGGCTCTTGTCCTTTGTGCGGGTTGCATACCGTTATTATTCCCCCCGAGCATGATCCTAGTGTTCTGCTTACATTGGTGGTCCCGTGGGGAAGCTGCGTACGATTCCACCAACCCCTCCCACAATGGTGAGACGTCTGTCTCCATGAAAGCAGTGTCGCACGACAAAGGCTCCTTCATGGTGGAGTGGGTGGACGTTGTTTATGAAACGGCCGGACCGTCACTGCTCGTGCGGAATATAGGTGTGCTGGACTCGTCTTCTGGAAGTTTTGCTTATCAAGGGTGATGCGTAGCCGGTGGCGTCCTCCTCTAGCGTTGAAAGTTACGCGACATGAACACGTCCGGGACATCAGACCATAATTTAGATTTTCATGCAACCGGACCAATGACGGAAATATTTACGTGCGCTATATAGCGAGTTACTAGTTTTCACGCCGCCTAGAACTATACTGCCGCATCGAGACGGCTGGAGCCCCTTTTTAGTTGATTCAGCTATTGCTTTGCGCGGCGCAACCCCCCCAAAAACAAGTCTGGGTCATGATGTGGAACGTTTTAGGGGCGGTAAACTCATCTGGCGTGCGGCGTGCTGCGAACACAGTACCAGCAGAGGTGAGCGACAACGGCGCAGTGTCACGCCGGGGGTCATCCACACAGCAGTAAGCAGCAGCACCGCCGCCCATGCCAAGCGTACTCAGTGTCGTGGATACGAACGGTGCTGGGCTCCCTGCTGTGTACTGCCCGGTCGTGTATGCGCCCAAGGTCGAGACAGCAACGTCTACCTGGCAATTTTACTCAGCATCTGCAGTCCAGCAGGCTGCGCGCATGCAGTATACGGCCAGTTTTCGGACTGGATTGTTGTTTCTTTCTTTCTCTCAGCTATGCTACACCGAGGTGCCCACACCCGGCAAGCTTGAGAAACACCAAGGCGACTGTAACTTAAAGGCTCGTGGCTCAGCGCCACGTGAGGTCGTAGCCGCAAGAGATGCGTGAACGCGTCGTTTGTAACCCGATGCTAACCGATGCCCGCGCCACACTTGTGTGCTGTCTTGGGTAGATTTTCGTTTCATGTGTTTAGGCAAAAAAGCGTTCCTGCTCGCCCTGCTGTTTCGAAAATAAGCGGTCCCCACACGAGTTCAACTCCATACTCCAGTAATTAATGAACAGCAATCTGAGTGAAGTAAGCCAGCGAGGATTGCGCAATCCTCTCCAATGGCCGGGTTGTGGGGATGCGTGTGGAGGTGGGAGTACGCAAACGGACATCAACGGATCAAAAACGATCCCCGAAAGTGCCAGAGCGTGGCCTGATTTAAATAATTTGACTCTTCCGACGTTTGCCCCTCGTCCATTCGGTTTGGTATCGGCCATCGTGCGACATGTACACTGGACCGATTGAGGCATGCTCGGGATCTATACGTAGACGCCTGCTATTTAGGTCGTCCGTCCTGTGCTGCTCGAGTCGAACGCTGTACCCAGATCGAAGAGTATGGTGGTGGTAGATGCTGTAATTGAACGCTGCATGGGCAAATCGTAACTGGGCATCCAAGCGTGTACCAGAGAGGTGTCAACACCACAGCACCATTATAGAGCTGGTGATTTTACGCTTCGAGAACTCCAGCAACAAATATCTCCTTCAAAAACATAGACGCGGAGTCTCCCAGCCGCATCAAATATAGCCGAAGCCTTGAAGGGTAGAGCTTGCAGGGCTCTGTAGGTGGTGCTATTCCTGTTCTCGTCGCTCCCAGACGGAACAAGCACGCCTGTACCAGATCAGGGTGTCTGCTCCTTACTCCCCAATTGGAAATAATCAAACAGGTTCGCCGTGAAACTACCACACCTTGGATAACGTAACACTCTACGTTTTACTTTAATGTTAGGTGTCAGCAGAAACAAATCGTAACACTACGTTACGTTAACATCTGTAGATTAACTATCTTCTGGGTTATGTGATAACATAGTGTTAGTGTGTTATGATATTGGCGGGCAATCACGTAACAGTATGTTAGAGTGTTACTTTGATCCCGTTTTGACCGCAGTATATATGTCACGGTGTTAAGGGATGCAGGCCATAGCGAGTAAGACTATACTACCCGGTAGTGTGTTAGCAGAATTCCTGGTGGTTATCGTAGCGCACGTTGAACTGATAACGTACATGGTCAATAAAACGTTGACATTGTTTTACCGTGTTAGTGACATCAGCCCGTAACGAGTAACGTAATGTCAGTGTGTCTCACCGGAATTCTCACTTGCTACCGTAACACAATTAGTCGGATAACGTACAAGGCCAATTGAATGCTTACATAGCACTGTGTTTGTATGTTAGTGGAACTCCTAGTGACTATCGTAACACATGTTAGAGGGATAACGTATATGGCCAACATAACGTAAACCTGATGTTACAGTTTCAGCCGCAGCAGCAGTCCGTATCGAGCGACGTCATGTTGGGGGTGTTAACGGGGGTCTTGCTTCCATAACATAATATATGCGTCAAAACGGATAACGTACATGATCGATATAGCACTATAGCGGTATGTTAATGTGATAGCTCGTCTGCAATTTATGTAGTATCACAAGATAGTAGACAACGCATATCCCCAATCTAACATCAATATGTTTTTTGGTACTGTTGTGTTAGTTGTATGTGCGAGTATGCAGGTTACGTTATAGATAGAAAAAGTACTTGTGTTTTATATGCATAACGTACTAGAGTAGTGTTATAGGCAGATAACCTACTGGCGGGTTTCCTATGGGTTTAGGCGTTTTTTTATGGGGACCCCCCCTAAATATCCCCTGTTAAGGGGTTTAAAAAATATGCAGTTTTTTTTCACCGGGGATGCTATGTCATTCCCCCCCCCCGTGCTTAAGTTGTAGGTGCTCCCTACATAGAATTCATTATTAATAGTACGTAGAAACACAAGTTTGGGTGAGACAACACTGCAACCGGTACGTGATCAATGAAGAACCACATAATACGAGGAAGGTTGGGCAGGATCACCGACAGGGGCTGGAGCCTCGTCCAATCCATTACTTACATTGAATGATCGGTGGTAGCGTTAAAAACTGTAGTAAACTTTATACATGAAAATATCCAGAAGTGTCATCAATTGAATAGCATCACAATTATCACGCAGAACAGCAATTGCGACTGGTCATATACTGCTGAAGTTGTTGTCCGCAACTACAGTGTGTGAGCTCGCCAACAAAATGCTAGCAGGTTGAGTAGGTCTCAAATTGTTGTTCAGTGCTCAAACCCATGCCTCTTCTTGTATCAGATCTCCTGCCGCGCCAGCGAAGCTGATACGATGTGTACTGTATGTCTTAAATTATCTCTGGGTTTCATTTTCTATTCCGAGCTGCATCGCACAAGAAACACGGCAACACGTCACGCCAATGTTGATTTTGGCCATGCTAGGCCTGCAGGGTCAAGCGAAGCACCTGGTGCGCTGTAGAGGTTTGACGTTCTCCTGTTCGTTTGGTTTCTCCGGTCAGGCGTGTATGACTGCTTGCCTCGTCAACTTCGATATGAAGCTCAACAGTGGTGGCTCTAGTGTGAGAAACGCTCGTACCAAGCGGGGACAGCCAAGGCTGTAACCTCCCCTCCTACCGTAAAAGGCGACGAGTAAATAAAGCTGGCATTGGATGCAATAGCAGCTTGCGTATCCCGCCCCTCTTTTAGAACCAAAAACGATGACAGCGACAGCGCGGGTGCAGGAAGATCCAGCACGTGAAGACGTGTAACCTCACGTTCAGCAACCGCTTTGAAGAATGGCACTATTCGGCCGAGCGAACGGGAGACCAACTCGGTCGTCCATGTTCTACTATTTTTTAATCACTTTTACTCTCCAGCCTAACTCGTTGGAGGTATCCTCAGAGATCTTCTGGACAAGCCGTGTCTCGATGGTCTGCATACACCCAAAGTGACTATACACTCGCCCGAAAATACGGCACATACTGTTGAGCCACATGGCCCATAATCTCCGACCGAGACACACAAATAAGCGATGCGACATGCTGCATGTCGTGCAACTACACCACACAGCAATCCAAAATACTCGTCACACCTGGGCCCCCAACAGGCGCCGACCCCGGACGCATAAGCTGTGCATCACGCGCTGCTGCTTCCGTACGCCCTACGATCGGCCTCGCTCCCACTGAGGGGCGACGCCTGTTCCCCTATTCGTCGGCCTTGGCCGTCGCCGAGCGAGTGAAGGCCCCCCCACTCGACGCCCTGCTGCCGCTTTCGCTGCCGCTGCCGCTGCCGCTGCCGCTGCCGCTGCCGCTGCCGCTGCCGCTGCCACTGCCGCTGCCACTGCCGTCGCTGCCGCCGCCGCCGCTCCCGTTACTTGCACCGCCGCCCCCCGCCCCCGCCTTGCCTTTGCCCTTGGCCCTCTTGGCTGGGGGGTCCCCGGATACAGCGCCGCTGGCTGCGACGCTGTGTTCGGTCGACAACCCCCCGGTAGCCGCCTTGTGCTTATTGCCGCTGCCCGTCTTGCGAGCGGGACCGTCGTGGGTGAACACGCAGGTGTCACCGAAGCGGCACCTGCCAGTCTTTTCCTACTGACGGCATTCGCCGCCCCCGGCCCCGGCCGCCATGGTGGAGGTACGGCTAGGTTGCTGGGTTTTGGCGTTGAAAAGGTCGTCGAGGGCAACGTAGTCGGAAAGGCAAGGCCAGTGCGGCCCCGGGATGGCGCGGGGTAGACCCAAGCGTGGCCGCAGGAATCGAAGATATCGCGCAGGTCAAGCGTGAAGGTCTCGAGGTCTTTGGTGACCAGGGCCGCCAGCCTGGTCCGGTTCGCCGGGCGACCGACGACCGCAAAGTGCTTCATAATGCGATCGTTGAGGATCGTAGCCTCCAAGCGAGCGCACGCCACCTAGAGGTTCGCGTCATCTTGTGGGAGCCCGCAGGACGCGATCGTAACGGTCGCGTGCCCCAAAATGCTCCGGTATTGTGCCCGTGGAAGAGTGACGTCTGCCCCGCGGCGCGGTGTGAAGGCCAGAAATTCGATATCGTCCAGCGCTTCCAACATGCCATGGACGCCGCCCGAAATGTTGACCGTGGTCCCCACGTACCCCTGCGCGACCGCACTCTGCATCGACGCCGGGCGGCCGCTGCAGATGATCTGCCATAGTCGAGTCGTGGGGTTGGCCCACGATGCCACCGCACGGTTGGTCATGATCTTGTTGACCTGTCGGCCCAAGGCGGTAAACGGGTTGCCGGCGCTGCCGTCCCCGTAAATTTCCGAGCCGAACTCAGGCCCACCCGGCCTGTCGTGGGCCACGTGGCCGAGTGCAGTCGATGGCGCACCGTTGGCTCCCGCCACGCCTGGGGTTTGCCGAGGCCCCGTGCCGAGCCGACGACGTGCCCGCCCGCTTGTCCGGTGAAGGCGCCGGTGCCACCGGCGCCACCCACATATCCCCCGTAGCCGAGCCCCCCCCGGACCCACCACGAGCCCACCCGCCTGGCCGAATTTGGCGCGGGCGGTTCCGGTACCGGCCAAAGCGTCACCGTAGACGACCCCTCCCGCTGGGCCCACGGTGGCCCCGGTACCGCCCAAAACACTACCGTAGTCCCGTTCTCCCGGGCCCACGGCGAGCGGACCTGCCTGTCCGAGAGGGGCACCGGCGTCTCCGGCGCCGCCCGGAGTACCGCCGTAGCCAAACGCTCGCCCCGGGCCTACGGCGAGTCTGCCCTGCGCGGGGTTGGGGGGCCCACGCAGACCCGCGCGGGCACCCGTGGCCTCATCGACGGGTTGGCCGGCGATGCTGGGAGTCGCCGAGAAGACCCCGGCGACGGGGCTCCCGAACGGTTTTCCGGTCGTCGGTCCGAGAAGGGTGGTGCTGGGGAAGTGATCCGGCGGGGAGGCCCCGGCAGCGTAGCTACCGGGCTGCGTTCGAAACCTGCTAGCGCCACTTCCCACCCCCTCGTGGGCGGGACGACGAGAGGCTTGGATGATGTCGTTCACCGATCTCTGAAGCGCCACCTGGAGCTGGGCAACTTCGTTCGCCATCTCCAACTTTGCCAAGTCAACTAGCGACGCGGGAGCCTCCTCGTCGCTGTTGCTACCCGGCATTGTCACCAATCCCCCTTCTGCCGTCGTTCTCACCGGGCCTCTGCGAAATTTGGACGCGGCGAAACGGCGCGGACGAGAGGCAGAACACAGGTGTGGCAACAACGGACGACGAAGACGCGAAAGGGAATACAAAGACAGCAACAGCGGACGCGACGAAACGGCGCGGAAGCGGAAAGGGACAACGCGACGGGAACGATACTAAATAGAGGCGACGGTGAGCAATATTCATGCACCGGTCTGGACGAGGGGGCGGCTTACTTGTCCCCGTGCTGGTGTGCGCCGGCACACCGTTGGTACGCGCCGGCGTTGTTTATAGCCGCGGTTGTTGACGTGCTCCGGCATCTTCTTGTCAACGGGTTCGCTATCTCGTGCTTCGTACCGCGTATCTCGTGCACCGGCCGAGTGCTTCCCTTGTGGTGACACGCACCTATGGCTTTGATACGAATGTATCGTTAGTGAGAGGGGGGCGGGGGAGGGCTAGGCATGCACCGGCATGCATTCCGCTCAATCTCGACTGTAAGCCGGTTCGCCGGTCACGAGACGTGGACCGGCGCATACTCCGCCATAATCGACCGCCTTATAGTGCACCGTAACGGTATCGTTGTTGTATGTTGCGACGCGTGTGATATGTATCGTTAGTGAGGGGCAGGGCCAACGTCGACGCATCGGCGCCGGCCCTATGTCATGCGCCGGCACGTAGTCCCTCACCATCGACCGCCTTATAGTGCGCAGACACAGCCGTGTTGTTACATACGTCGTTCATTGTGTACCGCGGCGTTTATGATATGTATCGTTCGTGGGGGACGGGCCAAGGGCGGACGCGATAGCGCCGGCCACGAGGCCTGAGCGGGCACATAGTTCCTCACCATCGACCGATTTTTTAGTGCACCGGCACAGCATCGTTGGAACATACAGCATTGCATTGTGTATCGCGACGTGTATGATTTGTATGGTTAGTGATGGAAAGGCCAAGATACGACGCGTTGGCGCCGGCCACGAGGCCTGTGCCAGCACAAAGTCCCTCACTATCGACCGCCTTTTGGTGCACCGGCACAGCGTCGTTGGAACATACAGCAGCACATTGTGTCTACCGACGAGTATGGTATACATCGTCCTTCGTAGTAAGTTGTTATGCGTCGCAAAGCGTATGATAAATCGTTAGTGAGAGGCAGGGTCAAGGTCGACGCATCGGCACCAGCCCCGAGCCGTGCACCGGCACATAGTCCCTCACCATCGACCGCCTTCTAGTGCGACGGCACAGCGGTGTTGCTACATGCCTTGTTCGTTGTGTACCGCGACGTTTATGATATGTATCGTCGGTTATGGGCGGTCCAAGGGCCGACGCGTTGGCGCCGGCCGCGAGGCATGCGCCGGCACATTGTCAATCACCATCGACCGCCTTTTAATGCACCGGCACAGCATCATTGGAACATACAGCACTACAATGTGTCTCGCGACGTGTATGATATGTATCGTTAATGGCTGATAGGGTCAAGGGCCGACGGCACTGGCACAGCGTTGGTCGTATATATGACAAAATAGACAAGCGTCAGCTGTGAGATCGAGAATACCAGGCATACATCATGTATGTGCCAGTACGTGCGAGAATGTATCCCCATTCCTGGGTACGGCATATCTACGAGGAAAAGAAAACCTGGTATGTACCCTTCGTTCCGGCGTCATCAGTGTTCCCTATCAAGGTCAAGTACTCTGGGTGCGGGTATGTATCTCCCTTCCTGGGCACAGCCTTCTGCGGATATGTCTGGTACATAATATATGTTCTCTGCTCCGGTGGTACCCTCGTCTCAATCAAATATCTCTACTGGAGTACGAGTCCTGTCTATGCTTCTGCGGGTATTATCAGTGTTCCCTCCTGTGAACGGCCGATTCGCGAATTCACGGGTTTAGAAAGGACGGCGATTAACGTGCCGCCAAATTATACGCGCGTTTCCTTCTACCCGTACTATCACGGGGGTCCATAGCTAATAGGACCTACGGTATACATAAAAAACTATATATTTGGTCCTATTCAGTATGGTCCCCCGTAATAACTTCATGCATATACAAGCAACTCTTACCCATCCGCTGGAGCGGAACGGCCAAGAAAAAAACCTCGTGAGAAAACTCATGGCTGGCGACCCCGAGTGATCGAGTCAACGATGCTTGCAGACGCATGAAGCAGGCTTGGGGGTCATTGTGCATCGGAGTCGACAGCCCCACGCCCAAATAGTGATCGAGTTCAAGGTCTAAAATCCACGAACGCCCTGGACCCTCGCTTCGTTCGCGCGCCTCTCGCACACGTACCGGGAAAGCGCTCGTCGCCCCTGCTCGTCCTCCTCCCGTTGCTGTAGCGTTGCTGTTGGTGCTGCTGTCGTGAAGAGGAATCGCAACAGAGAAACCACAACAGTAGACCTAGCCTCTAGGTCTATCAATCGGCAGCGAGCAGTGCCGTGCTCTGCTTGTGCACCTATCACGAGAAGCTAGGAGGGGGCACGGGACGAGTGTGACCGTTCTTCTCTTATCTCCACCTCTGAGCAACTTAAGCCATTAGTTTCCGTCGGTAGAGCCCATGAACTATAAATAATTAATTCCGTCGGTTTTGAACAAAACAGGCATCTCACGTGAACTTAGAGATACTATGCATTTTATCGGTCATTTAACAACTGACACGATCATTTGGCAGTCATTGTAACAGAGCCGGTACTTTCCGCACCGGTGTAGCCCTGCGAACAACGGGAATCACTGATTCCTAGATGGTCACGGTTGTGCAGGCGAAGACCGAGTAGCTTAGTTCAGGGATCGTTGCTGTTCACGCCAGGGGCCTTGGATGCAGCCGTTTGTTCTATTGACGATTTACTTGTATAGAGATTCGACAGGTCTGAATGTTACATTGTAAATTGATTTGGTACCTTTCATCGAATTGCGAAATCGTTACCTGCGCCAATCGGTTATCTTGTCGGCATTTATTGCAACAGTGCCCAGATATTCCATATCGATGTAGCCCTGCCAACAGCAACACTTGGTGATGTCCAGATGGTCACTCTTGTGTTGGTTTATGCCGGGTTTTGGATTAGGAGCTCAGGGTGGGGTGCAGTTGACCCCAGGCGCTTGGATGCAGCGTCTCTGTTCTACGAACGAAATTTAAGACTGGCACGAATGTTCCCTCGCGCAAAGATCCGAAATATTTATCTTCAACTCAAATTAGCACAATCGTGTGGCAGTCATGGTAATACTCGTAGTGCCCAGATCTTCCACGCAGATATAGCTCTGCTAACAGCAGAAGTTGATGATGCCTACTGTAGGTGATCAACCTCGTGCAGATCTAGACCGGATAGCTGATCAGCTCAGGGATCGTTGCTGTTCCACCAGCAAAATGTAACAATTGATCGGTCCGACTGTTTCAGCGTGAAGGGGTATTCAGGGTATATACGTAGTCGTTAATTGCTATCTGGCATAATCGTATAGCAGTCATCACCGCGCAGAATGTTCACACCGGTATAGTCTTGCCAACAGCAGCACCTGATGATGCCTGGGTGGTCACGCTCGTGCAGGTCCAGACCAGGTAGCAGATGAGGTGAGGGATACAGCTGTAGTTGCTGTGTTCACCCCAGGGGCTTGAATGCAGCACTTTGTACCACTATTAATAGCGAAGCCTAACGATTTTCCGGTCCGAATATTCCATCGTGGATTGATGCAATATAGGACTACTTACAGATATCTCAGTCTGTGAGCGTGCTCGGTTGGTGCATCCCTGGCATCTTAGAGCTCCCACTTGAAAGTCACCTCCTTTTATTACTTGCCGGACCTTTCCAACTGTTCTTTGTTTTCTCCATTTCTCTTGCCACTTTCGGTTGTTTTTTCCCTTTTTTCTTATTTTTATCTTCGTGTGCGTACGTGTGTTCGGAGCACGGCACCGCGGGCGAGCCCAGCGGCCTCAGCGGATGCTCGCGGGTAGAGGGGGTGTTGAAAGGAGCGCGGTCGCCGTTTTCATATCTAGGCATTGCGTGTGCCTCGAGACACGAAGGAAGCATGAATGGGCTTTGTCTGGCCTCGATCTACATAAGTCGATCAAGTATGTACGAGTCCATAAGGGTCGTTCGAGATTGCAAGAGAAAATTCAAGCGGTGCTCATTTTTGCGACCGGGCTGAATTTCACTGAAAGAGCTACGCAGTCTGAGCACCAACATTGTCGAGCTGGCGAACGAGGGCCACGGTGACTACCAGGCTTTACGCGAGGCGCGCGACGGGGATCACTGTGGCAGAGAGGGAGGAAAGCTTTACCCGGACCGAATCGATAGCGAGGTAGTCGCAAGAGAGGCGGGCGGTGTACGAGGCTGACAAAGAAGCTCTACTGTTTAATTTATTTATTTTTTTACCGGTGCAAGGTGTTCCAATCGGGCCGAAAATTATTACGTGAGAGGAGACGGGATTTTTTTTCTTCCCAAAAATTCGGTTTCATTTTCGTTGTTTTTGCGGTGCTGCTGGCTGAGCCGTGCTGTGCTTTCTCTTTCGTACATAGAGCGTATCAGAAGAAAAAAATAATTGCCCTACCTGGGGTATTTTACGTACGCACGGCATGTGAGCGAGGGTAGCGGGCGGAACCACCCGCGGCTCGAAGCGTATGTGGCGTCCGAGCTTGTTCGAAACATTTACGTTGAACCCCTGAGCTACTCAGGCAGCGCTGACTAAGTAGCTCAGGGATCTAACCTTTATAAATGAACAAAACAAGTCCCTTTGGGCTCGATACGGCCTCCCGCCGATAACATCCTCCGGGGTTGATCAAGCCCTTAGTCAGCGCCTGGTTTTTCCTTCATGTTGTCCCCCTCCCTAGTCGTGTGTTCTTTTAATAAAGCGGTTCACTTCACTTGATTTTCCCTTTTTCTAACTCCGGCCTTCTTGTTCGAATATTTGGGTTAAACCACTGAGCTACTTAGTTAGCGCTGACTGAGTAGCCCAGTGGTTTATCCTTCATACACGAACAAAAGACATCCGGGGTTCGAGTCTCGCCAGACGTCGTATTTCCGCTTTCTCTGCCGTGGGTAGAAAAAGGGAAATCAAGTGAAGAGAACCACTATAAAACGAACATAGCTGTTTTCTCTTGAAGCATGGTGGCGAGACTCTTGTCATTATCAAGTCGCCACTTTACAACTACAAATAATATATTCAATCATGGACCTCTGTCCCCTTCGCATAATTGATGTACTTTTCCTTTGTAAGCGAGCGTAACGGGCGGCGTAAGCCGCCCGCGCATATCTCACTCTCTGAGCGTGCTCGGTTGGTACATCCCAGGCCTCTCAGAGCTACAACTTGGAAATCGCCTTCTTTTATTGCTTGCCGGACCTTTCCAGCGGTTCTTCGTTTTCTTTATTTCTCCTGGCACTTTCGGTTCTTTTCTCCTTTTTTTATTCTTTCTCTTCGTGTACGTGCGTGTTTAGGCTCTGAACTTCACTTGAAATTGGACTTGAGAATACTTTGTTGACGCATCGTAACAACCATTCTCATTGCGGTATTTGTGTACTCGCGAAAACGAGAAGCGTAAAGGTTTCATACTGCGCAGGAATAGAGTGCAGTCTTCCTTCTGCCGAGCGGCTCTGAGCGGCTGAAGGCGAAGAACCTAACTGTGACCCCCCTATAATATCCTTGGCCAAGCACGTAGTTTAGTTTGGCGCGCATACATTGTCCCCAGTCTCCCTCGATGAGGAAACAAAGAACTACTAGTATAGGCGCACCGGATATCTTACTCTTGAGCTCACTGTTCCCTCAGCGTGAGATCCTTCCGATCTACTTAAGCACATGGCACGCACCCTACAAACACTGCCGAGCGGGTTCAGGAGACAGCTGTGAATCGTCGCGGGCATTATTCTCCTCAAGTTCTCCTTTTTCCCCCGTAATTCCTCGTCTCCCTCCTGGCATCCCTCGGGATTCCATAGGTGTACCATGGACGACGGTTGAAGGACATCGAGTGTGTGCTGGTATGGGGATGCGTTTCTGACTAAAGCCGAGTTTGCCGCGCATGCTATTTATTTGTGTTCTCGGTTCTGCCGAACCCTCGATTCTACATCGGAGGTGTTTGGTGATCTCATCACCCATGCGACTAATACTGCCTTAGTAAAGTACGTAAGTGTGGGCTTTCCATTCACGATTTTCGACGATACTGTCCACCCCCGCTCTTGCTGCGGGTATGGTGGCGGCATGGGCCCCTTACAATGCGTTGGTTATTTTCTTACCTTTTTTATTTGTGTTGACATCGCTTTAGGAGGCTTCGAGCCTGGCAGGTCGGAGGTGTGGGAGTCAAGTTTGAGGTGCCGCATCTTCCACTCATCTCTACTTGGTGGAACCGGCGTTTCCCCGGATCTACTACTATGCATACATACATATTTGTTTGCCACTTATTGTAGATCGTCGGTTGATCCTAAATTATTATAATACGTTGAACTCAGTGTAGATTCGGGATATGTACCGCTGCTATGCTCTAGCACGGGAATGCGACACAAGTGAGTGATACAACAAGAGCTCTTTGGTATCTCCGGTGCACAAACTGAAAGGGAGCCTGGTGTTCAAGAGGCGTTAGGTAGGATACATGCAATAGTTGAGCGTGTCCCTTTTAAATCCCTCTATACTTCAGCTCGCGAGCAAAAAGGCGAGTCAAACAAGAGCACTAAGCAACGGTCGGATGGCTTAGTCGTGCAGATTCATAATAAATAGTACAGCTCATCTATGCAAACCTGTGTTGCACTGCCCACGAAACACAAAGACAGTCCCCACAACAAAGTCGCTGCAATCACGTCTGCCGCCGTTTTTTTCTGAGGGCGTTTCGTTTGTCTGCTCTTTCTCGGAGCGTTTCCATCGAGCCAAAAATTGGTAGGGCGGGTATGAGAATATTGGGGCACTCCCGTGAGTATGCCAAGAGTGACAGCACTTTTCGTGTCCTCCTTCGGGGTGGACCTCGTCGCTGAAGGTTTAAAACGTGGTTCCAGGCGCTTGAACATTCGGTTTCTTGTACTCTGTACGTAACCAAGTATTGTTATTCTGGCGTAGAACGAAATACTTTGCTACAGTACAAGAAACCGAAATATTCCTCCTACCCATTGAACAGGGTAAAACTTCCGTCGACCTGATCTCCCCCTTACGCCTCTTACCGTGCGACCTCGACTTGCCTTCACTAGAACGGAGACGGCGCCCAGAATCCGCCGCGACTCGCCTACCGGGCGCGTTTGGTATTCTCATGGCTGGGCGGCCCTCCACGGGTCGCTCATCGTCATGGTCGGAGCAGGGTCATGCAGACAATCCAGCGAATCTCGCGCTTGGTATAAAAATTATGAACAAGCCATACTATGACCTGTAAACCCTTCACAGTAGTTTTCGTATGTTACATTGATATATATATATATATATCCTGTTCATGCACACCCGTATACATCATATAAAGAATCAGGAACGTCAATCACCGTTATCGTACACATGCACGTATACCCCAGACGGTATGTTACAAACTGAAAAACAATGCCCCGTGACTTGTGTCTCTGGACTAATCACCATTGCCCTGTGCTTTGTGTCTGTAGACTAACCGCTGCTGTGCGCTCCTGTTGATTGTACTCAGATACACGACATATTAGATCCATGGTAGATTGGGGAGTTCCAAGCTGGAAAGGGATTCCGGCAGTAGGGTATTGGGATATCGGGGTAATGTGTGCCCACCAATGCCACTCGTCAGGTGCAACCCTACACTGCATGTGAGGCGAGTCAACTCGACAGCTCGGATGTAATATAGGAGGAGTTCCGTGTCATGTCTGGAGTCAGCCACGCGTTCCCGCGCCAGCTGCGCCTATACCTTTAGAGATCAATCAACACACTAGTGAGATACCGGTGATCTTCTATTGGCAAGCGTAGCCCAGGCCAGCCCAAAGAGGCGGGAACCTGCTTCCAGCATGTCTTTTCTTTTTAGATGTGCTTCGTGAGGGAGCCAGCGTGTGTGTGTATTTTGAAGATGAGATCGAGGTCCTGGAGGAAAGGACGTGTGTGTGAGAAGAGTGAGGAGATGCCGCACCAGGAGAGCAGCAGCGATCCCAGCGGGGCCAAGTTTGAGCCGGACCTGGTAGAATCGCTTGGCACTGGTGGCGAAGGCGCTGAGAGTAGTAGTTGCAGGGACAGCAGCAGCTCCAGCAGCACCGTCAGCAACGTCGGCAGTCAGAGGATTGCTGCACTTTTGTTGCGACGATGAAGCGCATGCAGTAAGCACCGTTACCGCCGCCGTCGTGTCGACCGCCGCGTAACCGTCGCTGCTGCAACACCCCGGGATAGCCAGGCATCTGCCTGAACCTGTGGGTTCGCTGCGCGCTGGCGACATAAATGTAGAACGTATATTTTTACATGAAAAAGAGAGTTTGGCCGGCTGGAGCCGGGAGGGACGGTGAAGACGTGGAGACCGCGGGAGCGACGCTGAAAGCGTTCTGGCAGAATCCGCCTGGACTGCTGAAGCACCACGCCCGCAGGTGGTTGATGGGGGGCACGTTGCCCCCGAGGAAGGAGTCGAGGGAGAGCGTGAAGATGGGCGCAGAGGGAGGAGTCTGCATCATCATCTGTTCGGGATGCGGTGCCATAAGAAAGAGGAGGAAATAGAAGGGATCGAGGCGCCACCGGCAGGGACTTACGTCCGCACCAGGCACGTTTGGCTTTGTTGATTGACTGCTGTGGTGATTTTCGTTTTTAACTTGATTGTGTATCGATTTGAGAGTAGGAGAGAATCTGCGAACATTGGAGATTCAGATTTATTTGGGAATACTGGAAATGAAATGAGATGAACAGACGTATACGTGTACGTATACCTTTCCTCGCTGAAGTTTTTCTGTAGACGCACTGCTGTAGGACTATGACGTCTGTCTGTTTTATGGTTGACTGGTCGAGGGCTAGCATCGACACGAGTACAGCAGGAAGAGGTGTATGTGATGAACCCTTGTGCCCAACTACAGCAACACGTCTGTTTGCGGCATTTCACATATTTACATCTTTGTATGCGGCTATCTTGTTTTTGAGTTGTTGGGTTGGTGTGTAGCACGACCCATGCAGCGGCACCTTCGTGGGGTGGGGGTGCGAGGTGGCCGGTCGGCGTCCGACTCGGCTACGGCGGGCGCGCGTGCGAGAAAAGTGAAGGACCATCATCCGGGGTGTGTGACTGCAACTTTTGGAACTTTGAGCTTTCATCTACGAGTATACGTATCAAGTTCCGGACGTATGTACGATTCACGTAATATACGATACACGTAACGTGTTGGATAACAAAAACGCAGTTCGTATACGAGTAAAAACTACTGAGACGAGCGCGGCTGGAGGATAGAAAACTTGACTGGTATATATATTGTTTGCGATGGGCACAAACTAGGGAGGGTAGTATGAGAGTTCAGTTTGAGCACATCGGAAATTCACACGGAATACCGGGTATCTTGATTGATAGTTTGCATGACCCTGGTTGCTCCCCCCCCACAGACAATATTTGAGGTGTACACAGGCCATGCGGGTGATATTCTCTTCCAACTATCACCAAGCTATTAATGTTTCGTCCGATAGGATGAAGAGTCACCAGATTCCCTCATTCGAGTACCCTTGCTTTTCCCCCCTTTCGCTGTCGATGATTTGCCGAATCTCTGCTTGGAGACTGCACTGCGTCGATTGCATCAGGTGGACGGTTGACGAGAGGACCAAA
This sequence comes from Macrocystis pyrifera, assembly GCA_031763025.1. Classification (NCBI taxonomy): domain Eukaryota; class Phaeophyceae; order Laminariales; family Laminariaceae; genus Macrocystis; species Macrocystis pyrifera. The sequence goes on along the minus strand of JASSKH010000017.1, from coordinate 8,615,249 downwards.
TCACGACCGGGCATGGTGGACGGAGAAAATGAGGTGGATGCTCGACGGTCGTGATGTGTGGTTGTAGTGGTACTATTATATTGGGTAACGGTTGGTATTGATAGTGTTTTTGTTGTGTTTTTTATTATTTAGCTCGGTACTGCTACTGTGTAAGCGCAGGTAGTGGTTCGTTTTTGCTTGAAATTGTGTGTGGCTTCTTCCAGTCAGATCTTGCCGACACAAGTTCTACCGCCATTTTGACTGTTGAGCGATCAACCATCTTGATCTCTCACATATCTGCAGGATCGTATCATATGACGACTTGGGTGTATAATACCGCAGCCGTATACTCAGCTGACAGGTGTCTCACTTGGTACCAGGAATCTGGTATCACGCATATATACCTGATGCTCGCGTATGATTAGTTTCCTTTGGAGTTAACCCCTTAAGAACTGGTCCCACGTATTTGGGGACAAACTACTTGGAATTAGTGTCGGGATCAGTTTTTCAGTTCTGCATGGGTTAAGAAACTCGAAAAATTACATTTTGGAGCTATTAATATTAAGAACCGGCGCACTTTCTCGTGATTTTACAGTTAAGAAACGAGAAGATTGGTAAATCCGCTGGTATAGTTTTTGGGCATGCCCTATTGCATGAAATGAGTCGAATCTCACCGTACAACTCTGGTGTGCTCTATACCCATACCCGGCTTGTGGGACCGCAGTGTGTTGGTCAATGAGATCTTTGACGCTTTTCTTGGATGTCATTAAATGTGTGCCCACAGAAGAGAGGCTATTGGCTTTGAGTGGTACATGGTTATCGAATGACAAGCTGGTATGATAGTTGAGGGAATTATATTGATTTGGTATTCGACTGATGGAGGAATTTCAGAGTCTTTCATTTTTGAGATTATATTGAGATTGGTACTGAAATCTGGAAGGCCAATCTACTATTTTTCCTATTTCATGCAGTTGAACCTACCATAGGGAAGGCTGTATGTTGATTACCGGAAAGAGGTTGGAGTAAGGCCAATATATTGTTTCACCTTGATTGAATTGGTTTGAGTCTGGGTTTTGGAGGATTTTGGTGTTTTCGAGTAGTCCCCACGTCAAATAAAATTCAAGTGAAGGAATGTATGCTATCTCGCATTACCGTCGCGATCTGTGTATCTATGGCGGGAGTAGGGGGCAAGGGGAGACCCTTGTCCGGGGGAACGGGATTCCTCGCGACCTCTGGCATTTATTTTCTTGGCTTAATTTTTATTTTGATGAGTAGGACTACTGTGATACTTTATAGGATTTGCATTAATTCCTCATGAAATAGAGGGAGATTTTTTGGATAAGGTTGAAGAGAGACTATGAAGCGCCTGGGGGCGTGTGCGGTCCATAGGAAATGTTTTCCGATTTGGAAGGTTTGGGTAGTACTTCGGGAATTGACAGTTTGATTTTTTTTGGTTCTTGGAAATTTGTGCTTTTGTTCAAAGTCAGTACTGACTGAGTGGTCTGGCAGGTAGTGCTATATAATTCCCTAGGGTGGGTCGGGAGTTGAAGTCTCGCCGAATTCGCAAGTTGATCTTTTCGAGCGTGCGCGCTGGAGACAATACGAATGATTATGATAGTGTGCCTGTAGACACCAGTAGCGTTTGGCGAGGGGAGGGCCCCGGAGATCACTGTACTAAGTCGACGAGATTCCACTGAATATCTTTTGACCAATTCCGCGGAAAATGCCGTTTTACCTGACTGAGTCCGAGAAGAATGCCGTTTTACCTGGCATTGGATTTCGAGAGTTATATGTGTTTGCAACAGAGAGGCTGGGGATTTGAGCATTTGAATACTGATTTTGAGGGTTTGAGTGTTGATTCAAGAATTTGATTTTTGGGTTACAGATTGGATTTTTGACTTTCTGAGTTTGATTCGAGTTGATCTTTTTATTGAGATGTATCAGCCCTGCGATGTCGTACATTTTCATGTACAGAGCTGAGGGGTATGTTGCTCATGCACAGGAGCAGGGGGGATATGAGTATGTTCGTGTATAATGAGTAGGGGGGATGTTGATTGTACTCAGATACACGACATATTAGATCCATGGTAGATTGGGGAGTTCCAAGCTGGAAAGGGATTCCGGCAGTAGGGTATTGGGATATCGGGGTAATGTGTGCCCACCAATGCCACTCGTCAGGTGCAACCCTACACTGCATGTGAGGCGAGTCAACTCGACAGCTCGGATGTAATATAGGAGGAGTTCCGTGTCATGTCTGGAGTCAGCCACGCGTTCCCGCGCCAGCTGCGCCTATACCTTTAGAGATCAATCAACAGCTCCCAGCAACAAAAAAGAAATATCGCATGCATCTCCGTCACTGGAACATAACCCCACGCCTGCTTTCACTATTGCCCTTCGCCAGTCTACAGCAAGAGAGATATAGCCACCCCCTTGAAAAGATGCCATCGTCTAAGCTGCATGCCTGTACCTGACTAGGCATTTGTTCTTCACGTATCCCTTGTAGCTGGGGAAGAGAAACCTGTTACAGTAGATTAATAGACGAGAGGCTGGATATCAGCAACCGTCCATATTTCCAACCTCCACCCCCATAAACACGTTATCCAAGCGTTTCTCCGACATCCACCGCTCCCGTTTATTCGCCCACCCAAGGTCGTAGGGACAGGCTATCTGGCAGAAGACGTAGATGCCACAAGATTAGCTACCGCCTCGGAAAAAAAAAAAAAATCCGGCCCCTGAGCGTCTTTCAGGCACCCATACCCTCCGTTTCATCTACCTACCCGAGGTCGTCGAGAAAGGAAACTATTCCGGAAGAGACGGGTGCATGAAAGTTCACTACGGTACACATGGAAAGAGAAGTCTTTACACACAAGCTTTAAGCTTCACACTCGACCGCTGATTTTCCCGCCTTCCAACGATAGAGCAAGAACTAGCGGCAAGTTATGTGCGAGATCGCCCCATCTTCTGTACCTTCGAGCCGGGTCTTAAGGGGCGAAAAGCGAACAAGCGGAAATATGAGGCGTGCCTCGAACCTCTTCTACCATATAGCCTTGCGGGGTGTACTCGCGCCCAATAAACCTACTCCTGCAAGTCAACAAAACAGGTCAAACGCTCAACACGGCAACTGCACCCCCCACTAATTCGGCAAGGACATGAAAGCAGCCAGCAGGACGTGCAGACCACAAAACACCTTGACGATGTTGCCTAAACCTCGATGATACGGCGTGTTTTGAAATATTTCGGAACAGAACCGGTCGGCGAAATCCCTTCACTCGCCAAAACCTTGAAAGTATCCAAACGGGCAAGAACGCTACAGTCGGAACCTGAACGAGCCTACCGTAGGCTCTACGGTAGATCAAATAAAACCAGCGTATTTCTTCCGTTACACCACACCACACCTTCATGGTTCCTCACTATAATCTCCGTCACGAGCGAACCACGGCAAAAAGGTTTGAAACAAGCACGGGCACAAACAACAATGGATGGCTTGCCCTTCGTATGGCGAAGCCCGAGCAAACAAAACATCTCCCCATCCCCGAAAAATTATTTTTGGCCAGGACGAACCATAAAAAAAAATCGGCCACCCAACACGAAAGCGACAGCGCACTGCTGTACTATCTATGGTTCTAGCTTGGTGTCCTCCGACTTTCATCGTCTGAGAAACTACGGCGCACTGTAACACCAACACACAATATTCGGTAATAGCTCCTGTTTTAAGGCAACGAAACACCTCAACAACCCCAGGTAAAAATGATATGCACTTACTTAAACGGGTGTTAATCATTATTAATAAGAGAAAGCGTGTTTCATTTACTCTAGCCAGGGCGCCCTATGATAAAAAAAATTCAAGCTGATTACATCTGTCTCCATAACACAGTAGCTCAATCCGTATTGTACTCCTTGATCTCCGAAACTCGAGAAATCCAATGTGCATATTTTACGACAACATCCAATAAAAAACAATGAAAAGCAACTGGAAGCATCTCAGTATCACTTGTTTCCTGTGTCCGATAAAACAGTCGTTTTGCTGCTCGTCAAGTAACGCGACCAATCCCGAGCACCTTGAACGGTGTCTGGCGAAACTGAACCACCGACAGCACCTTCCAACCCAACGCCTGGATCTTCGAAAAACATGTGTGTGCCTATGAGTCTCCCGCTCACGTGAACCCGCCGAATCTGTTAATACGGTCGTCTCATGGATCACGAACCTCACCTACTGTCAACGAAGAACACACAACATCTACTCCATCCTACGCCAACCGGACGGTTACCGCTTGGAAGGCGTCGAAACGCACGGCCATCATCACCCCTTCACGACTGTCACCAGCACCAGGAGGCCCAAAACACCTTGCCCGGACAAACACGACCTCGGCGACACGACACGACGCCTTCCTTTAGAAGACCATGCCCCGACGGTTTGTGCTCTTGATCGCAGTTCGCGTCCTGCCGACGACCAAGAGAGCAAACATGTTAGGGCCATGGCAATCAGGAACCAAGTTGTGCTTTGCGTCGCAAAGTCGTCGAAACCTACACCATTGGATTCAAACACGATGTCGGCGAGTATGTACTGTAAGCTATCGTCTTCGGGTTTTTGGCCGAGTCGACTATCATGTTGGCAATACGACGTTAACGATGCCATGTGTATTGCCTTTAAAGGATACAGCTAGAAAGTGAAGGGATACTGGGGGAGCAGAAGACAAATATAGATATATCAACTCCCGTCCCACTATCCGTCGGACTGGTCAAGGCACTAGAGCACCGTCCCCGGCACCACTCGCAGATCAAGGCTGTCCCGCCAATAACGCTCATACGCGAACAACCCATCACTCCGGGAACGCGACCAACCCTTGACATATAACTTGCAGCATACATACCTTGACTGAGAGGAGATGGTGCCCCTTGTGCAGTGGAGAGGTCGACGGCACGTAGTACTCTTCTTTGGCGCCTTGCCCTGGCGAGCGGGCGGGCGGTCGGCGGGGCTCGTCGATTGTCCGATGGCCTCCGAGGGAGCGGGGATGCCTTGCTTGCGAGATGGAGACCGGTCGTCGGGACCCGTGGAAGGTCCCGCAGCCCCCGAGGAGGCGACAACACTATTCTCTCGTGCGGGTGGGCAGTTAACGGAACCCAGAGATAGTCCCTGGTCTCCCGAAGAAGCGCCCATACCCTTCCTCCGAGAAGAGGGCCGGTTTGCGGGACCCGGGGAGGGTCCCTGGTCTTCCGAGGAGCCCACCATGCCCTTCTTGCGAGCGGACTGGCGGTAAGAGGGGGGCATAGACCTTCCCACACCTGGAGCACAAGCAACGGTGGGCTCCCTGCAGCGACAACGTATTCATTTATAAAAATAGGATCGGGAGAATATAGGGCAAAACAGAGATGGGTTGAGACGTAGGATGTAGGTGTCAATAACGCTGTTTAGGACGCCTAGTTTTTCAGGCACACATACAGGTGCGAGTGATGCTCTCAGCCGGTCGAACAAAGCTCACGTCGTCACCGTTAAAAACTTAAATCACCTGTGATGAAAGCAGAGATTGCGACAAAAACCCTAACTGCCACGTCACGTGCACCGAATAGTCTTACCCATCCCCGCATGTGATGTTCCCAGCCGCAATGCGCCCGGAACCTGTCCAAGGAACTGTCGACACCATGCCCGCTCTTGCGATAGCACCCACAACTACCACAGCGATCAGTGGAGCCAAACACGTCTACGCGAAGAACGACGGAACGTTTGACACACACTCGGTTGATATAGTTGTGCTGCTGTGTCTTGTACAAACAGCCAACAAACAGCAATTGATCACGCGACAATCACTATTCGCAGCACGCAGTGCCTCACCTGACGTTACTGAAGCCACGAACACCCGCTCGCTTTGCCTTCCCAACCGCTCCTCGTGGCCCCTTGTGTACGCCCGCTCTACACGCATCTGGCGCGGTCACCGGCGGGGTCATGGAGGCCGTCGCCGGGGTTTCTTCCGAGGCCAAAAGCGCGGAGGCCTTTGCCGCGGGACTGTCATCATCTTCGACCGCGACCGACGCCGCCAAGACCGCTGATAGAGTCGGAGAGACTTCGCTCGTGATGGGTGCGGACAACACGTTCGCGGCGTGCGCGCGCGACCGAAGGGCGACCTCTCCATCTTCGTTGCGGTGTGCGTTCTCGACAACCTCTCGTGCCTTGCAAATCGAAGCGTGGAGCTTGGGGTCTATCTCTTCCAATGATGGCGCTTGTTCAGCCTGTGCCGTTGCCGCCGCCGAACCAGCCACGCGAGATGCAAGCCTACATGCGAGAGCGTCATGCTTACGGGTTATGTCGTTCAGCTGATGGCGGATCAGATCGTTTTCGGCACTAACCTCGTTCCACTGACGGCGGATGAGATCGTTCTCGCAAGTAACCTCGCTCCGCTGGCGGTAGAGAAGATCATTCTCGGCACAAAGCTCGTTCCGCTGACGGCGGATCAGATCGTTTTCGTCATAAAGCTCGTTCCGCTGGCGGCGAAGCCGATCGTTCTGGAAGATAACTTCCTGCTCGTGTTCACCGAGGTCCCTGTTCTGCTCGGTGAGATCCAATAAGAGGTTCCGCTGCCGCTCGATTATGGACAACTGCGACAAAAACAGAAGCGGAAAACGATAAGACGTTGGGGCACATACATTGGTATTTTGTACATTAGTAGTAGTAGTAGTAGTCGACACATCCCGTCGTTGCGAACGTTAAAAACCAATGTGTTCTCGATTCCCGTTCTCGTTTTTTTTCGCAGTGGTCTATCATGGAACCCAAAAGAACATACTACCGGGGGATGCCCGACAGTAACAAGAACTTACGACGACACAAGGATCAATTTCTCTGCCGAACGCGAGACGAGATCACACTATCTCATATGACGTAAGTGCGGTCTTGGCTGATGGCGGAACAGACCGCTTTTCTCGTCAATTATCACTTGGCGTGTCGGAACAGGTTCTCAATATTGACCGTAGGAGGTTTGACGTGGTGCTCGATGACGGACCACTACCAGAGAATCTAAACCAGCAACCACGCAAACATCGGGGTCAGTACATGTATCCCTGGTACAAAGGTAGTCAACACATGCGGTCGGTTGAAAATACTACCAGACATACCGTACTCCGTTTGATGGTCCGACACCTGGCGGGTCTAACATGATCAACACCTCAACGAGGCCATGTATTTCCGTGCCACTCGCGCTACGCCGACCGCGCCCGCCGACATGAAAACAGTGGCCCAGTATTCTCGGAATGGAAAGGTTTTCTTTCAAACACGTTTCCAGTAGCCTAGCCAGACGAAGGAAAACAACCGCAGTACGTATACATCGTGAGTCTACGACCACAGAAACAAAGGAGCATTGCACTGCATGACAACACACAACGGTGAAACGACGTCTCTTACGCCGGAGCATAACCAAGTATTGAGCAGAACACCTAGCGCTGCAGCACTCGTGCATGGTTACTATAATGCTTCACCTATGTCAAAAGGTAGCACGTGAGGAAGATCGCATCAACGTGCTAGCAGAAAACACGTACAATACCGGTCGCTTACAGTACACCAGTACGTACATACCTGGTACTTGTAAGGAAACTCGCATGCTGATTCGTAGAGCAGCTGTGTATCATGTTGTAGCCGTTCGGTATTTTCTTGCTGGGCTCTATGCGATCGAATTCACTACTCTTAACTAAACAAATGCTTACACCATACACACAAGGTATATCGACAGGTTTTACCGTGCAAGCAGCAACGTGGCGGGGTGTGCAGACAGAAGGAGACTCTGCTTCCCATCGAGGTAACCTGTAGCTGATCTTGTACCTGAATAGAACTCGGTCGAAACGTTTTGACTGTCCGTTTGATAAGGCAAAGCATCCTACCACAGATCAGCTTGGGTTCGAGCAAGATATATCATTCGCCATCCATTACTTATGGTAAGGTCTCCCCTCAACAGACGGGAGTTTCGGTTTCTTGTTAGCCAACTGTGCGGTCGTGGCTAAAGGAGCACGCAACGAGGCGTCGGATCTAACGAAACTTCATCATGCTCATTATGTAAGCCATACATACGCTACACGAGGGTGGGGACCAAAGAATGGTACAGTAGGTGAAGGTGTGTGTCTCCGAGAGGTCATGCTTCTCACGCTCAAACGACAAGCGACGTGGCATGACATGGGCGTCCGGTTCACCGACCGGGGGGAATTAGACCGATCGTTCCAACTACTAGGTCCGGTAGTACAGCCGAAGCTTGTCTCTAAATGTATGTATATGCTACATGGCCACGCACCGCCTCGGGAAGGCTGTCGACGCTGAAGCCACGGTCAGCCTCTTGATTCAGAGCTTGGACAGCTTTGACGCTCATTCCTACGTCCCAACGACGACCGAACCCTTCTCCTTTCTTGTCCTCCTCGTGTTTCTCGTCTTGTTTGTCATGTTCCTTCTTACCATCCTCCTTACCGGTGCGCGACGCGTCTGACCCAGAAGAACTGGCCAAGCCTTCCCGCGAATCCCCCGCCGGAGAGGAGAGGGGGGGGGGCGCGGGATCCAATGCCGTCCTGTGTCTCGTTGTAGAGCACGGGTCGCTGATGTAAAGTATCATATTTGAGATGGAGAAACGTTTGAGGCGGTGCGCGTGTACGACGAGCAGCAGGAGAGGAGGGGGGGGTTGATGAGTTTGGGCTTGGACACGCTCATCAAGTAATAGCATTTCCTGCACCACTATCTTACTCCTGTATAGTACAGGAAGTAGTATATACCATGTAGAGCTCTGCTGTCGTCCACCACACTCATACAAAACAATCCCTTATTTTTCCAGTTCGAATTTCATAGGATGGAGCTTGTAGGTTGGGGTAGGATCTTAAGGATGTTTGTGGACATGTTTTGAGGCTGGTACTCTATGTATCATCTCTAAATACTGGAAGCACCACACAAATTCTGTTGAAATCCATAATTTTATCATAGAAAACAAGCCAGCGTTTGGCAAAGGTGATTCCGTCAAAAGCACATTATGGGGCAGACAAGGTAAAGCTAAGTTTTTCTTGGCATTTACAGACGCCGATCGGAGCCAACTCCGACAAGCTCTCTTACCTCCTTCTCATCGAGGATTAAAATATGCTACAGGCGATTTCCTAATCGAGATTCGCTTGTTCGATGAGAAGGAGAATCGGAGCTACTAGCATCTACCAGGTATTTTAGTATTTTTCAAGGGATACATTTCCGGCACAGCCGAAAATTACGCTACCCAAGGTTTTTTTGTTGGGACAGCTGTCGATCATACCAACTAAAATCGTATCAGCATGGGCAATCTCGACATATCGAAGATCCAAAGCAATAAGTCTTGGTAGAGGAGGCGCCTCCCCCCCTCAGTACCTACACCAGTAGTACTTTCTGATATCTTCTATTTCACAAGCCTTTCAAGCCCTGTTTGTTTTGTTGGCATTTTCGTGGAATTGACAACTAGAGGCGTTCTACGGTAGAGGTTCACCCTAAATTTCCTGAGGCTCCTCACTTTAGGAGCTCCATACTTCACCCGAAAACTGACTTCAGCAAAAATCGAAATGCATCCCGATGAATACTCCCATGGCCCAAGTATACAAAAAAACGTCTTTTTTTCGAAACAAAATTGGCATCCGACAATTTTGGGTTGAGGAGTCCCCGTCATCCAGAGAACATTTTTGCGGAAATTTGCTGCCTCTACCGTAGAACGCGCCACTATACGATGCTGTCCAGCTGTAATCACGAGGCTGTACTTGCCGGCGTTTTCTCAACTTAGTTTTGCGATTTTTGATCTGAAAAATTGTGTAGACCTTCCTCAGATAAAACAAAACAATCGCAATTGGCATTTTTAGTTCTGTTCGGGGGGGGGGTAATTTATGGCCGTTTCAATAAAATCCCTGTCGGCATTTCGGCGAAACATCACAGGACAAACAAGTCAAAACAAAAAACACGTGACGTGTAGACGAGAGCGATGTGAAACAATACAGTGGTAATTTGAGTTGGGATATCAGGTTTTATGCCGCCCATCGTAGTATTACGGAGGTCCATAGTTAATAGGACCTATAGTATACATAAAACCTATATATTTATCTATTTTTACTGACAAAATTTGGTCCCATTAACTATGGACCCCCGAAATAGATTAATTTTGTATTGCGGATAGTATAAACAAAATATTTCTTGATAGACAACAAATTACCCAATAGTGAGAATAGTGACCTCTTCGTCATGCTTCGAAGAATGTTCACACCGAAAATCAACGTCCTCCACGCTGCAGATTTCTTCGGACTTTCGTATTGACTTCAGTATCGAGATATCCGGGATTTACTTGACATGACTTTTCACCACGAAAACAAGTCTGATTCGAAACTTACATCGTCTGCGAATGCGCGTCAGGCTCAAACCACTGCCGCAAACGTTGAGTCCTAACATTTTCATAAGGGTGCAATAATTATGATCGAGTGAGAATATGTGTTACGGCTGGACCAGCTCGCACTCAATATATATACCTGGTATGTTCCTTAACGGTAAGTTTCGGCTCTAAAGGAAATTTAGAGGATATGAACTACCTGGTACTTTCGACCACCATTCCGATCGAAAAGGCAATTATATTTATGGAAATCGATCGTAGCTACTCTTCTCTTGCACAGACGTCAATGCAAGCACGACACGTGGTTCTAAGGTGCAAGCAGCAGCGTGGGGTGTGCAGACAGAAGAGAAATATGTGCCTTCAATCGAGGTAAATTGTGTCTGGCCCTGTACTTGAATTGAACTCGGTCGAAACGGTTTGACTGTCACTTTGTCAAGGCGAAATATTCTACAGTAGGTCAGCTTGGGTTCCAGCAAGATGTATCATTCGCCATCCATTACTTTTTTTTAGGCCTCCCCTCAACAGACGGGAGCTTCGGTTTCTTGTTGAGCAACTGTTTTGCAAAGCGCTCGTGGCTAAAGGAGCACGCAACGAGGCGTCGGATCTAACGAAACTTCATCATTCTCATTATGTAACCCATACATACGCTACACGAGGGTGGGGACCAAAGAAAGGTACAGCAGGTGAAGGTGTATTGCTGGGAGGTCACGCTTCTCACGCTCAAACAAGGAACGACATGGCATGACATGGGCGCCCGGCTCACCGACCGGGGGGATTTAACCCTATCGTTCCAACTGCTAGGTACGGTAGCATGGCCACGCACCACCTCGGGAAAGTTGTCGACGTTGAATCCACGGCCAGCCTCTTGACACAAAGCTTGGACAGCTTTGGTGCTCGTTCCTACATCCAAACGACGACCGGACCCTTCTCCTTTCTTGTCCTCCTCGTGTTTCTCATCTCCTTTGGCATGTTCCTTCTTACCGTCCTCCTTGCCCTCCTCGTGTTTCTCAACTTCTTTGCCATGTTCTTTCTTACCATCCTCCTTGCCGGTGCGCAACGCGTCTGGCCCAGAAGAACCGGGCAGGCTTTCTCGGCAATCCCCTGCTGGAGAGGAGAGGTGAGAGGCGCGGCGTCCATTGCCGCCCGGTGTCTCGTTGTAGAGCACGAACCGCTGATGTAAAGTATCATTATTGGGATGGAGAAACGTGTGGGGCGGTGTGCGTGTACGAGGAGCAGCAGAAGAGGAGGGGGGGGTTGATGAGTTTGGGCTTGGACACACTCATGAAGTAGTAGCATTTCCTACACCATTATCGTACTCCTGTATAGTACAGTAAGTAGCATAAACCATATAGAGCTCTGCTGTCGTTTACCACACTCATACAAAACAAACCAATATTTTTCCAGTTTGAATTTCTTATGGGTGGGGCTTGGAGGTTGGAGTAGGATCTTAAGGATAATTGTGGGCATGTGTTTAGGCTGGTATTCCATATCCCCTCTCTAACTACTGGAAGCACCACACAAATTCTGATGAACTCTATAATTATATCATAGATAACAACCGAGTGTTTGGCAAAGGCGATTCCGTCAAAAGCACTAATCGATTTGCTCGGCTTTTACAGACGACGATCGAAGCCAACTCCAGCAAACTGTCTTACTTTCGTATCGTCAAGGATGACAATATTTTACAGGCAATTTTCTTAATCAAGAATTGTTTGTTCTGTAAGAAGGACAACCGGAGCTACTAGCATCTACCAAGTATTTTGGTATGTTTTCAAGAGATGCATTTCCATCACAGCCGAAACTTACGCTACATAGGGTCTTGTTTTGTGACAGCTGTCGATCACACCAACTAAAATCGTATCAGCATGGATGGGCAGTCTCGACATATCGAAGACCCAAAGCAGTAAGCGTTGATAGAGGAGGCGCCTCCCCCCTTGATACCTGCAGTAGAACTTCGTGAATATCCTCTGTTTTACTAGCCTTTCAAGGCCGATTTGGTTTTGTTGACATTGTAGTGGAATTGATACTTTTACGACCTCGTCCAGCTGTAATCACGACGCTCTACTTGCCGGCATTTTCCCAACTCAGTTTTGCGATTCTCGATCTGAATAATTGTGTAGACCTTCTCCAGATAAAAGCAAAACATACGCAGTTGGAATTTTTTGGTTTCTTCAGGGGGAGGGGGAGGAGGGGGTACTCGATAGGAGAGATGTACTCGGTATCATGCATGGCCGTAGTCGTAATAACCATAGGCCCTCGCATCCCTAACATGCCGGAACGGAGTATGTCGGGGTTTGATTAACCAGGCAGATATGGCTTGCACCGAGCGCGAAGCGCCGTGGGGGGCGGGGGGGTGGAGGTACTCATTATCATGCATGGCCGTAGTCGTATGACCATAGACCCTCGCATCCCCGCAATGCCGGTACGGAGCGCGTCGGGTTTTCACCGACCAGACAGACATTCCTTGAACGAAGCACGAAGCGCCGTGATGTGTTGGGCGAGTCGCATGAAGTTTGAGCAGTATCCTACCAGGAACCGCTTGTGAGGCGGACTTGCATATGGATGACAGCTTCAATGAGTAAATTCAATTTCCGGTGTAGCCACTTCCAGAGACAGCAATGGGAGTACTATGTAACTGTTTCTTGGGTGCCGGACCATAAATACTACGTGCGTGATACGATAATTCCCCTTGTGCGGAGGGAAGGTTCTCCCCGCACAAAAAATGATCTAACTCGACCACCAGCTGTGACTGACTGCAAAAATAACGAAAGGAAAAAAAGGGGTACCCTGGTTGTCCAGCTCAAGTAGTGAGCAGCATGTTTTACAGTGTCGTTGCGAACCGACGCCAACCCAACCTATATATAATGTACTAGTAGGGGGGGGGGGGGGGTGTACCCATTATCATGCATGGCCGTAGTCGTATGACCACAGACCCTCGCATCCCTACAATGCCGGGGCGGAGCATGTCGGGTTTTGACCGACCAGGCAGACATTGCTTGCACCAAGCGCGAAGCGCCGTGAGATGTTTGGCGAGTCGCATGAAGGGTGAGCTGCATCCTACTAGGAACCGCTTTAGAGGCGTATTCTCTTGCATACCAGGTATGGATGACAGCATCAATGAATTGATGTAATGTCTGGTGTGGCCACTTCCAGAGACAGCAATAGGTTTACTATGTAACTGACTCGTGGGTGCCTTACGATATTCACACTACGTGATGCGATCATCCCCCTTGCGCGGAGGGAAGGTTCTCCCCGCACAAAAATGATCTAACTCGACCGCCAGCCGTGGTAACCGCCCAAAAAAAGAAGAAAAACGGCACCCTGGCTGTCTATTAATAGCTCACGCAGTGAGAGGCGTGTTTTACAGCGTTATCGCCAACCGACGCCAACCCAACCTATATATACTAGGTACATAATACAGGGGGGGGGGGGAATTTATGGCCATTTCGAAAAAACCCTGTCGGCATTCTGTCAAAGATTAGAACAAAGTATCAACAGGACCAACACGTCGAAACCAAAAGAATAAACACAACGTGTAGACGACAGCGATGCCAATCGTTCGTAAAAACTTCAAACAAACAAAATGATGAATCGAATTGAGATATCAGGGCTTTGTGCCGCCCATCATATTAATAGTAGCATATTTTTCTATTGCGGATAGTGTATGCGTGACATTTTTTTTTATACACAACGAATTACCCAATAGTGAGGATGTCGATCGTCTGCAATTTTTTTCGGACTTTCGTAATGAGTTCAATATCGAGATATCTGGCATTTACTTGACATGGCTTTGCTCCACGAAAACAACTTTGATTCGAAAAATTATATCGTTTGAAAATGCGCTGCGAAATCGAACACACTGCTGCGAAATTTGGAGAAATAACATTTACAAACGGGTGCGAAAATTCTGAACGAGTGATAATATGTTTCACTACAGTATTATTTCACGCTGCCAACGATCACTCAAAGTAAGTATTGGATTGGATGAGGCCTCCTGCTCCTGAGCAGGAGGGCCTCGCCCGGGATAAACCCCGCGGTGAGTGCGCTCTCAGCGCGGCGCCCATCCCTGGGATTGAAATGACCGTGTTGAAACAAATACTACTAAGCCTGCAGGGTGGATGGGAAGATCTGTATTTTTCCTGTGCCTGTCACCCTGTTCTCGCAGGGTAGGCTAGGCTTCGACAGACTGGTCGCTTCGTGCGTTCTAACTCTGAGTAAATCCAACAAATCCTGGATTCATATCGTTGTATCAAAGATTGGTTCCTTGGATTGGGTCACGATTCTACTACAGTATTATTTCACGCTGCCAACGATCATTCAAAGTAAGTATTGGACTGGATGAGGCCTCCTGCCCCGGTCGGTGGTCCTACCCAAACTTCTGTTTCTTTGTTCGTGATTACCCACCTACCGGGCGCTGTGTCGTCTCACCCAAACTTGCTTCGTACTGGTAGATTTTAGCCGTGCGTGGGCGCGCACGCAGAGGAAACTGGCTGGACCAGCTCGCACTTAATACCTATATTTTCCTCGACCTTAATGTTCGGCGGCAAGGAAAACTCACAGAATGATAAATACTTTCGACTACCATTCTCATCAAAAAGGCAGTTGGAGTTAGGAAAATAATCGGCGGTATATGCTCTTCTCTTGCACGTACCCCAATGCAAGCATGATGAGGGGTGGCGTGGAGCTATTAAAAAAAAATCGCGCAAGAGACAGACTACAGCGTGCGGTGGTATGCTGTGTGTGGTGTTTGCCTGACTCTATATTGAAACGCATCTTGACCTTTTGGTCTGCGCCGAGACAGCAGTGAAGCCCCAGCACGAGAGAGTAGAACCCCTACCCAGTCAACAAATGTGTGGGGATGATCTTCTAAGTCGCGCACGCAGTTTTTAGTGTTACTAGTGGTAAGTGGTAAGCTCTGCTGCTGCAAGCTAAACACTTCTCTGTTACCTTTTCCCCCAATAGGTTACTACCGGGATGCCGACAGGTCAAGAATGCAGGATACCCAGGTAACCTTGGAAGTTGGGGGTTGTCGGTACCCAGTACCCTCGCCCGAACCTCTCGTGGAAACGTTAATCTAAAAATAAAACCATGAATAGCTTGTGTTGAGGAACTACTGTAATGTGAATGTTTTTGAGTTGTTGTTGAGTCGTTGAGAATGTTGATTTGATTTGATTACGTATGATTTGATCTTTTTCGTAACCTTCTATGCGCTCCCCTCCGTTTCTGTTGACTCTCGTATGTGCAAGCAGTACAATGTATCTGGTGCATACTTACGCTGATTTATGTGTGTATGCTTTTCTCAGAGGTCTGATGTGTACCAGGTATGATATGCTTCAGTTAGAATGGAAGTTATGTTTGCTTCTGTTTCTCTAATAAGACAAACTATTGTGGGCAATTATTTCTGAGCTCTCAGAACTAGGGTTTAGGCCGAATATACATATTTCACTCGGCAGGAAAGCCAAAAACACCGATAGACTCCTCAAAATGCTCCCCGTAATTTTTTGCGAGCTTTCAGGAACAATTTCCCGTTTCTCCAGAGTCCTACTTTAATTTTGGGGCAGCCAATGACTTTTCTCTGGAGGGTCAGAAATAAGGTTGTTAGTCAGAACTGGGGCCAGAAATAGCTTCGAGGATTTTTCATGAAAAATCACGATGTCCTCAGAAGTGGAAATATGGACGAACAGTCCAACTACGACTCCGGAGAAACGGAAAAGTGCTCGAGAAAGCACTCGGAAAACTAAGGAGAGCATCCTGAGGAGTCTACCGGTGTTTTTGACAGTCCCGTCGAGTAAATCGCGGGTTTTCGGCAAAAATGGTAAGTGTGCTTCCACGCTACAGTTTTTGGAGCCTGTCTTGTGACCATGGACTGTTTAGCATGTTTAGCGATGAGTTGAGGTCAGAACAACACGACGGACCCCAGAATGTTGAGCCTCTTCCGTCCCCTTACAGCATCAAGTAATCAAGCGATAGCAGGCGGCGCAGCAACTATGCCAACCATCGCCGATGACAGCCGAATCGTCGTGATATAAGTGGACACTAATAATAGTGGGTGGTGGAGCGGATTTGATGCGGCAGACGGAATGGTAGCTGCTGCTGTTCTCGATACAATAACAGCAGTATATTTCCAATCTCCTCGCATCATCGCGTCTCACCATTCCGTCCCATTGCTGCTTTACTTCATACCATCATTCACCTCTCGTCGAAGATGGGGGGGCAAGGAGATTCATTGCAGTGCTGAGACGCTCGATGGCCCGATGCTGAAGATAAACGCGAGGACCCCGAATATGTTGACTGTCGTATGGCGGGCGTCGTTTCTAAAGGAAAGTGGTTGGTAGATCGGCATAAAGCTATTAATAATAAGGGTATCCTCCAAAATCATGGCAACATACCCCAATTGTCGGAACCAACCATAGGGCGGGTCAACCTCTATGGACGAGTAGTGTCCTGGGTCGGATATTACTCACGTATGGGGCGAGCGTACAAGCAGTACATACAGCAGTAGTTGCATGGTCAAGAAGCAATAGAGAGGGCCCTTGGGCACCCGCGGTATACCCTGATCTGATTAAGAAGGGGCTCCGTTAGGCCTTGGGGTCGCCTCGCAAAAAACACATGTTCGTTTAACCGACGAGATAGCTTCCGGCATCACGATTTGCATCCTTTGGTTTAATTCCTGTGTTGGAAGTCTCAATTTCAAGGGTTCTAGAAAAAGGTTGTCATGTGTCACACGCATGCACACAGACAACCCAACGAGGAGCATAAACCAATATGCTGGGATAAGCGTCATCATAGCACAGACGGTTTAATGTGAAGAAAACAACAACAGACGTACTGACGGGATGCAAGGAGGAAATGCGAATGGGAAATGAGAGATACTACTGTTAATAGCGTTGATGTCACAGGTTCGATTATCCGTGATGTATGTACGAAATACTTGGAGCTTTTTCTTATCGCGAGACACCAACTACAGAGCGCGCTTAGCACAATTCGACGCGAGTCGACGGGGGAAGAAGATGCTGAAGCTTTTTCGCGACGAATTGCAAAGCGCATCTTTGTATCGGGGGAGGGGGGCTGTGAAGTGACCCCGGATCTGAGCAACGACTGAGGAAAGAGCAGGACAACGACGGGCGAAATACAGCCAGTAATACGGAGCTCTAAAATGTGCACCGTGCTGATGTCCTGTCTGAAAGGTCGACACTACAGTACAACAGTAACATGTAACATTGAATGTCCAGGATCGCGGAGAGGGGCGAGTTTCCTTCTCCGGCAGTCGAATAGTAGCTGAACAGACGCTCACTACTGTTATGCGTGTGTTTGCGTCCATCTTGAGCTCTTGAGGCCCTCCCAATTTTTAATGAATAAATCTACTACTGTAGCTATTACTGTTGTCTGCGAGAAGGAAGAAATGCAGCCGAAGCATGGACACGATGTATATATCAGCATCGTACGAAACGGTCTCGGTAGACTACGGTTCTTCGGTGGTACGGTATGATTTGGCTTGGTTTGGTTGGGTTCGTTTCGGTTGTGAAGTCGAGAAACCGAAACGAGCCGAACCGTAGGAATGTCGAGACGACGGTAAGAATGCTAAGCGGCGGCTCCGAACCGAACGGGGCCGATTTACCTTAGCAATACTACAGCAGTAGCTGCAGTACATCTCGAAAGCACGGAACCGAATCAGACCTAACCGTAGGATTCTTCGATGGCGATATCTGACTCGAACCGGTCAGTGGGAGTCGCAGCAGAACTGAACCGGATCCGTTAGATGAAGCAAGGTGTGCTTCAAAAATGTGTACTGCTGTAATGACGTACGGCTGGGGTATACCTGGTATGTTTTAAAGCACATAAAGTTTCCGCCGTTCTGCGCCGACGAAAACGTACAAAGAGGCCGCAGTTTTCCGTTCGTTTTGTAACTATTTTACAGCACAGTTAGTAGTTCCGCTCTGCTGTCCAGAAACATGCATCTAACTCTAACTGCAAGTAATTTATCCCCGAAACGGGAGTTCAGTCCTGAAGGGAATAATCGTCTCGGCTGAGTATCGTTCAGTAAGAAGGATGATGCTTCGTGATAAATCAAACATCCGCAGCATGCTACGTAGCACTCAGTCGGTCAGGTAATGTCAATACGACAATATTCGCCCGTAACACTATACTACTGTTGTAGTGGTTCTGGTTCCGATTCTTGCAGAGCGTGGGACGAAGGAAGAGCATCACAGCTATATTGTCGCTTGATTCCAGGGAGTGTTTTTCAGGGCAGGACATATGTGTGTTTTCCACTCAAAGCCGTTATTGCTACCCAACGATACGGGAGCACATCTCTGGTAGTGCATTATCCCAGGGGACCCACCGAGAATCCCGCCATAAATCAAATATCGGCAGCATGCTATTACGGGGGAAAATAGCAAGGCTTTTCGCGGGTCACGGGGTGTTCAAAATGTCAAGGGTCGGGTCGGGTCGGGTCAGGAAGTGTTCAAAATCTCACGGGTCGGGTCGGGTCGGGTCGGGTCAAGAGGTTTTCAAATTTCACGGGTCGGGTCGGGTCGGGTCAAGAGTTTTTCAAATCTCACGGGTCGGGTCGGGTCGGGTCAAGACGTGATGAAAAGCTCACGGGTCGGGTCAGGTCATGACCCGCGAGAAAAGGGTCACTCGCGGATCGGGTCAGCGTGACCCGCGAGTTATTTTCTGCTGACCCGCGGGTCGGACCCGCGCATCCGGCCCGCGCGTCCGACACTCAAACACTTCCCGCTCTCTTACCCAAAGGCTTTTCTCGTATACATACTCAATAATACTCCTTTGGTATCTTATTCAGACATCAAAACACTGCCAAATCCATATACGCAGGCCCGCATCCATTTATACCCACTACAGCCAGGCCACATATCGCTTGTGGGCACAAAAATGAATATTAAATTGTTTTTGAAGTGTCGACCCACGGGCCGGATCCGCAGGTCGGACCTGCGGGTCAACATAAATGGTCTCGCGGGTCAAGGTGACCCGACCAGCATGAAACCCGTGTCTCACGGGTCAATCTGAAGGTGGCGGGTCAGGTCGGGTCGGGTCAGGAGGTTTTGAAATCTCGCAGGTCGGGTCGGGTCGGGTCAGGATATTTTCAAATCTCACGGGTCGGGTCGGGTCGGATCAACAACTTTTTAAATCTCGCGGGTCGGGTCGGGTCAGCTGACCCGACCCGACCCGACCCGACCCGTGAGATTTGACCTGACCTGCGAAAAGCCCTGAAAAATAGTAAATAGGACCCACGGTACCCACAAAAACCTATATATTTCCCTATTTATGCGAACAATATTTTGTTCTATTTACTATGGTTCCCCGTAATACGTACGTAGCACTCAGTCGGCCAGCTAATGTCGACATGAAATACTAGTTCGCAGCACTGCTGCTGTACTATTAATAGTAGTGCTTCTGAATATCTGCAAAAGCGTGGGATAAAGCAAGAGCACAACATCAACGATGTCGCTTGATCCCAGGGAGTATGGTTCAGGGCAGGGCATGTGTGTGTTGTCCACTTGAAACCGTTGTTGCTACCCATCGGTATGGGAGCACATACCTGGTAGTGCATTGTGCCAGGGGTCCCACCGAGAATCCCGCTACAAGAGTACAAACACATCTGACCTCGTCACCAAGACTACTGCTGTAAATGAAATCCGGAGATTCTAGGGTTTGCTACATATGCGAAGGAAGCACTGGATAGATCACACCTCCCACTCCAAAGTCGAGCATGACTACGCCGCTATTTCTCAAGCATCGACATTCATGTAGCACCATCTTCAGATACCGGGTGTGCTGGATGTCGGCTGGTGGGAAGGACGGCATAATCTGAAGAACACACACACGTATTTCTAAAGCAAGGCTAGCCTCGTGCTCTTGTTGTTGGCGAACTTGTTGCACAGCAGGGCGGTGCTGTATCATATAGCAACACGAAAAGGGACGTCGGATCTGATCAAACCTGGTTTTAGGGCCATGCGATAGCTACAACAGTAGTACGAGGGCGTGGAAACCAAACCAGGCGGAAATCGATAGGAGGTCAACTTCATCACGGCCAACACGCAAAACACACCCTTACTGTTGGACCATGTTTTGGGATCCACGTCCGGAGTCATGTGCACCAACCGTTTTACTACCGTGGCATACATCAGCGCGGCTGTAGTGCCTACTACAGGTACTGTAGGCATGCATGCCTATACCCATCAACCTGCGCTGCCGCTGCTATTATTTTCGTTCGTATACGCTGCCCCAGACGTTTCGCCCGAAGGATGATCTCGTTGTCTAAGGGTCCATTGAATTCAGAGACACAAGCAACGGCGGTGGCTTGAGCACCCCCACCATTCCTCTTCGGACGAGTGTTCGCGGGATGTTTTGGCCGGTTCCTCGGGCCCAGACGTGGCGCGCGCATAGTCGTTCATGGTCAACACAAACCCAAAGAAGGAGCGCGAGCAGAAGGGGCACTGTACGCGAAAAGAGCAATGAAAAATAGAGAAAAGGACATTGGAGGGAGGTTCGGTCTGCGTTTTAGCCACAACGCAAGGCTTCGAGCTGTTCAACCTCCGGGCCGAACTTCTGGCTCTCTGTGTACGCACGACTGTTTTCCGGAGGAGCCCGCAACTCCTCTGGAAGACACTCGGGGGTACCAGCAGAGACGGTAGCCCGGCCCAGGGATTGAACCGCTCGAAGCATTGCATTGTGGTCGAAGCGCGGACTAAACATTCCCCCAAACTCCTTCTCTCTATATTTTTATTCTCTCTCGTACCTTGCCTGCTCGCCCTCCTTCTTCGGATCCGTGTTGCCCATGAAAGGCTGTACAGGCGCCGCGTCTGGCCCGCGCCTCTGGCCCCGTCCCGGGAACACTCTCCCTCAGAGGAATGGGGGGGGGTGCTCGAGCCACTGCCGTTGTTAGTGTCGCTGAGTTCAAGGGACCAGTAAACGAACGAGATTACCCTGCAGGTGGAACGTTTGGGGCAGCGTACACGAACGAGACTAATAGTAGTGGCAGAGCAGTGGATGGGTACTAAATAGTTGTGGCGTTTGACTTGATATAAAAATGTTTTCGGCGCAGAGGATGGGCGCGCGCTTTTAGCTGGCTTACAGGGAGCGACCGAGCTCAGCTCTGAAAAGGTTCCTTGTTTTTGTCGGCATCTCTGCCCCCGTCGCAAATGGGGGCGAGTTGCGCTCTGCAAATATAACGCGCAAGGGGCACGGACTATGTATAAACACCACCACAGACGTGCGATATGCGGTGATTTGTGGGCGCGAAAAAAACGATTGAGCTAACTATTGATCTGACCTTTGGATCACAGCGCCACGACGACAGTGTCACCCCTCTGGACGCTGGACACTGCTACCATCATTTCCCCCGCGCAGTAGTCGATTGCGGTGTGGCTGTCCGGACTTAAGGATGCGCAAGTGGGCGTAGCAAGTGGTTATCAAGACTCGCGCCCAAACCCCTGGGAAAACGCGAGAGGCTAACAAGAAAAATGAAAAATCTACCCACGGGCACTTGAGACAATGACTACTATAGGAAGCAACCCAGTCCGGCTCTCACATCTTCCTCCGCTCGAGCGCTGGACATGGTTGTCGTGGTCGTTGCACTGCTGCCGCTTGATCACTTGAAGATATTATGGAGGGAAAGGAATGGCCCAAACGTGTGGCTCCCGCGTGTTTCTGTTCTCTACAGTAGAAGCAAGTGGTTGAAGGGTCTCCGAAACAAGATGATGGCATTATTTAAATAATGGCATCATATCCCCCACCCAAACTCCAAGAACTACTGCTGTATTCAAACGTGCACCATCCACAGCCTGGTAGGAGAATGATCCCAGCGTGGTTTAGCGTGTGTAGGCAGTAAATAGCTGCGTGATCATGGGGCTGCCCCCGCTCCGCTGCCGTGTATCCTGGCCTGGGTAAGAATGGCCTGCGTCCTGCCTCGGCGTCGGCTCTTCAAGGAAGGCACTATTAATAGTCCAAGTGACGCTGAGGTACGAACCACATTCATTCCCGGAGTCAAATTTTTCACTTTTAGTTCTTCCTCGGTCCTGCCGGAAATGGAAATATCAAATCTCCAGCGGTCCTGTGCCACACCGCACCAACAACAACACCACTTCCAAAACAATACCGTACGTACCACACTGCTGTTTTGGCCGAGATTCCAAAGACCATCTATTTTCATATTGACCATTTTAGAACTGCACTACTCGTATACAGAAAAAAAACTTTTGGGTCTACTGTACTGCCACGTGCTTTGTTCTCACGTCGGGAGTGCAGTCCAAATCAAATCAGAGTGGTTTATCAAACTACTATTATAACTGCTGTAGTTCAATAGGAACATCCAGAACACCAAAGCAAGTATTGATCTGGTATGATGGTATTACGGGGGACCATAGTAAATAGGACCTACGGTACACACAACAAATTATATATTTCTCTATCTCTACCGACAATACGTGGTCCTATTTAATATGGTCCCCCGCAATAGGATATCATGATAGATACCACGGTATGAAGATAGGGTGGTAGAAATGAGCTGATGGACACTACGCACATGGAGTTGTCACAAGCTACCAAGCGCGAGCCTTGGCCAAACTAAAAAATCAACGTCTGGGTGGAGTTGTTCGTTGTTGGGGGGATCGAGGAATCGGCAGCAGCATCGTGGGGCGAAATCATGAAGACTCAAGGACCGTAGATGGTTGGCGATTACGGGCGATAACTCCGGCGTGTGGATTTGTTACAAAAAAAAATGTACCAGGTATACCAGTACCTGGTAATAAAACGCCGGTATAACGAAGATCATTGGGGAGATGGGGGTCTCATCAGCTGGGCAGTGGGAAATAGACGCTAACTTCAGCAGCATAACAGCAGTGCGGACTCGAGTATGGCGCTGATGGGCACGTTCCCACTGTTTTCTCATGAGACCTTCGCAACTGCTATGAATACAGTACTACGTACGGTACCTGGAGCAGTGCTTAATTTTGAAGAAATAAAACAAAAAACGAAAACACTCCTCGCCTGAGCTGTGAGGCAATTAAGGTGGAGGATTTCATCGAGTCTTACCTCACCTCTGCAAGCTGGGGGTTTTACTTTCTTCACGCGTGCTACGGATTGGATAGACTGGATATGGCCTCGTGAAGGGTTAATATACTGGTTTAATAGAGTCGGTGACTCCCCGGGGCGATATATACTCTCTGTAGCACAGGGAAGGTCAACACAACAGGTAGGTCCTTCGGGCGATTTTTGCAAAGACGGCCAGCCTATATACGTAGTCAACAATGCCTGATTCCTGGGTAACGTACGTATATATGTGTACTTTAACTGACTGTTGCAACAGTCGACGATCAACCCCAATCGTGCATCGGGAAGAACACGACGTGAATACAGTAGTAGTACAGTATCACACAAACAAGACAAAAGATTGCGGTGCCTCGTTCCATCGTCGTCATCATCATCATCATCACGCACGAACTGCAATTATCCGCAACGTAGACACGATGGAGCTGCCCGTGCTATCTATCCCTCTTAGGACTGCCGTCTTTCCAAGTATTATTAATAGTTTGTCGCCGAAAAGAGACTGCGGTCCTAAAGTTGGAGTATAGATTCCCCTTTATACTTCGTATGTGGATAGTACCATCGGAACAAAACAAGCGCTGCACAATGCCACATGCCAGATGGAATAATAAAAGTGCCAGACGTACAGTCACCTATCAACACCAGGAACCATGTTGAACCGATCGCCCGTACAAGCGCCCTCATCAGACGTCGATAGGAAGCCCTCGGGAATTAGTTTGGGATCTACAGGAAAACGCAGGAAGAAAAATGTACGTTAGGTGCTGCTTTCCCTCGCCCGACCAACTACTGTAGTTCGGAGCTCTTTGTTTGGGTATTGCTTTCCGGTATTAATAGTTGCCCGACCAAGTACTTCGGGGCTCTTTGCACTAGACCAGCAAGAGGCATAAATTAAATCACGACGGAAACGAAGAGAATAAAAAAAAAAAATCAAAAACTGCTGTTGTGGTCTGCTGTTGCTCACCAGTATAGTAGTCATTTTTTCAGTAGCGGTAGCAGCAAAGGTGTAGCAGTAGCAACAGCAGTGAAGGCGTAGCAGTCGCAGTAGCAATAGCAGTGGCCACAGCAGTAGCAGTAGCAGTTTATGGCAGCAGCAGAGATCCGAAGGTAGTAGCAGTAGCAGTAGCAGCGGAGTAGTACCAGAAGTATAGCAGTAGCAGTAGAGTAGCAATTAAATAGTTATAGCATTACTATTAGTAATAGTATTGGCGGTAGAAGCAGCAGTAACAGTTGCCGTAGAAATAGGAGTAGGCGTCGGAGTAAGAGTTGTATCCGTAGCGGTAGCGGTAGCAGTAGCAGTATGCCAGGTAAGAAATGCGACCACTCTGGGAAAGTCTTCACCATGTTACAGCAGTATCGCAAACATCGATCACTATACCTTTGGTAAAGGTGAAAGTCACATAAAATCTTACTGCGCCCTCCACCCGTACGCGCTTTTGCAGACCGGTCACCAACGCAAGCACCGACCCAGCGGCAAGGGCGGGTGGTAGGTCATCAGCTTCCTCTGGATGGAAAAAGTGCTCGCCGATGCATGCAGGATCTGGCAGCCTGTCAACTGGTCTGCCCGTTCACTTTGTTTCTGGACAAAGCACGCTACTGCTTGCTGCGTCGTGTTTGCGTTGAGCGATTGGTGATTGGGCTGATGATTATCTCGATTCACAACAGCAGTGTCGTTGCTGACATTGGAGCATGCAGACGAGATGAAACAGGTTCCTGCACCTACCTGTACTGGTTTTTCTCGTGTCAGGCGCGTCGGGTTGCAAAAAAAACACTGAGGATGAATTCCGGTGCTTGCTCTACTCTGGGGTTAGAAGTGTGAGTGTTCCGCTCGTTCAAACGGTTACGCTTTGGTCCACTTTGGATTCGGACATTCGTGGCGGGAGTGCTCTTGGGGGACTGTCTTTTCTTTTGTTTGCGGCTGGAGTTTGATGGCGTTTTGTCTGGCGGCGTTTTTGTACACATAAGTGGCATAGACTATACGTATATACCCGACCAACCCTCCGATACGATTTTAGGCAGCAGGGGGGCGGAGACAAACATGGTACGCAAACGACGTGATCCTCTTGGAGAGGCGGGGGGTGGGAGGAGGACTGATGGACGGGGGCTTTGTAGTTTGTATGGGCGTGTTTCGTATGGTGAGGTTTCCCGATAGTTTTTATCGATAGGCGGGTGTGTAGCCGCTCGTATTAGCTCTTTCAAAACTTGAGCTTTGAGGGAAAAACTGACGACAAAAAATGACGAGTACAACATCAGTCATTGCTTGGTTGGGGAATGATAATTTTCGTGTCCGAACTACTCTGTACTCGTACTAGGTACCGTGTAGGAGTACAACGTAAGATGTCGTACGGCACGGCCGCAGCAAGGTCCTACCCACCATGCTGTTTGCTGCGTGCTGACACTGCGGTTGATCATAGAAGATGGTTATGAGCCCAAATATTATATAGTTGTCTGGGCTCCCAAAAGGCTACTACCAATCAGTACTACAGTAGTAATGCGGTTAGGGTCACGGTTTCAGAGCTGCAGATGTATGTTCGAGAGAAAAAACTGGTTGAAGAGAAGGTCAACCGGGTTACCAGGTATACGGAAAGTTACACCTGGTATGCAATACCCATTCTGGTTTGAGAGAACTTCTGCTCGGGCTTAAGAGAGTGCACTACAGTATTAATAGTGGGCCTGACATACCCCTCTCTCTTAAACCGTGACCCCACACTGTGTGCAGGTAGTAGGAGTCTAGTGCTGGACACGACCAAAAAGGGCCACGGCAAGGGAGATCACTTTTTGGTACATTTCAGGACTGCTTGGCCGAGTGATTATATATCCATTTTTATTTGCAGTCTCCAAGTTGGCATGCTGTCAATATTAGGCTACGCGATATCGTGTACCAAGTATTTTATTGGAGGCGGAAGTTGAATACTTTCTTGAAAGAGTACGGATTCCTACTACTAATAATAATACTACTGTACCGCAAATACATACACATTCGGTATACATGCCCCGCCATGGCAGGGACTGTCGAGAACGCTACGCAAACTAAATATGTTCAAGCCCAAATGTGAGTGAGGTACCGTAAAGAGCGTTGATATCGCACATCCTGGGAGTGCGATCGTTTTTTCAGCGCTCGTTTTCTCGTTTACGGTACGTACGAGGCTTCTGAAAGTCCAACATCATATTTTCGGAAGGCTCTCTCTCGACCAGATATTTCCGGAAACGCGGTGTTCGGTGCAGTATTGACAATTTTCCCGTTCTGGCTGGAAACATCGAGCGATGAAAAACAATCGCACCCCTATGCGGACTCAACGTCATATACGGTACAAAGCCTCTCGCCCGAGTGGCCGCTGCGCGGTAGTGACAGCAGTGGTGGTAGCCCCCTCTTACCGTACCACCGACCTTTGCCGTCTGAGCGATGTCATCTGATATCGGGCCTCGATGTTGAACGAGTCTAAAAACGAGGGAATTGTACAGTTCTACTCCCTCACATCTACTGTGCGACACTAAATCCCACGCAGTTTGTCTCCGAAAACATGGGTTGTGCACCTCTGCTACAATAATGGGTTCCACCCAAATTCCAAATATGTCTTCTCCGAAATTTTGAGAGTGCTACGAAAGACATCACACACTAAGGGCCGTTATAGTATTGAAGAACGACCCTCTCGGTTTTCTCTTTTCCTTGAAAACAATGAAGAAAAAAAGAAAGAAATAAAAAACGGGACAAATTCCGAAATCAGGAAAGTTAACAGAAGAGGGCCGAGAATCGAGAACGTTTACGTAGCAGGGGAAAGGAACATATATAAGGAACGCAAGTATTAATAATATAAGGGCCGTTACATTTCCAGAACTAGCAGATTCATGAAGTGCCACTATTAATGTTAGCAGAGAGCTTGTTTCGAAACGTTCCAGAAGTGTAAAAAAAAAAAGCGAATCGTATCAAGATACGGAGGGGGTCTGTCACAATGTGTGAAAATTAATTGAGGGCGAAATATCAGGAAGTCATATTTGGAAGGAAAAAAAAAAGGGAAAATCTGGAAGACAAAAAAATGCGCGGAACAAAGCTGTTACAAAACTGAAAGTTCTGGGGGTGAAACTCTCCGATAACAGCGACCCTAAGGAGCAATGGAGAAAAAACAGGAAAAATAGGGCAAGGCGTTCTTCGATATATAGTGACAAAATAACGGCTCGAATCCTACGTAGTTCGTCTCCATTGATGTGGGTACGGTTCTATTCCATAGTAAATCTACAGTAGTCTAAAGGGGTCACAAATCAGAGGGCAGGGCCGACTTGTTGCAGGGTCTGGGTAGGAGGACGGAGCGTGTGGAATAGGACGATACAACTACAGTAGTAGGGACTTGGGCTTGGAGGGAAATACCAGCGCTTTAGACGGAAGAATACGCTTCGCGCGACAGTTCCGTTCGTGGTGGCAATGTCGACAAGATCGCTGCACATGCATGCCGAAGGCTGCAGCTGCACATTCTGTAAACTAGAACCAACATCTCAGGAACAAAAGGTTTGCGGCATGACAGCATGATAGCATGATACACATCGAACGCTGCGACAAAAGGCCAGCGGCAGTTCCTCAAGCAGCCCTCTTTGTGCAACGGACGGGCTGGTCGTGACTGGGGTCAGATTTAGTCGAAGGGGGGTGGGGGGCGGGGGACCCCAGACGCATAATAACGCATGCATTACGTAGCGTATAGCAACAACGCGGGAAAGAACAAGTAGAACAAATTCCAAGAACCGGTCCTCCAGTACACAAAGCAGGGGTCTCTGCAGCAGCATCAATAGATGGTGACCACGGAAACAGTCATGGACCCATTATTTTCCTTGTTTTTGTGACAACAACTTGTGCTATTAATCGTGTGGGGACTAAACTATTAATAGAGCCATCACAAACATGAGACATGAAGGAGCGCAGTTCGAAGCTCTCCTTGTGATTCGAGGAAATGGTCGACAACGCCTGTGTGCGAGGCGGATACCTAACCCGAACCCTAAGCATGGGGCAATCAGGTCCAATCAACCTGTGGTTAGGGTTGTCCCTTTGTTTCATACACATCATGTGCCAACCATATTCCTCGAACAAGTGGTAAGCTCTACTGACATCACGTGCGGTCTTGTCAACCGTGCCATATTATTAGCGGCAAGACCAACACCGTCTTGTTGAGACCAGTCCCATGCAGCCTGCGCGCCTGTCGTATCTTGACAACCTGTAGTTTGGACACGATACAATTAAGATATACCTGGTACGTGGTACCTGGTAATATCTCTAACCCACAGAAGTGCAGAAACAACATAATCGTCACTTCGTATACTTTCCAAAAAAAAGTCGGCTGCTGTGGGAGAGATAGTGTGAACGTTGGAAAAACCCATGGGCATGCACAAGCCCCGCAACCACCCCCAACCATATGATGAAGGGGAGCTGCATTGTTCAACCCCCGTGCCACGGCAACAGCAGCATACATGGCAACGGCTGCACAAGAAAATATATACCCGGTATATAATTAGGACTGGTCGATGTTAACAAGAAAATTCGGCGACCACTTTTTCGGTTATACACCGAGTCCAACGATGATGGCCCCTACCACCACAGCCTCTCGCGGTGTTGAGTGTTGAACCCTCCCTCTTTCCCTGCCCGCGCAATACGCCGCCCGTCGCCGGTCTCCAACAAGCATTCAACGTCCCTTTTCCGGGGGACATGTCACAGCCTCCGTCCTTCGAAAAATCAACACTCTTCCGGCAGCAGCACCTGCAGCAGCAGCAGCAGCGTCATTGAGCCTTCGGTCTCCAAGCCTTTACCACATTGCACCCAGTCCAAAAGCGCCGTCGCTACATAATTGCCGCGCAACACTCTACACAAATGCCAGCCGGAGATGCACGCACCCGCCTTTCGCAAGGTGCATGCCGTCTGTACCCACCGGCAAACACAGGGACAACCAAAACAGCACAACGGGGACGGGGGCGGGGGCGAGGGGCGGGTCGCACCCCGCCGCTTCGATCGGATACAAACCTACCTACAGACAAAACATTCACACATACCCGGTCGTAGAAGGACGGACTCCGAACCCTCCCCACCCCAACCCACGCCCCCCCCCCTCCCCCTCTGCTCAATTTTCGATCGACGTCCCCTCTCCCACCGTTCACATTACGATCGACGCCCCCCAGCCAACACTCTTCCCCCCCTCCCGGCCTCTTGGACGAAACGTTCCACCAAAATTAACCACCCATTAGTATCAACGCGCTCTATCTCAGCCCGTACCAGAGTAGTACCAGGTATTGTATGCGCAGTCCTACACGAACAGTTTTCTTCCGTGCCGTCTGCATGGCTCAAGGTGTCTATCGCTCGCTCCTTCTCCACCCGTTTGCGGACGCCAGCTGCCCGAGATATTTCTCGCCCCCAACCCTCCCTCCCTCCCCTTCCCCCCTCCCCCCCTCCTACTGTCACCCCCACCCCCCCCCCCCCCCCCCCCCCCCCCCCCCCCCCCCCTCCAATTCTCCTCGGTGTAAAATAAAGGCAGCAGCCGGCGAGGGTGCGGGCGGGTAGACGGGCGGCGCGTGGCATGCCCAATGCAGTACGAGGTACGTCACAACAACAAAAAAAAATCATCTTGCTCGGGTTCGGTGGGTTCAGTTGTGGATGGCCGCGGCCAGGATGTCCTCGTGCTCCTTGGCGTGGAGCTGGCAAAAACAAACGCAAGCCAACAGAAGCGAAGAAAGAAAGAAAACAGCCAAAACAAAAAAGATGGGCGGTGAGTGACAAACATAAGTGCTCGGGGGGGAGGTGGGAGCATAGGCGCAAAACCCAAACAAAACCAAGCAAACACGCCACAGAACGAACAAAATAAATACGACAGCAAAACAAAACGAGACGCAACACCAACACAAGCAAATGAACACACAAACGAACGAACGAACGAACGAACGAACAAACGTTGTTTCGAAGAGCTGTCCCATCACGCAAGAACCACCTACACAACAAGAAACAAAAAAAAATCTAACACCAGTGAACGTAGAAAATCCAGTGACGTACGTACAACCTGTACACGAATACACGAAGCGCCGCGGCGACTAGAGCACACAATGGCGATGCATGTCACAATGGGGGTGCACCTAGCATCTTCCGAGGCTCCCTCGCTTGAGAGTTCCATACCCATCACACCCAGAAAGCGTGTTCAACCCTCTTTGAAGGACCGCAGATCCGTTTTGGGGACAAAGTACTCACAAATGTTCGAGCAGTTTGTCCGGACAGTGGGAGTGCGGTCGGTGCTCAAGGGCTTAACGACAAGTGTACGCATAACCCGATGCATGCACCCAGAAACGCGTTCAAGAACGACTACGAGCGTACGCCCTGCAACAGCGACCAACGCAACGGTTGGTAACTTTGCTTGGTGTCATCAACCACTGAACAATCATGAACCATTGATAGGTACGGGTAGATGACACCGCCGCATGGATCATTCCCCAAAACCACCACGTGGCCGTTGCTGCAAGGTCGTCAATTGCGATCGTCGAATTTTTTCTCCCTGAAGTAATATCAAGACGGTTATTAGTAACCCAATAATGAGCAAATCCTAAGGCTTACGACGTCTACATTGAAAACAGTGTACAAAAAACAAGCGGTATTGGGCAATTCCTTAAATGATAAGCCCGGAATTTTACCATCGGTTGTAAAAAAAAAACGTGCAACCACTCTGGGCGAAAATGTAATGACCGCTTGGTCTTGATATTAATGTACAAGCGGCCCTTATATTCCCGCCCAGGCATTCTCTATCGTAGCACGCGTCTGGTGTGGTGACTTGCCTTGCTCAGCCCCGTCGCCGGCGCAGCGGCAGTGGGCCGGCCGATGTAGCGCGGCTTTTTCTCCTCGTTGTTGAGCTTGCGGCTCGAGGTCTTGATGCACGGGCGGACGAACGACCACGCGCCCATGTTCTTCGGCTCCTCTTGCACCCAGCACACCTAGAGTATACACCAGGTACGCATTTGTGCCATCGTGGTATTTGGCAGTTACCGTGAGTGTCATCATAGTCCTGCCATCGCCATGTCGCAAGCTAAGGTAGTCGCTATGTCGCTGAACATGTCGCCGTTAGGTTCATCGCCATGGCATCATCGTCATGACATCGCCATGTTGTCACAAGTCACCACCACCACCACCACCACCACCACCACCACCTATCGTTGCCCCCGTATCGCAGCTACTATAGTGTCCCCATCATCACGCCATCATCATGTCGCTAAACATCGTGTCCTTGGCATCGCATAATGCTGTCACGACAACAACACCTCTACCACCAGCACCAATACCACATACCACATACAGCAACAGCAGAAACAACCAAGGGCTACATCGCCACCGCCACCACGAACAACGACAACAAACAACCCACAATAAACCGATCAACACAACGAGGCCCGCGCGACCAGCCTCTCCACAAACTCGCACCACCCAACACCCAACACTCAACACTCAGCACCCACCTCCGCGTTGGGGTAGCGCTTGGTCTGTTTTGCGACCTTGTCGAAGGGGAAGGGCGACAACTGCTCCACCCTGGCGATCGCGATGTCGGTGCGACCGCTCTGCGCCACACAGGAGGCGCACGAGAGAAGGCACAACAGAAACACAAGAGAGCCAGCCACGAGAGAACCACAGAGCAAACACAAAGGATCAAAAGGAGACAAGAGAACAAGCACACAGGCGAGGACAAGAGAGAACAAGGCATGACAAGAAAAAACAAGAGAAAAACGAGAACAAGAGATTAAACGAGAACAAGAGCGGGGAGCAGGTTGAAAACGAAAAAAGAAAAACAGCATTCCAATACAGCAACGGAAGTGCAGAAGCACAAGACGCTTTGGATAAAAGTGGTATTAATAGGAAAGCCCGCGAGCATAAGTACTACGTCGAGGGGGGGAGCGGAGGGGGGGTGCACATTGGAGGTGGGTTCTGCGTGTGATGGTCGTGATCACGTCGTGAAAACCGACAAATAATATCCGTAAGTTTAGTACCGCTATGAAACGTACCTGGTATAAAGCACCGCACTGCACTGCACTGCTGAACTGCATCGTGAGATGCTGCACTGCGCTGTGCCGCGCACTACATTGTGCACAGCACTGCACCATTGACAGGACATATTATTAGTATACTACAGCAGGTACCCTAAAAGAGAGTAGGCGAAGCACATGGACCCGCAGACAGTACTACGAGGAGAACCGCGAATGGTTTGAGCATCACGTCAGAGAAACTCCACATCGCCTGCAACTACGTTCGCGCGTTAAGTCCACGCAATCTGCTATCTCGGCTCCGACTTGAAGTCGTCTTGCTTTGCGATGGTTGGTCTACTCTAGGCACTGCCCCTACGATCACGCTTTTGAGACTTGTATACATGACATTCGCTTTCTCCATGCACCTGGTATACAGCACATACGCAAGATTCTATCGTGTTGGAAGAAAAGTGCAAAAGAGGAGTTGCGAGGAACAAAAATCGATCTCACAGCTCAGGTTTTTATTTATACCGCATTATTTTTTCAAATGTATACATCTACGTACGTTAAACAAAATTATGAAGCTATCGTACGGGGCGCGCAGCTCAGGTTTCTTGGACTATTTTTTTCAAAGAGATATATCAAACAGGATTATCAATAAGGGGGGTACAGCTCAGGTTTTTTAGATTATTTTTTTCAAAAATGTAAACGTCAAAACAGGATTATGAAGCTGGGGGGGGGGATGTACTCATTATCATGCATGGCCGTAGTCGTATGACCATAGACCCGCGCATCCCTACAATGCCGGGGCGGAGCACGTCGGGTTTTCATCGACCAGGCAGACATTTCTTGCACCAAGCGCGAAGCGCCGTGAGATGTTGGGCGAGTCGCATGAAGCGTGAGCTGCATCCTACTAAGAACCGCTTTAGAGGCGGATTTTTTTGCATATGGATGACAGCATCAATGCATTGATTTAATTTCTGGTGTGGCCTCTTCCAGAGACAGCAATAGGTTTACTATGTAACTGCCTCGTGGGTGCCTCACCATATACACAACTACGTGATATGATCACCCCCCTTGTGCGGAGTAAAGGTTCTCCCCGCACAAAAATGATCTAATTTGACCGCCAGCCGTGGTAACCGCAAAAAAAAAAAAAAAAAAAAAAGTACCCTGGATGTCTAGCTCACGCAGTGAGAGGCGTGTTGTACAGCGTCGTCGCCAACCGACGCCAACCCAACCTATATAAACCAGGTATATACTATTGGGGGAGAAGCTGGGGGGGGGGGGGTGATTCAAGCATACGATATCACGCCTGTGTTGCATTCACGTTGTTTAGCTGGCGGGCGCAGCATTATACACGGCTTGCTTACCTTCTCCCTCTCAGCAACGAGGTCGTAGTAGAACTGCCCGCTGCACAAGATGAGCCGAGTCACCGCCTCTTGGTTGTCGTACACTTCCGGGTTCGCCTATTTTTGAAAGAGTACAAAACACGCGAAAGATGGTCGTATTTCAGTAGTCTACAGCAGTAGACAATGGTGCTATCACTACCAGTCTAAAAAACAATGCTTGTCCTACAGAAAAGGCCAGGTACATAAGTGCCCACACCACAGAAAATAGAGTACTACTATACTGACCTGACATAGGTTACACATTTGTGCTAACTACAGCAGTAGGGCAAAAAATTAGCTCTTGATAAATAATACTGTACAGCAACACCTGTAGTGCTTCTTACGTACCTGGTAGGTATTTAAAGTTGACATTACAAGGCATTAGGTACAAGGAACTATTACGGGGGACCACAGTAAATAGGACCAAATATTGTTAGTAAAAACAGGGAAAATATATAGTTTTTTCGTATGTACCGTAGGCCCTATTTACTATGGCCCCCCGTACTAGTGTTGATCGATGTGAGCCCGAACACAAACGAGCACTTTGCGCCACGCAACAAGAAATGGACATGACAGCGTTAGTCGTATGACCGACTAGGCAAGACATTGCTCGCACCAAGCGCGAATCGCCGTGAGGTGCAAGGCGAGTGTTGCGTGAAGGGTGAGCTGCATCCTACAAAATAACCACTTTTCAGCCGGATTTTCCTGCGTATGGAACAAGACAAGCGTCAAATAATGGATTCGATTCCTGGATTGCCCATTTCCAGAGAGAGCAGGCTTGGGGTGGAAAGCGCTTCCGACATAGGGCGGGAAGTTCACCTATATCTACCGTAAACAGCGTTGAGTTCGCGCGAGGGTGCGGTCATTTTTCAGCGCTCGATTGATTTCCAGAACCAGGGAAGGTTGCCCAGTCATTATACCGAACAGCAGCAAGG
This sequence comes from Macrocystis pyrifera, assembly GCA_031763025.1. Taxonomy (NCBI): domain Eukaryota; class Phaeophyceae; order Laminariales; family Laminariaceae; genus Macrocystis; species Macrocystis pyrifera. The sequence continues at coordinate 8,580,575 of JASSKH010000017.1, read as the reverse complement.
CATCATCGGTAATATCTGGTCGAGGGCGTTCCGAAAATAGATCGTTCGGCTCGAAGCAAGCACCCTTACCGCGGTCGAGATAAAACCAGCGGTGAAAAACTCTCCCGCCCCTTTTGCGAGCTTAACGCTCTCTTGCTTACGGCAGTTGGGCATCATACGCGTTGTAGAGGTGAACAGGTGCTGTGCCGCCCCGAACGGCTCCCCGAGACACGAGACGCACCGCAACGACATGATGCATCCTCCACTTGGGTGAACTATAAACATCAGCCGCTCACGGAACCTCACTTGCACGTTAAGACTAGTCACAATTCTCCCCTTCCCCTCTCGCCTCCCCTGCCCTTCCCCCTCCACCTCCACTTCCAGAGCCTCGACACCACCTCACCTCCGGAATGACCCTCATGAACATCGTGTCCTCCCCCATCGCGCTCAGGTCCGAGCACGCGGCTTTGAGCCTCAACAGCTTCTTCGGCGCAACGACGACCAAGGGCTTGCGGAACTCACGGTGCACCTGCACGAGGTATCACCCAAGGTGTCATATAATTGCCAGGCGGCACCAGGTAAATCATTTTGCGATCAATAGTCCAAAACGTATCCTACAACTAACCCCAAGTGTTTTCCCCCTGACTTGTGGGCTCACTTCTAGTCATAAAAACGTTAGGGGGAGGAGGGGGGGAGGGGGGTGCAAAGGGGACCGGGGGGGGGGCAGCCAAGTGGGACCGAGCACAAGACGAGCAAGGCCTCCTAGTCGCAGGCGGATGGTTGGGCTTTTTACAATCGCAACAGAAAACGGTTCAAAGAGAGGACCTGGATTGTTCCCTACAGCGCAGCGCAGCACCAGAGCAACAGAGCGCAGCAAACCGAGGCCCAGCGCACAGCACCAAAGCCCAATACAACACAGCACAGATTCGCAAACCACTCGCCCCGCCACCCTCTCCCTAGACCCCCATCACTCCCCCCTCTTCTCTCTCTACCCCCCCCCCCCCCATTCCCCCCCCTAATATATATATATGTAGGTTGGGTTGGCGTCGGTTGACAACGACACTGTAAAACATAGCACTCACGGCTTGAGCTAGACAACCAGGGTACCGTTTTCTTTTCTTTTCTTTGGCGGTCGGTCACAGCTGGTTGTCTAGTTAGATCATCTGTGCGAGGTGAACAACCTTTACTCCGCACAAGAAAAATGATCGTATAACGTAGTGTTTATGGTAAGGCACCCAAGAGGCAGTTACATAGTACTCCCATTGCTGTCTCTGGAAGTGGCTACACCGGGAATTAAATTAACTCATTGAAGCTGTCATCCATATGCAAGTCCGCCTCACAAGCGGTTCTTAGTAGGATGCAGCTCACCCTTCATGCGACTCGCCGGACACCTCACGGCGCTTCGCGCTTGGTGCAAGCAATGTCTGCCTGGTCGGTTAAAACCCGACATGCTCCGTCCCGGCACTGTAGGGATGCAAGGGTCTATGGTCATACGACTACGGCCATGCATGAGATCGAGTACACATCTCCTTTCGAGTACACCCCGCCCCCCCTCCCTCCCGACTCCGACTCCCCCATCCACCCCCATCCCATTTGATCACAATTCCGCCCTTCTCCCCTCCCCCGCCCCGTCTACCTCCATCCGATTTAACCACAAACTCACCCCCCGCCCCGCCCCTCGTTCATCCTTTTCCGGCCATTCTGCATATAGTGTGTAGCTTTTATAGACCTATCCTCACCTGTCGACGGAGAGCGTGGTAGTAATTGGCCGCGGTGGTGCAGTTCAAGACCTGCCAGTTGCACCGCTGGATCTGCATCCTCGTCTCGTGCACCATGGAAGGGACGAACTCAGGGTCGCAGTCACTCATCTTCGATGCACGCACAAAACAAAACACGGCAAGAGGAACAGCAAGGGGAACAGCGAGGCGAAAACGAAGCACAGCACAGCGCAGGCCAGCGGAAACACAGCGCAGCACCGCCGCGGGGCAGCAGAGAGAGGGAAAAAAAGAACAGACGGTTACAAAACGTCGTTGGGGCCTGACTCAGCCAAAACAAAATGGTAACCGCGGTGCGGGCAGCAGGGCAAGGCAAGAGAGAATGGTAGCCTTGATATCCGAATTACAACGCGCATGCCTTGCATAACACGCGTGCAGTGTGAGGCTGCCCGTCTGTGCCTTGTGCTCAACGCTGGGGGGTTGGTAACACCGCCTTCCCTACTGTGGTACGATCCCGGCACCAGGTATGTTCATGGTCGCTGTGCATGGATTCCAAGAGGGATACGTCGCAAACCGTCCGGTGGAGGGAACTCGTGCACCAACAACACCACAACAACCCCTGTAACGCTAAGAACATCAGCAAAAACACCTCCCACCATCAACACCAACACAACAAGCACCAACACCAATATCAACACCAACACCAACGCCGACACCGACTCTACCAACACTATCCACACCAACACCAACACCAACACCAATATCAACACCACCCACGCCGACACCAGCACCAGCACCAACATCAGCACCGCGCCCAACAATCACAGCAACAACGTAAAAACCACCACCGACACCACCAGCACCGCGACCACCACGTCCCTCCACCAACGCCAACATCCCCACCGACACCAACACCAAAAACCACAACAGTCTCATACGCCAACACTAACACCAAAAACCACAACAACCGCCTCCCGCCACTACCAACACCACCACCAACAGCAACGACGTCACCAACACCACCATCAACACCCACACCAACGTCAACACAAAAAAAAACAAGACACCGGGGGAAGCAAAAGGCCAAGCGAACAGGTCAAGTCACCTGGAGGAACCTCTCCATCCTACAGCTGGAGTGCTCCGCTCCCTGCCCGTCGTACCCGTGGGGCAGCAAGACGGTCAGACCGCTCTGGCGCAGCCATTTGTCTTCGCCGGCAGAAATGAATTGGTCGAACATCACCTGCATCGAGGTAAACGAAAAGGATAGCATCAAGGAAACAAGTCGGGTAAGAAGCATAGCAGCATCGACAACAACAACAGCGTCAAGCAATTGGTGGCCAAGCCTAGCATCAAGGAAACAGCCGCGGCAGCAACATACGTGGGATCAACAAAACAGCGGCGAAGAAAATGGTGAATTCGGAGCAGTACCAACGAGGCAGTACCCTTGAGAAAACGGGATCATAGCCACCTCGATGCGAAAAAAAACGGGGGTCCAGTGCACAACATACAGAGTCAATGAAACGACCGCAGCAACCACACGATATCTAGCATGTGGGAAGCACTACTCAGGGTCGACAAAGTGACACCAGGTAATAGATAGCAGCATCCAAGAAATAATATATCATCAAGAAGATGGTACCATAGATCAAGGACGCAACTTAATCAAGAAAACAAGGACGTTAACGACCTGATAGCACCAAGGAAACAAGGCCCACCAGATTACACGAAAGAGTAGTATCACCGAGGACACACCGCCCTTCAAAAAAATGAAGCAGTATGTATCAACCAAGACGCGTGTGAGACAATCGGACAAAGGGAAAGAACAAAAAAATGACGGCATCAAGAAGCACGCAAGCACATCTAAAAAGGATGAGAAACCAGAAACGAAAGAAGCAGAACACGGCGTGGCCATTACTCACCCGGACACCCCCCCCCCCACCCACTCACCCACCCACCCGTCCACCCAAGGGCATCCATTTGATGTCGCACCTCAACCAAACCCCAGCCCAACCCAACCCAACCTAACCCATCCACCCACCCACCCCCCCCCCACCCCACAGGAAACCCATTCACACCTGAGCTCCGTTAGCAAAGTCTCCAAACTGCGCCTCCCACAAGCAGAGGGCGTTCGGGTTCTCAAGGGAGTAACCCATCTCAAAGCCGAGCACGCCAAACTCCGAGAGGATGGAGTTCCGGACCGTAAACTTAGCCTGCCAGGTTATAGGTTAAAGCGAACACCCGCAGCCGTTGGAGCGCCATTGAGAAGGCGTTCTTGATGAGGGGAACGAGGCGAACGAGGGGGGGGGGGGGGGGGGGGGGGGGGGGGGGGGGGGGGGGGGGGGGGGGGGACAAAACACCGCAGTATACACAGGCGGCCGGACTCCCCCCCCCCCTCCCCCCCTCACTAGCACAATGTGGGCGTGAACGAATCCTCGAGGAGTCAATAAAGATCGTAGCGAACTCCACGAGGTATCGCCAACGTCTTAATTCGGTACTCGTAATGGTCTCGGCCAGCCGTGTAATCGTCCCGGCGAAACTCCAGGAGGGTGGAGTTGCGCACCGTAAGGTTACCCTGCCAGGGTGTGTCGACCACGATAACCGCCGCCGTTCACGCGCTATTGATACGGGGTTTCATTGGTGACGCGTTATTCATGAGGGGGGGGCGGGAGGAACTAGCAGGCCGAACTCCAAGAGGACGGAGTGGCGCACATGATACATAAATACTACAGTAGCGTCGGATGTATCGCACTTTCGATGTATCGAATGTTCATATATCATACACATCGAGCGTGGTTTGCCCTTCATCCCCCCCTGGCATTCCCCGCGATTTTTCATGTGGACACTGATCGAGAGCCTAGACGTATTCAAACAACAAAATCGTACGATCGATTTTTTTTTTGGCCATCGGTATCGTATCGAACTCTCAATAGATGCCGTACAGACTATATAAATCAGGGATAATTTTTCCCCCTCCGAAATATCTACTACAGTACATTACGAATCTGATACGTCTGACGTGTGCACTTTTCCAACTCAAGTCCCAAAGGGTGTTCGAACGTCCATCCGTTTTCAAGTTTGGTATGACATGACCGCCAATTATCGCCGCTGCGATTGAAAAAAGGAAAAAAGAGCAAAAAATCCCCGGCGGTGTTTTTGTCTGTTTTGTCTTCGTTTTGTCGCTGTGTAAGCCTTAGTTTCGTCTAACCTGAGCCTCGGGAGCAGTGCTGATACCGACGGACTTCGGCAGCGAGGGGATGCAGCTCTTCGCCAGGTGGTTCAGCGGAGTGTGGGTCTCGTTCGTCTCCTGGCATACGGAGCATGCAGCGCGTACATGCGGCACACACAGCACGAACCACGGGTACATCGTCGCCATTGAGCATCCTCATCATCGGCATCGTCAGTATTAACACCATCATTGCCATCATCACCACCATCATCTACCCACCCACTAGCATCCTCATCATCGGCATCGTCAGTATTAACACCATCATTGCCATCATCACCACCATCATCTACCCACCCACTAGACCTCTCGCCACCCACCCCACACACACCTACTTACCTTCCCACCGGCCATTTACTGTGCGTACCCATATACCCACCTACCCACCCACCCACCTACAGTACCTACTTTACCTACCCACTTACCAACCGACCTACCCACTTTACCTACCCACCTACCCACCTACCCACGCAGCCACGCACCCACCCACGTACGCATCCACCCACCCACCCGTACCACCAACCCATAACACCCACCCATCCATACACTTACATACCTCTCTAAACCTGTTGTGCCTACACCTGCCGGTGCTCTGCACCCCTACCCAACCCAGCCCAACCCAACCCAGCCCAACCCAACCCAACTCAACCCGACTCAACTACCCACCCACCAACCACCCATCCACACACCTGCCTACGTTCCTACTAGGAGTTGTATATTGCACGTACACTTACCCGTGCGCCTTGAACCGAACCAAACCCAATAATCCAATCCAATCCAAACCGAACCGAACCGAACCGAACCAAACCCAATAATCCAATCCAATCCAAACCGAACCGAACCGAACCAAACCCAATCCAATACAATCCAACCCAACCCAACCCAACTATTCACCTGGTCGTGCAAAACGGCGTGTCTGTGGCTAAAAGTGCCTCGCTCGACGTCCTGCCCCGTGAGCCTGACGTGGTTCCCCTCCAAAAGGAGACTCCCGAACGCCAGCGCCTCCGCCGTCCCCCAGTCAACCCCTTCGCCGTCCACGATAGACTAAAAGAAGAGAGGAGGGAGTGGAGGGTGGGGTGGGGTGGGGTGGGCAGGAGGGGTTGTTTTTACGATTACGGGGGTCCATAGTTAATAGGACCTATGGTATACATAAAAAACCATATATTTACCTATTTTCACTAACAATATTTGGTCCTATTTACTATGGCTCCCCGTAATACAAGGAATTCCACGATAGCCTGACTGAAATATATGTATTTTGACGAGCGATTGCGGGTTTCTAATTTTGACGAAGCCAAAAAAAGGGACCACATTCGGGGTCTTTGTTCAAAAACCAAAAAGAGGAGATGGAGGGATGGAGCAGGGGGGGGGGGGGGGGGGGGTGTTTGTTTCTGTCCCCGGGACACACGCCCACGCACAGACGAGGCCGATACTCGTACATACTCCTCCCTTATCTCGCTCTCTCACCAAAACGGCGGTCAGTTTCGTTGTTTCACGTTTTCGTTCAAAAAAACCGAACAGAACATTCGTTTCCGAGTTACAGTCTTGACGCCGATAAGCTATAAAGCTTTTAAGGAATACGAAAAAAGCAGGTGCACTTAGCACCCGCCCCTCCGCTGAAAACACGACGCGCTCCCTCACGGCATTGTAGGGAGCGAGGGTCCATGGTCATACGACTATGATCATGCATGACCTGAGTACACGCCCCTCCCCCAGTCGACACCCCCCCCCAGTCAAGCCACACGGGGTCGAAATGACACGATATCAACCCAGCCAAGCGGTCCATCTCATACCGTCTGATCCCGTTCCATCCCATCCCCTGAATCAGCATAAATGTCAACGAACCAACTAACCCAGCAACGAACCAACGAAGCAATCAACCAACCAGCCAACGAATCAACCAACCAGCAGAAAAACAAAAAGACACAGGGCAGGCAGGCCCTTGCATGCGGCGGGCTCGACTGACCTTGTTTCGAGCACTGTAGATCTTGGCCAGCATCGGGTGGAGGGTGAAACCCGCGGGAGGCGTTGTCATCTTAGACCCTGCACACACACCAAGACGTGCCACGAAATCAACAGGAAGCGGGGAGGCCGGAGGAGGGGGGGGGGGGGGGGAGCCCGGAGAAAAGGAAAAGGGTTTGGGGGAGAAAAAAAAGACTGGGTTAGTTGCTTGCCTTAGTCATTTGACCATTGACCACTCATCCTTTTCGAGACGGAGCGCCGTTCCTACTCCTAATAGAGACACCTCCAACATTAGGGCACTCAATACGTTATTTCCATGTATTGCATATAAACTTTTTGCTGCTCTTATCCTCTTCCTGTTTGGCCGCTTGTGGCCACCATCTATCGCCTAGGATAGCGATCGTTTTCTCGCTGCTATCTAGTGTATCAAACTCCTCCATGTTGCATTCGTCTATTTCCCTCATCTCTTTCAACACATCCCGTTCCCCCTTGTACATTTTCACATTCTCCTAATATGTGAGTTCTACTCTCTATTGTTTTGCCACACGGGCACATGTGCTGGCGGAGGGGGGAGGGGGGGGGGTCTCGATAGCATGCATGGGGGGAGGAGGGCATGAGGGCGCTACAGGGGGGGGGGGGGGGGGGGGGGGGGGGGGGGGGGGGGGGGGGGGGGGGGGGGGGGGGGGGGGGGGGGGGGGGGGGGGGGGGGGGGGGGGGGGGGGGGGGGGGGGGGGGGGGGGGGGGGGGGGGGGGAGGGGGGGGGCGTACTAATTTGTTGCTTGCCTTAGTCATTTGACCATTGACCACGCATCCCTTTCGAGACGGAGCACCGTTCCTACTCCTAATAGAGACGGAGGTCGAGTTAGATCATTTTTGTGCGGGGAGAACCTTTACTCCGCACAAGGGGGATGATCGTACCACGCAGTGGGTATATGGTAAGGCACCCACGAGGCAGCTCCATAGTAAACCCATTGCTGTCTCTGAAAGTGGCCACACCAGACATTGCATCAAATCATTGACGCTGTCATCCATATGCAAGAAAATCCGCCTCTAAAGCGGTTCTTAGTGTCATGCAGCTCACCCTTCTTGCGACTCGCCCAACACCTCACGGCGCTTCGCGCTTGGTGCAAGCAATGTCTGCCTGGTCGGTCAAAACCCGACGCGCTCTGTCCCGGCATTGTAGGGATGCGAGGGTCTATGGTCATACGACTACCGCCATGCATGATAATGTGTACCCCCCCCCCCCCCTCACTCCCTATTATATATGGGTTGGGTTGGCGTCGGTTGGCAACGACACTGTAAAACATGCCGCTCACTGCGTGAGCTCGACATCCAGGGTACCGTTTTTTTTTTTTTTTTTTTTTTTTGGCAGTCGCCCACAGCTGGTCGTCTAGTTAAATCATTTGAGCGAAGTAAATAACCTTTTTACTCCGCACAAGAAAAATGATCGTATCACGTAGTGTTCAAGGCAAGGCACCCAAGGGGCAGTTACATAGTACTCCCATTGCTGTCTCTGGAAGTGGCCACACCGGAAATTAAACAAACTCATTGAAGCTGTCATCCACATGCAAGAAAGTCCGCCTCACAAGCGGTTCTTAGTAGGATGCAGCTCACCCTTCATGCGACTCGCCGGACACCTCACGGCGCTTCGCGCTTGGTGCCAGCAATGTCTGACTGGTCGGTGAAAACCCGACATGCTCCGTCCCGGCATTGTTGGGATGCGAGGGTCTATGGTCATACGACTACGGCCATGCATGAGATCGAGTTCATCTCTCTTATCGAGTACACCCCCCCCCCCCCCCCTCACTCCATCTCCAGCCCCAAAATTCCGACCCCCACTACCCCCCCCACACACCCACCCTACTACCCCCCCCCCCCACCCCCCCCCCCCCCCCCCCCAGCCGCCTCCTCCAATATACCTGTATTAGTATCTGTTTGCTGTATCTATCTATTCCTGGCCCTTTTGTCTGCTGTTAACATATTTAAATGAAAAATAAATTTAAGACGTAGAAACTCGTCTTTGCGAGCTGTCAACCTGCCGTCTCAATCTGCTATCTACCACCAGGTATATCTATCCATCTATATACATATATAATACGTAATATATGTATTCACAGTATATACTTCATACCTATATACTTTCATGCATCTACTAATAGTCTGTACCGTATGTTCGTAAGCTCACCGATGGATCGCAGAAGCTGGATGTCGACACCGGTCGTGCGAACCCTGGACAGCTGCTTGGGGGACTTGAACCCGCTCCACTTGGAAGACAGCCACTCGTCGCCCGAAGGCTCCCACGACTTAGACGCCTGTCGACCATCGCCATCGCCATCACCATCGACATCGACAGTCGGCGGTGGTCAAGTCGAGGTCGACGAGAGGGGGTGGTGGGTGGTTTGGCGTGAGTTGGTTTGGTTCTGGATTGGTTTCATTTCGTTTCGTTTCGTTTCGTTTCGTTCGTTTGGGTTGGGTTTGGTTTGGTTTCTACGCGTGTCGATCGTCGCCATCGCGATCGTCAGCGCTATCCCCACGCACCGGTAGGTAGCCCAGCCGATGCCAGTGAAGGCGGGGGAGTCGGTTTGCTTTGCTTTGCTTTGCTTTGCTTTGATTTGCTTTGCTTTGCTTTGCTTTGCTTTGCTCGGCTTCGTTTCGCTTTGCCTTGCACGCGTTCGGCTCGGTTTGGTTGCGTCCGGTTGGGCCGACCATACGTCAAGTCAGCTGGCCTGCTTCGCCGCCCAACTTAATCAGCCGTCAAGTCCAGCCAGCCTCACAGTCCAACAAAAAACGCACACACCGCCAAAACAGGGGCAATATAGCAGCACTTCAACGGTAGGATGGCAGTAGTCCCACGGTAGCTCGATGGTTCCTCAACCCAACCACAGCTCAGCAGAAGCTCAGCAGCATGTAGCTCACCAGTAGCTCAGCAGTGACCAGCGATGAATCAACAGTAGCCCGAAACGGTAGCCTAATCGCACACCAGCAGTAGATCTCAAACTTCGTCAAAACGAGTTGAATAGTGGGTAGTCACTCTGTCCCTCAACATGTGGGCCTTTTGTATACTACTATATAATCAAAAAGATCGTTATAATCAGAGACAAAGCGGTACCCGCTTGTCTTGTGGGCAAACCGCTCAATTTGTTTAGTGTACTTTTACTGCTTGCTCTGCAATCACGCTGCTTTTACTGCTGTACTCACGCGATGCTGTACTGCGCTACAATTCTCCAATGCAAGTACTGGTGTACCGGTAAAGTCATACAAAAGGGGTGGCATACCTCGAAGTCCTTCTCGTAGGAGGCGAGCACGGCATCCTTGATCTCGTCCAGCTCCTGCTGCGTCGCTACCCCTTCCCTCATCTAACAACATCAAGAGAAACGATATCAAGACAACAGTATCAAGATAACAATATCAAGTTAACGAGTATATATCAAGACAACATCAAGATGACAACATCAACACGAAAACATCAAGTTGACAAATCAAGATAACAAGACAACAACAAGATAACAATAAGATAACATCAAGACAACATCAAGATAACATCAAGATAACATCAAGATAACAATACCAAGATAAAAATACCAAGATAACAATACCAAGATAACAATACCAAGATAACAATACCAAGATATCAATACCAAGACAACAATACCAAGATAACAATATCAAGACAACGCAACGAGATCAAGATAGAAAAAAATATGAAGATACCAACGACAGTCCAACACCCGACCGTGTGCCACGCCAAGACCAACAAAAAAATGGCGGAGCAAAAGCACAACAAGCGTTTGATCGTGCCAAAAAAAAAAAAACACCATACAAAAAAGGGTGCACCAAATCGCAACACAAATTGGACAGATCATGATCTATCTACCTATCTATCTATCTATCTATCTATCTATCTATCTATCCATATATCCATCTATCCATCTATCTATATATCTATCTATCTATATATCTATCTATCTATATATCTATCTATCTATATATCTATCTATCTATCTATCTATATATCTATATATCTATATATCTATCTATCTATATATCTATCTATCTATCTATCTATGTATCTATCTATCTACAGATGATCTAGATCCTCACCCGCCATTGTGAGAGGTTGTGCAGGACCTGCGTTAACCCTTTTAGTATACCTGGTATACTGCAGTCCCGGTTTGGGGACAAACCAGTCTAATTCCAAGTAATGTGTCCCCAAAACGGAACTGCGGTGCTAAAAAAGGCTTAATAGTACAGATCCAACCCAGGAGACTTGTCCTCCAGGGCATACAGATTGTACGGGTCCCACCGGGCAGCATGGGCTAGATCATACAGATCATACAACATCGGGAATAGATGTATCTGCCTTGAAAGGCGTATCTGGACTACCTGTACCATCTACAGGTACATTGCATGAAGTGGGATTCGATGGTCTGTGCGAGTGCGCGTGTAACGTTTCTGCGTTTTTCCTCGCCAGTCTGTTCTCGAAGAGGTTGGCGGTGTCGGGATGCGTTGCGATCTGCTTGTAGAGGACGGGCTGCGTGAAGAGAGGCTGGTCGATCTCGTTGTGCCCCATCCGTCGGTAGCACACCATGTCGATGATGCAGTCCTCGCCGAACTGCGCGCACGCAAAGAAAAAATAAGGGATGATGCAGAGAGCATAAAACGTGAAAACCAAAACCGAGACAGAGGACACGGTTCAAGGTCGAACTGAGGCTGAGGTTGATAATTAAACAGAACTTGAGGATACTGAACGCTGACAGTAGCAGCAGCAGTAGCAGTAACTGCGCCAGCCCTACCAAGGTATCTACCAGTACCTATCAATAGCTCACCCGGTAGCTCTATACCACAATATCTGCCACCAGTTCCACTAATACTTCCGCCACTGGCTCCACCAGCAGCTCCACCAGTAGCTCTACCAGTAGTCTCACCAGCAGCTCTACCAGTAGCTTTCTACTAGTAGCTCTAACAACCAGTCCAACCAGTAGTCATTCAAGTAGTTCCACCAGTAGCTCTACCAGAAGCGACCGCAGTAGATCGACCAGTATCTCCACCAGTAGCTCTACCAGTACGTAGTCCCACCAGTAGCTCTGCAGGCACCTCCACCAGTAGCTTTAGTGTGTGTTGCTCCACCAGTAGCTAGTTAGCCCCACCAGTAGATCTACCAGTAGCTCCACCAATACCAGTACCTCCACCAGTACCTCTGTCAGTAGCCCAGCCAGTAGCTCCACAGGTAGCTCCACCAGCAGCTCTGCCATTGGCCCAACCAATAGCTCTACCAGCGTATCCACCAACAACTCTGCCAGAAGCTCTTCCAGTATCTCAAGACATCATTTTTGCAAGAATACCCATCAGTACCTCCACCAGTATCTCCACCAATACATCTACCCATGGCTCTACCAGTATCTCAAACCAGGATTTCTGTCAAGTGCCTCCATCAGCACGTCTGCCGGTATATCAGTATATCTACATAAAACTCCACCAGCATATCCAATAATACCTCTCTACCAGTATCCTTACCAGTATCCTTACCAGTATCCTTACCAGTATCCTTACCAGTATCCTTACCAGTATCCTTACCAGTATCCTTACCAGTATCCTTACCAGTATCCTTACCAGTATCCTTACCAGTATGTCTACCAGTATGTCTACCAGCATATCTACTCAATTCTCTTGGCGCACCTGCTGCCTCCACTCCACCGCGAGCTCGAAGGCCGAGCAGACCGACATCGGATCATCCCCGTTACAGTGGAAGATGGGGATCTGCGTGAAAACACACACACACAATCAATCAACCGTCATTACCAGGGATATAATTTGGAGGCGGCAGGGAGGGGGGGGGGGGGGGGGGGGGGGGGGGGGGGGGGGGGGGGGGGGGGGGGGGGGGGGGGGGGGGGGGGGGGGGGGGGGGGGCGAAAAAAAGTACCACTCTGCACCTAAATATAAGGAACTTTCGAATATCAATACTGAATCAAATCCTTCCTTGTAGTTCCCTATACTCAACAGACAGCGGTACTGGTTAATCGGGTGCACACGGCGGTATCAGCGGGACATTGGGGACCTGCCCTGTTGGGTGCAGTATACCGAAAATATAACACCCATCCGGACTCTTGAGACCGGTATCAAACGGTGCTTATATTTCCGGTCAGAGTGGTACGTACACCATTCTGGCCAAAAACATGAGCACCGTTTCTGGTATGATGCGGACACGAAAATCCGAAGCACCCTTCCACTCAGAAACGGAGTGGAACCAAATATACCATCAATCAGAGAGAAGGGGGGGGGGGGGGGGGGGGGGGGGGGGGGTACTTATTTGTTGCTTGCCTTAGTCATTTGATCGTTCTGACCACACGCCCCTTTCGGGACACGGGGCAAGGGGGGGCAGGGGGGGGGGGGGGGGGGGGGGGGGGGAGCCGAAACGATCGCGTCGACCAACAAAGAGCAAGAGGCGCAACAAAAAAAAAACTGCACACAGCAGGCCGTTCAGTGCCCTCAAGCGAGGACACCCATACGCACGCATGCACGCATGCACACACTCATCAGACCACGAAGGGGGCAGGGCGACGGGCCAACAGCCAACGAACATCCCAACCGCGGTTCTTAAAACCTACGTCCAGGAGGGTATACTATATATATATATATAGCGGACATCGGATCGAATGGCATTGGTAACGTAACTCCTTGGTTTCGGGGAGCTCCTTCGTCACTGAGAAAAACGTCGGCTCAAAAGTGGAACCCAGACCCCAGCACCAGCACCAGCACCAGCACCAGCAGAAGCAAACAACATCACCACAAAACAACGACGACAACAACAAAATCCGCACGGGCCTGACGCCCGCGCTTGGTGCAAAAAATGCCTCCATGGTCGGTGAAAACCCGACGTGCTCCGTCCCGGTACTGTAGGGATACGAGGGTCTATGGATGGTCATACGACTACACACTGCCATACATGACATGAGTACACCCCCCCCGCTCCCCCTCCACCTTCTCTCCAGTCCAGACCCGACGAGCGAGAACCCCCCGACACGTGTGGGAACAACATTGATTTGTTGTTTGTAAGACGCACCTCGAAGGTCTTGCCGAGGTCGGAGCAGTAGTCGGTGGAGCGGCTGTTCCTGGGGTCGGTCGTGAATCCCACCTGCCGTCACATCGCGCAGAGATCGACCAAAACAACAACAACAACAACAACAAAAACAAACTAAGGGCTACGCAAAAGCAACAACCAAAAAAAATAGTACAAGACACCCCCAACCCCCCCCCCCCCTCCCCCCTCACCGCCCCGCACCCTACCCCACTTCCCTCCCCACGCCACATCCTCCACCCCCTACCTCAAAAAACTGTACAGTATAATCGTGCGTACAATATGAAAGTAACTGCGTGTGTTCTTGTGGAGTGCGAGTGAGGGGTCGTATCTGGTTCTTAAACGATCACGTGGATCATGCTGCTCCACCTTCAAACATTGTACAACCACAGTCCCGTTTTGGGGACGAACCACTCGGATCGGATTCCAAAATAATGTGTCCCCAAATGTTCCCAAAACACGGGACTGTTGCCCTCAAAAGGGTAACAACAGCGTTACACCGGTCTATGCTCGTACGTACAATACAAATGTGCGCTTCCTGTGAAGTTTAGAGTCATGGTGTACACCTGGCTAACGATAACGTGGATCATGCGCCTCCTCCATAATGCTGCACCGCGAGTTCTTTTTTTGTATACACATATATACACATATATACACGTATACATACAAGGTACATATAATGTTTGACCATTACTTTTAGCTTGTCAGCTCTCTGTGGGCAGCAAGCCGCTTGTCGCAGATCTCTTCCCTGATCCTCCCGGCATAAGGCATGCCTTCGGTCATTTTTATCGCACAGACGGTCCTTTCGGCATCCCCCCCCTGCCCGTCGATTTTCATCGAAATAAATTGCTAACAGAAGCTGTCGCGCTTTCCGCCACACCAGGTACCAGGTGCTTCACAACATGTTAGCAGTGCCATGCGGGCGAGAGGGTACCTGGTTGTTGACGATAACGTGGATCGTGCCCCCGACGGCGAAGTCGTTGACGCGAGACAGCTGCATCGTCTCGTAGACTACACCCTGTCCGGCAAAGGCGGCGTCTCCATGGATGAGGATCGACATCGACCGCTGCTTAGACTCCTGCAAGGACGCAAGCACAGCAAGCATTGGCAACCAATGGCAAGCAAACGCACTCACACACGAGACCAAAAGAGCAACAATACGGAGAGCGATAACCCTCGGGAAAAAAAACTAAAAATAAAAAAACTTAAAAATAAAAAACTTCCACGAAAAAACGTATAAAAACGAAAACAAGACCTTGAACGAAAAAAAACGAAAAACATCACAAGCACGAACACGAGCACCCAACACAAGACAACACAAAAACAACCAACACAAACCTAGACAGGTAAACCAAAGCACGCAAAGCAAGAAAAGCGCGCAAAACACACTAAACACACACGAAACACACAATAAAAGCGTAGCACAAAAGCACAAAATCACAGCACGACTGCACCGGCAGCACCAGCATAAGCACCAGCAATACCGGCACCAGCACCAGCGAGCCGCGCGCTGGTCACGCAGGCTCTGTCCCGCCCCCACCCCCGCTCTGCGTGGCAAGCACCATGTGGGCTTGCTTACCTTGGTATCGCCATGGTAGAACTGTGTGGCGCGGGTCTTCCCGTTGACAACAGGGTTGACCGCCTCCAGGTGGCTGGGGTTCGCCACCAGCGACAAATGAACTCTGAAAACAACAAAAGGGAGGAGGAGGAGGAGGAGGAGGAGGAGGAGGAGGAGGAGGAGGAGGGGGGGGGACAAGGAGGACAAAGAGGACGAGGACGAGGACGAGGATGAGGACGAGGACGAGGATGAGGACGAGGGGGACCAGGATGAGGACGAGGAGGAGGGGGGGGGGGGAGGAGGAGGAGGATGGGAAATGACGAAAGTAGACCGTATTTTTTGGTGTCGTGGGCCACACATGTAGGAGCCCTTCACTTCACACTAAAACTAAAGTAGATTTAAGTCATATCACAGGTCTATACTGACGTCTCCTGGCATGTTCGCTCATGGGGGATCGGGGGGGAGTCCTCATTTGTTGCTTGCCTTAGTATCTTGACCAACCGATTGAAAAAGGGCTATAACATGTACCTGGTAGCTCTGATCTCTACAGTTCTGAAGCTCTACCACCGGCATCGCGTTAAATATCATATTGAGCATTAACAGCAACGTAAATATGCGTTAAAAGTACTCATGATGTATGTATTCACGAACAAAACAAAAAAAAAAACAAACAAACAAACAAACAAACGAAAAAACATCAGCTGCGACACCGAGAATTTTTCGTCCAAGCTCATACTTGCAAGGTTTGCGTGTACGAATGATACTTCGATCTTCGATTCGCGCGTACCACGTGCGAGGTTTACCCTTATGTGTTACGTACGTACCTGGTATACGCCCGGTGTGTATGCGTGCGTATCCACAGCACATGGTTGAGGAAAACACCATCACGGGGGTCTATAGTTAATAAGACCTACGGTATACATAAAAACCTATACGTTTTACCTATTTTTACTAAGAATATTTGGTCCTATTTACTATGCCCCCCCGCAATGTTACGGAAGACCATAGTTCATAGAACCAAATATTGTTGTTAACAGCACGGGGCACCATGGTAAACAGGACAAAATATCGCAAAAGCTAAAATAGGGAAACATACAGGTTTTCGTGTGTATCGTGTGTGTGTGTGTGTGTTCTTCACATTAAACCGTTATTTCTACCCTCGTAGGTCCCCTATTTACCGTGGTCCCCCGTGACAGCAAAAAACACAGGAATACACATTTGCCTGTCAAATAGAGCAAGCCCTTGGCGAAGGTTCTAATCGACTCTATGCCCTTGTCTGAGGGCCTGAAGCTGCAAACGTTTCTCTGCAGTACGTTACCTCTACTTCGTGGACGAGTGCTGCTTCGCGTTGTGGTTCGTCGTTTGATCTTCATATTGTTTTTATGCGTCTTATCGCATGATGTATTTGGGCAGTTTTCGTTTTGTGCGTACCGTAGGTCCTATTTACTATGGTCCCCCTTAGTATGTGAACGTGGATGCTACTATTACGGGGGTCCATAGTTAACGGGACCAAATTTTGTTAGTAAAAATAGGCAAATATATAGGGTTTTATGTGCACCATAGGTCCTGTTAACTATGGACCCCCCGTAATGTTAATACAGTACGAATAGTGCGAGCAGTTACCTCCTCCCGTCGGGGTAGGTGCGGTCCATGGAAGTGCCGAGGTGGTACTTGACGTCCCCAGACCCGGACCAGTCGTCGTCGTTCTCGTCCACGAACTCGTCCACGTCGTAGTGAGTGCCCTGAGGTAGTGCAAGAAAACGCACGTGCAAGGAAAAAAGGCCGCGCGTTGAAACTACTGCCAATAGATAGCGAACGAGGCACTATGAATGGTGCGGTCGAACTGCGTGAGTGACGCAACACACCACGGTCGTGCCACTACAATCACGCTCACCACCAACACAAACCGATGACAAAACGCCAACGCCACTGCCCCCACCCCGACAACCGCCACCGCCACCACTACTGCAACTCCCAACACAACACAACAAACAACACGGAAAACACCAACACGGCCATACCGCCGCCGCCGCCGCCACCACCACGCACATATCGAGACCACGCCTTGAGACAACAAGCACGCATCAAGACCAACATGTAACTGGCACAGTAAAAGCAGGACTAAATATTGTTGGCAAAAATATCATAATATATAGGTTTTTGTGCGTACTGTAGGTCCTATTTACTACGGTCCCCCAAAATAGTAATCGCACGTGCAGTAGGTGGCATACGCACGAGTATGAGCACCCGCACCACGCGCACGCACAACAAAACACGGACAAGGCAAGGCAAGGCAAGGCAAGAACACCGCACAGAAATGGCGTCAAGACCTTGGACGAGCAGAACGAAGGGCGCCCCTTTTTTTTTTCGACGCCGCTTCCCAGCACAAGACCGAGACACTCGCGCAGGCACAAAATACACACTGCACGCGCGCCGCCACACCACCAGCGCGTCGTGTCATCACCACGCAACCAAATCCATCAGTCCGTGGCCTTGCGAACACGGCACCAGTCTATCGCCATGCGGTAATGGTCCCTCTGTAGTGCCGGTTCCTCAACAGCAGTGCCGGTGTGTATGTGTGCGCCAGGCAACAACACCGACACTATATAGCGGCAGCCGGCACTAATTACTCCGCACACCGCTGCCACGCTGTGTAATCCCCACATGTGCCGATCGACTACAGTACACCGACACTATATAGCGGCAACCGGCACTATTTACTCCGCACACCGCTGCCACGCCGGTGAATCCCCGTATGTGCCGATCGACTACAGTACACCGACACTATAGCGGGCTACCGGCACTGCTCAACCGGCACTATTGTATCACCAGAACCAAGACACCACCAGTCCACCGCCATGCACACACATGCCCCCAAGGGCAGATCCGAGACGGACGCGTCGAGCCAAGATTGATCTAAAGTGGGGGGGGGGGGGGGGGGGTCTTGGGCGACTTACCCCTTTTAGTATATAGTGCAGTCAGTCAGTCAGTCAGTCAGTCAGTCAGTCAGTCAGTCAGTCAGTCAGTCAGTCAGTCAGTCAGTCAGTCAGTCAGTCCCGTTTCGAGGACAAGGCAGTCAAGTTGTGACTAGTTCGACCCCAAAACGGGACTGTGGTCCTAAAAGGTCGAATCGCTTTCGGGCTGTGTCAGGACTGCACTCCCCTCATGGGGGGACAAAAACAAAAACACTTCAAATTAGACTCGAATTTAGGTATAGAACAAGGGGGCCAGAGGGTTAAACGCCCGATATAGTTGCCCCCCCCCCCCCCCCCGAAAAAAAACAAGAAAAAAAAACAAGAAAAAGACGAAGCATCCGTTCGTTTTGTTAGCATGGAAAAAACAAACAAAAAATAGTTACCATGTACGTATAATGCGTTGTATGTGTATTGTTTCACCAGTAAAAAGGAGCGTTGTACCAGGTCTCAACAGGGGGGAAGGGGGGGGGGGGGGGGGGGGGGGGGGGGGGGGGGGGGGGGGGGGGGGGAGAAGGGAAACAAACCTACAAAAATAGGACGAACATCTCATCACCTGGAACTCCTTGAAGATCTGCGGCATCGGCTTTCGGAGAACGTTCGCGAGCACATTCAGGCGCCCCCTTCAACCACGCGATAAAAAGCACACGATACACACGTTCAATCAATGACAAGTCAGTGGAAACCCACCGCGATCCGAAGCAAATCAGGCGCACCAGCGCCCTCAACCGGGAGCCAGACAAAAAGAGATAAAAGAGAACGAGAAGAGACAGATGAGCAGAGAAAGAAAACAGAGGGAAATTGCAGAGAGAGCAACTCGAGCGACAAGCAGACGCTGTTGGGACCCCCCCAGAGACTAAAAAAGACAGAGAGAGAACAACTCGAGCGCGACACAAGCACTCAGCTGTTGGACGGACCCCGTTCAGTCGGCGAAGCTGACCGACGGGACCAAGCAACCAACGACAGCAGCCACAATAATGAACATGGGAGCATGGAAACCGGCATTGAACACCAACGGCAACATCGACGACACCATCAACAACCGTCCTCAACAGGCCGCGCGCACCAGGACGCCATACCCCAACAAACAAGACCCGACGCACCGCATCGCACCGCATCGCACCGCACCGCGTCCATAATTTTTCCGAGTTAGCGACCTACTCCCACCCCCCCCCCCCTCCTCCCTCCTCCTCCTCCTCCTCCTCCTCCTCCTCCTCCTCCTCCTCCTCCTCCTCCTCCTCCTCCTCCTCCTCCTCGTACCTGTGAGCCATGCCGAATATGTAGTTCTCGATGCCCAGCTCGGAGCCGATGTCCACCATCGCCTTAAGGCCGGGAATGACCGACTCGCCGCCTGCTCCCAATCATCCCCCCCCCAACCCCGAACACGCCAATCCAAAAAGCAACCGCAGCGTGAAAACAGAATGGTGGCAAGTAAGCCGCGCGCGGCATCGTGTTAAGCATTGGTAGCGGTTTCATACCGTCGTTATAGCGGTTTCATACCGTCGCCGGGGGGGGGCAGAAGGTACAGAGAAAGTGCGGAGGAGGGATTGGCGTGGGAGGGGAGGGGGGGGGGGGGGGGGGGGGGGGGGGGGGGGGGGGGGGGGGGGGGGGGGGGGGGGGGGGGGGGGGGGGGGGGGGGGGGAGGTGTTATCAGATACCAGAAATATTTACCAGAAGACAGGTAAATACGTACCAGCTACCACAACTACTATGTTTACTATTACGGGGATCCATAGTTAATAGGACCTATGGTATACATAAAAAACCTATATATTTACCTGTTTTTACTAACAAATTTTGATCCTATTTACTATGGCCCCCGTAACATGACAGTGTAATATTACGGGGCACCATAGCTAACAGGACCTACGGTGCACACAAACACCCATATATTTCCCTATTTTTACGAACAGCATTTGGTCCTATTTACTATGGCCCCCCGTAATAGTGCAATCTTGTTCTGTGCGGAGGGGGGGGGGGGGGGGGGGGGTTGTACTCATTATCATGCATGGCCGTAGTCCTATGACCATAGACCCTCGCATCCCTACAATGCCGGGACGGAGCACGTCGGGTTTTCGCCGACCAGGCAGACATTTCTTGCACCAAGCGCGAAGCGCCGTGTGGTGTTGGGCGAGTCGCATGAAGGGTGAGCTGCATCCTACTGTGGAGGGGGGGAAGAAGAATATATCCATAGTACGAGCAGCAAAGTTAGGGAGGAAAATAACGTGTGCACCTGGCACCTACTACATACGTAACGTATACTTCAAAATATATGAGTAGTGAGCGCCGCGAAAGCCGCGAGCGACGGCGGCGGCGGCGGCTCGCCGTCCATTGCGTTGCGCTGATGGCGAACTGGACGCTGGAGTAGATCGATCGTGTTCGTCTCCCTATCTCCTTTACGGTAGTATTAAAATAACCACCGCTACCTGGTATGAGCTATAGTATAGACGGATGACTGGAGTACCCCGCACAATGTAGATCGTTGCGGTCTGTGTTTCACACATACCCGGTGTCACCACGGTACCATCCACCGACCTGTAGATAGAACGACACTTGCTTACCAGAGCGTTCGGCACGTACGAGCAGAGAGAGGGGTAGAGCTGTCGCTTTCCTACCAGCGCCTACGATAGCGCCTACATTCCTGGTCTCTGCTCACCGTGCTCGATAGTCTTAGCATCGCACGAGGCTACCGTAAATATGGTGACCCACCGCGTACGTACTTACGAGCGCGCGGATGAGGGGGACAGAGAAGCGCGCCGAAACAGAAAACCACACAAAATTAAAAAAAACAACAACAACAACAACAACAACAACAACAACAACAACAACAACAACAACAGATACGAACCCGGTCCTCAACTCCCGATAGCACAAACAACCATTACCGCTTTTACAGCGGCTCGCGCGAGAGGCACACAAAAAGAAACTGTGTCACACCTCCGACAAATCATCGACTCCCGCCTGCCAGGTGCTTCATCACCTACACGTATTTCAGGACAGGTGTATTCCTGATGTCACGGCATGATCCACAGTGGTCTATGGAAGCAGCACATATTTCCTCTGGGTTGGGTCTGTACCGCACAGAATACAGCACAACTTCTCGCGGCGGGGGCAGGCAGGTTAGGAGCTCTCAATATACACCGGTATAGATTAATCTACTATTCGAATTTGACCATTTTATTTCCCTGTAGGAACTTCGCGACCTTTTTTTTTTTTTCCTCAAAAGGGAAAAAAAAAAAACAGTTATTTCTGGCCCTGACTCTCAATAGATAATAGTTGTTTCCCACTACCTGTACTGTTTTTACGGATAAAAGATACCCTTACCCTATCTACGTAGTTGGGCACCTACTCGAAAATGCCGCGATTAGAGTTGTTTTCATCATCGAGAAAAACGACTTTCCCCAAACCAAAAAAATCAAATTCTTAAGAAAAATCCAGGTTCCACCGCAGGGACTGCAGATGGGCCCTCACCTCTCTGACATGCGAAAGCTTGTTCGGACACACAAAAAAAAGGAGGAGGAGGAGATCAAGAGAGCGCACGCACCGTTCAACCCGAAGCGCTTGACCGTGTTGTACTTGTTTTGAAGAAACTTCTCGAACGTATCCGCGAACACAAGCCTGAAACGAACAACAAAAAACAACAACAACAACAACAACAAGGGGGACAAGAAGAATGTGGAAAAATCGCGCGGGAGGATACACGCGCGAGGGGTGATTCGGGTTGCGGGATTAACGACGACAAAGAAGAAAAAGAACAATCAAGATGAACATTACGAAGAGAGAGTGAAAGGGGAGGAGGGAGGGAGAGAGAGGCCGTGGTGCTGACTGTGCGAGAAGAAGACGGTGGCGGGAAATACGGCGAACCGAAAAATGTCGGGGGGGGGGGGGGGGGGGGGGGGGGGGGGGGGGGGGGGAATTGAGGAGCTCCGTCCGTCCGCGAGACCGGGTTTTCTTTTAGTGTATCAATTCCTGCGATCCTTTTATCAATACAGTACTACTGCACTCTACATAAACCTAAACCTGACTCTATTTTCGAGTATTTTGTGCCCCACAACTGGAGCACACTCCAAACTGTTCCATTAAGGGGGAACCATAGTAAATAGGACCAAATATTGTTAGTAAAAATAGGTAAATGTATAGGTTTTTATGCATACCACAGGTCCTGTTAACTATGTACCCCCGTAATATTAATAGGGCAAACTGCGGTCAGTCCCGCTTCGGGGTAGTTTGAGTGGCATGCCCCCAAAAGGGGACTGCAGTTTGCCCTAATGGCCAAAAAAGGTAAAGGCCTGATTTTAGCCTTAATACACTAGTTTTAGTGTAGGGGGCGGTCAGAAAGGGTAAAACCGCCGTCTCCCACTGCAGCAGCAGCAGCAGCAATAGCAGCAGCGGCGGCGGCGGCGGCGGCGGCGGCTATTGCGAGGGGGGGGGGGGGGGGGGGGGGGGGGGGGGTCTTCCCGTGAGCTTGCGTGCTCGTGATACAATACAAGTACCACCGACTCTCACCGCTCGAAGATGTGCAGCTTCTTCTCCTTGGTGTACTTGAGCCACGCAGGGTTTTCCACCTTTCAAAACGGCGTTCGTAACGAGGGCGTATAGAAAAAAACAACAGGTCGACAAAAAACCACATCAGAAAAGAAAACGAACACAGAGACAAACCGCGGCCAGTAAAGAGGCGGGAGCGGGAGGGGGGGGGGGGGGGGCGGGGGGAAGAGGGAAAGAGGGAAAGCGCCGACAATTCCTCCACAACCACACGCCTGTTTCGGAGGAAAACTACCTGAAATTGTGAGCGAATTATTTTTGAAGACACCACGCCCCCCCCCCCCCCCGTGCCCCGTCTATATCTCGCAAATAATAGCGTGGATGCAGGATTTCTATTCCGGGTACCCTCGGTCGACAAATGAAATAACATTCGGCCCTCCATTTGGTCGGCCACGACTCTCACACCCTTCACCATCGCCTCCTCAAAAGCTGCCGGAAACCCCCTGTCCAGGTCTCGGGAAATACCGTATAATAACACGCAGAATAACACACAGCCCCCCTTGGACGAATGCCACTGAGTCCAACAACAACCTTTTCGTTGTGTGTGTTTCCCTTAAGGCGTGTTTATGATAAAATAGGCTCTGAACTTCGTCCCAGGCGATGTGTTTTCTTATCACCCTAGCGTGATACGATGCGGTATTAATAGAGTGTTATCTTATCACCCGTGTGATACGGTGGTGTGTGATCTTATCACCCGTGTGATACGGTAGTGTGTTATACTATCACCTGTGTGATACGGTGGTGTGTTGTCTTATCACCCGTGTGATACGGTAGTGTGTTATCTTATCACCCGTGTGATACGGCAGTGTGTTATCTTATCACCTGTGTGATACGGTAGTGTGTTATACTATCACCCGTGTGATACGGTAGTGTCTTATCGCGATTCATAGTTAGGGTACCCCTGGTAGAAAAAAAAGGAGGTAGGTCGAGCGTTTGCCCTGCCTGTCGACCAAGACTCCCACGCGTTCACCGCCGCCTACTATTAATACTCGAAAGCTACTGTTAACAGTAATACCGGAAACCTTCTGGTCGGCTTTTCGTTGTTGTTGCTATTGCTTTTTACCCCTCTCTCACCTTCCTGCGGATCCAGTTGCACTTCTCCCTGCTGTTCATGTGCATGTACTCCACCCCCATCGTGCCGCAGTACGTCCTCTCCAGCCTCTGGTGCACCTGCCGCAGGGTGACCTACCAGCACCACCAACAACACCAACACCAACACCCGCCAGTCGGGTAGACGGGTCGCGGCAACGGAGAGGGAAGGGGAAAGGGGGAGCGGAGAGGAGAGGCGAGGAGATACAACTATTAACCCCCACATGAGCCCTTTTAGAGGTGCACTGCTGTTGTACACAAACGTACGTTTGACTCCAATTTCAAGTGCTTTGTCCCCCAAAACGGGAGTCCGGTGCTAAATGGACCAAAGAACTGAAGACCATTTTTTGCAGGAGATATTACTTGTAAATAGTGGAGGGACTTTTTCTTCGGCTGTTTAAGGGATAAGGATAGGAGACGGAGAGAGCGGACGGAATGGAGACAAAACACGAATGGAAGAGAAAACGGAAATAGAAAGACTGCAAAAAGCACCGTCGACCGCCGGAGGTAATAAATACCTGGTACACCGCAAGGAAGGTCGGTTTCATGCAACTACAGCAGTCTTACCCTGCCGCATCATACAGCACAACGCTGAGCCACAGCGCAAGCACAACACAAACACCGCTAAAAGAGCATAACGCACAGCAACACAGCACCGCACCGCACCGCACCGCACCACACCATACTAAGGCGAGCAACAAAATGAGTACGCCCCCCCCCCCGCCCCTCTTATTGGTAGGGTGTTATGTTTCCGGGTGGGTGTTGACTCCCTCCCCCCCTCCCTAATTACACCCCATCCATGGCGTTTTCGGGCGTGTTTTTGTCCCCCCCCCCCCCCCCCCCCCCCCCCCCCCCCCCCCCCCCCCCCCCCCCCCCCCCCCCCCCCCCCCCCCTCCCCCCCCCCCCCCCTCTTACCCCCCCCCCTACGGTCATACGACCACGGCCATGCATGATATCGAGCGAGTACACCCCACCCCCTTCTATTGGCACCTCATCCACGGTGTTTTAGGGTGGACGTTCACGTTCACCTCCCCCCCCCTCTTTGAAACTTTAAAGGGGGGGGGGAGGGACCTAAGCACTCGCCCGAAAATGCCACGAATGGCGTGTCAATGGGGGGGGGGGGGGGGTCAACACCCGCACGGAAAAACCATGCACGACGTTCCACATCCACCCCCCCCCCCCCCCCCCCCCCCGCCAGTTCCCCCTACCCCCCCCCCCCCCCCCCCACCCCTATTATATAGGTTGGGTTGGCGTCGGTTGGCAACGACACTGTAAAACATGCCGCTCAATACGTGAACTAGACAACCAGGTTACCGTTTGTTTTTTTTTTGGCGGTCACCCACAGCTGGTCGTCGAGTTAGATCATTTGTGCGAGGTAAAGAACCTTCACTCTGCACAAGGGAATTGATCGTATCACGTAGTGTTTAAGGTAAGGCACCCATGAGGCAATTACATAGTACTCCCATTGCTGTCTCTGGAAGTGGCCACACCGGAAATTAAACTAACTCATTGAAGCTGTTATCCATATGCAAGTCCGCCTCACAAGCGGTTCTTAGTAGGATGCAGCTCATCCTTCATGCGACTCGCCGGACACCTCACGGCGCTTCGCGCTTGGTGCAAGCAAGGTCTGCCTAGTCGGTGAAAACCCGACATGCTCCGTTCCGGCACTGTAGGGATGCGAGGGTCTATGGTCATACGACTACGGCCATGCATGAGATCGAGTACATCTCTCCTATCGAGCACACCCCCTCTCCTCCGTCTCGAAAGGGATGCGTGGTCAATGGTCAAATGACTAAGGCAAGCAACAAATGAGTACGCCCCCCCCCCCCCCCCCCCCCCCCCCCCCCCCCCCCCCCCCCCCCCCCCCCCCCCCCCCCCCCCCCCCCCCCCCCCCCCCCCCCCCCCCAGTCCCCTCACCGTAGGCTGCCTGCCCAGCTCCTCCAGGTAACCCGTGTTCCCGCCGGAGGCGTTACTCATCAGGTTGAGCTTGCGGTCCATATCCCTAAAAAATACACACGACAAATCGTTCGGAGCGTATGGTATAATTGGTTTAAAATGCCGCCTCGTTTTTTGGAGCGTACCAGGTATAATTTTTACGTCTTCTAAACAACGACACATCGATTGGAACGTAGCAAAAAAACAAAATGTCGGACGATACTGACACATCGTTCGGAGCTTACGGTATCAGGTTATGCTAACGCTGAAAACATCGTGTGGGGCGTACACATGACGTAATTTTCTCATCAATGACAGATCGTTCGGAGCGCAGCACAAAGCTTTAAATACTACCGACAGATCGTTTGGAGCGAGCGTTATATTTCTGTTCAACAACCACACCTCGATTGGAGCGCACCGGCATGATACAGTGATTGTCAATAAATGACACATCGTTTAGAGCGTGCTAGTGCAATTTTTCAAGATTGGGTGCTGCCGGGTACGCACAGAACCACACACCCGGGGTGCTTTCCCGGGCACTACCGGTACCAAAACTTCTCTTAAGCTATGTGCGACATTCTTACCCGTACCCGACACAATACACGGGGTACAGGGTGTATGTACCCTTTGAAAAAAAAAACGGGTGCTTGTACGGGTACGGGTACGGGTACGGATACAACATTCGTATACCTACCCTACCCTACCCGGAACTTCTGTAAGTTCTGTAAGACTACCGTACCGTATACACGGAACTTCCGTGGGTGCTGCGAGACCCCCACACCCGTTCCCAGAAGTTCCTGCAAGTGCAAAAGGTAAGACGAGCAAACAAAGCGAAGCAGATAAAACTCGAAGGCCACTCACTTGGCCTCGAATCCGTGAAAGATGGGGTCCAGCTCCGGCGGAGGAACAGCCGGCCTCCACGCGTCCAGTCCGAGCGGGTCGATGTTCGCCTTCTCGTGGCCCCGAACCTACCAGGTATTAGGCAAGGAATAACAAAGCGGGGGTTTCTTTGTCACTGGCGAAATTTGTGGCAGAGGGGGCGATCGATCAGCACCCACGCACGGGACAAGGCCGTGCGGCTTACATTTTTTTTCACCATAAGAGCATCGTGAAACGGCTTGTTCTGCGGCAACGGCGGCGGCAGAAACAGCAGCAGCAGCAGCAATCCGACCGTGTCCATCCCAGTTTTTACCAGTTAGCACCCAGGACGCATCAACAACCCAGGTCAAACTCACGCACCAACAACCACCCCCGTGGGACAAACACAACAAACGCCATCACCGCCACCGCCAACACCCACCACCACCAAAACCACCAACACCAACCCCAACACCAACACCAACCCCAACACCAACCCCAACCCAACACCAACACAACACCAACCCCAACCCCAACACCAACACCAACCCCAACCCAACACCAACACCAACAACAACAACAACAACAACCACCATCACCGCCACTACCAGTAACAGTTTCAACAACCCAACCAACCAACCGACCTGGTATGATCGGATGAGGTAGGACAATGCGAGGGAGTCGGACTGTCCGGTCGCTGGAAGGGCCTCCGCCAAGGGCGAATAGGGGGCGACCATCGCCGAGGGCACCTCGATCACGCGCGGGGGAGCCGAAAACGCCTGCAAAAAGCCGTTTTTTGTGTCGTTGTCGACGTCGATAGAGCCAATTTGTGCCGTCGGTATCGACGTTTACCGTCAATAGGCCAGCGTTTTCCGTCGGTAGACGAGCGTTTTCCGCGCACGTATTGGAGCGTTTGCCGTCGATGGAGGAGAGTGCGTCGTCGTAAGGCAAGAGCCAGCGTTTGCCGTCAGCAGGTCAGCATTTTCCGTCAGTAGATGAGCGTTTGACGTCCGTAGGCCAGCGTTTGTCGTCGGTAGGCCCGCAGTCGCCGTCGACGGGCCAGTATGTGCCGTCGGCAGGCCAGCGTTTTTGTATCGGCGATGGAACAACAAAAACGAACGGAAGCAGCATCCAACATGTAGAAGAGAAGGAGGAGGAGGACGAGGACGAGGAGGAGGAGAAGGAAAGGGGAGGGAGCGTCAAGAGGCGATGGATCGATCGACCCACGCAAGCTGTCAACCGTACAGCAACACAGCAGCAAGCAGTCGTACAACCTCGGGCAGCCCTCCCTAACGCGTCGGTCAGTCGGTGGTTTCGTCGATTGGTCGATCGGCAAGCGGGCAAACGGAGCTTTAAGAACAGAATACAGCTCTCGTTAGGAGCAACTCGCGCAGCGGTAAAAATTCCAGGGCTATTCACGGATCGGGTCAAACCTCGCTGGTCGGGCCGGGTCGGGTCGGGTCGGGCAACGGTGACCCGACCCGATGCGTGGGAATCTGATAACCTCCTGACCCGACCCAAGCGTGAGATTCCGCAAGAGTTCCTGACCCGACCCGCGCGTCTCTTGGGGTCGTGACCCGTGAAGAGCCCTGGACATTCGTGACTGTAGTCAACTTGCGTGCGTTACTCCAGTCGGTCGATCGCTCGGTCGCTTCGGCCATCCGATTTCAGCGCCGTGTGCGTGATGAAGTATGAAATCCCCGCCAAAACAAACTGCCGACGAGGAGGTGTTATGCAGGGGGCGCAGAGCCGGCCAACCACCGCAGGCAACAGAGTACTGCCACTGCGCTCAACTACAGCTACGACACTACGGCTACATTACCGCCGCAGCACTACCGCAGCAGACTACTCCCCGAACCGCTACAATACACTACTGCTGCACTACACTCGTGTTGTGCTGCACTGCACTGCCACTGTTGCACGTCACCGCATACACCACTTCTGAACAGCAATACTGCTGCCCTCAGCTACGCTCCTGCCGCAACACTGCTGCGGTAGACTATACCGGAACATAACTGCTACAAACACATGCCGCCGCGCAGCTACACTGCTGATATAGCAACATCTAATGCTGCATACGAAGTGTAGAAGCTAGTACTACTGTGTCAGCACCCCCCCCCCCCCCTGCCCCTCTTCTTCCCCTCTACGCTGGAAAACCCACACGCCAGACGACGCCCGCCATCGCCTTGCACCAACGGCGATTCCCTCGCACCGCGGTTTGTTGCATTACTGTACTGTACTGTACTGTACTGCTTGTACTGCTTCATATAAAGAGCCTAAAAATTAACACAAGAACACACGAGAGAAAAAACAAGAATACAGAAGGGTAAGAAAAAAAAAGGACAAGAGATACAAGACGGAAGAAAAAGAGATGACGCAGAAGCAGAAGCAGAGATGAAGACAAACCCACCCGTCATGCATGGCAAGCGTTTTCTATGTACGAGCATAATACACGGAGGCAAGTAGTTTTTAGCTCGTTCAAGAGCAGCAGCAGCAGCTTTGCACCTCGGTCCCATCGCGGCCCGCGTCTGAGTTGCGGAAGTACGCGTCCCAGCTCTTGTGCACGCTCCCGGGGTCCACCTTCCACGCGTCGTACATTTCTTCCACGTACAGACTGCAGACACAACAGGGACGGGGGGGGGCGGCGGCGGTGGCGGTGGAGGTGGCGATGGCGGTGGCGGTGACAAAGGGAAACTTGAAAAAATCGAGGAAGGAAACTGCCGCCGTATAAACAGTACCATCGAAGAGGGTACCTTCGAGAAGGTACCTCGAAGGTGTCTTCGAGGACGCGTATGCCACGGTTCTCGCTTACCCCTTGCCTGGCATATATACCGGCATGCCACGGCACAAAAAAAATGCATTAGGATTGAATCAAACTAGTTTGGCCAAAACAACGTGGATACAGCTGGAAACGGGGTGAATAACGGGGTCTTACGAAAGCCTTACCAGGCACCTGGAAAACTTTCGCCCAGGTACCTGGTACTACTGTGAGAACGGTCCATCTTTAATATTCTGGTGAAAACAAAACGTTCCCGAAATGAGGATGCGATTTGTGATAAGGAGGGGGTTGAGGGGGTAAATGAAAACCTACGGACATTGAAAAACTTGTAGCGCACAACCGAAACGAAATAAAATCACGCACGCCACAGCACGCAAGCGCCAGGACTCGAGAGAGAAGTGCGTAAAGCGCTGCTGTACCACTGTTGCGATTGTCGGGAAAACACCCGCGGCCGCCGCCACCGCCGCTGCCGTCGCCGCCGTGGCTCTGCCGCCTGGCCGAGGTGCCGTAAGCGAGCGGCGCCTGGACTCGCCTCCCTCCCTCCCTCCCTCCCTCCCTCTCCCTCTCCCTCCTCCCCTCCCTCCTACCGCCTCCTTCCCTCCGTCGCACCTACCCCATCTCCCTCCCTCCCTCCCTCCCTCCATCACCTCCATCACGTGTACCGCCAGAACCATCGAAAATCTCGCAAACAGTACAACCTATTGGTGTAATATATATATATATACCTGGTACCTGGTACGGTAGAAAACATGTCCATGTTTTCGCCTCTCCGAACCCCGTTTCCCCCTCTATATCAGGCCGCATTCGTCAAGGAAACCACCCAACACCCACCCCAACAAATCAACACACTAACAACAACACCAACACCAACAGTCAGCCGAACCAAACAAGTCCCATGCTAAGGCCTCTTCCATCCCCCATAGTCCCGCCCCTATCACGCCGCGTTCGTCAAGGAGAACCTCCAACACCAAACCCACCAAACCAACGCACCCGCATAAAAAAAGTCAGTCAGTCGAAATAACCGCGTCCCCATGTTTCCGCCTCTTCCATCAACTATTCTCCCGCCTCTGTCAGGCCCCATTATTCAAGGAAACCCCTCACCACAAGCATCGACCAGGTACAAACCAACGCCAACAGCCAGCCAGTCACCAGAACCAACCGCGACCCAGGCGGTGCCCTCTTTTACTGCCGTGCAGTTCCTTCTCCAGGTCCGGTGGCGTGTGACACCCCAGCCACCCCCTTCTGCGGTCACGGGGTGCGTTCCACCAAGAGCAACCGGACTCACGGCTAACGCAACCAAACGAAGGTGAAGTAGGCTTCCGTTTGGTGCCCCCCTGCCCAAGCGCGCTCGTGAGCCTCTCTCCCTTCCCCTCTTCCCCCCCCTCCCCTCCGCTCCCCTTCCAATATCCCCCTCGCCCCTCTCATACGGCTACGGCCACGCATGATATCCAGTACACCCCCCCCCCCCCCCCCCCCCCCTCCTTCCACTCTCCCCCTCTCTCGTCCTCCCCTCTCCTTCTCGATCACCCCCCCCCCCCCCCCCCCCCCCCCCATGGTCATGGTTATACGACTACGGCCATGCATGACAATGAGTACACCCCCCCCCCCCTCCCCCCCAACTCTCCCGCCCTCCCAAGCCCAGATTCCCGACAGCGTACCTGTTAGACCCCTGCATGAAGGTGTCGGGAGATGTAGCAGCAGACGCGGGGGGGGTCGAGAAGCATCGCGCTCCCGCGTTCGTCGCCGCCGCGGGGAGACGCCTGCAATTTCTTCCAGCCGCAGCAGCCGCCGCCGTCGCGGTTACCGACGAGTCGGGAACGGACCGGTACCGATGAACTATACCGACAAGCGAAGAGATACGTGTATGGAGGGAATGGATGAGGAGGGGGGGGGGGGCGGGGAGTCAACGGCGTCGAACGCGTTGGTGGTGGGGGGGGGGGTACCCATGTCATGGATGGTCATAGTTGTGCGACCATAGACCCTCTCGGACGAAGCAATTCGGGTTTTCACCGACCAGGCACACATTGCTTGCATGAAGCGCGAAGCGCCGTAAAGCGTTCGGCGAGTCGCATGAAGGGTAAGCTGCATCCTACCTATCAAGAATCGCTTGGGAGGCGGACTTTCTTGCATACGAATGACAGCGTCGAATGAATTGATTTTTTTCCGGTGTGGCCACTTCAAGAGCGGGGGTATATAGCTGATCGACAGCGTTTAGGGGATGGTTCGTAGGAAATTCCATACAAAAGGCCTCGACAGCGTTGAGGACGGGGGCAAGGGTGGAAGGGGGGGTCGTTTTGAAGTAACAGGAGGTCAATCAACAGCAGTGTGTGTGAGAGGGGGGGGGGGTCACGAAATAAGGCAGTCCTGCGAGTGAGGGGGGGACACGAAAAAGGCATTCTTCGAGAGCCGGGAGTATTGGCGAGACGGGAGAAATCCTAACCATAAAAAAAGGCGACGTCGAGAGAGTCGCCAAGACCGAAGCATGACGACCGTGGTGGTGCCGTGTCACACAGGGTGTTGTGGCTATGGCGTGGGACCCACACGAACGGGAGGCACGGCATGTGCTGCCGCCGCGGTGCCACCTAGTCCAACCTGAACCTTTCGATGGGCAGTGATTGTGAACCGCGAACATCGCTCCCAACACAGCTCCCAATACGGCTCCCAACAGAGCTCGGGTACCGGGCAGTACGTACGTGCGACATGAGCAGGAGCCACTTACTTTGACGCAACAGACACAATTTCATTCCAGGTACCTGCTGATGCCCGACACCGGGTACATACCTACAGGTAGTGCTGTAGCCTACCAGGTATAGGGATATATGTGCGTGCTGCTCGTAGCTGCGGCACGAACAGTCTCAAGCATCCAGAGCAGGTAACACAAAGCCGCTCCGTCACTCGATAGCAGTAGTATGATTGCGGCAGGGGAGAAGTCGCGCCGAGTGCCGTCCGCGGTAGATGACCTACATACCGGGTTTATAAATGCCTCCATATTCAATGGAAAACCTTCTAAAATGTTCACATTATCTACGAGGGGTGGACAGACCTTGATAGTAGATCTTTATGGGGGTTTTGTGTTGGACGCCTGAAGCCGACCCTCCGACCCGAACCCTAACCCGAACCCTATGCCAGTGGTCAGTGCTGGGATGCTGTGCTTGTTAAGACTCTAGGTTGGCTCGGCCGGCGTGGATGCTGAGCTTGGGAAGACTCTAGGTTTGACTCGGGATGACTCGGGATGCTGTGGCTGGGAAAGACTCGAAAGTTGATTAAGCCGCGTAAAACATACCCCTAGCCAATCAGAGTGCCTAATTAGCTACCCCAGGAAGATCTACTATCAAGGTTTGTCCACTACTACAGTTGTTATTTACAGCGCAAAACGGTAGGCCTGCGAGGTACTTGTGATATGTACCAAGAAAGGAAGAAAAAATACTACACGACTATGAAAACCCCGGGGGCGGTAAATACCCTCCCCGGGGAGCCCGTGTACGACGTATAATACATATCTTGATTTGTACCTTTGTTCTTGCATACCAGTACATAATATTAATAGATACCGGTATGGCTTTGTGAATTGTGGCACAACAAGGAGGTGTGAGGTGAGTCAACATGCAGGTATTATACCGCTTGTACCCCCGCCAACACCCTCGCCAAGGTCTGCAAGTAGGCAGGGTGAAGTCGTGAGCACGCCGAGTTTGTTCAGTGCAGCCGTGACCACGGCTGCCGCTGCTGCGCTGCTGCTGCTGCTGCTGCTGCTGCTGCCGCTGTTGCTGAGTATTGTCATTTCTCAAACACTCAGCAAAGGGGCAGCTGGCACTCAGCACTCGAGACTCATGACCCCAGGTTCAAGTTTCCACTTCGTCGTAAAGTTGGTGGTTGGTTCGCCACGCAAACGCGGTACAAGTACAGGTACGTACTGCTGCTGTAGATGTTTATGTATGACACCTCTACTTCAGTCATACGTGTACTATTAATAGCATGTCTTTCGTCTCTCTCTGTATTTTGTTTCACATATTACAGCAATGTAGGCTGTCTGTTACTTCTACCGTCGCCAATGGGGGTGCTACCCGCGCCACCGCTACCATACCTCGAGACATGGTCTCGAAAATGTTTCGACAGTACTGGTATCTGTCAGCGAGTTGCAAGAGTTGCTGCGAACTCGCTCCGCTTTTTTCTCCCCACAGGACAAGACGACAAAGGGCAACAAAGGGGAACGAGAAGCTCGGCATGGGACCACGGTCGTTCTGTGTCGTTTCCAAAGAAAATCTCTCACGCGGAAAACACCTGGGGCATCTCTCTTTCGGGACGATATAACACACGTATTTCGAGCGTACAAGCACAGTCACACACACTCATAATACGCACTTGCAGCATCGGCGGCCTTCCGCAGGCCCGTTCGCAGCTGTTGCGCCATGGCTTAGTGGTTCCGTATTCTTGTACGTGACTGAATGTTTGCCTTCTGGTGCGATATATACTGAAGCTACCGGGGAAATTCTCACAGCTACCCCTATTCGTTACGGCCTCAGAAGTTACTTGACACCCTTAGTGAGAAAAATCAACGCAAGCCTTTGTTTTGGGCTACTTTCACGTGTGCACACGACCGCTATGAGCAGCAAGTTCGCCACAGTAATGGTGCAGTTTGTGCCGGCCTCGTTTGTTATTGGGGCTGGTATGGAGCTCTTCATGCTCAACACGGTGAGTGCCGACTTTCAACTGTCTAAGGCATCTACTTGCATCCTGTATGCACTTGCATCCTGTATGCCGTTTCCTGCGACACCTTTGACAGCCAACTAGCTGGAAGGTGGTGAGGCGGCGATGTGCGTGTTCAGAACAGCAACAGCTACAGTGTTGTGCCGATGAGAGTGCGCGTTGTCATGTGCACCAGCTACAAGCGTCGGTTGCAGAACAGAATGGAGTTGACGACCAGTGGGTTTATGCTCACGCTCGATGAGTGTACTGCTCTGTACCACTGGTACTGCTGCTGTATGTGGTACCGCCGAATTTCAAATGTTGGATTGCACCGCATCATACACCGCACACGTACAGCCTACAGCCGTGCAGCAGCCGTACGCCGTCGTCGCGCACAGCTATCAGGTACCAGTATAATATTATACGGGCCTCGTGCTACTGTGTTATAGGAGCCTCGTCCTACTGTATTATAAGAGCCTCGTACCCGAAGCTTTGCCGAGTGGCGATCTCCCACGGCATCTGTGTCCTCCGACAGCCGAGCGAAAGAGCCAATGTTTTCTGCTTTCTGCTGCAACATTTACAGAGAGTATTTCAAACATTTTCCAGTGTCTTGTGTGCCTGTCAGGCCGTTTCCTATGCGGTTCGATTTTTGAGCTTCACATTTTGACCCCATCGTATTTTCAGATACGAACTTGGCAAGTCGAAAGAGTCTTCCTATCCGGAAAAATCAGATTCATTGTGCGTGTAAAGATTCGAGCAAACGCCGAGGCCATCTGCTGTTATTGTGGTTTGGCGCCGCGAACACACGCGCTGGGTGCGCTGCCCTGCGCGTAGGACCCAAGCGTCCGAGCCCACGCTGACAGCCTCTGGTCTGGCGGCGAAGAGACGTGGCGCGAGTGCGCTAGAGTCAACCTGTCTTGGCATTTTGTGTTTCATTTTGTGACAGATTGTTGTTGCTGCTGCTGCTGCTGCTGCTGCTGCTGTACAGCAGTGTAGTCTACGAGTACGTTTCCACGGAGAGGTGCGTGCCGAGGGCGCTTCTCTTGGTCTCTAGACCCGAGCCCGCGCCAGCCGACTGTAATCTGGCCACGGAGGGACGCGCCGCCCGCGCGTCGGGCGCGAAGCAACGTGGCTATACAGCTGTGTCACCATCCAACTCATCGATCGTTCTGCAGCTGTTTGCTGTCGTGGATAACATCTCGAATTTAGAGAGCATGCCATTTTTCGATTTGAAAATCTAACGACCCAAGTCGTCGGATTTTGGCCCAAAATCCGACGACTTGGGTCATGGGATTCTCGAATCGAAAAAAATCCGGTTGGATTTTTCATGTTTGGACTGCATAAGACCTATGCCAATGGGAACACGGAGTATCAATAAAAAGTTTGAATTCCAAAGATACCCGCCAAGAAAATTTAGAACATGCTTCCTATGGGCACTTTAAAAAAAAAAAAATCCAACAGTTGGAAAAGTCCGAAAAAAGCAAATCTGGGGCCGATGTTGGGCCAAGATCGGCTTCAGAAAAACTCAGGCCAATCTTTGGTTCGAAGCGGCGAGATTCCGAGTCCTCGACAGACATCAATCGACAAAACCAACGCTTGCGTCATGAGTTCTGAACGGAGTGCGCTCGTTAGGGGCTCCGACCCACCCTTGGGTCACCGTCTTCACACAATGGCCAGTGACGTGCGGCGGGAGCTGGCCAGGCGTACTATAAAAAAACAAATAGCCGCTGGTGTGTGCAAAACAGAAGACAATATTTCTCGATCCGTCTCGAATGGCAAAAAACAGGCTGTTTTTCAGGTTTGGGAGGATACCGCAAGACGCCGCCGGCAAGCTCTCGCCCCCTAGAGCATGTATTCACTTTCTATCTTCGATGCCGTCATCTATACTCGTTGGCCTTGCCCGACACCAAGCGGGTTGGCCGTGGGCTGAGTCTACATCGAGATCGAGCATCTATCGTCGCACGAGCTGATTTTTATCAGCGTGTTGACAATTTGCAACGAGAGAAAACAGATTGCGCCGCCTGCAGCCGTTAGAAAAAAAAGAAGGAAAAATCAAACATTTTTTCTCTTTTTTCCCACAGCGGCGGTACGAGGATATTTTCGGCTGTATTTTTAAAACAATATTTTTGAAAGATAACTTTTGGACTTCGCGTTTCCATTGGCATAGGTCTGAGCAGGGTCATTCATTTTTTAAATCGAATAATACAAATCTGAAGCTCGAAATCGAACCGCATAGGAAACAGCCTCACGTTTGATTTTTGCTATGAACCAACTTTCGATTGTCTTGTGTACCCCGACCCTCACATGTCGGTCTGCTGTTTCAGTGCACGAAATAGTACTGGCCGACATCAATTGGAAGTCGAGCCTGCTGCAAGTATTGTCGTCTCGTCGACCCTGGTAGCATCCAGGGGAGTCACCGGCCAGTAATCAATCGCGGGGGAAATAATGGAAAACGCGCGGACGGTTCACGCAGCTTGCAAAGTTGAGTATCGACTGGTCTGCCGACCGGTTGAACTCACAGCTGACGTGCTTTTTTTAGTTTTTAATAAAATAGAAAGACGGTTGAAGACACAGCTGACGTGCTTTTTTAGTTTTTTATAAAATAGAAAGACGAGAGAGCTTCGTACAAGGCGCTTTGCTCCGCCGCCCACTACTCTCGCACGCTCGCTCGCTCACAAGCAAGAAAACCAAAGGCGAATGAAGCGGACAGAAAAAATCCGCGATTGTATGTAGGTGCAAACAAACTGACGACTTTCAAATGCCCTTTGAAGGCCCCATATGCTCGAAAACGTTTGTAGACCGGGCAAGTTTCTACTTCTTCGTTCGTTTTGAGAACAACAGCGAGCTGTACGAGTATCATGGTTGACGATATACTGGCTCTCACCGACTCCGGCTGCTCCCTCGCATTGTCGGGCTCTGATCGATCGGCACTTACTTGCTTTGCTGCTGTGTGCAGTGCGGATTGCGCTGTGTTGTTGTGGTATGTTGTGCTTGTGGTACGGCAGTAGATGCTCGACGTCAACATGATCTCGTATATACCTACGGACCGGTAATCCCAGTGATTTTATACCCAAATCCCCTGATTTTCAATGCTATTGCGAGGTCGAATTCCTAGAGCTGCGAGTCGGCATGGCTTAAGTCGCCGACTACAGTAGTTATTGGTCGGACTAGTAGTCAGCCTTGAAACGGAGGCGCGGACTTTCCGAGTTATTGGGACCCCTTAATTTTGGGAAGGCGTTTTTAATGCGGGATACAGCTTTCCAGCGTGAATCGCTGCGGGCTGCAGATGCCCCTCATGCCCTGTGACACTGCCGCGCGCGGTGGGAGATCCACACGCATGCAGGCGCGCACATGGCGGGACAGCCCATCTCTCTTGACGGTGCCGACGGCGTAACGCTGTGTCTTTCGTAAAATATAATATGATATTATATAATACGAAAGTGCATGGTAATTGCCCCATTGGACGCTACACCATAGAACAAAGGCCCGCAAAAACAAAAACAAGAAACAGAAAAAGAAGGCTCTTACTCGAAAAAGGAAAAATGGGGCAAGTACCGTAACAGAAAGAAGCGTTGCTCAAGTGCGAGCGCTGTGAGACCAAAGAGGTGCCAGTGGAGCCCGCTGAGGAAGAAAGACAAAAGTAAGAGAAGTCTATGGTATCATCCTTTACGTGCCTTCGCGCTTGCCCTCGGCGAGCGCGTGTCGGGTGATGTGAGACTGGACTCACCTCGAGGAACGACATCTTCTGTCACCGACGCTGTCTGTCCCTGCCTGTCGTATAGGCCTTGTTCGTGGTAGAGTGGGGCCAATGGCGGTGCGTCAGATACAATGCATTCCTGGCTTGCGGGCCCCGTAATTCGCAGTACGTGCGGCCTCGCGCCCTCGCCTGGGCGTGGTGTGTGTCGAGGCAGATTGGCACATTCACAGGAGTAGAAAGCTAAACCTGATACTGCTGAACGTGCCGTCTGGATGGAGACGACGCTCACCGAGGCACCACGGGCGGTAGAGCTTGTAGCAGCACACTGATATCAGCGTGTCACGTGCGATATGTAGATACCAGGTATATACCTGATACTGCTGTGCTGCATTTTCTTTTGTTGGTTTGCTGACAGTGCACCAGCCGCCGACGTAAAGGCAGCTACTGCTGTACTACCGTAGCGAGTGTTGAGTCCGCGCAGGGGTGGTATCGGTCTTCAGCGCTCGATTTTTCCAGGACGGGAAGGTTGCCCATATGCAGTAGTTAGCCCCTTTTAAGCGAACCTAGTGCGTTCGGGATTGAACGTCCCTTGTATACTAACGTCTCTTATCAGAGTTGATGCCGGCCCCTTGCAGCCTGTAGTGGGAAAAAATGGTGGCAGAAATTTGAGGTGCCGTATGTGCTGTTTTCCCTCATTGCGGGGTCCGTTCAAATGGGCTACGTATGATACCGAACAAGGTGTTTGGGGAAACATCTGGTGAAGAGCCTTCCGAAAATGGCACGTTCGTCTTTAGCTCCCTTGCGGTTGTGGAGAAAACAATCACACCCTTGTGTGAATCTCAACGCTATAATTAACGGCACCAGGTACATACTTGTAGCATGAGTCTGTTCAGCCGCTCGCCCGCACTCAACATACCTCCACATGCCGACTGTGAGGTACATGGTATACACCTTATTATAATGACCAACAGCAAGCATCCCGCCTGTTGTAGATATCATCGACTGTGAGGTACCTGGTATACACCTTACCATAATGACCAACAGCAAGCATCCCGTCTGTTGCTGTACATATCATTGCGAGCACACATCATACCAAGTATGTTGCCATACATACCTGGTATCATACGATAGAATAATGGAGTTATAATGGTATGATCGCCATCGCAAGACCATACCTTCAGGCGCTTCGATCCACAGGCATTTTGTACGTGTAGATAGAGTGGCCGCGTCGTCGAATGGATACTATGTCGACAGAAAACAACCTGCGCATGCACCAGGGTGGGGTGTAGAAGCATGCACAGTAGCACAGGAATATGGCGCAAGTTTGTAGTCGCTACGTGGTACCGGGTACTTGGTATCAAAGGTCAACTCGTTGCTTGTTGTCGTGGTTGTTATTTCAAAGCAAAGACATCCAGCACACCCTGTGTCCGCACTGCGCTGATTCTCCGTCCGGATCATGCAATACGCGTGACAAATCCGCTTCAAATCAGTGTTGTAGTATTCCCTGCTGGTGAAGCAAGCTTGTCACCACCTCCTGCGGGGGGATGTTTGCGCAAAGCCAATAAACCGCTCACCCGATGTTACAGCAGCAGTACCTGGTACGTGCGTACGTACGTACGCACTGCAAAGTACCGTGTGACAACTGCTGCTCGCAAGTCGCAAACCAGAGAGTATGTATTACCTCTAGAGTGCGTCGTCAGCGAGCAGCCCTCACCTGTGCCTCGTGTTCCATGTTGATACCGATAACCATGTCTCGTCCAGTCCTCCCGGTGGCGTTGTGATTGTGATGTAATGCATGCTATATGCTGTGCTCTCTGTTCGGCATTCTATTGGCCCATCCCCATGCACACCCTGGCATGTCCTGTTCTCCCTTGCCCTGTCCTGCGGTGAAGCCGAACGTTTATTCCGCCTTTCTCTCTTTTTTTCTGTCCGGTTATTGCGACACTTGTTCTTCACACGTGCCGGTCTTTTTAAGGGTTTTTACGACGTGGCCTTGAGGAAAGAAGCAGAGCGACGAGCCGAGGCAGAGGAGGAGTACCAGGTGATTAACCGCTGCGACTCGATTGACGAGAATGGCTTGCACCGTGATCATCGCAACAATAGTAGTAGTAGTAGCAGTAGTGGTAGTAGTAGTAGTAGTAGTAGTAGTAGTAGTAGTAGTAGTGTAGTAGTAATGCTGTGGTAGTATTATAGCACTACTAGTAGTAGCATAGCACTACTAGTAGTAGCATAGCACTACTAGTAGTAGTATAGCACTACTATTAATAGTAGAGTAGTAGTAATGCTGTGGTAGTATTATAGTACTACTATGTAGTAGGAAGGCGCGTGCGACATGCCACAATCCGTAGTCGTATGCTGATTCGAGCCCTTTGTGAAACACTCCCGTACATCGACCATTGTTTGCATGAAGGTGCCCCATAAAAATCAAAGACCGTACACATAGCCGCGGTATCGCGATATTCCACACAACAGCGAGGTCGCAAACTGTCTGCAGTTTCTTTTCTGTTCTACGTCGTCTTCTGGTGCATTGTCAAGGCCCACCACTTGAGCACTTCTCGTTAGCAGCATGGCATTTTTTACTTACGTTTATTGTGGGGGGGGCGTGGGGTGGTCCGTTTGTTTGTTGGCCCTCCCCAACAGCTGTTATAGCTCCGCGCCCGTCACGTCAATTGCCCATGTTTCGGGTATACCCCAGATGTTTCATCTGCACGGAAGAAAAAGTGATTGCGGTACATCCGAGCGATGAACTTGTGTACCAGGTCAAGGTACGCGTGTAAGCATCGTTTTGTGTCGGGACAATGAGTTGGCGGTGTTGTGCTGACCAAACCATATCCTGAACCAGGCACTCACAACCCGAACTTTGCTGCTGTGCGGCCACGGCAGCTGCCAGGTTTTGAAGGGTCTGCCACAAGCAATTGCCCTCTTTTTTTTTTCACACAAGGGTGATCACCTTACCGAATAAACCACCGACGTCCAAATCGGCACACTACGAAGTTATTGCGCATATACGCTTGATACAATAGGGGTCTAGTTAGAGCTGAGCACTGGCGCAGTATATACTGCCCGTTGTAATCTACTGATTGACCTGGCAAGTATATTCGCCAGTACTTTTTATCTTGCGTACGCCAAACAAACACGCCATATTACAGTACGGCCACCTACTAAGTGCGTTTCGGGAGGAGAGAGTGGAGAGGAAAGACAAGATACTGCCGGAATCCAGTAAGAGTATACTGATTGATTTCGACGACAGTATTGTCGCTACTGGCTCGAGTCAGCCAGTGCCCCACCCTAGGTTCAGTACGTAGCACTTTTTTGGCTTGTGAGGCGATACTTCTGAATGACGGAGGAGTTCCTCGACTGAGGAAGTAACTTCCCGGCATATCCCATTGCGTTGCACAATATTATTCATTGCACACCTACACAGGTCATGGGGATTAAGTAGCATCGTGGTAAGCCTACACATGTTCTCTAAAGTCAGTTTTGGGTGACTTACTGATGGCGTGTGCTACTGTAGGCATGATACAGGCACCACTCTGGGCGGGAATATAAGAACCGTTGGTTCTTCATATTTATGTATAAACGCGCTTTTATATTTTCCCTCGGGAGGGGTTCCTAAACCTAAAAAGGAAAAACCCGATATCTCAGAAAGAATACGTTTTCTGTCTTTTCACTGTTGTTGTCTTCACATTAAATCGCCCTTTCTACCCAGCTTCATCAGTACACCCAGTGTAAAAAAATACCAGTCACATAAAACCGTATGGCATCGCTCATCGGGTTGCACTTTCGGTTTTCTCTCGAGGTCAGGTTTTGACTTGCTATTGGTGTAGATCTCCTCACGCAAAGAACCCCCCGAAAGAATATGGCGCACTTACATCGTACAGGTATTATAGCATACATCTAAATTGCTTTACTAGTAATAGTAGTATGGAGCAATTCAAGCGGGGAGGCTCAGAAAAACGAGGTGGTACGATAGGGGTACGTGGCACTTGTCAACACATCGCACCACTATGGGCGTAAATAGATGGACCGCTTGGTCTTCATATTCATGTCTAAACGTTCCTTATATTTCCGCCCAGAGTGGCATGTACCATTCTTCGGTTTCAGGTGGGTGGTTTCCGGTGTTTTTGGTCTTGGGGCGTCTGCTCTTCTGACGGTGCACCTCAACCCCCCTGCTGCTGCCCTTCGCCCGTCTGTA
Organism: Macrocystis pyrifera; assembly: GCA_031763025.1. NCBI lineage: Eukaryota > Phaeophyceae > Laminariales > Laminariaceae > Macrocystis > Macrocystis pyrifera. The sequence goes on along the minus strand of JASSKH010000017.1, from coordinate 8,538,313 downwards.
CCCACGAGACAGGCCAGACGCGCCAGAATAGAAGCAAGACGACGAGCTCAGAGCAGTGCCCAGGATGCGGGAGGAGATAGACGTACGTAGCGAATCGCATATAGCAGATAGATGTAGTAAAAGAGAGTTGTTGTTCTATCACGGTGCCAGTGAGCAGGTGGTAGACGGCCGATTTGGGGGGGGGAGATGACAATGTAATGGAGGCGAGCTAGGGAGTGGGGTGAGGGTATGGGAGAGAACAGCAAACACTCAAGAAAGGAAGCATGGAGCGGTAGGGGAGCAGAGGTGGACGATTGCTTGTAGGGGCGCGGGATGCGTGTTTTGATGTAGTGCAGCTGTTGCGCGTCGTGGTTGGACTAAAGTTGAATATACCGCCGAACAACACACACAATGCGAATGGCTGATTGTGTGGTTGTATGGTTTCGTGGGGGGGGTGTCCCCGTCCCCCTCGCCCCCGCTTCCACCACACGACTGTACCCGTCGTTGGGCTGTCTATCGGCCGCCTCTGTTGCCGTTGAATGCCTCGCGTTCTCAACTGAATGTTGACACCTGCTCTCGCAGTGTGCGGAATGTAGCCTCGACACAATTAAAAGCGAGTTCTAGTGATGCGCATGGGTATGACTCCCCCGTCATTTTATTGGGGTGAAAAGGGCTGGATGTGAGTTATGTTCATGACACCACACGGTTGGTTGTCTTGTGATGTGGAGGACAGGTTTAACGTGAAAGACAACGCACGGAAACCACACGCGCGATGAGGATAGCTGTCAATGCAATGCATCTCTGGTGCAGTGCTCTGAACTCTTATCAGTTAGCACACTAGTGGCACAGTAATCAATGAATAGTACTATTACGGGGGTCCATAGTAAATAGGACCAAATATTGTCAGTAAAAATATGTAAATATATAGTTTTTTATGTTTACCATAGGTCCTGTTAACTATGGACCCCCGTAATAGTAATACATCACTCGTACTGCTTAGCGAACAAGCACCACAAAACCACGCATTTTTCTTGGAATGTTCATAGCCACCTCTGAGATACTGGTATGATACAGCAGGTACCAGGCATATTATTGCAAAGGTGTGTTCGGTAGGGTGTATATACCGGTACCCGGGGCACTTTAGGTGGGCGTACCGAACTTACAGAAGTCTCGGGCACCAGTATTACTGAGGTCGTACTGAACTCATCGAAGTGTTGGTACAGTACTGAAGTCGTACCGAACTTGCCGAAGTATCGGGTACCGGTATCGAGTTGGTAACGAACCTTACCGGACTGTTCAGTAGAGTATTGAGGCCGTACCGAACCACTTCAGTATGGCTCATACCCGCGTTGCACGCTTTTTCTGTTTACTACCAGGTACTCCTCAAAAGACATTCAACCAGTCAGTACCGGACATAGAGATCGACTTGCCGATTTTGAATTGCGATTGTCCCGGTCTGCCGGAGATGACGACGACTGTTTTTTCCTCGGGTTCTCGACCTCGTATTGATCGCAATGCATCTGAGGCCGATATGTCGAAAAAAAAGTTCGGCACTCCAGGGGCAAGGGAAGGAAGAGGGGGGGGGTGGTCGTGGATACGTTTTCTGGGGAGCCGGGTACATTCCAAATCGTCTGATTTTATGGCGTAATGGCGCACACGGCTCCCAAACCTCAGCATCTGCATGGATGGGTACGAATCGTCGCGAAGTTGCAAATGGAGACGTGGTATCGTTGCGCAGCTGGAGCAGCAGCTAGGATTTTAGTCACCAATTTGGCATCACACTATTCCCACTGCTATTGCTACTACATACTGTTAATAACGTACCTCTGCAGTACGAGGTACCAAGTACTATTACGGGGGACCATAGTAAATAGGACCTACGGTACACACAAAAAACTATATACTTACCTATTTTTACTAACAATATTTGGTCATATTTACTATGGTCCCCCGTAATACATGGCTTCGACAAACGGCAGGCAGCACCCACGCCGTCGCGGAGGGCCGATCACCGCGCGTTCACCCAATTGAGCTGCTGCTCAAAACAGAAAAACACGGAGATTCTGGCCGGGAGATGTAGGGCAAATCACGTTCGATCGATGTATATCGAAAATTCTATATTTCGATACATCGAAACTTCCGATACTATAATCCAACACCAGCTGTGAAAAGATATCGTACCAGGTATCGTCGCCTTCGTTTTTTTTTTTTGACAATTTCACACTACAAATTGAAATATTTTTTCATGTCCAACTTGAAAGATCTCATATCTATCTTGAAATTTGCTACGAGTACTCGTATAACTGATAACAACGACGAAAAAATGGTTTTTTACACTGCCCGTTGGGGTGTTTTTGGTCCTTTGGTTTTTTTTTTTGCCACTTTTTTTTGGGCGAGATCTTGGTTTCAACCATCAGCCCCCCACCACGGCATTCACTTTTCTGCTTGCCTCATCTCAGCATCACTGCAGAGAGAGCGTCGCGACAGAAGATCTCTCTCTCTTACGACAGCCAACGCAGAAGAACCACCACCATCAACATGACCACCAACCTCCCTGCGACTATTAGCAGCGCGTCGGCTCTCCCCGCAGTTGCCACCGGAGGGCAGTCCCAGCAAGGGCAGCAGCAGAAGATGCAGCCTGGTCAGAGCGCTGCGGCATCCCGTGCTCCGCGCAACGCGCTGCTGGTAAGTTTATTATACCATAGGCATGCCTTTGCGAGGGGGAGGAAGCCCCACGCCAGCCAAGCCCGCATCAGCAATTACAACAGGCAGATTTCGAGATCGCGACAGGCTCCCATGCAAACTCGTGCGCATATGATAGAGAGGAGTCGACTCTACAAAGTTAAAGGGGCACGCGGGCGGGTCCATCCTTCACGTAGGACGAGATCTGCTGCTGTAGTTCTTCCCCGCATAGAAAATGTACTGGTACGAATATGTATCAGAGCAGATCAGAGGGAGGGTGATACAACAACGCAACCATGCATCACATACACCTGGTACGAGCGAGCGTTGGCATTTTTTGGGGTATGGGCTACAGGCATTGGGAAAAAAACAAACAAATTGCATTACCCCTTCGTTGCTTCGAGAATGCACGCAAAACCCAAAGCTGCTCCTCCTCGCGCGCGCTTGCATGCATTGCGCCCCCTGCGTGGACTACTGCAGTAGGCAAAGGGCGCAATAATAATGCAAGGTTTTATAAAATAGGAACGATTCAGAAGCGACGATGATGATCCTTTCAGTTGTTCTCGCCGTTTTTTTGTGGTTGGCAGTTGGCATGATGCGTCGCTTTACTTCTGTCGTTGCTGTGCTTGCTGCGTGCTCCCGTGTGGCTGCCCTTTCCACAGAACAACGGAGGAAGCAGCCTTGCCTCGCTTTCGCCACACCACCGCCAGGGGAAGACCGTGCCGTGCGACGACGAGCAGCAGCATCAGCAGCAGAAGCAGAAGCAGCAGCCACTGATTTCCACCCTATGCATTGACGCTGGCCCTGGCCCCTCCCCGCCCGGCGCACAGGGCGTCATATACTTGCCGCGGCCTCTCTCGTCCGCAGGGCAGAGGCACCAGCAGCAACGCCAGCACCAGCGCCAGCTGTACCCCAACCAGGTGCAAGAGCAAGAGGGGGGGCAGGACGAGGGTGGAGGGGATGGAAGGGTGCACCCGACCGCCGCCGCCGCCACCGCTACCGCTGCCGCCCCTGTTGAGTCCGCGCAGGCGATCCTGTCGGACAGGGCCGTCGTTGAGGCAATCGAGACTGCCGTGGCGGCCACCACGCGGACCGCGCAGGAGACCAAGGACGCGGTGTCTCGCTTTTGCGACTTGATGAACAACAACCAGGTGCACTGTTCATATCAACACGAGTACATATCTTGCGTGCATTCATGAAAATTGAAATTACGTTGGTTTTACGTGATAGTTTAACTACTTCCTGCTTGTTGTGTGAAGACTACGAATACCATCAGCACTATTTTAATACTAATAATAATATAAGGTACGAGTACAACTAGTTTACAGCAACTAGGCTGCTGCAACTGGTATTTAATAGTATATATGCGAGCACCTCCTGATAAAACCAGCACAGCAGTAATGAAGAAAGGCAGGACTGAGATGATATTTAGAGGAAAATGTGAAAGGCAGGACTGAGATGAGTATTTACAGGAGAATAAGAAACCTGGGAGTTGTTGTACTTGAGGCTGTAAATACCGTAGAAGGCACCCTCTACCCAATAAGAAATCTCAATGTAGCCCAAGTGGGGCAGCAGTTCGGTTTCTTACTGGGTACCTGGCATCCTGCACGTACTCTCTATGATGTGAAGGGGGGTGTTTCGCCCTTGATGCACCTACTGTATTGTTTCAATGTATGTGCGCTGGTCAGTCAAGAACTCGGGAGTCAAGAATTTTAGGCGGAGAGTTTTAGAATTTTAAGAATTTACAGCTTCGGAAGCATTCATGCTCAGCAAGGAACGCCATTCTAGATATAAATTACCTGGCCCCTGGTAGCCTCCTATGTTCGACGTTGACATTACAATGTAAGCAGCGTATTCTTAAATGCACAGCAGTGGTGGATGGCAAAAATATTACCAGGAAACAATTACAATAACGATAATATAAGCCGCGAGCCTTATCCAAAATAGGAGATTATTAACTGATGTCGCGTACTGTAAGCAAGTGCCAGGTATACATGATAAAATAAAGTAAATATACAATATACGTAATGTATCTGGTATATAGACTACAGCGGTACTATTAACATCAGGTGCCAGGTACTCGGCTGTTTTCTGTTTGTGTTGTCAGGCTCCTATGGTATGTACTACCGGGAATAATTTGACCAGTATGTGGTATAGTCGTAGTCTATTTAATAGATAGTGCACGCGAAAATTTCTGCCCTCCCACTCCCTGTTGATATCTACTCGTCCCCAATTACTTTTTCTTCCCGCCTGGCCGCTTGCGCACCCAACAGGCCCAGGTAGTCAACAGCTGGAAGCAAGCCGCTAGCGCCGTTCACACAGTCGCCGTTCAGCTTGCGGCCGACAAGACCTCGCTGGTTGCCACCAACCAAACCCTCCAGTCGGAGAAGCTCGTCATTCAGGAACAAGTCCAAGACCTGCAATCGACCCTGGTGGCTGCCGTCGAAGAGAAAGACGCCCTTGCTCGCAGGCTGCAGAACGCCGGTGCCCGCAACAAGAGGCTCCAATCGGACAATCGAGCTCTCAAAGAACAGACCAACGACATGCAGTGTATCCTGGTGGCCGCGGTCGCCGAGCGAGACGCCCTTGCTCGTAAGCTGCAGGAGACCGGTGGAGCTTCTCTAGAGGAAAGTACCGACGAGTCCTACACCAGCAGCAACGGATACGAAAACAGCAACAGCGACCGCGACCGCAGCGACTGCATCGATTCCGGCTATGCAAGCCCTCGTGCCGGCGGGCTAGACGCGTCTCCCGCGACGCCCTTGAGCGCCAACACGCTCTGCACCCGTGCCTCGGGCATTGCCGCTGCCGTGTCTTCTACCGCCGCCTCGACATTCTCCACCCCAGGTGCCTCGCGGACCTTGGTGAGCGGCACTATGACTCCTCCGTCGGTGCTCAACATCTCGAGTGATGCCGGGGAGCAGGGACCAACCACGCCTGCATCGAGCCCATCAGCATTCGCCGTCCTCGTGTCGTTGGCGGCCACAGCCACGCCTCTGCCGTTGCCGACAGCGACGACGACCACGAAGACGACGACAGCCACCACCGTGAAGCCGCCACAGGCCGCCACCACCTCCCCCGTCACCACCACCGTCTCGCCTTCCACTACGCTGACTGCCCTGGACATCCTGGCTTCGTGCGCCGCAACCACCAAGCCCATGTCCCCCATGCCAGCCGTCATCAGCGCCGCCGGCGCCGTCGCTCCCATCGCCCCCTCTACCCCCGCCATGACCATCCCCGCCGCCCCGATCGCCGCCTCCCCCCCCCCCATCACCAAACCCGCCGCCCCGATCGCCCCTCCACCCCCGCCATGACCATCCCCGCCGCCCCGATCGCCGCCTCTCCCCCCGCCACCAACAAACCCGCCGCCCCGATCGCCCCCTCCACCCCCGCCATCACCACCCCCGCCGCCCCGATCGCCGCCTGCCCCCCCGCCACCAACAAACCCGCCGCCCCGATCGCCCCCTCCACCCCCGCCATCACCATCCCCGCCGCCCCGATCGCCGCCTCCCCCCCTGCCACCACCAAACCCACCGCCCCGATCGCCCCCTCCACCCCCGCCATCACCATCCTCGCCGCCCCGATCGCCGCCTCCCCGCCCGCCACCACCAAACCCGCCGCCCCGATCGCCCCCTCCACCCCCGCCATCACCATCTCCGCCGCCCCGATCGCCGCCTCCCCTCCCGCCACCACCAAACCCGCCGCCCCGATCGCCGCCATCCCCGCCGCCTCCATCGCTCCCTCCGCTCCCGTGACCGCCATCGCCGCCCCTGCAGCTCCCATCAGCATCACCGCCACCGTCGCTCCTGAGGTCCCCGCCATCCCCACCGCCACCGTCGCCCCTGCAATCCCCGCCACACCCACCGCCACGGCCGCCCCCACGCCAGTGCCATGCAATGACGAAAACGGTGGGAGGGTATCGGGATGCCCCACCGGAAGGCGCGCCCCTTGGATAGGGGTTGGGGTCGGAGGCGCGATGTTCTCTTCGCCGTGTGCCACTTCTTCGGCTGAGAAGCGAAGTCTTTCCATCAGGGCCGCCGCTTCCGCCGCCGCCGCCGCCGCCACGCGGTCGCCTTTGTCGGCCATCGGCATCAACACCCCGCGCCAAGCAGTGCCGGCGACCGCTGCCAAGGCTAGGAAGACCACCACTTGCGTTGTAACGCCTGGCCTCGCATCCTTGACAAGGTGCGGTTTCGTACGGGTACATATGTTTCGCTACATTGCAGCCGCCAAGACTACTGTACGTACTGAACGATACCAGGCATAAAATTACGTGCGGCCGCTTATTCAGCTCTTCGAATAATTTTGGTAGAAGGTGCAGGGTGAATGAACTGCCCTAAACTTTGTTTTGATGCTGCGTCGGCGGATGCCTTATAAGAATCCATCTTATCGAGGACTTTTGGTTCTTTCAATTTGATTTGATTTTTATTCTAGTTTAATTTGCATCTGATTGGCCGAAGAGTGCATGACCAGGCAGGATTCGAAGGGACAAATTAGAAAAAAACAATCTGAGTGAAAAGTCTTTTGGGAATTGTTTCGTGTGACATTTTTATTTCAATTTCGAAGTTATGCCTTATAAGGGTCCATTTTATCGAGGACTTTTGGTTCGTTCAATTTGATTTGATTATTTTTTTAATTTAATTTGCACCTGATTGGCCGAAGAGTGCATGGCCAGGCAGGATTCGAAGGGGCAAATTAGAAAAAATCTATTTGAGTGAAAAGGCTTTTGGGATTTTTTTTTCGTGTGATATTTTTATTTCAATTTCGAATTTGGGAGTTGATCAGCCTTGATGTAGCATGTTCATGGTGGGTCAACACCCCCGGTGGAGTCTGGGGTGATTCTTGGCCGCTTCGGTGACCACCGTCGAGGCGATAAAACGCGAACCTCAACGACTGGCGAGCGGAGCAATAGCCGCGCCCACGGCCACATACCATATCACATCGTACTCCGGCGGTGGCGCCTCAAAAGAAATCATGGTGGCCGCAAGCCCAATTCTTCGCTTTGCTCGATCGACCAACCATCACAAAAACCGAGCAAACGAGCGAAAAAACAGAGGATACGCTCGAGACCTCGATAGCTGCACCACCTTCGCTGTTCCGCACATGGCGCTTGAGGACTCCCTCCGCCCACCCAAGACACCTTGAGAGTGATAGCTTCCTATCCTGCGCCACCAAAATGAAAAAAATGCTGGCGTCGGCGCGCACGCGACAACGCAAACCTTCGCTCTCGTCTACGCTCGTCGCTGTTTGTCGGCTGGGCGTTGTGTGACGCGCTGCATTTTTCTAGGTTGTTTCGATTTCCTTTTTGTTTGACAATGGACACGCTTTTTTTTCGAAATCAAATTAAAGTTCATTGGAATTGAAATTTTATATCCAAATAACGAAATTTAGTGTTCCCCGTTAAGATGGGCTCCAACTCACACGTTCTGTTCGAGCATTGTCTTTTTCATAGTGCGATGGGGTATGTAGACGCGTCTTCGAGAGCGCGTCTACCTCTCTTTGCTTGTGGAGTAAGCTAGCGTGTGATCTCTGTTACCTTTAGTTTTGCTTTATTTTGTATACCAGGGCAGAGTATTCTAGAGAGCGCGTGATCTTCGCGTTTGTTTTTAGAGTGAGTGAGTTCAACTTATGCTCCTCCCCTGAGCGATACCCCTCTCTTTCTTCCTCCCTTCCTCTCTTGCCGATGCTAAACAATGCTTTCACAGCAAACCCCCGGATACAGAAGTATTTATTCCTCACCCCCACCCCCCCCCTCCCCCGGCCACACTATGCTTGTTTTCCGTCTTGTCCTTCCGTTCCTTCCCTTTCAGGGGGAACCAAGAGCAGCATGGCGGCGGCGGCAGCGAGGCTGACACCGGAGGTTGCTGCCAGGAAGAATTTGCCTGCCAACAGGGGAGGCGATGCATTCCGGACGATCGACAGCCAGAAGCCGGAAGGCGCTGCTCGGCAGTTGAGGTAAGCGTTTCTTCTCGGCGCGGTGGCATCGTATTGCCTCGATTGAGTTGTTGCATTGTTCGGCACGTGCGGTGGTCATATTACCGCATACGCTGTTTGAATCCAATAGTGGTGATATTACCTTGTCTCAAAAGGAGGTAATAGTGTGCCGTCCGTCCGAGAGGTGGTTCTTACGTTGCGTCCATCTTTGTGTTACGTTTCTTATGGAGTAAAGTGCCGTAGCGATCGCGCGATCTTCGCGCGTTTTTTTTTTTCGTTTTCCTTAGAGAAAAAAATTGTCGGGGTTATCCCCCCCCCCTGACCGTATCCTCTCTACCCCCTCGTCCCCCCTCTCTCTTGCCGCTGCTGAGCAACAAATTCACAGAAAAAAAACCAAAACTGTTCTACCTTCCCCCGAAAATCCGCCTCTAAAGCGGTTCTTAGTAGGATGCAGCTCACCCTTCATGCGACTCGCCCAACGCTTCGCGCTGGGTGCAAGCAATGTCTGCCTGGTCGGTGAAAACCCGACGCGCTCCGTCCCGGCATTGTAGGGATGCGAGGGTCTATGGTCATACGACCACGGCCATGCATGATAATGAGTACACCCCCCCCCCCTCCGGCCCCTGGCCGCTCTCTATTTTTTTTCGCCGTGTCCTCGCGTTCCTTCTTTTTTTTAAGGAACACAAAGAGCAGCATGGCGGCGGTAAGGGCGGCACCGGTGGCGACATCGACGAGGGCCGTGTCCGCCTACCAGGGGGCCCAAAACACTCGAACGGTCGCCGGCGGACAGCTGGAGGGGGAAACCCGAGGGCCGAGGTACGATATTTCTTCACGAAACGGCACCAGTGATTGGCGATTTTATGTTTGTTTGGTGGTCTCAGGACGTCTTTGCTGGGCAAGATACACGCAAAAGCGTGTATAGTAGCCGCCTGCGTTTGGCGCACCTTCCCGAGCGCGTCTGCCTCACTTTGTTTATAGCCCAGCGGGCGCGTGATCTTCACGTTGTTTTTCTTGTAAACTGAAGTGCGGTAATAATGCTGTAGCAAGCACGCGATATTCGCGCGTGTTGTTTCGTTTGCTTTGGAGAGTGGTTCGTACTGAAGTGTTATCCCCTTAGGGCTCCTGAGTGTACCCCTTCTCCTGCCTCTTCCCGCCCGCTGTTGCTGCTACTTGCTGTTAACAAAATCAATAAGAAGTGTTCAACCAGAAAAAAAAACTCGAAAGCATATAACCTATTGATAGTCACCCACCCCTCGCTCCCCCGCGACGCTCTGTTTTTGTTTTCGTCGCGTGTGTGTGTTTTCCTTTCAGGGGCACCGAGAGCAGCATGGCGACGACAAGGCCGGCAGAGATGGCGTCGGTGAAGAGGGATGGGTCCGCCCACAGGGGGGCCAATGCAGGACGACCGGCCGACGGAGAAAAGTCGCAAGGCATGGCGAGGCGGCTGAGGTACGATGTTGTTTCACGACACAGCATGCGGGGATTCATGTGATGTGCGTTTGTTTGGTTGTCACAGGGCGTCCTTGTCGCGGGAGAATAACAAAAACAACGTGGTAGACGTCTACGCGCAGCTATCGAACTTGACCCCCCCAAAAACAAAAAAATGTCTACGTCTTCTAATTGTATCGCTCTCATTTACTATTTTTCGGAGGGACAAAAATGCAAGCCTAGTACACGCAGCCAGGTCTCGCGAAGCCAAGCCTATTATGATGAGTACGAAGCATGCCGTTTTTGCACCTGTGAGGTTTTTCAAGAGCGTTATACCATCGCCGAGGTATCAACAGTAGTTTTTTTCGCGCCCCTTTCTTCGACCGAAATATAAGCAACATTTGAAAATGCATGATAAAGTACTACAGGTACAGCATGGGGTTGGACTTCGAACCTGTTCGCGTGAGTTCAAACCCCAGCAAGCACACCCGCTCCCTTTTCCATCAGTTTGTTCCTTTTTTTTTGCGTTGTGTGTCTACTCACCAAATCCGCTCTTTGACCTGATCATCTGTTTCCGCCGGTTCGAGAGCGATGACATGATTATGGTCGCAACGGAGAGTTCTTGAGATAGCAAACTAAACCCACCAAAAATGACATTTACAGCACAAATGTAGAAAAAAGTCGAATTCTCGGTGTATATGTACGAGCTCGGCGGTGTCATCCCCAAAAATTAAGAGTTCATTTTTGAGGAAATCGCGAGCGCAGCCCCAGGCACGTCATAGTCCCTCGCATCCCTACAATGCCAGAACGGAGGACGTCGGGTTTTCACCGACCAGGCAGACATTGCTTGCACCAAGCGCGAAGCGCGGCAAGGTGTTGGGCGAGTCGCATGAAAGGTGAACTGCATCCTACTATGAACCACTTTAGAGGCGGATTATGAATGACAACATTACTGAATTGATTTAATTTATGGTATTCTTGCATATGGTTGACAGCATTAATGAGTTGATTTAATTTCTGGTGTGGCCACTTCCAGAGGCAGTAATGGATTTACTATGTAACTGCCTCGTGGGTGCCTCACCATATACACACTACGTGATATGATCATCACCCCCTTGTGCGGAGTAAAGGTTCTCCCCGCACAGAAAGAATATATTAAGAACTCGACCGCCAGCCGTGGTATCCGCCAAAAATAAACGGTACCCTGGCTGTCTAGCTCACGCAGTGAGAGGCGTGTTTTACAGCGTCGTCGCCAACCGACGCCAACCCAACCTATATATATATATAGGGGGGGGGGGGGGTAATACCTAAACATCCCCAGGTCAGGCAGCGTGTGTTTGAATACTTCGCCCTGTGTACATGGCGATAACATTTGACGCTGCTTGCGCTACTGCGGTAACTTTTGCTAAAAGCTGACGTCCAACCTTGTGCAACATACCAGATACATATTGCCGGGTCCAAATGTAAACGATTGTGTACGTGCGTCAAACTAACCTGCTAGTGGTACCTAGCCCTCATGTATAAATGCGCAGCGCACATGCCAACTTTGAGAACAACTCTAAAAAAAATCACACGAGGGTCCTCAGCCGAGGGGAAAAGTTTTTGCAAAGGAAAAACACATTTTGGGTCTCACCAAACTCGAAATGTAGCCATCAAGTCTTCGTTCGGCACAACTAGCATACCAGGTATACGATAGGTTTGCTTTTCTTCCTCCTTCCGTCGGAGGCTTAATTACATTTCGAGTTTAGTAACCGCAAACGTGTTTTCCGTCGGCCACCCTTTGCCCTCCACCGAGGAGGTGGGGCCCCTCGCTCGCTCAAGGATTGATGTTGCGTGTTTGAATCGTTGGCAGATACGCTGCGTGCTGACAGACGGCGGTAGATGTACTGCTACTACTTCTGCGGTCACTACTACTCGTACTACCACAAGTATTTATAACAATGTGACCTCTATTAGTGCTGCTGCTGCTACTGTGACTACTGCCAACACTACTACTGTAGTATTAATAATACTCCTGACAATCTATAAACCGTACCACAACAACAACAAAATAACAGCACCCAATGCAACCGTAGTAACGGCTAGCCAAACATGGCCGCACGCACCGCGAGTTAACCAATGACGGTCCCATCCTTCGCCCCTCCGTCCCCCGTCCCCCGTTTTCACCCGCTCGTTATTTTAGGAGCGCCGGCAGGCCGAGGGAGGACGACTCTACGATCACCGCCTCAGTCCGAGGTCGAAAGGTGTCTTCGGGGGCTGGGGTGTCGTCCCGCACCCGACAGGCGACTGCCGCCAGCAAGGCGGCGGCGGGGGCGGCGGCGGGGGGGGGCAAGGTTGCAAGGAAACGATGGATGTAGAGAGGGAGAGGGGGGTTGGTCAACTTCTCGGCCTCTTCCATCCACTAAAACTACACTTTTAGTTATTGTTCATTGATTCGGGGGATGCATGGATGGATGTGTGTGATTGGCAGTTTATATGTCCGTCTTCTGACGTCATTTTTTATGTTTTGTCAGTCAGGGCTTACCGTACCGATTTTCTGCACACAAGGCATCTACACGGCATGTATATGATGTCGATTACGTGAAAAAGACGACAGAGACGTGGGTGCCACGGATTTTCTTTGCGTGCACACTTGATTCCGGGGGTTTTGTTTGCGTGATTGCTGGACAGTGAAAAAAATGCGGTCCGCCCTAATTTCCTAGTCATTCTGTGTTGCTAGCATGTATACACACGCAATGAACCGGTGTATACGCAGTTTGTTTGATAGGAATTTGGGGTGTGATTGGTGGGCAGTGGTATAGCCCGCCATCGTTTGCTGCTTTCATTGGTTTCGAATATCATATATATATATATATTATCCTGGAATTACGTGTTTTCTGTTAGCACTTCTTTTCTGCAGTAGTTTTTGTGCCCCCCTTCCACACGCTTTTCTTCAGAGGACTTTTTCGAGTGTACGTATCGTCTTAAGTGTGTACCATGTACCGTATCGAGCTAGCTTTGTACTGCACGGCGGACCTCATCAGACCTGCAGTAATTTGCACGGACAACGGGGGAACGAGGCTGGTATACTATTGAAGCTCGTATGTATGTACGGCGAGCTGTTGGTGACGTCTTTGGGTGGTTGTGGGACAAGTATGTACCCACTATTAATAAATGCGGATACTACTATTACTTGCCTGGTACTTCGGCAGTCTGCAGTGAGAGTGCTATCAATCCTACTGTAGTACATCTGCAGTATCGTGGTGTCCATAGGAGTGCTCATACTCGCAGAGAGAAGAGGAGTGGAAACCGACGTGTGAAGCCCTTCAGTTCCCTTTACGATATGGAAGCTACCTTGTGCTGTGCTGACTATCGCATTTGTCGCCGTAAATATAACACGACTGCCCGGTACTCGTAGCGAAAGCGTTAGGGCAGGGTTATGCTCGATTTACTGTAGGAAAATGCGCGGCTGAAACGTGTTGCTACTTTGACGTGAAAAGGTGTTATTATAGATGGGGTGACTTGTCACTAACACTGCGCAGCAGATATTGTAGCACCGTGGTCACGTTTTTGCCTCGTTTTTGTCTCTTGTGTACTCAAGGTAGCAAGAAAAAAATGTTTTTTTTGTCTGGGTTTTTTGTACGACCCAGCACGATTGCAGTACATGTAGGTTAGCACCCTCGAATCGGCTGTGAGTGCGGTACTCATTGCGCACGACTCTAATTGTACTACAGTATTATCAGTATCATTAGCGTAGTACTTACTGCCTAGCACGATTGTGTAACCACTGCTGTAGGAACGTAATGGTGTGTTCATCTTGGAGTTCTCCGGTGTGCAGGGTGAGGCTCTCCCTCCCGTTCACCTTTCAGTCTCATGCCGTCGACAACGTTCGACATCATGGTGTTTTCCAATCTAGCGTGGAGAAGGGTTTTGGTGATCCGTCCCGACTCTTCCCCTCTCGTGATCCCCTTACGTACCGCCATACGCAGTGTAGCCTCTGCTGGACGACTGGGATCGGTGCTGTTAGTTCTTGTCCATTGTACACATTCGCTTTTTTTCAATGAGTTTGCCGGTGGTGGTGATGGTGTTGGGGTGTCGGTGGGGGGCTGTGAGATGATCGGGTGATGGCATGCGCCTCTTGGTTTCCGTTCAGAGCTAGGCTGTATACTTCTCAGTATCGATCAGTGGTTCTAATGGAAAGGTGGGTGGCAGTAGAATTTTCCTAGTCGGGAACGAGACGCTTTTTTGCTGGTGACGATTTGAGAGTGCACGTGTGTCTGGCAAAGCTTGAGCGTGTCTACCAAAGCAGTGCTGACTTACGGCGTGTGGCTTGTTGAGCCCGTCTTGAGTGAGTGTGTATGACTGTAAAATAGCTTGCAGAGATTGGTTCGACGATACGATCGCACGAGCGACACGGGGGACGGGGGGACGGGGGGTAACAGTAAACTAAGAAAACTATTAAAATGTTCAGGAATGCATGTTTTTTCAAGACGTGCCGCTTTTACATTTTCCAGTTCTAGACGTACCCGCGGACACATATTAACAGGTTTCTTATACCGTGGTCACAGGAAGAAACGTAGCACCAGAGAGTTGGTAAGCTGTTCGCTCCGTGTCGGGACATCTGCCACAAAGTGTGGTGACACTAATGCTACAGTATTCGTCGAAGCACATGAGGTTGCGAGGCGCGGGTGATTGCTGCATTGGGGACGGTCGCCGCATTGCCTATTGCCTACTGTCGATATTAATAGTAGTAGTCTAATGCTACTGACGTCTATTGCCTGCAGTAGTAGCCTATTGTAGTTCCCTTTGAGACGCACTCCGACTGCCACCGGCGACAAGGGAGGATGAACGACTTACGCTTGGGATAACACGGAAAGTGCAAACTACTGCAATGTCAAGGGTAAAGGAGAAAGGTTCAGCATACAACACATGCCATCAAGCACTATGTACTAACAGGTATGGGTTAAACGATTTTGGAATGGGGGGGGGAGCCGGGGGTACCGCTCTTCTCGTGAGCACCTTGTTTCTCGGTGGTGTCAATTTTTCCCCACTATCCAAATTTTTGTTGAGCTATTCGCCCGAATAAATTGGTCAACCGCGTTTGGTTGTCTCTTCCTTCGTGTCAGCGCTCAACGATGTTTGGCTGCAAATTCATGCTGAAACGATGAACATTTTTAACGAAAGAAATTCCCGAAGTAGGCCCGGGTGCACACAGGGACACATAACTCGTGCAATAGACAGGAACCCATGCAGAAATCGTGCTCGAGTGAAAGTTGGCGTGTAGTACAAATTTCTGTCAGGTGCTGTTGTTGCCGTGACCATTTGGGAGCCCTTTTTTGTCGTTTGTCTCTGTTGTCTCATCCCTCGCCACTGTCGTCTCACCCCGCCCCCTGACACTCTTCAGTGCTGCTGCTCTGCCATTGCTGCGTATACACAAGGTAAAGTGCATCCGCAGTATACCGTCACCGTTCCCACCGCCGGTTCAACACCGCAACACTGGCGGTTAACAGTACGACAAAAAAACAAAGAATATCGACAACAGCTATAAGACAGCAACAAGCAGACCCAACCTACCACTGAAAATTGGCATTCGCTATCTCACACCCTGCCCTGCTACACCCATCTCCGTCCCCGGGCCGCGCGATGGCGCTAACGGCAATACCAAAGACAACGTGAAACAAAACCCGACGACGTCCTCGGCTACAACAACGACGAACACACCTCGATATCCCCTTTTAGATCCCTGCGCACAATGGAACCCTGAGCAGACGAGGCGAATGCACAATATGTATCGTATTGTGCGGTTAGCCGCGTACCCACACCGGGTCGCGTATCGCGTCGTCGCTGTCGTCATCCTCATCTCGAAAGAGAAACACCACGATCAAAACAGAGACACCGCGAGAAAATTCAACAAAGATGAATTTACCCGCCTAGCCCAATTTTCACACTACCGCCACTCTGTGGCCCCTGCCCTGCCAGACATCCCGCCCCTGACGTTGCTGAGCGGTCGGCCAAAGCTAGGTCGTTGCTTGGGTGTTCCATCGCGGCTGCCCCTGCCTCTCGCCAGGCGTGCGTTCAGCTGGCCAAGAAGTCATCTCGCTCGCACCCCATCGCCGCCACCACAACCGCGCCCACTGCCCCGCCACCGCCACCGCCACCGCACCAGGAGCACAGAGAGAGACAGCCCGGCAGACAGGTAGGAAGACAAGCAGGCAGGCATACAGACGTGACCGACAGAAAAAGAGAGAGGAAAAAAATGGGCTTATTCGATCATCGGTTTGGTTAGATGTCGATCTTTATAACTAAAAATAGAGATCATGCGTTTCACTGACAACAGTGGCGGGGGACGGGGGGTGTGCGTACTCATGTGATGCACGGCCGTAGTCGTATAACCTTAAACCCTCGCATCCCTACAATGCCGGGACGGAGCACGTCGGGTTTTCACCGACCAGGCAGACATTGCTTGCACCAAGCACGAAGTGCCGTGAGGTGTTCGGCGAGTCGCATGAAGGGTGAGCTGTATCCTACTAAGAATCTCTTTACAAGGCGGGTTTTCTTGCATGTGGTTGGCAGCTTCGAATGCATCGATTTGTTTTCTGGTGTGGCAACATCCAGAGACCGCAATGGGTTTACCATGTAACTGCCTCGAGGGTGCCTTACCATATACACACTACGCGATACGATAATTCCCCTTGTGCGGAGTTAAGTTCTTCACCTTGCAAAAAATGATCTACCCCCGGGGAAGGGAGAGGGGGAATCTATACAAGGTACCTGCGATATGATACAGTAGATGATGTACAGAGGAGGCTGCCGGGGCGTATCTTGCGTCGCGGGTGGGCCATGCACGGAAAGGACCGCAGGAACGCGAAGATACCACGAACCAAGCCCGCGCGATCATGGGCAGCTCGAGGGATTCCTTCTCAAAGGACTAGGATATCGAGACGGGTCCATCGCGGGTGATTATTGTTTCCCAGAGAAGCACCATCCACTCTACTATAGAACTGCAGCAGCTGTTGTTCGCCCAGCATTCTCCAGACGATCGTACAGCACGAGGGGTAAGACTACCATTGCGGACAAGAGGAAAACATAGGAACGTCAAGCATCACGCCCTAGAGTAATACCATTGGAAATCGCCCACAACAAGATCAACAGCATGACAAAAACGAGCGAACCCTAACATGGCGCGAGATGGAGCCTAGATAATTTTGCCTTCTCGACGGAAGGCCGAACGAGCGCCCGTCCTTCATATAGCTAATAGCGGTCCAATCCTCTTCGCCGCCCGATAGCTCTGTCCTGGTGGCGACTTTGTACACCGTCAGGCCGAGGCTGGCGACAATGGCGGTGGTGCTGAGGACACCGGCCGACCAAAACCGGGGACAAAAACGCGGGTCAAAAAGGGGGGCGGGGAGGGTGACGCACGCTTGAAACAGCGTTCGTAACCCATGCGCAAAAAAAGGCACACAAAACAGCGCAAAGCCAACAAGTGCGGTCTCGAAAGCTTTCGATTGTTAGCGCCCTGCATGTTCCGCGACTGCTCCTCGAACATTTTTCGACCGCGGCTTCCATATTGACCTTCACTGACATGCACAATAGCAGCATTGTTTGGTCGGCATATCACCCCCCCCCCCCCCCCCCCCCCGCTTAGCCTCAAACGCTTGGGAAAATAAGCGAACATACCAAACACGAAAATCGATCAATATCAGGGTGGCAGCGGTGGTCGGAAACCCCATTCTACTGTTGCGTCTAAATCACAGGGAAGGGGGAATATGAATATCGGAATACGGAAACACGCGGCAAGCACCATCGAGGCTGCTCCCTTAGCACTTTTCTTCCCGCCGCCGTCGACCAATCGAAACTACATGCGTACCAGTATCAAATATGTCACCGGGCGAGAGAGGCACAGCACGGTTTATTAGATGAGTTATACCTGGCCCCACCCACTTGATTTTTACGTACCGGTGCTGGTCCACAGGCCCTTCCGACCTACCTACGGTATCGATAGTTTTCAACACGGTGGGCCGTGCGCGTTTTTTGGCGGAAATTAACTATTACAAAGTGATCTTCGCCGGTCCACGCTTCGTTAAATGTTGCTTGACTGCTGTATCATACACAGCGCTTCAATGGAAGCGAGTGTTGTCAAAAGTCTATATCGTGACTGCCGCCGTGTGCCACCGCGTGCGTCAGACCGGGGCGTGCGCAGGCGTAAGACTACGTGCACGTTTTCGACTGCAGCCAGACCGGGGGATCGAGCGCCTGCCAAGCTGGGCTAGACTGATGCAGACTGAGCCAGAGTCAGCATACCTATAGCAGCAACGTAATTCACCGTGGACGCAAGCGGGGCTGTATGAAGCTATCGTACAATGTAGTACTACAATAAGGCGAGGTAGCTCTTCTAAATAAAGGCTCTATGATGATATATACGTGCTCATATTTTCAGGTGGCTGTATTCTCTTCACGCGAAGCGGCCTCCGCCGTTCCGCCACGTCCCGCCCACCCGCGTTCACAATGCCTTTGTTGTAACACCCGGACGAAACATGAAAACGAAACGAAAAAAGGGGTATCGCGCTCTTTACCTCCCCACCCCTTCTCATTTCTTGACCCCTCACCTGAACATATCTGCAGACGGAAGGCGCTTCGCGGAAGAGAGTAGCTTCTTGACCATGTACAAGGTCTCGCCCTCCTGTTCGTTGCTAACGCCGTTCACGCTTTAGACGCAAGCTGTCGTCACGCCCAAGTCCACCAGCTCCAAGCGCCCGCCCTGGAGCGGGATTTCGTCACGATTAGTTGGGAAGCAGCAGCATTGGGGGGTGACAGTATCAGTAGCAGAAGCAGCAGCAATATCTGTAGCAATAGTAGCAGCAGCAGCAGTAGAACAGTATTAGTAGTAGTAGCAGCAGCAGTATAAGAGCAGTAGTGATAGTAGCAGCAGTAGCAGCAGTAGCCGTAGTAGTTAAATCGTAGTATGAAAAATAACAGTAGTATATACTAGGATATAGTAGAAGAATACCCGGTATACAGTCATAGTAGTAGTAGTAGTAGCAGTAGCAGCAGAAGCAGCATCAGCAGCAGCGACGGTTACATCTATGAAGGAAAAACAGTCAATAGCAGGAGGGTTAGAATGTTCGTTGAGTGAGTACACACACGAACGCGGAGGGGGAATAGGCGCAGTACCGCGAGGAGTGTCCAAAAAAAGTCGCGGTGGGAGCCGCGATAGCTTCGTGGCCACGGCAAGGAAAACGACTACCTCAGCAGGAATAAGCGAGCTTCCACGGTAATAGCCAAGCCTCTATGGCAAAGGAACAGTCTCCGAGGGTAGAAGCGAAGAGTAGGACATCAAACGGTTGAAAGAATAACGCTCTGACGCAAAACAACTCAACAACCCGGACAACCGTATAGCCAAGGGCACGGTAAACACACGAGAACACCGAACATCACGCACAAGCATCCAGGCCTTCTACGTACATAACTACGTGATACAAGTATACGCTTCAAACCTCAGAGAAACAAAATGCGTCGACCCTCGCCATCACCACCAGTTGTCATTATCATCGTCATCGCCATTTTCACTATCGTCACCCTCATCGCTAAAACAAAAACAAGCGCTCAAGGAGTTCCGAAACAGTCCGAGCCGCATTCGCCTTCTCGGCGCGAGGCTTGATCCGTCACACCAAAGGCGTTTCAGAGTTCATCAAGACTTACCGGTACCTATGTGGCTTCGCCCGACTCAAGCTCATACCAAACAAATCACGATAGGTTGCTTCACAAAAAAAAAATCGTCGCTTTTCTCGACGGCCCGCTCGCCCGTCAGTCTGTCCGTCTACTGACGCGAACACGAAATAATGGTGCCCCCCCCCCCTACATGTATATATATGTTGGGTTGACGTCGGTTGGCGACGACGCTTTGAAACACGCCTCTCACTGTGTGAGCTAGACAACCAGGGTACTATTTTGGTTTTTGGGCGATCACTACGGCTGGCGGCCGAGTTAGACCATTCTTGTGCGGGGAGAACCTTCACTCCGCACAAGGGGGATGGTCGTATCACGTAGTGTGTACCAGGTATATAGGTAAGGGGGCACCCACTGGGCGGTTACATGGCCAATCCAATTTTGTCTCTGGAAGTGGCCACGCCGGAAAATAAATGAATTCATTGACGCTGTCCTACATGTGCAAGAAAATCCGCCTCAGAAGCGGTTCCAAGTGGGATACAGCTCACCCTTCATGCGACTAGCCGGGCACCTTACGGCGCTTCGCGCTTGGTGCAACCAATATCTGTCTGGCCGGCGAAACCCGATATGCTCCGTCCCGGCATTGTAGAAACACGAGGGTCTATGGCCTTACGACTACGGCCATGCATGATACTGAGTACACCCCCCCCCCCCCCCCGCCCCCTAAACGAACAAATACGGCCCCGACGAAAAATCTGGAGGTCAAGAAAAAAGCGGACGCCCAGAAAAAAAAGCGGATGTAGGCGCCGAGAAAAACAAATACCAGCGCGTGAGGGGGCATGAGCGTTTCGCACCTTCATCGCCGATGAAAAGGTTCGCCGGCAGCTTTATGTCCAGATGCATCCTCCCCGTCACGTCACGTGGACGTGCTGCAACCCCTGTCCCACAAATTAACACAAACTTGCCACACGCCAACCTCCAATGTCTCCCTCCGTGAAGGCAGCTGCATTCCGTGCACACAAGCAACGTCAAGGTTAGAACAACAGTGGGGTTTCCACAATTGAGGGGGAAGAGGTAGGACGGGGGGCGTGGGCGAGGGAGACGAAAACGTGGCGTTACAAACAATAATCGATGGGCTGGTGGTCGTGGAATTAGTCCGGTGCTTGTTGCTGACCCTAACACCTTGTCGAGGGCCGGTAGCGTATCATGTATCAGCCATTATACGTCTGGGGTTAGGGGGGGCGTCCGGTTAAGGGAACTCGATCTCGGGAAGATGCAACAGCGAAATGGTGCAAATCGTCTGCCAACCGCTACCCCCCCCACAAATTCCCACACCCCCGCTCAACTTCTCCTCCCCTTCCCCCGTGGTCGGCCTGCCCATCCCCTCGCCCCCCCCCCCCCCCCTCTCCTCCCCTTCCTTCCCCCATTCCCCCCTCTCCTCCTCTCCTCCCCCCCCCCCCCCCCCGCCTTCGACGTTTCTCTCCGTACATCCAACCTCCCCTCACCACCCTCTTCATCTCCCCTCCCCACCGACTTACCTCTTGAACCTCTACCCTCGTATGAAGGTGTCGGGGGAAGTGGCAGCCGTAGTGGGGAGGGTCGAGAAGCATCGTACTCCCATGCTCGTCATCGCCGCATGGCAACCCCTTCATTTTACACCGGTCACAGCAGCAGCCACCGCCACCGCCGTCGTCGGCGCTGCTATGGACGAGTCGAGCGGCGACCGATACCGATGCACTGCTGTACAGATACGGACAGAGAGATAAGAGACAGACAAGGAGAGAGGGGCGAGAATCGGAGCAACAAACAGACAGAGATAGGGACAGGGACAGGGCGAGATAGAGAACGAGAGAGGGAGAGGGAGAGGGAAAGGGGGCGGGAGAGGAGGAGGGTGGGGGGGGGGGGCGTACTCATATGTTGCGTGTCTTAGTTATTTGAACATTGAACACGCATCCCTTTCGAGACGGAGCATCGTTCCTACTCCTGGTAGAGACACCCCCAACAGTTGGGCGCTCATTGCTTTGTTTCCATGTATTACATAGGAACATTTTGCTAGTCTTATCATCCCCTTCCTGTTTCGCCGCCTGTGGCCACCATCTACCTCCTAGGATAGCGATCATTTTCTCACTGCTATTCAGTGTACCAAACTCCTCCCTGTAACATTCGTCCATTTTCCTCATCTCTCTCTCGAGGGGGGGGGGGGGGTATAAAATTTAAAACCATGCGTCGTTGAAAACGCTTGATGAGGGAAATGCGATCGGTAGCAATGAGGGAAGCGAGGGAGGGGGTAGTCCCGAAGATACAGAAGCTCAACAACGTTGAGGAGGGGGTGTACTCGATATCATGCATGGCCGCAGTCGTATGACCATATATCCTCGCATCCCTACAATGCCGGCACGGAGCAGGTCGGGTTTTCGCCATCGAGGCAGAAATTGCGTACACCAAGTTATGCGAAGCGCCGTGAGGTGTTCAGCGAGTCGCATGAAGGGCGAGCTGCATCCTACTAATAACCGCTTGTGAGGCGGGCTTGCGTATAGATGACAGCTTCAATGTGTTGATTTATTTTTCGATGCGGCCACTTCCAGAGACAGCAATGGGGATCCTATGTAACTGCCTCATGGATGCCTTACCGCAAACACTAAGTGATGCGGTCATTCCCCATGTGCGGAGTGAAGGTTCTCCAGCCCGCACAAATAATCTATAGCTCGAAAGCCCACCTGTGACCGACCACCAAAAAAACAAACAAACAAAAAACGATACCCTGGTTATCTAGCTCACGTAGTGAGCGACATGTTTTGCAGTGTCGCTATCAACCGGCACCAACCCAACCTATACGTAATGTATAAGGGGGGGGGGGGCGGGGGTCTGCAGCAAAAGGCGATTTCGAGAGCATGGACAATGAGCAGGCCGTGGGAGTCCCTAGGTGAATAAAAAGCGACGAGGAGAAAGTTCCCGGCGACGAAAACAAGGCGGCGGTAGCGTGTCGTCACGAGCGGGGACAGTGGCGATGGGATCTACACGAAGGTAAGACATTGGAGCTGCCACCGCAAGGTCATCCGGACCTCTATAAACCAAACGCGGCGCGTGCGAAACGTAAAGACCGTTCCCGAGACCGCCCCCAAGACCACACCGCAGAGAAGAATGCAAACGTTTAGCTCAAGCTAGCCAGGAAAAAGCCTCCATCGCCCCCGCCGAGGTACGTCGGGCGCCCTCTTCCCGACCCGTGCGATGTACACGCTCGGTACCACTGCGGTGCGAGGAAGCCACGATGGCAAGGAAGGGCATCACGAACGACAATAGACTACTGTATATAGCTACTCACCATTCCCCGTCATTCAAAAGGCTTTTCTAATGTGGGGCCCCGAGCGCCTCTATGCAAGAGACTCGTGATTTGGTACATACCTGGTACATGGAAAGGGGTGTACATGGAAAATCATATCAATGCGTCAATGACTCCGGGTGGCGACGTGAGGACCCGTTGTATCTGTCACACGTCGGACATACCATGATCTATCTGCCTACACTACCTACACTACTAGCTCGTACGCACAGCTCAGTGGGTCGGGACATACGTATAGATCACGCACACTACATCATCACGTGGAAACATCTGCAGATCACACATTTCGTGCCAGACCTACAGCAGTAGTACAATGTGCTATTAATAGCAATCCCGGGCACACATGATATCATGACCAGGTCGATCACCCCCGTTGATTGTTTTTTTTTGTCAGATGGTGCAGATCCGTGAAACTGATCTGTGCGATCTGTGAAGTGGTTTGATGTGTCCGATGCGTGATCTGATTCGTTCGAATGAACCCAAGTAGGGGCAGGCCCATCGAGCTATTTTAGACATCCACAAGACTGACCCGAAATCAACTTCGACCTTGTCGAGGAGAACTCTGCTAGTAGGGTGTACCTCGACTCTCAAGGCGATGGACTAGTGGCGACGGAGGAGCGCCGACTCGCCCCGTTCATACTCGGCCAACGTATATAGACCACCGAGTGCTACGAGGTCATTCCGGCAACAGCAACAAAGGCGGAATCCGAGCAATGGCCGAGAACAAAGTGCTCGCACGCCAAGATCCAAGGCCTAATGTGAACAATCAAGGGTCCAGCCAGCCCGTAACAGCGGCGACGATGGCTCCCACACATCGATATTGCAGCTTCCACTTGTTCACAAGAACGTTTCACAACAATAGAGTAGTGTGGACTACAGGTATGGCATCAGTATATACTACCCTGCGGTGTGCGGCGTCTCACGATAACACTGCCTTGTCACTGCTGGTGCTGGTGCTGGTGCTGGTGCTGCTTACCAGGTATGCGACAAAGGACAAAGGAGCGAGAAGCTTGGTGGAACCGATACCTATTGTACTATCGTACTAGTACGGGGGTACATAGTTAATAGGATCTATGGTATACATAAAAACCTATATATTTACCTATTTTTACTAACAAAATTTGGTCCCGTTAACTATGGACCCCCGTAAATATCAATATTAATATGTAGACATAAGGTACAGTCGCGAGAGAGCACCCCCTCGGACGATTTTCGAAGCTGCATTTCTCCACGACGGGAAGAGTGTACACGCCGAGCGATGCATCTATGGAAAGACCACGACGAGACCTTTCCAAAGCCGCCATCTTCGTCGTGGGTGCCTCCCTTGCCATGGACAATACCAGCTCGGAAATTCATCCCAATGGGTGTTGTTACGTACGGTAGCTCTGTAGTTTCCGAAAAATATCAACATGTGACACGTAAACATCCCAGCATCTCTCTCTTGGAACGATATCACAGGTATTTCGAGCACGGTGGCGCAGTCGCGCACACTCATAGTACCTACTTACGGTATCGGCAGCCTTCAAAAGGTCCGTTTGCAGCTGTTGCGCCATGGCTTAGGTGGTCCAGTATTTATGTCTCCCTCGGGGACAATCCATAGATACCCCGCCTATTACCGCCTTTACAACAACATGAAACTCTTCTTGTGGATTAAAACCACTGAAACCAATGGGAATCCTAGTCATTCCCATTGACTGAAACCAAGAAACAAAAAAGCAAAAAGCAGACCGTGGGTCCGGGCTGACATGTTTCGAATTGCTTCCACGTGTCCAGACGACCACCATGAGCAGCAACTACGCTACCATCATGGCGGAGCTTGTGCCGACCTCGTTCGCTGGCGGGTCTGCTCTGGAGCTCTCCTCTGGAGCTCTTCATGATCAACACGGTTAGTGCCGTGTCTCAATGTCTAAATATTAAACAAGGGTGTAGCTGTTGTTTTTTCGTGCTGTATGCTGTATATATACACTGGCATCATACATCGTTCACCTGCGATCTGCAACAGCCAGCTCGCGACACGAGCGGAGGGCAGTGGATATGCATGTGCTACGTAGCTCAGGACAGCAACAACTGCAGCTACACATATTGGGATTATTATTATCTTGTGAAGCTTTGTTCTCCCCCAATACTGCTGTAAATTCAAAAATGTTCGATTACTTGCAGATTTCTGTGCCGACGAGACCTGAGGTTCGGAAAAGCTCTCTTGGAATCCCAGCTGCCCAGCTGTAATTGCAGACTTGATGTGTTGATGTTGCACATTGCACATCTGGAGTGGTGTGGGACTGCAGCAGCAGTACACTATTTTGCAAGCCAGTTTGTCGAACCTACCAGCAGTATACCAAAGCCTAAACACCGCACACAGCGGCAGAGTTCCGCTGGTCTGCTGGTCCCTTGGT
Organism: Macrocystis pyrifera; assembly: GCA_031763025.1. Lineage (NCBI taxonomy): Eukaryota > Phaeophyceae > Laminariales > Laminariaceae > Macrocystis > Macrocystis pyrifera. Next base: position 8,512,912 of record JASSKH010000017.1, on the reverse strand, counting down.
GCTGCGTGTACTATGAATACCTACCGCCTGCTGTACTCTTGCTCAACAGGGAACATTTTTTTTTTTGTTGCGATCTTGATATCAACCATCGGCGCCCGTATCTTGCTCCACCATACCTGGTCGTACAGACAACAGACTACAGAGACAGCAGTTTTTTGTACGGTACTACTAATAGCTGTAGTAGTACCTGTGGTACACGCAATTCACTTGTTCTGCCCCACGCAACCCCAACCCCATGTGTGCCCTCGACCAGGTATCACGTCGTCACCAGACCTGTGACAATCACAGAAGAGACAGGAGATGACACCGCAACTCACATCCCCGTTAAGGTGGGCGCTTGACAATGGCGGACTTGGGCATGGCGACGGGTTACGGCGAAGGCGTGGACGGCGTCGGTGACGGGCAGGAGGGCATCTTGTACATGGCCAAGGAGCTGCTGTCGTCCGCGGAGCGCCTCCCCTCGGCAGATACGTTCGGGTGGAGAGTCAACAGAAGGGAAAAGGTGGGGGGATGGAGAGCGCGATACCTCAATTTAGCGTTTCTCGTTCCGTTTTCGTCTTGCTTTCGTCTTGTTTTCCGTCGCCGTCGTCGTCATCGTCGTCGGAGCGGTGACGAACGCGGGTAGGCGGAACGCGAAGCAACAGCCGAAGCCGTTTCGAGTGAAGAAGTTGCTGTCAATCGAAACACGAGCATGTAAAAAAGCCATCTCCTTTTGCAGAGCTGATGTGCCTTGTTACCGTACTTCTTCGTGCAATACAGATACAATATAAAAATGGCGCATGCGCCCGGCCGTGAAATATGTTGGTACTGTACTGCTGTGCGGACTCTGACGCAGTCCGGTCCAGTCTACAGCAGCTCAGCCTGGACGACGTCCGATCCCTCGTTCCGGCTGCAGCTGAAGAAGTTCGTGCAGCCTTGCGCCTGCGTGCGCCCCCCGACCATTCAACACGGCGGTGACACACGGCGGCAGTCACATGGCTTGAGGTTTTAGGTCTCACACCTCATACCAGTACCTAGAATGCGTTTTTTTTTTTTCTTCTTCTTGTTCTACGCACCATACAGCGGCGTTCTACAGACTGTACTGTAGGTAAGAAAATACCCGGTGCCTAAGATGGGAAAATAAAAAGTTAGGCACCTGGCACGCTGGTTTATTTGATGCCTATTAATAGTACCTAACACGATGCCTGGCATTGAAACCGTTTTCTTTTTTTTTTTTTCGTGTTGCGCACCAGAGAAGCTTTACGGCGGTGCTACGAGGTAGTCTAGACTATATACACGGCGGTATCGCAGGTCTAAAGGGCTCATTTCTTCTATGTTGTGACATTCATTTTGCGCCGGTCCCAGGATTTATTTTTCAAGTTTTTTTTTTTTTTTAACGCTTGGCGGCACTATGAACGAAAGCCGTGGTCACGACTATTAACAATAACAGCGTTTTGTGATCGTCCCCACCCACAAAAAACCGGACGTGCTCCGTCCCGGCGTTGTATGGATGCGAGGATCTACGATTGTGACCACGGCCATGCATGACATGATTATACCCCCCCCCCCCCCCCCCCCCCCCCCCCCCCCCTATATCAATTAATTGACGCTGTCATCCATATGCAAGAAAATCCGCCTCAGAAGCGGTTCTTAGTAGGATGCAGCTCACCCTTCATACGACTCACCCAACACCTCACGGCGCTTCGCTCTTGGTGCAAGCAATGTCTGCCTGGTCGGTGAAAACCCGACGTGCTCCGTCCCGGCATTGTAGGGATGCGAGGGTCTATGGTCATACGACTACGGCCATGCATGATAATGAGTACACCCCCACGCCTATGTAATATATGTGATGAGCGCCCAAATGTTGGAGGTGCCTCTATTAGGAGTAGGAACGGTGCTCAGTCTCGAAAGGGATGCGTGGTCAATAGTCAAATGACGAGGCAAGCAACAAATGAGTACGCACCCCCCCCCCCCGGGGTACTTCATTATTTTTTCATCAACAAGTGCTTTCGTCGACTAGCATATACTTTCTTGAACAAACTTTGATTCTATCCCCGATTCGTACTGTTCTTCTCGACCTTTCCGCCACCGAAAAACCGTTGCAAGAGACGAAGACCCTCTTTCTTGATACGAACCTTTCTTTGCTTGAGCTTTCTTGATACGGACCTTTCTTTCTTGAAGTTTATATTGTCCCGGTCTTCAGCCAACAGGTGGGCGGCGATACTGCTGTGGTATACTGCGAATGGTGACCACCAGGTAGAAATTAAAACTGTATCATGACACCATCCAACCCTCCCGATTCCATTCTGTTTTGTTGATCTTCCCTCTACGGTAGACCATAATAGTGTACTGCGTTCCAGTTACTTTTTTTAGGTAGAGCGCACGCAGAATTGCACCCCGAACTCTGTGATTTGTGTTTGGGTCGTTTTTTTTGTGCACCCGGCATGCCGATATCGAAGTGGAAAGGAACAAGATAACTAGCGCCCTACGACATCCGCCATGCGCCTCGAGGCCGACAAAGCCAAGCTCGCTGCGTCAAACGCGACAAAAAAAAATCGAGGCGAGGCGAGGCAGCTTTTCCTGCTCGAGGTGTGGAAAAGAGACCCGGCGAGAGAACGCAGTGGCGTCTGGCGTCTGGTATCGCCGAACGTAAACCGCCAGGTCTTGGACCCATCCCAATCCCCATCCCAATCATCACGAGACCGGACCGGCGGCAACATTGTTTTGCAACAACACGAGGACTGCCGCCCCTTTGGCGGTGTCGTCCGCCTTGATTGTCCTCGCTTCGATTGACTACACCGCCGAGCTTCGGCTGCGGAGGCGCTCGAAGCGAGGATAGTCGAGGCAGAGGGCGCCACAGAAGGCGTGGCAGTCCTGTTGCTGTTGGGTACCATGTTGCCGCTGGTCTCTGGTCTGATGATGGTTCCTCTCGGGGATTTCAATGGGCTCAGGCCCCGCCGGTTTTGCGCTCGGCAGTACCCGACGCCAGGCGCCACCGATTTCTCCAGGACCCTGTACCCGCCCCTCAACAACGAGCTCCTTCACCTCGAGGTTTGCGTTTGCCTCAGCGAGCTTGGCTTTGTCGGCCTTGAGGCACGCATGTCAGGAGACAGCACTTTCATTGGCCCCTTTGACAGGCAACAACTTTGCCTTGACTGGCATGCCTTGACCGGCACCTAACTACTAGGTTGTAGTGTGGAGCAACCGGCCCTAAACCCGTGACAGCGCACGTTTTGCCTTGCTTGACATGTCTCCTGACATATTTGCCTTGAGGTGCATGGCGGCGGGTTTGCAAGGGGCGACATGTTCTATTTCTTGTCCGGTTCCGTCTCGGCCTGTCGGGCGCGGGAGCCCACACGTGCCCAAAACGAAACAAAACAAAACATGATACTACTGCTGTAGAGAAAAAGCGAGGGGGGGGGGGGGGGGCGGCTGCAATTCTGCGTGCGCTTACGAATATACGAGAGAACTTGTTTAGCAGAAATGCAGCAGTACCGATATCGTGTAGACAGATGGACCACAAAAACAGAATGTAATGCGGGGCTGGATGGTGCTGTGCTACACCATTGTAGAGCTTGGCTTTGTGGGCCTCGAAGTAAGCCATCGGGGGATCACGCCCATGCCGGTAGCGACCGCCGACGTCGCAACCGCCGACGTCGCAATCGGCGACGCGACCACCGCCAAGCAAGTGTTGGAGAAGAGCAAACGTGACAACCGAGGGACGACCCGGGCGTCAAGGAGAGGGGGTACCTCTCCCTCGGTGGGACCATGGGTCCTATCTCTCTTGGCGGAAATTTCCTCTGCCGCCGAGCGGCCTGCCGACGACAACGATGACCGCGAGGTTTGAACCCCGCGTTGGCCGAGATAACACGCTTTTCATCGTCGCCGGAGATCGCTGCTAGGGCGGTATACCGGGAGACCGCGGCTTGCGTCGTCACGCCTGACCTCGAATCTTTTGACAAGGTACACGGTGTTGTACGCAACGTTTCTCCTTGGTTTTCAGCCGCCGCCCCTGCTGCTGTGTTCGTGCTGAATCATGTTAATCTACGCGTGGTCGTTTGCTTCACGTTTCCGACGCATTTGGGGTGGAAGAAGAGCACGATCCGCGCTCACGGTTTAGCGTTGCTTTTTTGGTGGACACCGTACACCCACGTCCTGCACGAAAGCGGTATGAATAGTGCGATGCGGGTGGGCGTACCTTCGAGAGATCGCGTCTTCCTCTCTTTGTTTTATGCAGTGGCGAGCGCGTGATCTCCGTGTTAGTTGTGACACCCTTGAGTAGGCGGTCGCCCCGCGGTGGTCTAGCGGTTAACCTCGAATACTATTTACGGGGGCCTATAGTAAATAGGACCAAATATTGTCAGTAAAAATAGGCAACTATATAGGTTTTTGTGTGCCATAGGTCCTATTTACTATGGTCCCCCGTAATACGAGGATGGAGGTCGAGGGTTCGAGTCTCCTTACGGACTTTTTTTTTTTCCCCTCTATTGACGCCAACTTTTCGAGAGCGCCTGTTGTAGGTTGGCTATGTAAGGCACAATTCGACGCGAATCGACCAGGGGAGAAAAAAAAAAAAGTACCGGACCCTTCTTGTGATAAAATTGCAAGGCACGTACCGCAGTGGGAAGAACCATGTGACCCCGGATCTGAGTTACGATTTTTTTGCGGGGGCCCATAGTAAATAGGACCAAATATTGTTAGTAAAAATAGGTAAATATACATTTTTTTTGTGTGTACCGTAGGTCCTATTTACTAGGGTCCCCCGTAACAGCAGGGAGGGAAAAGAAGGGCGAAGACAATATAGGGATGGGCAAAAATATAAAAAATGAAAAGAGTACTGCGGCGAGCGGGTGATACGTTCGCGTCATTTTTTAGAGAGTGGATTCGTTGAAGTCCCCCCCCCCCCCCCCCCTGAGCTTAACCCCTCTCGCCCCCCTCCTTCCTTCCGGCTTCGGCCGCTGCTGAAACTATTTTACAGGTGCTATTAATAGGTTTTCGACGTAAGATCCCCGCAAACAAAATATTGTCTCCTCCTCTTTCCCCGATACCTTTTGAAGAACAGCCGGGGTGACTGCGGGCACGCGCGTCTGTCGGACACCACGGACCCTTCGCTGGCTAGTGCGTTTGTTGTACCGGGGCTGTGGAGCTATCCGCCCCGGGCGAGCCTGTTGGAGACCCATGACGACGATTGTGATTTGTTGTCCGGGTGGTCTCCCCCTGCTGCCGATGTCGCTCATGATTTACCATACACTCTACATTGGACGAGTATCCTTTTTTTTTTTTGTCTAAAGCAGGCGCGTGTAGACCGCAATTGTGCGTTGCTTGTTTGTTGTGGGGGGGCGGGGGTGCCAACCCACCCCGCCTAAAGTCCGTGTGATGACGTCAGAGTACAGTGTGTCGATAGCACAGCACCATATACCGACAACCCCGGTATCGGGACTGTACCGAACCAGTTACCCGTACGTCTGATACTGTGGTCGAGGGTATTCAAGGTATATGCGGGTGGGAGTACCGAACTTACCGAAGTGTCGGGTACCGGTAAAATAGGCTTGTCCCGTACCTGCCGAAGTGAGGGGTACCCGTATCGAAGCCGTACCGAACAAATACGCATACCCCCCGGCATTGCGGTCGAGAGGCGTGAGGATGCCGGTACCCAGGGGTATAGGTGTTCAGTCATGCGATACCGACAACACTGAAAGCCCCCTGACGTCATCGCACGGACTTGAGGCGGGGTAGGTTAGCCCCCTCACCCCCCCCCCCACAGCGAACATTCAGTGCAACATCTTGTGCTCCGCACGCGCCCGCTTTAGACCAAAAAATGGCTTTTCTCGTATGTGTAGACTGTTCGGTAAGCCACCATGAGCGACCGCAACCAGCAGGGGAGACCACCCTAATAATATTAAGGATCATATTCATGGGTCACCACCAACAGGCTCGCCCGCGGTGGATAGCTTGGTAGCCCCGGTGCAACAAGTGCGCTATTAATAGTGGTGTCGGGTAGACGAATGCCCGCAATCGCTCCGGCTTTTTTTTTCAATAGGTCTCGGGGGAGGTTTACGACGTGCCGGAGGACAACACCAAAGCCGTCGACGATTACGGGGTGGCCGAATGGGCTTCGAAACGAGGGCGCCCGTGAGGACTCGTTCATGTGCTGTCCAGGAAGTCTCGGACCGACATAAGAGACAGGCGAGCGCTGCAAGTACTTCTGCCTCGGCAGCTCTACCGGTATACTATGTTCCGTAGGGCCTCGATACCGGCGCCCGACACTTCAGTAAGGTTCGGTACGGCCTCGAACCCAGTCCCTGACACTTTATTTAGTTCGGTACAGCCTCGATACCGGTACCCGGCACTTCGGTAAGGTTCGGTACGAACTCGATATCAGTACCCGACTCCGGTAAGTTCGGTATAGAATCGTTAGCTGTACTCGACACTTTCGTATGTTCGGTAAGACGTCGACACCGGTACCCTACACTTATAGGTAAGTTCGGTACGACCACCCGAAATATACCCCGGGCACCGGTATCCCTTTGACAACAATGCCGGGGGTATGGATATTTGTTCAACACGGGCTCGATACCGGTACCCGACACTTCGGTAAGTGCGGTACGACTTCAATACCGGTACCCGACACTTCGGTAAGTTCGGTACGACCACCAAAATACCCCGGGTGCCGGTATACTCTACCCAACCTACCCTTGCACCCTTGTAGATTTTTGTCAGCAGTGATAATTACTTTGTACCGAATTGACTTTTTTCCGGAAGTATTTACTTCTCTCGCACTCTAGGCTTCGTGGCACACAGGGAAATGCGAGACGCCCTCGACTCGGCGCGGCATGTGACCCGGTGTTCCGCTGGTTTGTGTCACCCAGCACTCAGTATATCATCCCATGAGGCAAGGCGTGGCTGGAACGCTCTGGATATCGAGATCTTGACAATACAGACAGGTCACCAGCATGTAGTAAAGATAGAATAGGGATATAGAGCGCACGCAGAATTGCACCCCCCCCCCCCCCCCCCCCCCCCCCCCCCCCCCCCCCCCCCTCATTTTTGTGCGGAGAACCTTTACTCCGCACAAGGGAGTTGATCGTATCACGCAGTGAGTATATGGTGAGGCACCCACGAGGCAGTTACATAGTAAACCCATTGCTGTCTCTGGAAGTGGCCACACCAGAAATTATATCAATTTATTGATGCTGTCATCCATATGCAAGAAAATCCGCCTCTAAAGCGGTTCTTAGTAGGATGCAGCTCACCCTTCATGCGACTTGCCCAACACCTCACGGCGCTTAGTGCAAGCAATGTCTGCCTGGTAGGTGAAAACCCGACGCGCTCCGTCCCGGCATTGTAGGGATGCGAGGGTATATGGTCGTACGACTACGGCCATGTATGACAATGAGTACCCCCCCCCCCTCCCCCCTCCGCTCTTCTCTTTCAATTACTTGTTCCCAATGTTTTCGTTTCAGGTGCAGTCGCTTGCCCGCCCAACAGGTCATTATCATGCAGAAGTCGAAGCATGATATCCAATACACCCCCCCCCCCCCCCCCCCCTCCTTCCACTCTCCCCCTCTCTCGTCCTCCCCTCTCTTTCTCGATCACCCCCCCCCCCCCCTCCCCCCCATGGTCATGGTTATACGACTACGGCCATGCATGACAATGAGTACACCCCCCCCCCCCCCCCCCCCCCCCCCAACTCTCCCGCCCTCCCCAAGCCCAGATTCCCGACAGCGTACCTGTTAGACCCCTGCATGAAGGTGTCGGGAGATGTAGCAGCAGACGCGGGGGGGGTCGAGAAGCATCGCGCTCCCGCGTTCGTCGCCGCCGCGGGGAGACGCCTGCAATTTCTTCCAGCCGCAGCAGCCGCCGCCGTCGCGGTTACCGACGAGTCGGGAACGGACCGGTACCGATGAACTATACCGACAAGCGAAGAGATACGTGTATGGAGGGAATGGATGAGGATGGGGGGGGGGGCGGGGAGTCAACGGCGTCGAACGCGTTGGTGGTGGGGGGGGGTACCCATGTCGTGGATGGTCATAGTTGTGCGACCATAGACCCTCTCGGTCGAAGCAATTCGGGTTTTCACCGACCAGGCACACATTGCTTGCATGAAGCGCGAAGCGCCGTAAAGCGTTCGGCGAGTCGCATGAAGGGTAAGCTGCATCCTACCTATCAAGAATCGCTTGGGAGGCGGACTTTCTTGCATACGGATGACAACGTCGAATGAATTGATTTTTTTCCGGTGTGGCCACTTCAAGAGCGGGGGTATACAGCTGATCGACAGCGTTTAGGGGGTGGTTGGTAGGAAATTCCATACAAAAGGCCTCGACAGCGTTGAGGACGGGGGCAAGGGTGGAAGGGGGGGTCGTTTTGAAGTAACAGGAGGTCAATCAACAGCAGTGTGTGTGAGAGGGGGGGGGGGGGACACACGAAAAAGGCATTCTTCGAGAGCCGGGAGTATTGGCGAAACGGGAGAAATCTAACCATAAAAAAAGGCGACGTCGAGAGAGTCGCGAAGACCGAAGCATGACGACCGTGGTGGTGCCGTGTCACACAGGGTGTTGTGGCTATGGCGTGGGACCCACACGAACGGGAGGCACGGCATGTGCTGCCGCCGCGGTGCCACCTAGTCCAACCTGAACCTTTCGATGGGCAGTGATTGTGAACCGCGAACATCGCTCCCAACACAGCTCCCAATACGGCTCCCAACAGAGCTCAGGTACCGGGCAGTACGTACGTGCGACATGAGCAGGAGCCACTCACTTACTTTGACGCAACAGACACAATTTCATTCCAGGTACCTGCTGATGCCCGACACCAGGTACATACCTACAGGTAGTGCTGTAGCCTACCAGGTATAGGGATATATGTGCGTGCTGCTCGTAGCTGCGGCACGAACAGTCTCAAGCATCCAGAGCAGGTAACACAAAGCCGCTCCGTCACTCGATAGCAGTAGTATGATTGCGGCAGGGGAGAAGTCGCGCCGAGTGCCGTCCGCGGTAGATGACCTACATACCGGGTTTATAAATGCCTCCATATTCAATGGAAAACCTTCTAAAATGTTCACATTATCTACGAGGGGTGGACAGACCTTGATAGTAGATCTTTATGGGGGTTTTGTGTTGGACGCCTGAAGCCGACCCTCCGACCCGAACCCTAACCCGAACCCTATGCCAGTGGTCAGTGCTGGGATGCTGTGCTTGTTAAGACTCTAGGTTGGCTCAGCCGGCGTGGATGCTGAGCTTGGGAAGACTCTAGGTTTGACTCGGGATGACTCGGGATGCTGTGGCTGGGAAAGACTCGAAAGTTGATTAAGCCGCGTAAAACATACCCCTAGCCAATCAGAGTGCCTAATTAGCTACCCCAGGAAGATCTACTATCAAGGTTTGTCCACTACTGTTATTTACAGCGCAAAACGGTAGGCCTGCGAGGTACTTGTGATATGTACCAAGAAAGGAAGAAAAAATACTACACGACTATGAAAACCCCGGGGGCGGTAAATACCCTCCCCGGGGAGCCCGTGTACGACGTATAATACATATCTTGATTTGTACCTTTGTTCTTGCATACCAGTACATAATATTAATAGATACCGGTATGGCTTTGTGAATTGTGGCACAACAAGGAGGTGTGAGGTGAGTCAACATGCAGGTATTATACCGCTTGTACCCCCGCCAACACCCTCGCCAAGGTCTGCAAGTAGGCAGGGTGAAGTCGTGAGCACGCCGAGTTTGTTCAGTGCAGCCGTGACCACGGCTGCCGCTGCTGCGCTGCTGCTGCTGCTGCTGCTGCTGCTGCCGCTGTTGCTGAGTATTGTCATTTCTCAAACACTCAGCAAAGGGGCAGCTGGCACTCAGCACTCGAGACTCATGACCCCAGGTTCAAGTTTCCACTTCGTCGTAAAGTTGGTGGTTGGTTCGCCACGCAAACGCGGTACAAGTACAGGTACGTACTGCTGCTGTAGATGTTTATGTATGACACCTCTACTTCAGTCATACGTGTACTATTAATAGCATGTCTTTCGTCTCTCTCTGTATTTTGTTTCACATATTACAGCAATGTAGGCTGTCTGTTACTTCTACCGTCGCCAATGGGGGTGCTACCCGCGCCACCGCTACCATACCTCGAGACATGGTCGCGAAAATGTTTCGACAGTACTGGTATCTGTCAGCGAGTTGCAAGAGTTGCTGCGAACTCGCTCCGCTTTTTTCTCCCCACAGGACAAGACGACAAAGGGCAACAAAGGGGAACGAGAAGCTCGGCATGGGACCACGGTCGTTCTGTGTCGTTTCCAAAGAAAATCTCTCACGCGGAAAACACCTGGGGCATCTCTCTTTCGGGACGATATAACACACGTATTTCGAGCGTACAAGCACAGTCACACACACTCATAATACGCACTTGCAGCATCGGCGGCCTTCCGCAGGCCCGTTCGCAGCTGTTGCGCCATGGCTTAGTGGTTCCGTATTCTTGTACGTGACTGAATGTTTGCCTTCTGGTGCGATATATACTGAAGCTACCGGGGAAATTCTCACAGCTACCCCTATTCGTTACGGCCTCAGAAGTTACTTGACACCCTTAGTGAGAAAAATCAACGCAAGCCTTTGTTTTGGGCTACTTTCACGTGTGCAGACGACCGCTATGAGCAGCAAGTTCGCCACAGTAATGGTGCAGTTTGTGCCGGCCTCGTTTGTTATTGGGGCTGGTATGGAGCTCTTCATGCTCAACACGGTGAGTGCCGACTTTCAACTGTCTAAGGCATCTACTTGCATCCTGTATGCCGTTTCCTGCGACACCTTTGACAGCCAACTAGCTGGAAGGTGGTGAGGCCGCGATGTGCGTGTTCAGAACAGCAACAGCTACAGTGTTGTGCCGATGAGAGTGCGCGTTGTCATGTGCACCAGCTACAAGCGTCGGTTGCAGAACAGAATGGAGTTGACGACCAGTGGGTTTATGCTCACGCTCGATGAGTGTACTGCTCTGTACCACTGGTACTGCTGCTGTATGTGGTACCGCCGAATTTCAAATGTTGGATTGCACCGCATCATACACCGCACACGTACAGCCTACAGCCGTGCAGCAGCCGTACGCCGTCGTCGCGCACAGCTATCAGGTACCAGCATAATATTATACGGGCCTCGTGCTACTGTGTTATAGGAGCCTCGTCCTACTGTATTATAAGAGCCTCGTACCCGAAGCTTTGCCGAGTGGCGATCTCCCACGGTATCTGTGTCCTCCGACAGCCGAGCGAAAGAGCCAATGTTTTCTGCTGCAACATTTACAGGGAGTATTATTTCAAACATTTTTCAGTGTCTTGTGTGCCTGTCAGGCCGTTTCCTATGCGGTTCGATTTTTGAGCTTCACATTTTGACCCCATCGCATTTTCAGATACGAACTTGGCAAGTCGAAAGAGTCTTCCTATGCGGAAAAATCAGATTCATTGTGCGTGTAAAGATTCGAGCAAACGCCGAGGCCAACTGCTGTTATTGTGGTTTGGCGCCGCGAACACACGCGCTGGGTGCGCTGCCCTGCGCGTAGGACCCAAGCGTCCGAGCCCACGCTGACAGCCTCTGGTCTGGCGGCGAAGAGACGTGGCGAGTGCGCTAGAGTCAACCTGTCTTGGCATTTTGTGTTTCATTTTGTGACAGATTGTTGTTGCTGCTGCTGCTGCTGCTGCTGCTGTACAGCAGTGTAGTCTACGAGTACGTTTCCACGGAGAGGTGCGTGCCGAGGGCGCTTCTCTTGGTCTCTAGACCCGAGCCCGCGCCAGCCGACTGTAATCTGGCCACGGAGGGACGCGCCGCCCGCGCGTCGGGCGCGAAGCAACGTGGCTATACAGCTGTGTCACCATCCAACTCATCGATCGTTCTGCAGCTGTTTGCTGTCGTGGATAACATCTCGAATTTAGAGAGCATGCCATTTTTCGATTTGAAAATCTAACGACCCAAGTCGTCGGATTTTGGCCCAAAATCCGACGACTTGGGTCATGGGATTCTCGAATCGAAAAAAAAATCCGGTTGGATTTTTCATGTTTGGACTGCATAAGACGTATGCCAATGGGAACGCGGAGTATCAATAAAAAGTTTGAATTCCAAAGATACCCGCCAAGAAAATTTAGAACATGCTTTCTATGGGCACTTTAAAAAACAAAAAAAATCCAACAGTTGGAAAAGTCCGAAAAAAGCAAATCTGGGGCCGATGTTGGGCCAAGATCGGCTTGAGAAAAACTCAGGCCGATCTTTGGTTCGAAGCGGCGAGATTCCGAGTCCTCGACAGACATCGATCGACAAAAACAGTTTTTAATAAAATAAAAAGACGATTGAAGACACAGCTGACGTGCTTTTTTAGTTTTTTATAAAATAGAAAGACGAGAGAGCTTCGTACAAGGCGCTTTGCTCCGCCGCCCACTACTCTCGCACGTTCGCTCACAAGCAAGAAAACCAAAGGCGAATGAAGCGGACAGAAAAATCCGCGATTGTATGTAGGTGCAAACAAACTGACGACTTTCAAATGCCCTTTGAAGGCCCCATATGCTCGAAAACGTTTGTAGACCGGGTAAGTTTCTACTTCTTCGTTCGTTTTGAGAACAACAGCGAGCTGTACGAGTATCATGGTTGACGATATATACTGGCTCTCACCGACTCCGGCTGCTCCCTCGCATTGTCGGGCTCTGATCGATCGGCACTTACTTGCTTTGCTGCTGTGTGCAGTGCGGATTGCGCTGTGTTGTTGTGGTATGTTGTGCTTGTGGTACGGCAGTAGATGCTCGACGTCAACATGATCTCGTATATACCTACGGACCGGTAATCCCAGTGATTTTATACCCAAATCCCCTGATTTTCAATGCTATTGCGAGGTCGAATTCCTAGAGCTGCGAGTCGGCATGGCTTAAGTCGCCGACTACAGTAGTTATTGGTCGGACTAGTAGTCAGCCTTGAAACGGAGGCGTGGACTTTCCGAGTTATTGGGACCCCTTAATTGTGGGAAGGCGTTTTTAATGCGGGATACAGCTTTCCAGCGTGAATCGCTGCGGGCTGCAGATGCCCCTCATGCCCTGTGACACTGCAGCGCGCGGTGGGAGATCCACACGCATGCAGGCGCGCACATGGCGGGACAGCCCATCTCTCTTGACGGTGCCGACGGCGTAACGCTGTGTCTTTCGTAAAATATAATATGATATTATATAATACGAAAGTGCATGGTATTGCCCCATTGGACGCTACACCATAGAACAAAGGCCCGCAAAAACAAAAACAAGAAACAGAAAAAAGAAGGCTCTTACTCGAAAAAGGAAAAATGGGGCAAGTACCGTAACAGAAAGAAGCGTTGCTCAAGTGCGAGCGCTGTGAGACCAAAGAGGTGCCAGTGGAGCCCGCTGAGGAAGAAAGACAAAAGTAAGAGAAGTCTATGGTATCATCCTTTACGTGCCTTCGCGCTTGCCCTCGGCGAGCGCGTGTCGGGTGATGTGAGACTGGACTCACCTCGAGGAACGACATCTTCTGTCACCGACGCTGTCTGTCCCTGCCTGTCGTATAGGCCTTGTTCGTGGTAGAGTGGGGCCAATGGCGGTGCGTCAGATACAATGCATTCCTGGCTTGCGGGCCCCGTAATTCGCAGTACGTGCGGCCTCGCGCCCTCGCCTGGGCGTGGTGTGTGTCGAGGCAGATTGGCACATTCACAGGAGTAGAAAGCTAAACCTGATACTGCTGAACGTGCCGTCTGGATGGAGACGACGCCCACCGAGGCACCACGGGCGGTAGAGCTTGTAGCAGCACACTGATATCAGCGTGTCACGTGCGATATGTAGATACCAGGTATATACCTGATACTGCTGTGCTGCATTTTCTTTTGTTGGTTTGCTGACAGTGCACCAGCCGCCGACGTAAAGGCAGCTACTGCTGTACTACCGTAGCGAGTGTTGAGTCCGCGCAGGGGTGGTATCGGTCTTCAGCGCTCGATTTTTCCAGGACGGGAAGGTTGCCCATATGCAGTAGTTAGCCCCTTTTAAGCGAACCTAGTGCGTTCGGGATTGAACGTCCCTTGTATACTAACGTCTCTTATCAGAGTTGATGCCGGCCCCTTGCAGCCTGTAGTGGGAAAAAATGGTGGCAGAAATTTGAGGTGCCGTATGTGCTGTTTTCCCTCATTGCGGGGTCCGTTCAAATGGGCTACGTATGATACCGAACAAGGTGTTTGGGGAAACATCTGGTGAAGAGCCTTCCGAAAATGGCACGTTCGTCTTTAGCTCCCTTGCGGTTGTGGAGAAAACAATCACACCCTTGTGTGAATCTCAACGCTATAATTAACGGCACCAGGTACATACTTGTAGCATGAGTCTGTTCAGCCGCTCGCCCGCACTCAACATACCTCCACATGCCGACTGTGAGGTACATGGTATACACCTTATTATAATGACCAACAGCAAGCATCCCGCCTGTTGTAGATATCATCGACTGTGAGGTACCTGGTATACGCCTTACCATAATGACCAACAGCAAGCATCCCGTCTGTTGCTGTACATATCATTGCAAGCACACATCATACCAAGTATGTTGCCATACATACCTGGTATCATACGATAGAATAATGGAGTTATAATGGTATGATCGCCATCGCAAGACCATACCTTCAGGCGCTTCGATCCACAGGCATTTTGTACGTGTAGATAGAGTGGCCGCGTCGTCGAATGGATACTATGTCGACAGAAAACAACCTGCGCATGCACCAGGGTGGGGTGTAGAAGCATGCACAGTAGCACAGGAATATGGCGCAAGTTTGTAGTCGCTACGTGGTACCGGGTACTTGGTATCAAAGGTCAACTCGTTGCTTGTTGTCGTGGTTGTTATTTCAAAGCAAAGACATCCAGCACACCCTGTGTCCGCACTGCGCTGATTCTCCGTCCGGATCATGCAATACGCGTGACAAATCCGCTTCAAATCAGTGTTGTAGTATTCCCTGCTGGTGAAGCAAGCTTGTCACCACCTCCTGCGGGGGGATGTTTGCGCAAAGCCAATAAACCGCTCACCCGATGTTACAGCAGCAGTACCTGGTACGTGCGTACGTACGTACGCACTGCAAAGTACCGTGTGACAACTGCTGCTCGCAAGTCGCAAACCAGAGAGTATGTATTACCTCTAGAGTGCGTCGTCAGCGAGCAGCCCTCACCTGTGCCTCGTGTTCCATGTTGATACCGATAACCATGTCTCGTCCAGTCCTCCCGGTGGCGTTGTGATTGTGATGTAATGCATGCTATATGCTGTGCTCTCTGTTCGGCATTCTATTGGCCCATCCCCATGCACACCCTGGCATGTCCTGTTCTCCCTTGCCCTGTCCTGCGGTGAAGCCGAACGTTTATTCCGCCTTTCTCTCTTTTTTTCTGTCCGGTTATTGCGACACTTGTTCTTCACACGTGCCGGTCTTTTTAAGGGTTTTTACGACGTGGCCTTGAGGAAAGAAGCAGAGCGACGAGCCGAGGCAGAGGAGGAGTACCAGGTGATTAACCGCTGCGACTCGATTGACGAGAATGGCTTGCACCGTGATCATCGCAACAATAGTAGTAGTAGTAGCAGTAGTGGTAGTAGTAGTAGTAGTAGTAGTAGTAGTAGTAGTAGTAGTAGTAGTAGTGTAGTAGTAATGCTGTGGTAGTATTATAGCACTACTAGTAGTAGCATAGCACTACTAGTAGTAGCATAGCACTACTAGTAGTAGTATAGCACTACTATTAATAGTAGAGTAGTAGTAATGCTGTGGTAGTATTATAGTACTACTATGTAGTAGGAAGGCGCGTGCGACATGCCACAATCCGTAGTCGTATGCTGATTCGAGCCCTTTGTGAAACACTCCCGTACATCGACCATTGTTTGCATGAAGGTGCCCCATAAAAATCAAAGACCGTACACATAGCCGCGGTATCGCGATATTCCACACAACAGCGAGGTCGCAAACTGTCTGCAGTTTCTACGTCGTCTTCTGGTGCATTGTCAAGGCCCACCACTTGAGCACTTCTCGTTAGCAGCATGGCATTTTTTACTTACGTTTATTGTGGGGGGGGCGTGGGGTGGTCCGTTTGTTTGTTGGCCCTCCCCAACAGCTGTTATAGCTCCGCGCCCGTCACGTCAATTGCCCATGTTTCGGGTATACCCCAGATGTTTCATCTGCACGGAAGAAAAAAGTGATTGCGGTACATCCGAGCGATGAACTTGTGTACCAGGTCAAGGTACGCGTGTAAGCATCGTTTTGTGTCGGGACAATGAGTTGGCGGTGTTGTGCTGACCAAACCATATCCTGAACCAGGCACTCACAACCCGAACTTTGCTGCTGTGCGGCCACGGCAGCTGCCAGGTTTTGAAGGGTCTGCCACAAGCAATTGCCCTCTTTTTTTTTTCACACAAGGGTGATCACCTTACCGAATAAACCACCGACGTCCAAATCGGCACACTACGAAGTTATTGCGCATATACGCTTGATACAATAGGGGTCTAGTTAGAGCTGAGCACTGGCGCAGTATATACTGCCCGTTGTAATCTACTGATTGACCTGGCAAGTATATTCGCCAGTACTTTTTATCTTGCGTACGCCAAACAAACACGCCATATTACAGTACGGCCACCTACTAAGTGCGTTTCGGGAGGAGAGAGTGGAGAGGAAAGACAAGATACTGCCGGAATCCAGTAAGAGTATACTGATTGATTTCGACGACAGTATTGTCGCTACTGGCTCGAGTCAGCCAGTGCCCCACCCTAGGTTCAGTACGTAGCACTTTTTTGGCTTGTGAGGCGATACTTCTGAATGACGGAGGAGTTCCTCGACTGAGGAAGTAACTTCCCGGCATATCCCATTGCGTTGCACAATATTATTCATTGCACACCTACACAGGTCATGGGGATTAAGTAGCATCGTGGTAAGCCTACACATGTTCTCTAAAGTCAGTTTTGGGTGACTTACTGATGGCGTGTGCTACTGTAGGCATGATACAGGCACCACTCTGGGCGGGAATATAAGAACCGTTGGTTCTTCATATTTATGTATAAACGCGCTTTTATATTTTCCCTCGGGAGGGGTTCCTAAACCTAAAAAGGAAAAACCCGATATCTCAGAAAGAATACGTTTTCTGTCTTTTCA
This sequence comes from Macrocystis pyrifera, assembly GCA_031763025.1. Lineage (NCBI taxonomy): Eukaryota > Phaeophyceae > Laminariales > Laminariaceae > Macrocystis > Macrocystis pyrifera. Next base: position 8,495,818 of record JASSKH010000017.1, on the reverse strand, counting down.
CTGTTGTTGTCTTCACATTAAATCGCCCTTTCTACCCAGCTTCATCAGTACACCCAGTGTAAAAAAATACCAGTCACATAAAACCGTATGGCATCGCTCATCGGGTTGCACTTTCGGTTTTCTCTCGAGGTCAGGTTTTGACTTGCTATTGGTGTAGATCTCCTCACGCAAAGAACCCCCCGAAAGAATATGGCGCACTTACATCGTACAGGTATTATAGCATACATCTAAATTGCTTTACTAGTAATAGTAGTATGGAGCAATTCAAGCGGGGAGGCTCAGAAAAACGAGGTGGTACGATAGGGGTACGTGGCACTTGTCAACACATCGCACCACTATGGGCGTAAATAGATGGACCCGCTTGGTCTTCATATTCATGTCTAAACGTTCCTTATATTTCCGCCCAGAGTGGCATGTACCATTCTTCGGTTTCAGGTGGGTGGTTTCCGGTGTTTTTGGTCTTGGGGCGTCTGCTCTTCTGACGGTGCACCTCAACCCCCCTACTGCTGCCCTTCGCCCGTCTGTACCCACGAGACAGGCCAGACGCGCCAGAATAGAAGCAAGACGACGAGCTCAGAGCAGTGCCCAGGATGCGGGAGGAGATAGACGTACGTAGCGAATCGCATATAGCAGATGGATGTAGTAAAAGAGAGTTGTTGTTCTATCACGGTGCCAGTGAGCAGGTGGTAGACGGCCGATTTTGGGGGGGGAGATGACAATGTAATGGAGGCGAGCTAGGGAGTGGGGTGAGGGTATGGGAGAGAACAGCAAAAACTCAAGAAAGGAAGCATGGAGCGGTAGGGGAGCAGAGGTGGACGATTGCTTGTAGGGGCGCGGGATGTGTGTTTTGATGTAGTGCAGCTGTTGCGCGTCGTGGTTGGACTAAAGTTGAATATACCGCCGAACACACACAATGCGAATGGCTGATTGTGTGGTTGTATGGTTTCGTGGGGGGTGTGTCCCCGTCCCCCTCGCCCCCGCTTCCACCACACGACTGCACCCGTTGTTGGGCTGTCTATCGATGAGAGCTGAGGCATGTTGCTTGGCCGCCTCTGTTGCCGTTGAATGCCTCGCGTTCTCAACTGAATGTTGACACCTGCTCTCGCAGTGTGCGGAATGTAGCCTCGACACAATTAAAAGCGAGTTCTAGTGATGCGCATGGGTATGACTCTCCCGTCATTTTATTGGGGTGAAAAGGGCTGGATGTGAGTTATGTTCATGACACCACACGGTTGGTTGTCTTGTGATGTGGAGGACAGGTTTAACGTGAAAGACAACGCACGGAAACCACACGCGATGAGGATAGCTGTCAATGCAATGGATCTCTGGTGCAGTGCTCTGAACTCTTATCAGTTAGCACATTAGTGGCACAGTAATCAATTAATAGTACCATTACGCGGGTCCATAGTAAATAGGACCAAATATTGTCAGTAAAAATATGTAAATTTATATTTTTTTATGTATACCATAGGTCCTGTTAACTATGGACCCCCGTAATAGTAATACATCACTCGTACTGCTTAGCGAACAAGCACCACAAAACCACGCATTTTTCTTGGAATGTTCATAGCCACCTCTGAGATACTGGTATGATACAGCAGGTACCAGGCATATTATTGCAAAGGTGTGTTCGGTAGGGTGTATATACCGGTACCCGGGGTACTTTAGGTGGGCGTACCGAACTTACAGAAGTCTCGGGTACCAGTATTACTGAGGTCGTACTGAACTCATCGAAGTGTTGATACAGTACTGAAGTCGTACCGAACTTGCCGAAGTATCGGGTACCAGTATCGAGTTGGTAACGAACCTTACCGGACTGTTCAGTAGAGTATTGAGGCCGTACCGAACCACTTGAGTCTATGGCTCATACCCGCGTTGCACGCTTTTTCTGTTTACTACCAGGTACTCCTCAAAAGACATTCAACCAGTCAGTACCGGACATAGAGATCGACTTGCCGATTTTGAATTGCGATTGTCCCGGTCTGCCGGAGATGACGACGACTGTTTTTTTCCTCGGGTTCTCGACCTCGTATTGATCGCAATGCATCTGAGGTCGGTATGTCGAAAAACAAGTTCGGCACTCCAGGGGCAAGGGAAGGAAGAGGGGGGGGAGTGGTCGTGGATACGTTTTCTGGGGAGCCGGGTACATTCCAAATCGTCTGATTTTATGGCGTAATGGCGCACACGGCTCCCAAACCTCAGCATCTGCATGGATGGGTACGAATCGTCGCGAAGTTGCAAATGGAGACGTGGTATCGTTGCGCAGCTGGAGCAGCAGCTAGGATTTTAGTCACCAATTTGGCATCACACTATTCCCACTGCTATTGCTACTACAGTACATACTATTAATAACGTACCTCTGCAGTACGAGGTACCAAGTACTATTAGGGGGGACCATAGTAAATAGGACCTACGGTACACACAAAAACCTATATACTTACCTATTTTTACTAACAATATTTGGTCCTATTTACTATGGTCCCCCGTAATACATGGCTTCGACAAACGGCAGGCAGCACCCACGCCGTCGCGGAGGGCCGATCACCGCGCGTTGACCCAGTTGAGCTGCTGCTCAAAACAGAAAAACACGGAGATTCTGGCCGGGAGATGTAGGGCAAATCACGTTCGATCGATGTATATCGAAAATTCTATATTTCGAAACATCGAAACTTCCGATACTATAATCCAACACCAGCTGTGAAAAGATATCGTACCAGGTATCGTCGCCTTCGTTTTTTTTTTTTTGACAATTTCACACTACAAATTGAATTATTTTTTTATGTCCAACTTGAAAGATCTCATATCTATCTTGAAATTTGCTACGAGTACTCGTATAACTGATAACAACGACGAAAAAATGGTTTTTTTACACTGCCCGTTGGGGTGTTTTTGGTCCTTTGGTTTTTTTTTTTGCCACTTTTTTTTGGGCGAGATCTTGGTTTCAACCATCAGCCCCCCACCACGGCATTCACTTTTCTGCTTGCCTCATCTCAGCATCACTGCAGAGAGAGCGTCGCGACAGAAGATCTCTCTCTCTTACGACAGCCAACGCAGAAGAACCACCACCATCAACATGACCACCAACCTCCCTACGACTATTAGCAGCGCGTCGGCTCTCCCCGCAGTTGCCACCGGAGGGCAGTCCCAGCAAGGGCAGCAGCAGAAGATGCAGCCTGGTCAGAGCGCTGCGGCATCCCGTGCTCCGCGCAACGCGCTGCTGGTAAGTTTATTATACCATAGGCATGCCTTTGCGAGGGGGAAGAAGCCCCACGCCAGCCAAGCCCGCATCAGCAATTACAACAGGCAGATTTCGAGATCGCGACAGGCTCCCATGCAAACTCGTGCGCATATTATAGAGAGGAGTCGACTCTACAAAGTTAAAGGGGCACGCGGGCGGGTCCATCCTCCACGTAGGACGAGATCTGCTGCTGTAGTTCTTCCCCGCATAGAAAATATACTGGTACGAGTATGTATCAGAGCAGATCAGAGGGAGGGTGGTACAACAACGCAACCATGCATCACATACACCTGGTACGAGCGAGCGTTGGCATTTTTGGGGGTATGGGCCACAGGCATTGGGAAAAAAACAAACAAATTGCATTACCCCTTCGTTGCGTCGAGAATGCACGCAAAACCCAAAGCTGCTCCTCCTCGCGCGCGCTTGCATGCATTGCGCCCCCTGCGTGGACTACTGCAGTAGGCAAAGGGCGCAATAATAATGCAAGGTTTTATAAAATAGGAACGATTCAGAAGCGACGATGATGATCCTATCAGTTGTTCTCGCCGTTTTTTATGGTTGGCAGTTGGCATGATGCGTCGCTTTACTTCTGTCGTTGCTGTGCTTGCTGCGTGCTCCCGTGTGGCTGCCCTTTCCAAAGAACAACGGAGGAAGCAGCCTTGCCTCGCTTTCGCCACACCACCGCCAGGGGAAGACCGTGCCGTGCGACGACGAGCAGCAGCATCAGCAGCAGAAGCAGAAGCAGCAGCCACTGATTTCCACCCTATGCATTGACGCTGGCCCTGGCCCCTCCCCGCCCGGCGCACAGGGCGTCATATACTTGCCGCGGCCTCTCTCGTCCGCAGGGCAGAGGCACCAGCAGCAACGCCAGCACCAGCGCCAGCTGTACCCCAACCAGGTGCAAGAGCAAGAGGGGGGGCAGGACGAGGGTGGAGGGGATGGAAGGGTGCACCCGACCGCCGCCGCCGCCACCGCTACCGCTGCCGCCCCTGTTGAGTCCGCGCAGGCGATCCTGTCGGACAGGGCCGTCGTTGAGGCAATCGAGACTGCCGTGGCGGCCACCACGCGGACCGCGCAGGAGACCAAGGACGCGGTGTCTCGCTTTTGCGACTTGATGAACAACAACCAGGTGCACTGTTCATATCAACACGAGTACATATCTTGCGTGCATTCATGAAAATTGAAATTACGTTGGTTTTACGTGATAGTTCAACTGCTTCCTGCTTGTTGTGTGAAGACTACGAATACCATCAGCACTATTTTAATACTAATAATAATATAAGGTACGAGTACAACTACTTTACAGCAACTAGGCTGCTGCAACTGGTATTTAATAGTATATATGCGAGCACCTCCTGATAAAACCAGCACAGCAGTAATGAAGAAAGGCAGGACTGAGATGATATTTAGAGGAAAATGTGAAAGGCGGGACTGAGGTAAGTATTTACAGGAGAATAAGAAACTGGGGGAGCTGTTGTACTTGAGGCTGCAAATACCGTAGAAGGCACCCTCTACCCAATAAGAAATCTCAATGTAGCCCAAGTGGGGCAGTATTTCGGTTTCTTACTGGGTACCTGACATCCTGTATGTACTCTCTATGATGTGAAGGGGGGTGTTTCGCCCTTGATGCACCTACTGTATTGTTTCAGTGTATGTGCGCTGGTCAGTCAAGAACTCGGGAGTCAAGAATTTTAGGCGGAGAGTTTTAGAATTTTAAGAATTTACAGCTTCGGAAGCATTCATGCTCAGCAAGGAACGCCATTCTAGATATAAATTAACTGGCCCCTGGTAGCCTCCTATGTTCGACGTTGACATTACAATGTAAGCAGCGTATGCTTAAATGCACAGCAGTGGTGGATGGCAAAAATATTACCAGGAAACAATTACAATAACGATAATATAAGCCGCGAGCCTTATCCAAAATAGGAGATTATTAACTGATGTCGCGTACTGTAAGCAAGTGCCAGGTATACATGATAAAATAAAGTAAATATACAATATACGTAATGTATCTGGTATATAGACTACAGCGGTACTATTAACATCAGGTGCCAGGTACTCGGCTGTTTTCTGTTTGTGTTGTCAGGCTCCTATGGTATGTACTACCGGGAATAATTTGACCAGTATGTGGTATAGTCGTAGTCTATTTAATAGATAGTGCACGCGAAAATTTCTGCCCTCCCACTCCCTGTTGATATCTACTCGTCCCCAATTACTTTTTCTTCCCGCCTGGCCGCTTGCGCACCCAACAGGCCCAGGTAGTCAACAGCTGGAAGCAAGCCGCTAGCGCCGTTCACACAGTCGCCGTTCAGCTTGCGGCCGACAAGACCTCGCTGGTTGCCACCAACCAAACCCTCCAGTCGGAGAAGCTCGTCATTCAGGAACAAGTCCAAGACCTGCAATCGACCCTGGTGGCTGCCGTCGAAGAGAAAGACGCCCTTGCTCGCAGGCTGCAGAACGCCGGTGCCCGCAACAAGAGGCTCCAATCGGACAATCGAGCTCTCAAAGAACAGACCAACGACATGCAGTGTATCCTGGTGGCCGCGGTCGCCGAGCGAGACGCCCTTGCTCGTAAGCTGCAGGAGACCGGTGGAGCTTCTCTAGAGGAAAGTACCGACGAGTCCTACACCAGCAGCAACGGATACGAAAACGGCAACAGCGACCGCGACCGCAGCGACTGCATCGATTCCGGCTATGCAAGCCCTCGTGCCGGCGGGCTAGACGCGTCTCCCGCGACGCCCTTGAGCGCCAACACGCTCTGCACCCGTGCCTCGGGCATTGCCGCTGCCGTGTCTTCTACCGCCGCCTCGACATTCTCCACCCCAGGTGCCTCGCGGACCTTGGTGAGCGGCACTATGACTCCTCCGTCGGTGCTCAACATCTCGAGTGATGCCGGGGAGCAGGGACCAACCACGCCTGCATCGAGCCCATCAGCATTCGCCGTCCTCGTGTCGTTGGCGGCCACAGCCACGCCTCTGCCGTTGCCGACAGCGACGACGACCACGAAGACGACGACAGCCACCACCGTGAAGCCGCCACAGGCCGCCACCACCTCCCCCGTCACCACCACCGTCTCGCCTTCGACTACGCTGACTGCCCTGGACATCCTGGCTTCGTGCGCCGCAACCACCAAGCCCATGTCCCCCATGCCAGCCGTCATCAGCGCCGCCGGCGCCGTCGCTCCCATCGCCCCCTCTACCCCCGCCATGACCATCCCCGCCGCCCCGATCGCCGCCTCCCCCCCCCCCCGCCATCACCAAACCCGCCGCCCCGATCGCCCCCTCCACCCCCGCCATGACCATCCCCGCCGCCCCGATCGCCGCCTCTCCCCCCCGCCACCAACAAACCCGCCGCCCCGATCGCCCCCTCCACCCCCGCCATCACCACCCCCCCGCCGCCCCGATCGCCGCCTGCCCCCCCGCCACCAACAAACCCGCCGCCCCGATCGCCCCTCCACCCCCGCCATCACCATCCCCGCCGCCCCGATCGCCGCCTCCCCCCCTGCCACCACCAAACCCACCGCCCCGATCGCCCCCTCCACCCCCGCCATCACCATCCTCGCCGCCCCGATCGCCGCCTCCCCCCCGCCGCCACCACCAAACCCGCCGCCCCGATCGCCCCCTCCACCCCCGCCATCACCATCTCCGCCGCCCCGATCGCCGCCTCCCCTCCCGCCACCACCAAACCCGCCGCCCCGATCGCCGCCATCCCCGCCGCCTCCATCGCTCCCTCCGCTCCCGTGACCGCCATCGCCGCCCCTGCAGCTCCCATCAGCATCACCGCCACCGTCGCTCCTGAGGTCCCCGCCATCCCCACCGCCACCGTCGCCCCTGCAATCCCCGCCACACCCACCGCCACGGCCGCCCCCACGCCAGTGCCATGCAATGACGAAAACGGTGGGAGGGTATCGGGATGCCCCACCGGAAGGCGCGCCCCTTGGATAGGGGTTGGGGTCGGAGGCGCGATGTTCTCTTCGCCGTGTGCCACTTCTTCGGCTGAGAAGCGAAGTCTTTCCATCAGGGCCGCCGCTTCCGCCGCCGCCGCCGCCGCCCACGCGGTCGCCTTTGTCGGCCATCGGCATCAACACCCCGCGCCAAGCAGTGCCGGCGACCGCTGCCAAGGCTAGGAAGACCACCACTTGCGTCGTAACGCCTGGCCTCGCATCCTTGACAAGGTGCGGTTTCGTACGGGTACATATGTTTCGCTACATTGCAGCCGCCAAGACTACTGTACGTACTGAACGATACCAGGCATAAAATTACGTGCGGCCGCTTATTCAGCTCTTCGAATAATTTTGGTAGAAGGTGCAGGGTGAATGAACTGCCCTAAACTTTGTTTTGATGCTGCGTCGGCGGATGCCTTATAAGAATCCATCTTATCGAGGACTTTTGGTTCTTTCAATTTGATTTGATTTTTATTCTAGTTTAATTTGCATCTGATTGGCCGAAGAGTGCATGACCAGGCAGGATTCGAAGGGACAAATTAGAAAAAAACAATCTGAGTGAAAAGTCTTTTGGGAATTGTTTCGTGTGACATTTTTATTTCAATTTCGAATTTATGCCTTATAAGGGTCCATTTTATCGAGGACTTTTGGTTCTTTCAATTTGATTTGATTATATTTTTTTAATTTAATTTGCATCTGATTGGCCGAAGAGTGCATGACCAGGCAGGATTCGAAGGGGCAAATTAGAAAAAAACTATTTGAGTGAAAAGTCTTTTGGGATTTTTTTCGTGTGATATTTTTATTTCAATTTCGAATTTGGGAGTTGATCAGCCTTGATGTAGCATGTTCATGGTGGGTCAACACCCCCGGTGGAGTCTGGGGTGATTCTTGGCCGCTTCGGTGACCACCGTCGAGGCGATAAAACGCGAACTTCAACGACTGGCGAGCGGAGCAATAGCCGCGCCCACGGCCACATACCATATCACATCGTACTCCGGCGGTGGCGCCTCAAAAGAAATCATGGTGGCCGCAAGCCCAATTCTTCGCTTTGCTCGATCGACCAACCACCACAAAAACCGAGCAAACGAGCGAAAAAACAGAGGATACGCTCGAGACCTCGATAGCTGCACCACCTTCGCTGTTCCGCACATGGCGCTTGAGGGCTCCCTCCGCCCACCCAAGACACCTTGAGAGTGATAGCTTCCTATCCTGCGCCACCAAAATGAAAAAAATGCTGGCGTCGGCGCGCACGCGACAACGCAAACCTTCGCTCTCGTCTACGCTCGTCGCTGTTTGTCGGCTGGGCGTTGTGTGACGCGCTGCATTTTTCTAGGTTGTTTCGATTTCCTTTTTGTTTGACAATGAACACGCTTTTTTTTCGAAATCAAATTAAAGTTCATTGGAATTGAAATTTTATTTCCAAATAACGAAATTTAGTGTTCCCCATTAAGATGGGCTCCAACTCACACGTTCTGTTCGAGCATTGTCTTTTTCATAGTGCGATGGGGTATGTAGATGCACCTTCGAGAGCGCGACTGCTTCTCTTTGCTTGTGGAGTAAGCTAGCGTGTGATCTCTGTTACCTTTAGTTTTGCTTTATTTTGTATACCAGGGCAGAGTATTCTAGAGAGCGCGTGATCTTCGCGTTTGTTTTTTAGAGTGAGTGTGTTCAACTTATGCTCCTCCCCTGAGCGATACCCCTCTCTTTCTTCCTCCCTTCCTCTCTTGCCGATGCTAAACAATGCTTTCACAGCAAACCCCCGGATACAGAAGTATTTATTCCTCACCCCCACCCCCCCCCTCCCCCGGCCACACTATGCTTGTTTTCCGTCTTGTCCTTCCGTTCCTTCCCTTTCAGGGGAACCAAGAGCAGCATGGCGGCGGCGGCAGCGAGGCTGACACCGGAGGTTGCTGCCAGGAAGAATTTGCCTGCCAACAGGGGAGGCGATGCATTCCGGACGATCGACAGCCAGAAGCCGGAAGGCGCTGCTCGGCAGTTGAGGTAAGCATTTCGTCTCGGCGCGGTGGCATCGTATTGCCTCGATTGAGTTGTTGCATTGTTCGGCACGTGCGGTGGTCATATTACCTCATAGTAGAACGCTGTTTGAATCCAATACTGGTGATATTACCTTGTCTCAAAAGGGGGTAATAGCGTGCCGTCCGTCCGAGAGGTGGTACTTACGTTGCGTCCATCTTTGTGTTACATTTCTTATGGAGTAAAATGCCGTAGCAATCGCGCGATCTTCGCACATTTTTTTTCGTTTTCCTTAGAGAATAAATTTGTCGGAGTTATCCCCTCTCCCCTGAGCGTAACCCCTCTCTCCCCATCGTCCCCCCCTCTCTTGCCGCTGCTAAACAACAAGGTCACAGTCTAAAACATTAACCCACCGAAACCCCCCCACAAAACCTACCCCCCCCTATTTATATACCTGGTATATATAGGTTGGGTTGGCGTCGGTTGGCGACGACGCTGTAAAACACGCCTCTCACTGCGTGAGCTATAGACTGCCAGGGTACCGTTTTTTTTTTTTTTGGCGGTTACCACGGCTGGCGGTCAAGTTAGATCATTTTTGTGCGGAGAGAATCTTTACTCCGCACAAAGGGGGATGATCGTATCACGTAGTGTGTATATGGTGAGGCACCCACGAGGCAGTTACATAGTAAACTCATTGCTGTCTCCGGAAGTGGCCACACCAGAAATTAAATCAATTCATTGACGCTGTCATCCATATGCAAGAAAATCTGTCTCTATAGCGGTTCTTAATAGGATGCAGCTCACTCTTCATGCGACTCGCCCAACGCTTCGCGCTTGGTGCAAGCTATGTCTGCCTGGTCGGTGAAAACCCGACGCGCTCCGTCCCGGCATTGTAGGGATGCGAGGGTCTATGGTCATACGACCACGGCCATGCATGATAATGAGTACACCCCCCCCCCCCCCTCCGGCCCCTGGCCGCTCTCTATTTTTTTTCGCCGTGTCCTCGCGTTCCTTCTTTTTTTAAAGGAACACAAAGAGCAGCATGGCGGCGGTAAGGGCGGCACCGGTGGCGACATCGACGAGGGCCGTGTCCGCCTACCAGGGGGCCCAAAACACTCGAACGGTCGCCGGCGGACAGCTGGAGGGGGAAACACGAGGGCCGAGGTACGATATTTCTTCACGACACGGCACCAGTGATTGGCGATTTTTATGTTTGTTTGGTGGTCTCAGGACGTCTTTGCTGGGCAAGATACACGCAAAAGCGTGTATAGTAGCCGCCTGCGTTTGGCGCACCTTCCCGAGCGCGTCTGCCTCACTTTGTTTATAGTTTATAGCCCAGCGGGCGCGTGATCTTCACGTTGTTTTTCTTGTAAACTGAAGTGCGATAATAATGCTGTAGCAAGCACGCGATATTCGCGCGTATTGTTTCGTTTGCTTTGGAGAGTGGTTCGTACTGAAGTGTTATCCCCTTAGGGCTCCTGAGTGTACCCCTTCTCCTGCCTCTTCCCGCCCGCTGTTGCTGCTACTTGCTGCTAACAAAACCAATAAGAAGTGTTCAACCAGAAAAAAAAACTCGAAAACATACAACCTATTGATATTCACCCACCCCTCGCTCCCCCGCGACGCTCCGTTTTTTTTTTTTTCGTCACGTGTGTGTGTTTTCCTTTCAGGGGCACCGAGAGCAGCATGGCGACGACAAGGCCGGCAGCGATGGCGTCGGTGAAGAGGGATGGGTCCGCCCACAGGGGGGCCAATGCAGGACGACCGGCCGACGGAGAAAAGTCGCAAGGCATGGCGAGGCGGCTGAGGTACGATGTTGTTTCACGACGCAGCTTGGGGGGATTCATGTGATGCATGTTTGTTTGGTTGTCTCAGGGCATCCTTGTCGCGGGAGAATAACAAAAACAACGTGGTAGACGTCTACGCGCAGCTATCGAACTTGACCCCCCCCCCCGAAAAAATTTTTTGTCTATGGCTTCTATTAAGTACTTGTATCGCTCTCATTTACTATTTTTCGGCGGGAAAAAAATGCAAGCCTAGTACACGCAGCCAGGTCTCGCGAAGCCAAGCTTATTATGATGAGTACGAAGCATGCCGTTTTTGCACCTGTGAGGTTTTTTAAGATCGTTATAGCATCGCCGAGGTATCAACAGTAGTTTTTTTCGCCAGGCGTCCCTTTCTTCGACCGAAACATAAGCAACATTTGAAAATGCATGATAAAGTACTACAGGTACAGCATGGGGTTGGACTTCGAACCTGTTCGCGTGAGTTCAAACCCCAGCAAGCACACCCGCTCCCTTTTCATCAGTTTGTTCCTTTTTTTTTGCGTTGTGTGTCTACTCACCAAATCCGCTCTTTGACCTGATCATCTGTTTCCGCCGGTTCGAGAGCGATGACATGATTATGGTCGCAACGGAGAGTTCTTGAGATAGCAAACTAAACCCACCAAAAATGACATTTACAGCACAAATGTAGAAAAAAGTCGAATTCTCGGTGTATATGTACGAGCTCGGCCGTGTCATCCCCAAAAATTAAGAGTTCATTTTTGAGGAAATCGCGAGCGCAGCCCCAGGCACGTCATAGTCCCTCGCATCCCTACAATGCCAGAACGGAGGACGTCGGGTTTTCACCGACCAGGCAGACATTGCTTGCACCAAGCGCGAAGCGCGGCAAGGTGTTGGGCGAGTCGCATGAAAGGTGAACTGCATCCTACTATGAACCACTTTAGAGGCGGATTATGAATGACAACACTACTGAATTGATTTAATTTATGGTATTCTTGCATATGGTTGACAGCATTAATGAGTTGATTTAATTTCTGGTGTGGCCACTTCCAGAGGCAGTAATGGATTTACTATGTAACTGCCTCGTGGGTGCCTCACCATATACACACTTCGTGATATGATCATCACCCCCTTGTGCGGAGTAAAGGTTCTCCCCGCACAAAAATAATATATTAATAACTCGACCGCCAGCCGTGGTATCCGCCAAAAATAAACGGTACCCTGGCTGTCTAGCTCACGCAGTGAGAGGCGTGTTTTACAGCGTCGTCGCCAACCCACGCCAACCCAACCTATATATATATATATAGGGGGGGGGGGGGGGTAATACCTAAACATCCCCAGGTCAGGCAGCGTATGTTTGAATCCTTCGCCCTGTGCACATGGCGATAACATTTGACGCTGCTTGCGCTACTGCGGTAACTTTTGCTAAAAGCTGACGTCCAACCTTGTGCAACATACCAGATACATATTGCCGGGTCCAAATATAAACGATTGTGTACGTGCGTCAAACTAACCTGCTAGTGGTACCTAGCCTTCATGTATAAATGCGCAGCGCACGTGCCAACTTTGAGAACAACTCTAAAAAAAATCACACGAGGGTCCTCAGCCGAGGGGAAAAGTTTTTGCAAAGGAAAAACACATTTTGGGTCTCACCAAACTCGAAATGTAGCCATCAAGTCTTCGTTCGGCACAACTAGCATACCAGGTATACGATAGGTTTGTTTTTCTTCCTCCTTCCGTCGGAGGCTTAATTACATTTCGAGTTTAGTAACCGCAAATGTGTTTTCCGTCGGCCACCCTTTGCCCTCCACCGAGGAGGTGGGGGCCCTCGCTCGCTCAAGGATTGATGTTGCGTGTTTGAATCGTTGGCAGATACGCTGCGTGCTGACAGACGGCGGTAGATGTACTGCTACTACTTCTGCGGTCACTACTACTCGTACTACTACAAGTATTTATAACAATGTGACCTCTGTTAGTGCTGCTACTACTACTGTGACTACTGCCAACACTACTACTGTAGTGTTTAATAATACTCCTGACGATCTATAAACCGTACCACAACAACAACAAAATAACAGCACCCAATGCAACCATAGTAACGGCTAGCCAAACATGGCCGCACAAACCGCGAGTTAACCAATAACGGTCCCATCCTTCGCCCCTCCGTCCCCCGTCCCCCGTTTTCACCCGCTCGTTATTTTAGGAGCGCCGGCAGGCCGAGGGAGGACGACGCTACGATCACCGCCTCAGTCCGAGGTCGAAAGGTGTCTTCGGGGGCTGGGGTGTCGTCCCGCACCCGGCAGGCGACTGCCGCCAGCAAGGCGGCGGCGGGGGCGGCGGCGGGGGGGGGCAAGGTTGCAAGAAAACGATGGATGTAGAGAGGGAGAGGGGGGTTGGTCAACTTCTCGGCCTCTTCCATCCACTAAAACTACACTTTTAGTTATTGTTCATTGATTCGGGGGATGCATGGATGTATGTGTGTGATTGGCAGTTTATATGTCCGTATTCTGACGTCATTTTTTTTATGTTTTTGTCAGTCAGGGCTTACCGTACCGACTTTCTGCACACAAGGCATCTACACGGCATGTATATGATGTCGATTAGGTGAAAAAGACGACAGAGACGTTGGTGCCACGGACATGTTTTCTTTGCGTGCACACTTGATTCCAGAGGTTTTGTTTGCGTGATTGCTGGACAGTGAAAAAATTGCGGTCCGCCCTAATTTCCTAGTCATTCTGTGTTGCTAGTATATATACACACGCAATGAACCGGTGTATACGCAGTTTGTTTCATAGGACTTTGGGGTGATTGGTGGGCAGTGGTATAGCCCGCCATCGTTTGCTGCTTTCATTGGTGTCGAATATCATATATATATTTATCCTGGAATTACGTGTTTTCTGCTAGCACTTCTTTTCTGCAGTAGTTTTTGTCCCCCCCTTCCATACGCTTTTTTTCAGAGGACTTTTTCGAGTGTACGTATCGTCTTAAGTGTGTACCATGTACCGTATCGAGCTAGCTTTGTACTGTACGGCGGACCTCATCAGACCTGAAGTAATTTGCACGGACAACGGGGGAACGAGGCTGGTATACTATTGAAGGTCCTGTGTATGTACGGCGAGCTGTTGGTGACGTTTTTGGGTGGTTGTGGGACAAGTATGTACCCACTATTAATAAATGCGGATACTACCATTACTTGCCTGGTACTTCGGCAGTCTGCAGTGAGAGTGCTATCGATCCTACTGTAGTACATCTGCAGTATCGTGGTGTCCATAGGAGTGCTCATACTCGCGGAGAGAAGAGGGGTGGAAACCGACGTGTGAAGCCCTTCAGTTCCCTTTACGATATGGAAGCTACCTTGTGCTGTGCTGACTATCGCATTTGTCGCCGTAAATATAACACGACTGCCCGGTACTCGTAGCGAAAGCGTTAGGGCAGGGTTATGCTCGATTTACTGTAGGAAAATGCGCGGCTGAGATGTGCTGCTATTTTGGCGTGAAAAGGTGTTATTATAGATGGGGTGACTGGTCACTAACACTGCGCAGCAGATATTGTAGCACCGTGGTCACGTTTTTGCCTCGTTTTTGTCTCTTGTGCACTCGGGGTAGCAAGAAAAAAAATGTTTTTTGTCTGGGTTTTTTGTACGACCCAGCACGATTGCAGTACATGTAGGTTAGCACCCTCGAATCGGCTGTGAGTGCGGTACTCATTGCGCACGACTCGAATTGTACTACAGTATTATCAGTATCATTAGCGTAGTACTTACTGCCTAGCACGATTGTGTAACCACTGCTGTAGGAACGTAATGGTGTGTTCATCTTGGAGTTCTCCGGTGTGCAGGGTGAGGCTCTCCCTCCCGTTCACCTTTCAGTCTCATGCCGTCGACAACGTTCGACATCATGGTGTTTTCCAATCTAGCGTGGAGAAGGGTTTTGGTGATCCGTCCCGACGCTTCTCCTCTCGTGATCCCCTTACGTACCGCCATACGCAGTGTAGCCTCTGCTGGACGACTGGGATCGGTGCTGTTAGTTCTTGTCCATTGTACACATTCGCTTTTTTTTCAATGAGTTTGCCGGTGGTGGTGATGGTGTTGGGGTGTCGGTGGGGGGCTGTGAGATGATCGGGTGATGGCATGCGCCTCTTGGTTTCCGTTCAGAACTAGGCTGTATACTTCTCAGTATCGATCAGTGGTTCTATTGGAAAGGTGGGTGGCAGTAGAATTTTCCTAGTCGGGAACGAGACGCTTTTTTGCTGGTGACGATCTGAGAGTGCACGTGTGTCTGGCAAAGCTTGAGCGTGTCTACCAAAGCAGTGCTGACTTACGGCGTGTGGCTTGTTGAGCCCGTCTTGAGTGAGTGTGTATGACTGTAAAATAGCTTGCAGAGATTGGTTCGACGATACGATCGCACGAGCGACACGGGGGACGGGGGGACGGGGGGGGTAACAGTAAACTAAGAAAACTATTAAAATGTTCAGGAATGCATGTTTTTTCAAGACGTGCCGCTTTTACATTTTCCAGTTCTGGACGTACCTGCGGACACATATTAACAGGTTTCTTATACCGTGGTCACAGGAAGAAACTTAGCACCAGAGAGTTGGTAAGCTGTTCGCTCCGTGTCGGGACATCTGCCACAAAGTGTGGTGACACTAATGCTACAGCAGTATTCGTCGAAGCACATGAGGTTGCGAGGCGCGGGTGATTGCTGCATTGGGGACGGTCGCCGCATTGCCTATTGCCTACTGTCGATATTAATTGTAGTAGTCTAATGCTACTGACGTCTATTGCCTACAGCAGTAGCCTATTGTAGTTCCCTTTGAGGCGCACTCCGACTGCCACCGGTGGCAAGGGAGGATGAAGGACTGATGCTTGGGATAACACGGAAAGTGCAAACTACTGCAATGACAAGGGTTAAGGGAAAAGGTGCAGCATACAATACGTGCCATCAAGCACTTTGTGCTGCCAGGTATGGATTAAACGATATTGAGGGGGGGGGGGGGGGGGGACCGGGGCTACCGCTCTTTTCGTTAGCACCTTGTTTCTCGGTGGTGTCAATTTCCCCCCCCTTTCCTGATTTTTGTTTAGCTATTCGCTCGAACAAATGGTTGAACCGCGTTCGGTTGTCTCTTCCTTCGTGTCAGCGCTCAACGACGTTTAGCTGCAAATTCATACTGTAACGATGAACACTTTTAACAAAAGAAATTCTCGAAGTACGCCCGGGTGCACTTAGGGACAAATAACTCGTGTAATAGAAAGGAACCCATGCAGATATCGTGCTGGAGTAAAAGTTGGCGTGTAGTATAATTTTTTGTTCGGTGCTGTTGTTGCCGTGACCATTTAGGAGCCCTTTTTCGTCGTTCGTCTCTCCTGTCTCATCCCTCGCCACCGTCGTCTCACCCCGCCCCCTGACACTCTTCAGTGCTACTGCTCTGCTATTGCTACGTATGCACAAGGTAAACTGCATCTGCAACATACTGTCGCCGCTGCAACACCGCAACACTGGTGGTTAACAGTACGACAAAAAAAAAGAATATCGACAACAGCCATAAGACAGTCATAAGACAGCAACAAGCAGACCCGATCAACCACTGAAAATTGGCATTCGCTATCTCACACCCTGCCCTGCTACACCCATCTCCGTCCCCGGGCCGCGCGATGGCGGTAACGGCAACAACAAATACGGAGTGAAACAAAACCCGACGACGTCCTCGGCGACAACAACGACGAACACCCCTCGAGATCCCCTTTTAGACCCCCGCGTACAACGGAACCCTGAGCAGACGAGGCAAATGCACTATTTGTATCGAACTGTACTGTTAGCTGCGTACCCACACCGAGTCGAGTATCACGTCGTCGCTGTCGTCATCCTCATCTCGAAAGAGAAACACCACGATCAAAACAGAGACACCGCGAGAAATTCAACAAAGATGAATCTACCCGCCTAGCCCAATTTTCACACTACCGCCACTCTGTGGCCCCTGCCCTGCCAGACATCCCGCCCCTGACATTGCTGAGCGGTCGGCCAAAGCTAGGTCGTTGCTTGGGTGTTCCATCGCGGCTGCCCCTGCCTCTCGCCAGGCGTGCGTTCAGCTGGCCAAGAAGTCATCTCGCTCGCACCCCATCGCCGCCACCACAACCGCGCCCACTGCCCCCACCACCGCCACCGCCACCGCACCAGGAGCACAGAGAGAGACAGCCCGGCAGACAGGTAGGAAGACAAGCAGGCAGGCATACAGACGTGACCGACAGAAAAAGAGAGAGGAAAAAAATGGGCTTATTCGATCATCGGTTTGGTTAGATGTCGCTCTTTATAACTAAAAATGGATATCATGCGTTTCACTGACAACAGTGGTGGGGGACGGGGGGGGGGTGTGCGTACTCATGTGATGCACGGCCGTAGTCGTATGACCATAGACCCTCGCATCCCTACAATGCCGGGACGGAGCACGTCGGGTTTTCACCGACCAGGCAGACATTGCTTGCACCAAGCACGAAGTGCCGTGAGGTGTTCGGCGAGTCGCATGAAGGGTGAGCTGTATCCTACTAAGAATCTCTTTACAAGGCGGGTTTTCTTGCATGTGGTTGACAGCTTCGAATGCATCGATTTGTTTTCTGGTGTGGCAACATCCAGAGACCGCAATGGGTTTACCATGTAACTGTCTCGAGGGTGCCTTACCATATACACACTACGCGATACGATAATTCCCCTTGTGCGGAGTTAAGTTCTTCACCTTGCAAAAAATGATCTACCCCCGGGGAAGGGAGAGGGGGAATCTATACAAGGTACCTGCGATATGATACAGTAGATGATGTAGAGAGGAGGCTGCCGGGGCGTATCTTGCGTCGCGGGTGGGCCATGCACGGAAAGGACCGGAGGAACGCGAAGATACCACGAACCAAGCCCGCGCGATCATGGGCAGCTCGAGGGATTCCTTCTCAAAGGACTAGGATATCGAGACGGGTCCATCGCGGGTGATTATTGTTTCCCAGAGGAGCACCATCCACTCTACTATAGAACTGCAGCAGCTGTTGTTCGCCCAGCATTCTCCAGACGATCGTACAGCACGAGAGGTAAGACTACCATTGCGGACAAGAGGAAAACATAGGAACGTCAAGCATCACGCCCTAGAGTAATACCATTGGAAATCGCCCACAACAAGATCAACAGCATGACAAAAACGAGCGAACCCTCACATGGCGCGAGATGGAGCCTAGATAATTTTGCCTTCTCGACGGAAGGCCGAACGAGCGCCCGTCCTTCATAGCTAATAGCGGTCCAATCCTCTTCGCCGCCCGATAGCTCTGTCCTGGTGGCGACTTTGTACACCGTCAGGCCGAGGCTGGCGACAATGGCGGTGGTGCTGAGGACACCGGCCGACCAAAACCGGGGACAAAAACGCGGGTCAAAAAGGGGGGCGGGGAGGGTGACGAACGCTTGAAACAGCGTTCGTAACCCATGCGCAAAAAAAGGCACACAAAACAGCGCAAAGCCAACAAGGGCGGTCTCGAAACCTTTCGATTGTTAGCGCCCTGCATGTTCCGCGACTGCTCCTCGAACATTTTTCGACCGCGGCTTCCATATTGACCTTCACTGACATGCACAATAGCAGCATTGTTTGGTCGGCATATCACCCCCCCCCCCCCCCCCCCCGCTTAGCCTCAAACGCTTGGGAAAATAAGCGAACATACCAAACACGAAAATCGATCAATATCAGGGTGGCAGCGGTGGTCGGAAACCCCATTCTACTGTTGCGTCTAAATCACAGGGAAGGGGGAATATGAATATCGGAATACGGAAACACGCGGCAAGCACCATCGAGGCTGCTCCCTTAGCACTTTTCTTCCCGCCGCCGTCGACCAATCGAAACTATATGCGTACCAGTATCAAATATGTCACCGGGCGAGAGAGGCACAGCACGGTTTATCAGATGAGTTATACCTGGCCCCACCCACTTGATTTTTACGTACCGGTGCTGGTCTACAGGCCCTTCCGACCTACCTACGGTATCGATAGTTTTCAACACGGTGGGCCGTGCGCGTTTTTTGGCGGAAATTAACTATTACAAAGTGATCTTCGCCGGTCCACGCTTCGTTAAATGTTGCTAGACTGCTGTATCATACACAGTGCTTCAATGGAAGCGAGTGTTGTCAAAAGTCTATATCGTGACTGCCGCCGTGTGCCACCGCGTGCGTCAACCCGGGGCGTGCGCAGGCGTAAGACTACGTGCACGTTTTCGACTGCAGCCAGACCGGGGGATCGAGCGCCTGCCAAGCTGGGCTAGACTGATGCAGACTGAGCCAGAGTCAGCATACTTATAGCAGCAACGTAATTCACCGTGGACGCAAGCGGGGCTGTATGAAGCTATCGTACAATGTAGTACTACAATAAGGCGAGGTAGCTCTTCTAAATAAAGGCTCTATGATGATATATACGTGCTCATATTTTCAGGTGGCTGTATTCTCTTCACGCGAAGCGGCCTCCGCCGTTCCGCCACGTCCCGCCCACCCGCGTTCACAATGCCTTTGTTGTAACACCCGGACGAAACATGAAAACGAAACGAAAAAAGGGGTATCGCGCTCTTTACCTCCCCACCCCTTCTCATTTCTTGACCCCTCACCTGAACATATCTGCAGACGGAAGGCGCTTCGCGGAAGAGAGTAACTTCTTGACCATGTACAAGGTGTCGCCCTCCTGTTCGTTGCTAACGCCGTTCACGCTTTAGACGCAAGCTGTCGTCATGCCCAAGTCCACCAGCTCCAAGCGCCCGCCCTGGAGCGGGATTTCGTCACGATTAGTTGGGAAGCAGCAGCATTGGGGGTGACAGTATCAGTAGCAGAAGCAGCAGCAGTAGAACAGTATTAGTAGTAGTAGCAGCAGCAGTATAAGAGCAGCAGTGATAGTAGCAGCAGTAGCAGCAGTAGCCGTAGTAGTTAAATCGTAGTATGAAAAATAACAGTAGTATACACTAGGATATAGTAGAAGAATACCCGGTATACAGTCATAGTAGTAGTAGTAGTAGCAGCAGTAGCAGCAGAAGCAGCATCAGCAGCAGCGACGGTTACATCTATGAAGGAAAAACAGTCAATAGCAGGAGGGTTAGAATGTTCGTTGAGTGAGTACACACACGAACGCGGAGGGGGAATAGGCGCAGTACCGCGAGGAGTGTCCAAAAAAAGTCGCGGTGGGAGCCGCGATAGCTTCGTGGCCACGGCAAGGAAAACGACTACCTCAGCAGGAATAAGCGAGCTTCCACGGTAATAGCCAAGCCTCTATGGCAAAGGAACAGTCTCCGAGGGTAGAAGCGAAGAGTAGGACATCAAACGGTTGAAAGAATAACGCTCTGACGCAAAACAACTCAACAACCCGGACAACCGTATAGCCAAGGGCACGGTAAACACACGAGAACACCGAACATCACGCACAAGCATCCAGGCCTTCTACGTACATAACTACGTGATACAAGTATACGCTTCAAACCTCAGAGAAACAAAATGCGTCGACCCTCGCCATCACCACCATTTGTCATTATCATCGTCATCGCCATTTTCACTATCGTCACCCTCATCGCTAAAACAAAAACAAGTGCTCAAGGAGTTCCGAAACAGTCCGAGCCGCATTCGCCTTCTCGGCGCGAGGCTTGATCCGTCACACCAAAGGCGTTTCAGAGTTCATCAAGACTTACCGGTACCTATGTGGCTTCGCCCGACTCAAGCTCATACCAAACAAATCACGATAGGTTGCTTCAAAAAAACAAAATCGTCGCTTTTCTCGACGGCCCGCTCGCCCGTCAGTCTGTCCGTCTACTGACGCGAACACGAAATAATGGTGCCCCCCCCCCCCCCCCTACATGTATATATATGTTGGGTTGGCGTCGGTTGGCGACGACGCTTTGAAACACGCCTCTCACTGTGTGAGCTAGACAACCAGGGTACTATTTTGGTTTTTGGGCGATCACTACGTCTGGCGGCCGAGTTAGACCATTCTTGTGCGGGGAGAACCTTCACTCCGCACAAGGGGGATGGTCGTATCACGTAGTGTGTACCAGGTATATAGGTAAGGGGGCACCCACTGGGCGGTTACATGGCCAATCCAATTTTGTCTCTGGAAGTGGCCACGCCGGAAAATAAATGAATTCATTGACGCTGTCCTACATGTGCAAGAAAATCCGCCTCAGAAGCGGTTCCAAGTGGGATACAGCTCACCCTTCATGCGACTAGCCGGGCACCTTACGGCGCTTCGCGCTTGGTGCAACCAATATCTGTCTGGCCGGCGAAACCCGATATGCTCCGTCCCGGCATTGTAGAAATACGAGGGTCTATGGCCTTACGACTACGGCCATGCATGATACTGAGTACACCCCCCCCCCCCCGCCCCCTAAACGAACAAATACGGCCCCGACGAAAAATCTGGAGGTCAAGAAAAAAGCGGACGCCCAGAAAAAAAAGCGGATGTAGGCGCCGAGAAAAACAAATACCAGCGCGTGAGGGGGCGTGAGCGTTTCGCACCTTCATCGCCGATGAAAAGGTTCGCCGGCAGCTTTATGTCCAGATGCATCCTCCCCGTCACGTCACGTGGACGTGCTGCAACCCCTGTCCCACAAATTAACACAAACTTGCCACACGCCAACCTCCACTGTCTCCCTCCGTGAAGGCAGCTGCATTCCGTGCACACAAGCAACGTCAAGGTTAGAACAACAGTGGGGTTTCCACAATTGAGGGGGAAGAGGTAGGACGGGGGGCGTGGGCGAGGGAGACGAAAACGTGGCGTTACAAACAATAATCGATGGGCTGGTGGTCGTGGAATTAGTCCGGTGCTTGTTGCTGACCCTAACACCTTGTCGAGGGCCGGTAGCGTATCATGTATCAGCCATTATACGTCTGGGGTTAGGGGGGGCGTCCGGTTAAGGGAACTCGATCTCGGGAAGATGCAACAGCGAAATGGTGCAAATCGTCTGCCAACCGCTACCCCCCACAAATTCCCACACCCCCGCTCAACTTCTCCTCCCCTTCCCCCGTGGTCGGCCTGCCCATCCCCTCGCCCCCCCCCCCCCCCTCTCCTCCCCTTCCTTCCCCCATTCCCCCCTCCTCCTCCTCTCCTCCCCCCCCCCCCCGCCTTCGACGTTTCTCTCCGTACATCCAACCTCCCCTCACCACCCTCTTCATCTCCCCTCCCCACCGACTTACCTCTTGAACCTCTACCCTCGTATGAAGGTGTCGGGGGAAGTGGCAGCCGTAGTGGGGAGGGTCGAGAAGCATCGTACTCCCATGCTCGTCATCGCCGCATGGCAACCCCTTCATTTTACACCGGTCACAGCAGCAGCCACCGCCACCGCCGTCGTCGGCGCTGCTATGGACGAGTCGAGCGGCGACCGATACCGATGCACTGCTGTACAGATACGGACAGAGAGATAGAGACAGACAAGGAGAGAGGGACGAGAATCGGAGCAACAAACAGACAGAGATAGGGACAGGGACAGGGCGAGATAGAGAACGAGAGAGGGAGAGGGAGAGGGAAAGGGGGCGGGAGAGGAGGAGGGTGGGGGGGGGGCGTACTCATATGTTGCGTGTCTTAGTTATTTGAACATTGAACACGCATCCCTTTCGAGACGGAGCATCGTTCCTACTCCTGGTAGAGACACCTCCAACAGTTGGGCGCTCATTGCTTTGTTTCCATGTATTACATAGGAACATTTTGCTAGTCTTATCATCCCCTTCCTGTTTCGCCGCCTGTGGCCACCATCTACCTCCTAGGATAGCGATCATTTTCTCGCTGCTATTCAGTGTACCAAACTCCTCCCTGTCACATTCGTCCATTTTCCTCATCTCTCTCTCTCTCTCTCGAGGGGGGTATAAAATTTAAAAGCATGCGTCGTTGAAAACGCTTGATGAGGGAAATGCGATCGGTAGCAATGAGGGAAGCGAGGGAGGGGGTAGTCCCGAAGATACAGAAGCTCAACAACGTTGAGGAGGGGGTGTACTCGATATCATGCATGGCCGCAGTCGTATGACCATATATCCTCGCATCCCTACAATGCCGGCACGGAGCAGGTCGGGTTTTCGCCATCGAGGCAGACATTGCGTACACCAAGTTATGCGAAGCGCCGTGAGGTGTTCAGCGAGTCGCATGAAGGGCGAGCTGCATCCTACTAATAACCGCTTGTGAGGCGGGCTTGCGTATAGATGACAGCTTCAATGTGTTGATTTATTTTTCGATGCCGCCACTTCCAGAGACAGCAATGGGGATCCTATGTAACTGCCTCATGGATGCCTTACTGCAAACGCTAAGTGATGCGGTCATTCCCCATGTGCGGAGTGAAGGTTCTCCAGCCCGCACAAATAATCTATAGCTCGAAAGCCCACCTGTGACCGACCACCAAAAAAAAAACAAACAAAAAAACGATACCCTGGTTGTCTAGCTCACGTAGTGAGCGACATGTTTTGCAGTGTCGCTATCAACCGGCACCAACCCAACCTATACGTAATGTATAGGGGGGGGGGGGCGGGGGTCTGCAGCAAAAGGCGATTTCGAGAGCATGGACAATGAGCAGGCCGTGGGAGTCCCTAGGTGAATAAAAAGCGACGAGGAGAAAGTTCCCGGCGACGAAAACAAGGCGGCGGTAGCGTGTCGTCACGAGCGGGGACAGTGGCGATGGGATCTACACGAAGGTAAGACATTGGAGCTGCCACCGCAATGTCATCCGGACCTCTATAATCCAAACGCGGCGCGTGCGAAACGTAAAGACCGTTCCCGAGACCGCCCCCAAGACCACACCGCAGAGAAGAATGCAAACGTTTAGCTCAAGCCAGCCAGGAAAAAGCCTCCATCGCCCCCGCCGAGGTACGTCGGGCGCCCTCTTCCCGACCCGTGCGATGTACACGCTCGGTACCACTGCAGTGCGAGGAAGCCACGATGGCAAGGAAGGGCATCACGAACGACAATAGACTACTGTATATAGCTACTCACCATTCCCCGTCATTCAAAAGGCTTTTCTAATGTGGGGCCCCGAGCGCCTCTATGCAAGAGACTCGTGATTTGGTACATACCTGGTACATGGAAAGGGGTGTACATGGAAAATCATATCAATGCGTCAATGACTCCGGGTGGCGACGTGAGGACCCGTTGTATCTGTCACACGTCGGACAGACCATGATCTATCTGCCCACACTACCTACACTACCTAGCTCGTACGCACAGCTCAGTGGGTTGGGACATACGTATAGATCACGCACACTAACTACATCATCACGTGGAAACATCTGCAGATCACACATTTCGTGCCAGACCTCGTACAGTAGTACAATGTGCTATTAATAGCAATCCCGGGCACACACGATATCATGACCAGGTCGATCACCCCCCGTTGATTGTTTTTTGTCAGATGGTGCAGATCCGTGAAACTGATCTGTGCGATCTGTGAAGTGGTTTGATGTGTCCGATGCGTGATCTGATTCGTTCGAATGAACCCAAGTAGGGGCAGGCCCATCGAGCTATTTTAGACATCCACAAGACTGACCCGAAATCAACTTCGACCTTGTCGAGGAGAACTCTGCTAGTAGGGTGTACCTCGACTCTCAAGGCGATGGACTAGTGGCGACGGAGGAGCGCCGACTCGCCCCGTTCATACTCGGCCAACGTATATAGACCACCGAGTGCTACGAGGTCATTCCGGCAACGGCAACAAAGGCGGAATCCGAGCAATGGCCGAGAACAAAGCGCTCGCACGCCAAGATCCAAGGCCTAATAGGAACAATCAAGGGTCCAGCCAGCCCGTAACAGCGGCGACGATGGCTCCCACACATCGATATTGCAGCTTCCACTTGTTCACAAGAACGTTTCACAACAATAGAGTAGTGCGGACTACAGGTATGGCATCAGTATATACTACCCTGCGGTGTGCGGCGTCTCACGATAACACTGCCTTGTCACTGCTGGTGCTGGTGCTGGTGCTGGTGCTGCTTACCAGGTATGCGACAAAGGACAAAGGAGCGAGAAGCTTGGTGGAACCGATACCTATTGTACTATCGTACTAGTACGGGGGTACATAGTTAATAGGACCTATGGTATACATAAAAACCTATATATTTACCTATTTTTACTAACAAAATTTGGTCCCGTTAACTATGGACCCCCGTAAATATCAATATTAATATGTAGACATAAGGTACAGTCGCGAGAGAGCACCCCCTCGGACGATTTTCGAAGCTGCATTTCTCCACGACGGGAAGAGTGTACACGCCGAGCGATGCATCTATGGAAAGACCACGACGAGACCTTTCCAAAGCCGCCATCTTCGTCGTGGGTGCCTCCCTTGCCATGGACAATATCAGCTCGGAAATTCATCCCAATGGGTGTTGTTACGTACGGTAGCTCTGTAGTTTCCGAAAAATATCAACATGTGACACGTAAACATCCCAGCATCTCTCTCTTGGAACGATATCACAGGTATTTCGAGCACGGTGGCGCAGTCGCGCACACTCATAGTACCTACTTACGGTATCGGCAGCCTTCAAAAGGTCCGTTTGCAGCTGTTGCGCCATGGCTTAGGTGGTCCAGTATTTATGTCTCCCTCGGGGACAATCCATAGATACCCCGCCTATTACCGCCTTTACAACAACATGAAACTCTCCTTGTGGATTAAAACCACTGAAACCAAGAAACAAAAAAGCAAAAAGCAGACCGTGGGTCTGGGCTGACATGTTTCGAATTGCTTCCACGTGTCCAGACGACCACCATGAGCAGCAACTACGCTACCATCATGGCGGAGCTTGTGCCGACCTCGTTCGCTGGCGGGTCTGCTCTGGAGCTCTCCTCTGGAGCTCTTCATGATCAACACGGTTAGTGCCGTGTCTCAATGTCTAAATATTAAACAAGGGTGTAGCTGTTGTTTTTTTTCGTGCTGTATGCTGTATATATACACTGGCATCATACATCGTTCACCTGCGATCTGCAACAGCCAGCTCGCGACACGAGCGGAGGGCAGTGGATATGCATGTGCTACGTAGCTCAGGACAGCAACAACTGCAGCTACACATATTGGGATTATTATTATCTTGTGAAGCTTTGTTCTCCCCCAATACTGCTGTAAATTCAAAAATGTTCGATTACTTGCAGATTTCTGTGCCGACGAGACCTGAGGTTCGGAAAAGCTCTCTTGGAATCCCAGCTGCCCAGCTGTAATTGCAGACTTGATGTGTTGATGTTGCACATTGCACATCTGGAGTGGTGTGGGACTGCAGCAGCAGTACACTATTTTGCAAGCCAGTTTGTCGAACCTACCAGCAGTATACCAAAGCCTAAACACCGCACACAGCGGCAGAGTTCCGCTGGTCTGCTGGTCCCTTACGTAGTGCTGCGTGTACTATAATTAATACCTACCGCCTGCTGTACTCTTGCTCAACAGGGAACATTTTTTTTTTGTTGCGATCTTGATATCAACCATCGGCGCCCGTATCTTGCTCCACCATACCTGGTCGTACAGACAACAGACTACAGAGACGGCAGTTTTTTGTACGGTACTATTAATAGCTGTAGTAGTACCTGTGGTACACGCAATTCACTTGTTCTGCCCCACGCAACCCCATGTGTGCCCTCGACCAGGTATGTCGTCACCAGACCTGTGACAATCACAGAAGAGACAGGAGATGACACCGCAACTCACATCCCTGTTAAGGTGGGCGCTTGACAATGGCGGACTTGGGCATGGCGACGGGTTACGGCGAAGGCGTGGACGGCGTCGGTGACGGGCAGGAGGGCATCTTGTACATGGCCAAGGAGCTGCTGTCTTCCGCGGAGCGCCTCCCCTCGGCAGATACGTTCGGGTGGAGAGTCAACAGAAGGGAAAAGGTGGGGGGATGGAGAGCGCGATACCTCAATTTAGCGTTTCTCGTTCCGTTTTCGTCTTGCTTTCGTCTTGTTTTCCGTCGCCGTCGTCGTCATCGTCGTCGGAGCGGTGACGAACGCGGGTAGGCGGAACGCGAAGCAACAGCCGAAGCCGTTTCGAGTGAAGAAGTTGCTGTCAATCGAAACACGAGCATGTAAAAAAGCCACCATCTTCTTTTGCAGAGCTGATGTGCCTTGTTACCGTACCTGTTCGTGCAATACAGATACAATATAAAAATGGCGCATGCGCCCGCCGTGAAATATGTTGGTACTGTACTACTGTGCGGACTCTGACGCAGTCCGGTCCAGTCTACAGCAGCTCAGCCCGGACGACGTCCGATCCCTCGTTCCGGCTGCAGCTGAAGAAGTCCGTGCAGCCTTGCGCCTGCGTGCGCCCCCCGACCATTCAACACGGCGGTGACACACGGCGGCAGTCACATGGCTTGAGGTTTTAGGTCTCACACCTCATACCAGTACCTAGAATGCGTTTTTTTTTTTTTTTTCTTCTTGTTCTACGCACCATACAGCGGCGTTCTACAGACTGTACTGTCTGTAGGTAAGAAAATACCCGGTGCCTAAGATGGGAAAATAAAAAGTTAGGCACCTGGCACGCTGGTTTATTTGATGCCTATTAATAGTACCTAACACGATGCCTGGCATTGAAACCGTTTTCTTTTTTTGTTTCGTGTTGCGCACCAGAGAAGCTTTACGGCGGTGCTACGAGGTAGTCTAGACTATATACACGGCGGTATCGCAGGTCTAAAGGGCTCATTTCTTCTATGTTGTGACATTCATTTTGCGCCGGTCCCAGGATTTATTTTTCAAGTTTTTTTTTTTTTTAACGCTTGGCGGTTCGTACTATGAACGAAAGCCGTGGTCACGACTATTAACAATAACAGCGTTTTGTGATCGTCCCCACCCACAAAAAACCGGACGTGCTCCGTCCCGGCGTTGTATGGATGCGGGGATCTACGATTGTGACCACGGCCATGCATGACATGATTATACCCCCCCCCCCCCCCCCCCCCCTATATCAATTAATTGACGCTGTCATCCATATGCAAGAAAATCCGCCTCAGAAGCGGTTCTTAGTAGGATGCAGCTCACCCTTCATACGACTCACCCAACACCTCACGGCGCTTCGCTCTTGGTGCAAGCAATGTCTGCCTGGTCGGTGAAAACCCGACGTGCTCCGTCCCGGCATTGTAGGGATGCGAGGGTCTATGGTCATACGACTACGGCCATGCATGATAATGAGTACACCCCCCACGCCTATGTAATATATGTGATGAGCGCCCAAATGTTGGAGGTGCCTCTATTAGGAGTAGGAACGGTGCTCAGTCTCGAAAGGGATGCGTGGTCAAAATTCAAATGACGAGGCAAGCAACAAATGAGTACGCCCCCCCCCCCCCGGGGGTACTTCATTATTATTTCATCAACAAGTGCTTTCGTCGACTAGCATATACTTTCTTGAACAAACTTTGATTCTATCCCCGATTCGTACCGTTCTTCTCGACCTTTCCGCCACCGAAAAACCGTTGCAAGAGACGAAGACCCTCTTTCTTGATACGAACCTTTCTTTGCTTGAGCTTTCTTGATACGGACCTTGCTTTCTTGAAGTTTATATTGTCCCGGTCTTCAGCCAACAGGTGGGCGGCGATACTGCTGTGCTATACTGCGAATGGTGACCACCAGGTAGAAATTAAAACTCCTATGCACAGACGAACCGCCGTGTATCATGACACCATCCAACCCCCCCGATTCCATTCTGTTTTGTTGATCTTCCCTCTACGGTAGACCATAATAGTGTACTGCGTTCCAGTTACTTTTTTTAGGTAGAGCGCACGCAGAATTGCACCCCGAACCCCCCTTGGTTTCTGTGATTTGTGTTTGGGTCGTTTTTTTTGTGCACCCGGCATGCCGATATCGAAGTGGAGAGGAACAAGATAACTAGCGCCCTACGACATCCGCCATGCGCCTCGAGGCCGACAAAGCCAAGCTCGCTGCGTCAAACGCGACAAAAAAAAATCGAGGCGAGGCGAGGCAGCTTTTCCTGCTCGAGGTGTGGAAAAGAGACCCGGCGAGAGAACGCAGTGGCGTCTGGCGTCTGGTATCGCCGAACGTAAACCGCCAGGTCTTGGACCCATCCCAATCCCCATCCCAATCATCACGAGACCGGACCGGCGGCAACATTGTTTTGCAACAACACGAGGACTGCCGCCCCTTTGGCGGCGTCGTCCGCCTTGATTGTCCTCGCTTCGATTGACTACACCGCCGAGCTTCGGCTGCGGAGGCGCTCGAAGCGAGGATAGTCGAGGCAGACGGCGCCACAGAAGGCGTGGCAGTCCTGTTGCTGTTGGGTACCATGTTGCCGCTGGTCTCTGGTCTGATGATGGTTCCTCTCGGGGATTTCAATGGGCTCAGGCCCCGCCGGTTTTGCGCTCGGCAGTACCCGACGCCAGGCGCCACCGATTTCTCCAGGACCCTGTACCCGCCCCTCAACAACGAGCTCCTTCACCTCGAGGTTTGCGTTTGCCTCAGCGAGCTTGGCTTTGTCGGCCTTGAGGCACGCATGTCAGGAGACAGCACTTTCATTCGCCCCTTTGACAGGCAACGACTTTGCCTTGACTGGCATGCCTTGACCGGCACCTAACTACTAGGTTGTAGTGTGGAGCAACCGGCCCTAAACCCGTGACAGCGCACGTTTTGCCTTGCTTGACATGTCTCCTGACATATTTGCCTTGAGGTGCATGGCGGCGGGTTTGCAAGGGGCGACATGTTCTATTTCTTGTCCGGTTCCGTCTCGGCCTGTCGGGCGCGGGAGCCCACACGTGCCCAAAACGAAACAAAACAAAACATGATACTACTGCTGTAGAGAAAAAGCGAGGGGGGGGGGGGGGGGGCTGCAATTCTGCGTGCGCTTACGAATATACGAGAGAACTTGTTTAGCAGAAATGCAGCAGTACCGATATCGTGTAGACAGATGGACCACAAAAACAGAATGTAATGCGGGGCTGGATGGTGCTGTGCTACACCATTGTAGAGCTTGGCTTTGTCGGCCTCGAAGTAAGCCATCGGGGGATCACGCCCATGCCGGTCGCGACCGCCGACGTCGCAACCGCCGACGTCGCAATCGGCGACGCGACCACCGCCAAGCAAGTGTTGGAGAAGAGCAAACGTGACAACCGAGGGACGACCCGGGCGTCAAGGAGAGGGGGTACCTCTCCCTCGGTGGGACCATGGGTCCTATCTCTCTTGGCGGAAATTTCCTCTGCCGCCGAGCGGCCTGCCGACGACAACGATGACCGCGAGGTTTCAACCCCCCGCGTTGGCCGAGATAACACGCTTTTCATCGTCGCCGGAGATCGCTGCTAGGGCGGTATACCGGGAGACCGCGCGGCTTGCGTCGTCACGCCTGACCTCGAATCTTTTGACAAGGTACACGGTGTTGTACGCAACGTTTCTCCTTAGTTTCAGCCGCCGCCCCTGCTGCTGTGTTCGTGCTGAATCATGTTAATCTACGCGTGGTCGTTTGTTTCACGTTTGCGACGCATTTGGGGTGGAAGAAGAGCACGAACCGCGCTCACGGTTTAGCGTTGCTTTTTTGGTGGACACCGTACACCCACGTCCTGCACGAAAGCGGTATGAATAGTGCGATGCGGGTGGGCGTACCTTCGAGAGATCGCGTCTTCCTCTCTTTGTTTTATGCAGTGGCGAGCGCGTGATCTCCGTGTTAGTTCTGACACCCTAGAGTAGGCGGTCGCCCCGCGGTGGTCTAGCGGTTAACCTCGAATACTATTTACGGGGGCCTATAGTAAATAGGACCAAATATTGTCAGTAAAAATAGGCAAGTATATAGGTTTTTGTGTGCCATAAGTCCTATTTACTATGGTCCCCCGTAATACTAGGATGGAGGTCGAGGGTTCGAGTCTCCTTACGGACTTTTTTTTTTCCCCTCTATTGACGCCAACTTTTCGAGGGCGCCTGTTGTAGGTTGGCTATGTAAGGCACAATTCGACGCGAATCGACCAGGGGAGAAAAAAAAAAAAAAGTACCGGACCCTTCTTGTGATAAAATTGCAAGGCACGTACCGCAGTGGGAAGAACCATACATGTGACCCCGGATCTGAGTTACGATTTTTTTGCGGGGGCCCATAGTAAATAGGACCAAATATTGTTAGTAAAAATAGGTAAATATATGCAGTTTTTTTGTGTGTACCGTAGGTCCTATTTACTATGGTCCCCCGTAACAGCAGGGAGGGAAAAGAAGGGCGAAGACAATATAGGGATGGGCAAAAATATAAAAAATGAAAAGAGTACTGTGGCGAGCGGGTGATACGTTCGTGTCATTTTTTAGAGAGTGGATTCGTTGAAGTCCCCCCCCCCCCCCCCCCCCCCCCCCCCCCCCCCCCCCCCCTGAGCTTAACCCCTCTCGCCCCCCTCCTTCCTTCCGGCTTCGGCCGCTGCTGAAACTATTTTCCAGGTACTATTAATAGGTTTTCGACTTTAAGATCCCCGCAAACAAAATATTGTACTCCTCCTCTTTCCCCGATACCTTTTGAAGAACAGCCGGGGTGACTGCGGGCACGCGCGTCTGTCGGACACCACGGACCCTTCTCTGGCTAGTGCGTTTGTTGTACCGGGGCTGTGGAGCTATCCGCCCCGGGCGAGCCTGTTGGAGACCCATGACGACGATTGTGATTTGTTGTCCGGGTGGTCTCCCCCTGCTGCCGATGTCGCTCATGATTTACCATACATTCTACATTGGACGAGTATCCTTTTTTTTTTTTTGTCTAAAGCAGGCGCGTGTCGACCGCAATTGTGCGTTGCTTGTTTGTTGTGGGGGGGCGGGGGGTGCCAACCCACCCTGCCTAAAGTCCGTGTGATGACGTCAGAGTACAGTGTGTCGATAGCACAGCACCATATACCGACAACCCCGGTATCGGGACTGTACCGAACCAGTTACCCGTACGTCTGATACTGTGGTCGAGGGTATTCAAGGTATATGCGGGTGGGAGTACCGAACTTACCGAAGTGTCGGGTACCGGTGTTGAGGCCGTACCGGAATTACCCCGAAGTGTTGGGCACCGGAATGAAATCAATATCGAACTTACCGAAGTGTCGGGTACCGGTAAAATAGGCTTGTCCCGTACCTGCCGAAGTGAGGGGTACCCGTATCGAAGCCGTACCGAACAAATACGCATACCCCCCGGCATTGCGGTCGAGAGGCGTGAGGATGCCGGTACCCAGGGGTATAGGTGTTCAGTCATGCGATACCGACAACACTGAAAGCCCCCTGACGTCATCGCACGGACTTGAGGCGGGGTAGGTTAGCCCCCTCACCCCCCCCCACAGCGAACATTCAGTGCAACATCTTGTGCTCCGCACGCGCCCGCTTTAGACCAAAAAATGGCTTTTCTCGTATGTGTAGACTGTTCGGTAAGCCACCATGAGCGACCGCAACCAGCAGGGGAGACCACCCTAATAATATTAAGGATCATATTCATGGGTCACCACCAACAGGCTCGCCCGCGGTGGATAGCTTGGTAGCCCCGGTGCAACAAGTGCGCTATTAATAGTGGTGTCGGGTAGACGAATGCCCGCAATCGCTCCGGCTTTTTTTTTCAATAGGTCTCGGGGGAGGTTTACGACGTGCCGGAGGACAACACCAAAGCCGTCGACGATTACGGGGTGGCCGAATGGGCTTCGAAACGAGGGCGCCCGTGAGGACTCGTTCATGTGCTGTCCAGGAAGTCTCGGACCGACATAAGAGACAGGCGAGCGCTGCAAGTACTTCTGCCTCGGCAGCTCTACCGGTATACTATGTTCCGTAGGGCCTCGATACCGGCGCCCGACACTTCAGTAAGGTTCGGTACGGCCTCGAACCCAGTCCCTGACACTTTATTTAGTTCGGTACAGCCTCGATACCGGTACCCGGCACTTCGGTAAGGTTCGGTACGAACTCGATATCAGTACCCGACTCCGGTAAGTTCGGTATAGAATCGTTGGCTGTACTCGACACTTTCGTATGTTCGGTAAGACGTCGACACCGGTACCCTACACTTATAGGTAAGTTCGGTACGACCACCCGAAATATACCCCGGGCACCGGTATCCCTTTGACAACAATGCCGGGGGTATGGACATTTGTTCAACACGGGCTCGATACCGGTACCCGACACTTCGGTAAGTGCGGTACAACTTCAATACCGGTACCCGACACTTCGGTAAGTTCGGTACGACCACCAAGATACCCCGGGTGCCGGTATACTCTACCCAACCTACCCTTGCACCCTTGTAGATTTTTATCAGCAGTGATAATTACTTTGTACCGAATTGACTTTTTTCCGGAAGTATTTACTTCTCTCGCACTCTAGGCTTCGTGGCACACAGGGAAATGCGAGACGCCCTCGACTCGGCGCGGCATGTGACCCGGTGTTCCGCTGGTTTGTGTCACCCAGCACTCAGTATATCATCCCATGAGGCAAGGCGTGGCTGGAACGCTCTGGATATCGAGATCTTGACAATACAGACAGGTCACCAGCATGTAGTAAAGATAGAATAGGGATATAGAGCGCACGCAGAATTGCAACCCCCCCCCCCCCCCCCCCCCCCCCCCCCTCATTTTTGTGCGGAGAACCTTTACCCCGTACAAGGGGGATGATCGTATCACGCAGTGGGTATATGGTGAGGCACCCACCAGGCAGTTACATAGTAAACCCATTGCTGTCTCTGAAAGTGGCCACACCAGAAATTATATCAATTTATTGATGCTGTCATCCATATGCAAGAAAATCCGCCTCTAAAGCGGTTCTTAGTAGGATGCAGCTCACCCTTCATGCGACTTGCCCAACACCTCACGGCGCTTAGTGCAAGCAATGTCTGCCTGGTAGGTGAAAACCCGACGCGCTCCGTCCCGGCATTGTAGGGATGCGAGGGTATATGGTCGTACGACTACGGCCATGCATGACAATGAGTACCCCCCCCCCCTCCCCCCCCCCTCCGTTCTTCTCTTTCAATTACTTGTTCCCAATGTTTTCGTTTCAGGTGCAGTCGCTTGCCCGCCCAACAGGTCATTATCATGCAGAAGTCGAAGAATGTGACCAGCACCACCCGCACCGCCGCGCGTGCAGCTTGCGGCCGACAAGGCCAAGCTTACCGCCTCCAACAACACCCTCCAGCCCGAGAATCGCGCCTTGGAGTCGAAAGCATAATCAGGTCTTGGGCCCTCGCCTTCAACGCGCGGTTCTCCGGCTGGAAGGTGATGTTGGGAGGCGGTTGACTTTGCGTTCGTCTGCCTCAAGCTGCACGGCGGCGGTGTGCGTGGTGCTGGCCACATTTTTCGACGTTTGGGCGACCTCGGCCTGTCAGGCAGGGGCAGGCGACTAGCCGTGAAAACCCAAACATTGGTTGGGGAAAAGTTATTGACAGAGAAGAGAGGGCGGGGGGGGGGCGGGGGCGGGGGGGCGCTATTTTTTGCGCGCTCTTTTTGTTTTTCTTGTGTTCTTTTTACTATCTCGCCCTTCTTTTCTTCTCTCCTTCCTAGTCGTAACTCAGATCGACCATTGGGTCACACAGCAAGCCCTGCTCCCCCCCCCCCACTACACGGTGCGTGCCGTGGATGTTTATCGCGAGAAGACTTCATCTCTTTTTTGCCCTCGTCAACTAGCGTCTAACTGCGCTTATCCACGCTATGCGCTCTAGCAGTTGATTCTTCACATTTTTTTTGTAATAAAGCAACAATCCCACCATGGTGGGATTTGAACTC
Organism: Macrocystis pyrifera; assembly: GCA_031763025.1. NCBI lineage: Eukaryota > Phaeophyceae > Laminariales > Laminariaceae > Macrocystis > Macrocystis pyrifera. Next base: position 8,461,238 of record JASSKH010000017.1, on the reverse strand, counting down.
ACGTATCAACCATAGTAGCAATTGAGGGTGACCGCTATTAGAAGACCGTCTGTGCGACCTGCTTTAGCGGTAAAATATGCAGTACCAGGTGTCAGGTATTACGTACGTTGTTTAGATTGAAGGGGTAGCGTGCTTTCGAGATCTCGCCCTCGTTGCTTGATCTTTGTGTGGCCCTTGTTTTCTTGCTAACTCACGAACGCTGTTTCCAGCATGCGTCAATCCTCCCCCCCTATTATATACCTGGTATATATAGGTTGGGTTGGCGTTGGTTGGCGACGACGCTGTAAAACACGCCTCTCACTGCGTGAGCTATAGACTGCCAGGGTACCGTTTTTATTTTTATTTTTTTTGCGGTTACCACGGCTGGCGGTCATGTTAGATCATTTTTGTGCGGGGAGAACCTTTACTCCGCACAAGGGGGATGATCGTATCACGCAGTGGGTATATGGTGAGGCACCCACGAGGCAGTTACATAGTAAACCCATTGCTGTCTCTGGAAGTGGCCGCACCAGAAATTAAATCGATTCATTGATGCCGTCGTCCATATGCAAGAAATCCGCCTCTAAAGCGGTTCTTAGTAGGATGCAGCTCACCCTTCATGCGACTCGCCCAGCACCTCACGGCCCTTCGCGCTTGGTGCAAGCAATGTCTGCCTGGTCGGTTAAAACCCGAAGCGCTCCGTCCCGGCATTGTAGAGATGCGAGGGTATATGGTCATACGACTACGGCCACATGCATGATAATGAGTACACCCCCCCCCCCCCTCCCCTCTTTCTTACCCCTGCAAGCGTGCCCCCCCTCTGATGACCCGCGCGCGTGGTTGTTTTGTCCCGTTTTGGTCAGCGCGTGTCCTCTATACCACCGCCACCTTCGTGAGCCTGGGCTTGACGGTGTACGAATTGGCCACCAGGACGACCGGGCGACGGAGAGGACTGGCACGCCTTGAGCCATCAGGGACGGACGCTCGTTCGGCCTTCCGTTCTGTCGGCGAGATCCAAGGATGTAGGCGCCGTCTTGCTCCAGTTGAGAGTTCGCTCGATTTATCCTGTGGCTCATTGTGTTGCACTGGTAGGCGATTTTATTTGGTACTCTGGGGCGTGATGTTGTCGTTTGTGTGTGTTCCTCTTGTCCACAGATGATAGTCCTACGAACCTCGTGCTGTATTGGAGAACATTAGGCGAGCAACACTCCTATTTGTAGTAGTACAGCAGGCAGTGGTTCTCTAGGAAACAGGAACGCCTCCGTGAACCCGTCTCGAACCTCTAGCCCTTCGAGAAGGAAACCTTCGAGCTGCCTAGAATCGCGCGGGCTTGGTTCTTGTTTATTTTCTCCCCGTGTCTGCGGCTTGGGTTCCGTGCAGAGCTGCTGACGACGCAAGAGACGCTCCGTTAGCCTCCTCTCCATCTCATCTACTTCACCGTATACCAGGTACCTCGTATCGCCCCCCCCGTCCCCCGCCATTGTCGTCAGTGAAACACCTGATCCCCATTATTTGTACTAAATGGCGACTTCTGACCAAGGCTGCTGTAGGGGGAGGGGGGGGGGGGTGTACTCGATAGGAGAGATGTACTCGATCTCATGCATGGCCTTAGTCGTATGACCATAGACGCTCGCACCCCTACAATGCCGGGACGGAGCATGTCGGGGGGGGGGGGGGGGGGGGGGGGGGGGGGGGGGGGGGGGGGGGGGGTTGCTGTAGGGGGGGGGGGGGGTCACGTTAGGCCATTCTGTTTCAGCATGTGAGAGCCACTAGATCAAGTGACTCAACTACCGTAGTAATAGTTCGTTGTCTAGTCTTACTGTTTTTTACGTAGGTTTTGTATACCGCAATGGGATTATCGTTGCGCTGCGCCCAACAAAAAAAAAAAAAAAAAAAACAAATCAGGTTTATTTCTGAGCGAGGTAGGGGACCACTCGCTCGAGTGGTCGAAACACAGAAATGATAAACAAGGGTAGTCCTCCCGTATCGTGGCGCCAGCCATCCATCATCTAACCGAAACGATCATCCACTCATCCCAGTTAGTTTCCCCTTCTCCACATGTCGATCGTCCATCTCTGTCTGTCTGCCTGCCTGCCTGCCTGCCTCCCTGCCTACCTGCCTGCGTGCCTGCCTGCCTGTCTCTCTCCGTCTATAGTTTCTCGTGTTACGTAGTTAGTTCACCCTGACCTGAGGCAGCGGCCAGCGGCGAGCAAGCTACGCGACCATCCGCACGTCGCGACCATGGTCGCCACCATCGTCGTTAGCAGCACCACCACTGCCGACGGCGACTGCGGAGCAGCTGGTACGGTGGCGGCACCGGGGCAGTGGGCGCGGTGGTGGTGGTGGTGGTGGTGGTGGCGGCGGCGGCGGTGGCTGGGTAGGAGCAAGGCGAGTGCGTGGTCAGCCATGCGTGAGCCTGGCGAGAGGCAGAAGCGGCTGCGCAACGACCTAGATATGGCCGGCTTCTCAGCAATGTCAGGGGGGGGGGAGGTCTGGCAAGGGCAGGGGCCACAGAGCGGCGGTAGTTTAAGAAAGGGGGCTGGGTGGGTAGATGCAACGCTTTTGGTTTGGCCGTGTTGTTTCTCTCTCGATGAGGATGACGATAACGAAGATGTGCGACTCGACTTGGTGCGGGTTTTACCGCACTCGGCTAAAGGCTAACCACACATTGTATTGTATGTTGTGTTGTGTACACTGCTCGTCTGCTTGGGTTTCTGTTGTGCGGATGGTAGCTCTGGAAGAGGGCGTCAAGGTTTGGTGTTTGTGCTTGGCTTTGTCGCCATCGCGCGGGGCAGGGCATAGGGCAGAGAAATGCCGTTTAGTGCAGTGGTTGGGCACTGCTTGTGGCGGTGTCTGTTCCCGTCCTGTTGAAATCTTCGGCATTTTTTTTTGCTTTATTTTGCTCTCGGGCACCTGCATTGCGGTGTATTGTTGTGGTGGTGGGGACGGGGGCACACTATGTTGCGGGTGAGGTGTAACTGGTTTTTAGTAGTGTCAAAGTAGGGCAGTGATAGAAGTCAATACGATATTAATTCCCACCAAAGTTCGTTGAGTGCTGGCATACCAAAAGACAGAGGCTACCAACCGCGGTGCAGCCATTTGTTTCAGGAAAAAAAAGAAAAAAAACTGAAGGGGGAGATAGTGATACCGACGAGGACCAGGCCCACATTGGCGGTGCTTCCGAGAGCGGTAGCATCAGCCCCCCTCCGAATCGATTCATCAGTAAATGCTTCATTTTTTATTTCGCCCTATTCCTTGTTATTGATTGATTTTCGCGCCTTCCGTGCTGTCTCGGATCCCCATGTGTCAATCGTTCGTCGTCCCTCACCGGTGGCGGTTCGAATGCACCACACAAGGGGGGCTGCAAAAGGGGGTGCAAGGTATAGTTAAGCGATGGACAGTTGTAGAGAGGAAGCGATATTCGAAAAGTGAGTGTGTCTTGTGTCCGCTTGCATTTGGAAGCTCCAAGCCTACGATTTTTTTTCCGTCAAAAGATAGATACCTGACGAGCACCTCCCGACGCCAACAACCCAGCCGTTGGCCATTTCTCACCACCTTACTCGCCCTCGCCACGTTTCAGCCCGTGTGGTCCCATCGGTGTAATGGCTTTCGTCTTTCTCTCTTTCAGTGTATCTGGACTGCTGGCGTGTGTGCGTTGTGCATATTGTATGCAGTACGATGGCATGGCATTGCACATTGTATGCTCTCCTTGCTGCGCTGCAATAGTACCAGGTAGCTCTTTATCTTGGTTTTGTGGCCACAGAGCTTGTATGGTTTCTAATGACCACTATTAATACTATTAATACTAATAATGGCGGCAGGTGTTCCGTCGGACTATGACCCTCCGTTGCTCTTTAGTACTGTCATCCCCTATGTAGGGCATTTCTTTTTTTTTTTCGATTCTTTTTTTTACTACTACTTTATTTTCTTTGATTTCAAGCAGAGTCGAATCATCGTTGGAAGACGCGATCATATCTCGTGCTGAGAGTGAGTACGGAATCCGCGTTACTTTTCCACGAGAAGAAGACAAGCTTTTCTTGCATGCGTTTTTTAACGTTTATTTTCCACCCCACTCATTTTGTTCGCCCATTCTTGCTCCTGATCCCTCGCTTGTGTAGCCGGAGCTCAGATTCGGCATCACATGGCATAGGCTCTTCGCCCACCTCCCCGCTGTGGGACGTGCACTTAGAAGGTTTTTCTCCCCCTTCCCCACTACCGCGTCAGTCAGTTTATATATTAACCTTTCTCTCCGTCGACATGCAGCATACTGTCATAATGATTTTACCTTGGGCTGGGTAGTCGATCGATCTTTTACCCCTAGAGCCCAGCAGGTAACAACTTTGACGTCGTCGGCAGGACACGGGTTCGAATCTCACTTCGAACGTTTCTTTTATAGAAACGCTTGCTTGCGCGTGCGTCCCTAAAAACGTATCTCCCTGGTTCCCCAGGTATTGAAACGAAAGGCGTAGGTCAGCGTACGGCCGTGTACGGTACCGACGCCCCAAACACCCAGCTGTTCAGAGGGGGCGAGAGTGTCACAAGGATTATCCCCGGCTGGGTAATCGATCGATATGTTACCCCTACAGCCCAGTAGGTGACACATTCACAACACCCAGTGTCCGTGAAAACTCTTCTTCCTCGAGAGATACAAGCTCTGTGGTCACAAAACACCGACACAGCAGATATACGTACGTACAGGGCGAAGACAACAACTGGCAGACGGGATCGAGCAAAATGAAAAAAACTACAGAAGAAATATATCATTATTTGCCGGTATTCCTCCTTTCCTCCTGATTTGGCAAATATGCGCTCTATGTTTTGCGAAGCACGTGCAGTTTCAGAGCGCTATCCGCATGGAAGCGGCTACTTTCCGATTTAGACAGGTTTTCGGACTTGGACAGGTCTACTCTTCGTACCACCTTTCCGACAAAACCACTGATATGCAGGTTCTACAAGAACGGAAACAAGAGCCGCGCGCGGTGCCACCACCAGATCACCCCCCCCACACACAAACCACAATCACCACCACCACCACCAATGACCCTATTGAATGAAGAGTACATGTACAAGACCGAAAGGAAACGTACCGTCACCGATCCCAGTCGCCCCCCGGCAGAGGCTGCGTACGGAAGGGAAGAACACGGCAGAAGAAGAGAGTCGTGATGCATCACCAAAACCATTCTCCTCGCGACAATGCGATACCCTGCCTGGCCGCTAATCACACCAAAATACATTAGAAAAAAAAAACTTGGCGACATGTGCGTGGCACCAGCATCTTCGTCTTCCGGTTAATATCATCTGAAACATCCACATGACTCACATGGTTTGCCGTGTACACAGAACCTATGTACGACGAGCACTGACTGACAAACACCAAAAACACAAAAACTAAAACAAAAACGACATAAAACAGAAAAAAAAAAAACGCCCATCACGTCCGTCCACTTTTGTATGTTTTTCCACTCCATCCCTTGTATTTACGCTGCTTCCTTAGCTTTCTCCCTTTCAAAAGCCAGGTCCGAGGGTCACATAGCGGTCACTCATGTGTCTCTCCCAACAATGAAGTAAACTGTTTCGGTCGAGGAAAGGAGTTGAAGAGTTGACCAACACCTCTCTCTAGATCCACAGCTTCCGCATTACCTTGCTCCTACTGTATGATAAAAAGGCGGTTGACAACAGGGGAAGGGGGCGGGGGGGCGGAAGAGAGGTTTTGTACTGATTCACGCGCGTTTTGTGTACCATAGCTGGCTATCGGTTACTATAGTTACTATGGTTAAAATAACAATATTATTACGTGTATGTAGTATATAATAGAAGTGGCAGTAGTGTAGTACTGCTGTAGTAGTAGAAATAGCAGCAGTAATACTGCAGTACTGTACAGTAGCAGTGATGGTATTTCTACTGCCGTCCGTCAGCACGCGGCGCAGCTGTCGACCTTCAAAATATCTAACCCTGAACCAGACCCCACTCCCTCATTCGAGGAGGAGGGTGGCCGACGGAAAACACTTAGGCGCGTGCTAGTCACAAAAATTAAGCGAGTTTCTGTTCGGTACAACTAGTAATTACATACGCACATTTTTGTTTCTCACCCCATCAAACACGCTCTGAGGCGACAAAATAGTATCACCGCTCGTGGGTAATGGAAAATACGCCAGCTGAGCCAGCGGTAATTCGTGACCTGAAGACCAGGTATTGTACCGCACCTTCCGGTAGACGCGCGCCTCGTCTCCTTGGGCCCTGCCGCCTCGTAAAAGTCGTCGGCGACGCCTCCACCGTGGGAGCTCCTGTCGAAAACATTAATAGTTCATTCATCCCATTAGTATACAAATATCAGCACCCGTGTGCACAAGGTGCTGGTGGCGGGGGGGGGTGGCGGAGTGAGTACGTATTGTTTTGTGTTCAACATATCAGCAAGCTCTAGAACCTACAAGAGCGGGGGGGAGGAGGGAGGAGAGGGGTTTACGCTCAGGAGAGGGGGATAACTGGCGCGTTATACGATATTAGTAGCACATTTCCGCTAAAACGTTTTCTGAATGACGGGGCTCCTTAGCCTAAAATCGTCGCAACGCCAATCTTGTTTCGAAAAAAAAGACGTAATTGTATACTTGGGCCAAGGGATTAATTCGTGGGGATGCAATTCAATTTTTTGCTGAAGTCAGTTCTCGGGTGAGACGTGGAGCTCCTCACTGTCTGAAGAAAAAACAGAAGCTCGAAGATCCCGCGCCCGCTGCAGTACTCTATCTGAATAAAATATCATGCTGAAGTAACTCTAAGATCACGCGCTCGCCACTCTATGCGTACGAACACACGGTGAGCAAGATGCGGTCTCGGAAGGGCGCCAAACGTAGACGGCTACTATTACGGGGGTCCATAGTTAATAGGACCTATGGTATAAATAAAAACCTATAGATTTACCTATTTTTACTAAGAATATTTGGTCCTATTTACTGTGGTCCTCCGTAATACGAATATGCATGTTTTCACTGCCCCCCCCCCCCCCCCCCCCCCCCCCCCCCCCCCCCCCCCCCCCCCCACAAGGACGCTCTGAGACAACCAAACAAACATACCGGCGTCTCCTGTGGCTTGGTAGATGGTCCGAGTGCCTATCAAGATCAATTTCGTTGGTTCGAGTCTCACCGATTGCATGCTCGTAGGGACTTTTTTTTGCATGAAAAAATGATCAGCGGAAAGCGCGAGAGCGTGAGTCAGCTACATTCGATGAAAATCGACGAGCAGTGGGAATGCTGAACCCTATGCGCGACAAAAAAAACAAAGCCACGTACCGGGGGGGCGAAGGGACGACACCTGTGACCACTGCAGTCCAGAAGATTGCTGAGGGTAAAACTCCTACGAGTTTGGCTGGAAAGTAAAAGCGATTAAAGAAAAAAAAAAAAACATCATGAATCACTGCCGCTATTACGCGGGACCATAGTAAATAGGACCAGTTATTCTTAGTAAAAATAGGTAAATATATAGTTTTTTATATGTACCATATGTCCTATTAACTATGGACCCCCGTAATATGTACTTCGTGAAGAATTATCGTACCTCTGACGACGAGCCATTCCTTCCGACTTCTCGCCGTCGACCGCTCGAGTCCCATCGCCCCCCCTGCGGGCGAGTACATTCTTCTTCGCCGCCGCCATCGCTTCCGGCCCTATCGTCGCCGCCACGCTATCCTTGGTGCCCCTGAAACGGAACGACACGGCGAAAAACAAACAGAAAGTTGGCCGGGGGGCGGGAAGGGGGTAAGTAAGGTTGTTTTTCGGGGGGTTTCGTTTGAATATACTGTACCTGGAAAAGTTTGTCAGCGGCAAAAACGGGAGGGGGGGGGGGGGGGGAGAGGGTGCGCTCCGGCGAGGGGGATAAATTCAATACAATCATCAAATAAAAAAACACGAAGATCACGCGCTCGCTACAGCAAGGACTGTAGACAATACCAGGTAAAAACGAGTGTGGGAAGTATGTACTTGATATAGCGAAGGTCGCGCTGTCGCTACTCAATACAGTGAAATCAGCGAAACTGATCCCACTGTTTGTGTGTATATATTAATGTAGCAATAAAAATCCGATCACGAAGACCGTGATTAGTATGCCTTAAGACTACACGCGATACAAACCAAATGAGCATATCATATTGATCACGAACTCAATCACGGAAAAACCGAAAAAAACAAGAATCAAATCAACCCTGTTTTTTTGTTGATTTCCAACATTATTCTACGTGGAAACAACTATTACGGGGGGGCATAGTAAACAGGACCAAATGTTGTTAGTAAAAATAGGTAAATATATAGGTTTTTATGTATACCATAGGTCCTATTAACTATGGTCCCCCGTAACAGAGGAGTACGGGCTCTCTAAGGTACGCTTCACATACCGCATCACCCTACGAGGTTCCATGGCCATAAAGTATACTGGTCGTTGAAGGCATCAGCCAGGGCAGCGCGAATAGTGAGCGCAGTTCATTCGTGCTGCGCCTTCCGCCCCAATGAGTGGAAAAGGTGCACTAAGCGGCCGTACGTAGCTATATACCTGGTATAGTTCAGTACGTAGAGTAGTAGGCGCGGGGGCTGAAATGTGGCGAAACATACCCATACATTACGGTACCTTGTCGAGAACGCGAGGTCAGGCGTGACGACGCATGCCGTTGCCTTCCCGTCCTCAGCAGTGCTCGCCGACACCGCTTGGCAGGTATTGTTGATGCCGATAGGTGACAAAGGCGACCCCGTGGCGGCGGCAGCGGTAGCGGCAGCGCGACTGGAGGCCATGCTTCGCTCCTCGGCCGAGGACATACCGCGCGGTGAGGAAACCAGTGCACGCCCGACCTCAACCTCGACCCAGGGGGCGTACCCCTCGATAGGGCATCCCGACACCTTCCCGCCGCACTCTTCGTCACTGCACGGCACTCGGGTGGGGGCGTTGGCGGTGACGGCATTGATCGGGGTGGCGGGGGCTGCCGTGGCGGCGATGGTGGTGGCGGGGGTGGTGCAGGCGACCGCTGGTGTTGGGGATCATGCGATAGGTGGCTGCGGCACAAGAAGCAAGAACGTCGAGTGCTGATGGCCAACTCGAAGGAGACACGGTGGCGGTGGCGGTGGCAGTGGCAGCCGGTGGCGGCTTTACGGTCGTGGCAGTCGTCTTCGTCGTCGCTGTCAGCAGCGGTAGGGGTGTGGCGGCGGCAGCCACAGACGCGAGGATGTCGAGGGCTGATGGCCTTGTCGAAGGCGAAACGGTGATGGTGGCGGCGGCGGTGGGGGTGGGGGGGTGACGGTGGCGGCGGTGTTGGCGCTGGCGGACGGTAGCGGCTCAGCCGTTGCGGGTGTCGTTGTCGCTGGTAGCAACGGCAGCGGCGGGGGCGTTGCGATGGCCGCGAAATACGCCAGGACGACGAGGGCACATGGGATCGGTGCAGGTGTGGTGGACCCCTGCTGCCCGGCATCGCTGGAGACTTTTATCGCCGAGGGTGAATCCATAGTGCCGCCCACCAAGGTCCGCGAGGCATCTGGGGTGGAAAAGGCAGAGACGGCAGCGTACAGGGCAGCAGCAATGCACGGGGCGCGGATGCCGGGCGTGTTGGCGCTCAACTGCATCGCGCGAGAAGCGCCCAGCCCGCCAGCACCAGGGCTCGCGCATACGTAGTCGACGACGCCGCTGCCGTTACCGCTTCCGTTGTCGTTGATATTGGCGACATTCTTACACTGCTGCCCTACTTCGGCCTGTTGGGCAGGAAAACAAACGACCGCAGGAAAATAACGGAGCATTGGGAACAGTATGCTGACAAAGAAGAAAGTGGGCTGGAGGGCTGCTACTCTCTGCGATCGCTCTTGTGTACAATGGTTATGATATACCATGGTAAGAGGTACCAGGAATTGCTTGATAAACACCCAGGGACAGCTTAATGCAAGGCGCTATCAGTAGCAGAAACACAAAAAGAGCTCGAAAACAATCCACGCATTTTCATTTTGGTGTGCGACTGCTAGATTGGCCCAACCCCGGTCCAGCTGGGCTTGTGAGCAGCAGCAGAAACACAAGAAGCAGGTTGGTTGAAGGCTGCACCTACAGCTGTAACTGTTCGACGAATACTGGCAGGACATTGCGATCAACCGAGTGCGAGGGAAGGGTACAGCAGTATATAGTATTCACGGGGGACCATAGTAAATAGGACCTATGGTACACACAACAAAAAAACATACGAGTGTTTTACCTATTTTCACTGACAATACTTGTGTCTTATTTACTACGATCCCCCGTAATACATGCGTTCGAAACGCTTAGTTACTGCGAGAGAAGCGAAACCCGTGTTTGTCGGGTTGTCGTTGAAGTCAACAAGCGCAATTAAATAATTCACAATATTGGCAATGCGAAGGCCTGTCACAAGGGTGCAGTATGCTGTCTCGCCGACAGAGCCTCGCGCCAACAGCAGTTCATAGTATTAATAGTAGTACTCTGTACTGTATAACATACTACTGTATAACACGCAAGATAGCACACCCCCTGGCAAGATATGATTTTCGAAGCCGAGTTTCTCGAAACCCAAGGTACCTCACGGTACGAAATAGCAACGGCTCTGAAAACATCTCGTCAGACCTTTCCGTAGGCTCGTCTCTCGGTGTCTGTCCGCTACCTGCACTCTCCCCGTCGTCGAAAAAAAACAACACCTTTGGAAGTCAAACGGGGGAGGGAGGTGTTGTCTTGTTTGTTACCACTCTGGCCGGAAATATAAGGAACGTTTAGCGTCTAATGTGAAAACAAGCGTTCCTTATATTCACGCCCAAAATGGTATATGGTACTATGAATATCAATAGTACTGTTATTATTTAATACTATTAATACTGTATTACTGGTATACGGTACTCTTAATAATACTACCCTACTCCAAGCAGTACTACTGCTACCTGTGCCGTGGTTTTGTGACCATAGCGATAAAAATGAAGGCGTTTACTTGGGGGTAGAAGGGACGACACCTGTGACCACGGTTTGTCCAGAGCATCGTTGAGGGTCAATAAAATCTCGTAGGAATTACGCTGGAAAGTAAAAGTGAAAAAAGAAAAGATCTTGCACCTCGGCTGGTTGTGTTTCTATGTACACGCAACACGTAATTATAGCATGCAGCAGTACCAGGTACCAGGTATACTTCAGTACAGTATAGGATGAATTATCAGCACTATTTGCACTGCTGTGTGCTGTGTGCTGGATCTCGACGTTTTAGATTGTTTTGTTTTTTCCACACCATTTATTATTATCTTCACCCACCACCTGTATTTTCTCTCGTCCTCATATTTACGAGTAACAAAACAACAGTCGTAAAGAACTCAGATCCGGGTTCGCATAATATGATTGTCTCTCTCCCCTCCCCTACGGTACGACGGACCTTGCATTTTTATCGCGAAAATACTTCAGGCCTTTCTTCCCTCGTCGACTCGCTTCGCATTGTGCTTATTTCCCACGCTATAATAGCAGGCGCTCTCGACAACAGCAGTTAGTTGGTGGTGCCATTTGAGAAAAGCGGAAGTATGTCGGATGGTTATTAATAGAACGCATGATTTTGAACCTGAAGAACAACACACACACACACGCACGGTTGTGAGGCCGAGGAAAATCGTTGTTTTTCTACCCCGATCCGTAGACTCTCTGCGTTTGGCCGTGCCCTATTCAGACTTGATATTGCTCTATGCAACAGGCTGCACGAGACTCTCCCTCTCGCGGTCTCAAATACTGATCTGGCATTTTGCTGATTGATGCCGTCTTAACCGCGCGTGGCAAAGGCATGCCTATTGACTTACCAGCTCGTCGCGAGAAACAATGGGCGTCGCAGCACTCTTCTCCTCCTCTTCCTTCTGGTGTTGCTGTTTCTCATGATTCTGCCCTTGCTGCAGCAGCTGCCGTTGCCCCTGCTGCACCTGCTGCAGCTGCTGCCCTCCGGTGCCGTCCGCGAGGAGACCCGACGTGCTGTGAATGCGGAGCGTAGTGGTCATCATCATGCTGATGATACTGCAGTTAGTTCTACTGTGCTGCTGTAGTTCTGCTGCTTCGTTGGCCGTGGTAAGCGAGATTCTCTGTCGTCACACCGACGGGCTCGCTCTTTCTCTCGCCTGGCTTGTTGTCACAAGATCGAGATGTGAGGTTACAGTCTGCAAGCTAGATGGATGATGCAGAGACAGGCAAACAGGAAAAATGAACGGGGCCTGATTAATCTCACAGAAACACGAGTGATGAGGCAATAGAATATTTTGGAAACCGTGCTACGGAGAAAAGCATTTCGTCCTTTTCAGCCGAATTTGCTATTCAATAATAAATACCGGGTACCCGGTAGCCCTGGCAGTTTTAAAAATACAAAAATAAACGAGAGCTCATCCTTTCGTTCGAAAAAAAAAAAATCCATTTTAAAAGCTTCACTATTTGATAATATTTTGTGTCCAACTTGAAAGATCTCAATATCCATAAAAACGATCAAGTTTGATAAAAAAAGTGACGAAAAATATTTTACTGCCGTTGGCTTTTTAACTACCCCAGGTACGTACGAAGTAAAAAATGGACAATTCATCATGGTTTTTACGACGAGATCCTGGCCTCAACCATACACACGCGATTCACTTTTTTTCTGCTTGCCTGCGAGCATCATCATCTATCTGCTGCTGGAGCAGAGAAAGCGCCCGTCAGCGTGACAACAGAGGATCTCGATTACCGACGGCAGAGTTGCTACCATCATCATCACGATGACCTCCACGCGCCACACCCACAGCGCGTTGGCTCTTCTCGCGAACGACACCAGAAGGCAGGAGCGGCAGCAGCTGCAGCATGAGGGAAGTGCTGCGACACCTCCTGCTCCGCGCGATGAGCTGGTAAGTCTACAAGCATGCCTTTGCGAGGGCGGGGGGGTACCGGTTCCCGCCAGCCAGGACGGCATGATCAGCAAAGTACCAGATAGCATTCGAGATCCCCAAGCAGACTTCATATGCATAGAGAGGGATCGAGTCTAGACGTCAACAGCGCAAGCTTGAACAGGAACTATACATACGCACCAGAGAGTGGTGCGTACAAAACGAGCGTTGATCTTTGGGGGGGGGGCGATGACGAGCGTCCCTCGCCCATAGCCACCATGCATCGGACATGAACGACAACAACTACACAACAGCAGTACTCCCTTGCCTTGCGAAGGCATCTAAGCTGCTCCTGTGCCCATTCATGCAATGGTGCGCTTCTTGGTGTTTAAATAATAGATGTAGGGCGCAGTGCAAGGTTTTCTAATAACAACAAGGAAGCGATTCAGAAATGATGATCATTTTAGTATTGTGCGTTCGATCATGTTGCCGTTGTTGCTGTGCTTGCTCCTCACCCCCGTGTGACTGCCGTCGCTCTACGTACAGAACATCGGAGGAAGCAGCCCTGGCTCACTTTCGCCCCACAACCGCCAGGGTAACACCGCACCCCATGAGGACAACGACGGCGCCAATGGTACAGGCATCTCCTTCGAGATGCTGATGGCAGCGATCGATCGGGAACACTACTCAGACCTCTCTGGCGAGCAGCAGGGGCACCAGCAGCACCAGCAGAACCAGGAGCAAGACCAGGAGGAGGTGAAGGAGGGGGGAGGGGAGGGGGGGGTGCACATGACCGCCGCCGCTGCCGACCCTGTGGAGCCGACTAAGGCGATTCTGGAAGGTACGGCCGTGGCCGAGGCCGTTGAGAGGGCCATGGCCGCAACACTGAAGACTACCACGGACGCGAAGGATGCAATGTCCACCCTGATCACCATGGTCGCCCACAACCAGGTTCGCTGTACTGCAATACGTACAAATATCGCGTGCATTTTCTGGACATCTCGTACTATTCGATAAAAAGTTTCGCTTTTAAGACGGGCCCTACGTAAAGATGGTGACAGGCCGCGTGGCAATGTTCCCAGTTGCATTGGAAACCCGTATCCGCTGCTGCATCAAGTCCTGCTGCTGCTGCTGTGGTCTGCCTTGTTTTTGTTTTTTTTTTTCTTAATCATCACTTTTAATTCCCAGCCTTACTCGTAGGAGGTTTTATCCTCAGCGATCTTCTGGACAAGCCGTGGTCACAGGTGTCGTCCCTTCTCCCCCCCGGTACGTGCCTTTATTTTTTGTCGCGCATAGGGTTCAGCATTCCCTCTAGACTGCTCGTCGATTTTCATCGAATGTAGCTAACTCACTCTCTCGCGCTTTCCGCTTATCAATTTTTTATGCAAGAAAAAGTCCCTACGAGCATGCACTCGGTGAGACCTGAACCCACGAAACTGATCTTGACAGGCACGCGGACCACTTACCAAGCCACCGGGGACGACTGTTGCCTTCTGTTGTTTCGGACACGAATTTGTTCGGTCTACGCTTATTTCGTCCATTTCAATTTGTTCGAGTTCGGTACTGGGCCAATATCTACTGCCAGTACACTGGTCCTCCTGACTGAGGGAGGTGCCAAGATTCCAGAGTATTCCAGGGATACTCGCAATTCGCGTACGTCCTATTAAAACGCCTCAGATTACAACAGAAACCCATCGGAACGTGCGCACGGCGGGAGATCGAAAAGAGCAGGTACAACACCACCCGTGCTCCGTGCACGCCAGACGCCTATATATGTATATATGTATCGTCATACATTTTGTTCGCATTTTCGACTGTTTCCTGGGTAAATCTACCACCCCTGAGACCCCAACCATTGCCTTCGAGATACGACCCAAAATCGACGTATTTCTTAGCTCCAGTGAAGGTCATTCCCCTACGGGGTCCGGGGGGGGCTCCGGCGGGGCCCCCTCACTAGGCGGGGAGGGGTGATGAATCCTTCTCCTGGCTAGAGCTACCACAGTACCTACGTAGCTCTACGTTTTTTTCTTTCTCGGGGTACTGCTGCTGCTGCTGCTGCTGCTGCTGCTAAGCAGCTGCTGCTGCTGCTGCTGCTGCTAAGCAGCTGCTGGATTACCCCCCCTTTCTTCGCTCGTTGCGTGTCGATCTTGCCTCATGCTCGGGATATTTTTCTTCCGCTCTTTGGTTGTCTGTTATACGTGGTTGGTCGTGTTCTGTACGTGTTGAGTAACCGGTCGCCCCGATGGTCTATTGTGTATTGTGTATGTTATTCACCTTAATTAAGCCGTTATTTCTACCCGTAGATATATCCAGCACGCCCGAGTGTACATGCCGATCCTTCGTCCTAGAGAGTTACAGGCTCTGTGATCGCAAAATCACGACACAGAGATGCTACCAAATAGCTGTACATTGCAATGCAGCAAGAACATAGTAGACAGCGCAATGCCATGTCATCGTATGGGATACGAAAGGCACAAAATGTGTTTGTTTGTGTTCGCCCTCTCTACCCGTCGACATGCGGCACACCCAGTGTCCGTGCCGATTCCTCAATCCTATTAATAGTACCTGTCGTAGTAATAAAGCAGAGTAGACAATTTTATGCAATGTCATCGTACTATACGACAGGCACGACCTCCACACTCTATGAAAAATACGACGCAGAGATATGTACTGCAGTACCTTCTTACCTGGTACCAGGTATGCAGTAATCAGAGTAGACAATGCAATGCCGTATCATCGTATTGGATACGACAGGCACGACATACGCATTTTAGCATGCATTGAAAGAGAGAAACATAGAAAGAAAAATGAAAAATCGAAAGAAAAAAAATCGAATTGAAAGCACACACTTGCACACTTGAGCAATGCACTTATTATGTAGGTTGACAGGGAGAAAAACGAAACACACAAATGGAAGATTCGAAGAAAAATATACCTGGTATAAACAAATGCCGTGCCCCCCGGGAGAAGATGCGACAAACAATTAATCGAAGCAACATGAGAAACAGAAGCACCACCCCCAGGTCCGAGCAGGCGCGCCACCCACCGAAAGCAAACGTAGAAGACTTCTTTCATAAGAAAATAGCAGTGAGAGAAAGGAAAGAAGGGCAGGAAAAACAAAAGCACAACTATATAAAGTACCTTTGGGGAAGCCGCAGCAAGTTGTGGTACGAGGAGCATGGACAGGTTCTACATGCTATTAATAGTCGGTCTGGTGGCTTATTACCCTGTCTGCCGTCTCCTTTCTGCTTTCTTCCGTCCACTGTGTGTGGCTACTTATGACCCCCCCCGCCCCCGCCCCCGCCCCCGCCCTCCGCCCTCCCCATTGATAGTCAAAAGTGGTCAAAGTTTTTGAGTGGTTTGTCCTAAAATCGGGACTGACCGCAGTCCTCGAAGGGTTAATGTCGATTTTTTGTTTAATTTGTACCTGGTACGAGACATCTGTAGGGTGAAGAATGAGGACGGAATACCCTGTTGTAGTCGAGCAGAACAGATAGGGTAAAGACAACACACAACACTGGTTGTGCCACTATATATTATCAATAATTAACGGCGTTGTTGTCTAGGGTTCGCTATTATTCCGCATTATCGAGTTTTTATTTCTCGAAAGACACCAACTATTAATAACTGCTTGCTGTCGAGAGCGCCCATTGTAGGGAGGGTAGGGACATTTCGGCGCGAGTCGACGGGGGAAGGTGGTGCTGAACCCTCCCCGCGATAAAATGCAAATGGCGTACCGTAATGGAGGGGGTAGGAGAAGAGCATTCGATGTGACCTCGGATCTGTGAGTAATGATACGAGCCAGGACTACTGTTAGGGACGGAGCAGGACAAGAAGGAGAAAGAAATACACCATGGGATGAGAACAAAAGGAGTACGATCGCATTCATTTGTTGTCTTTCTTCAGTTTTTTAGTGCCTTTTGCTTTTCTATCGGTCAATCTGGCGTGTACTTCGTACTCAAAATATGATGTATTGTGCTGTGCTGTGCTCATTGTAGTATCCAGTGTGTGTCTCTCCACGTCAAAACAATAATATTTCTATCCGTCGGCATCGTACACCCATTGTCCGTGGGGATTGTTCATCCTAGAGAGTAGAGAGATGAATATAATAAATAAAAGCTCTGGTCACAAGTCACAAGACCATGGCATGGTATTGCGTTGTGCTGTATTGCATTGTAGTATATTCTGTGTCTTAATTTTGTGACCACAGAGCTTGCATCTCTGTATGCTCGTGTTCTGTCTTCTCACATTAAACCGCTGTTTCTATCGTTCGTACTCAACTACATCTGTATACTACTGCAGAGGTGTTCCCCGACAGTACCCCCGTCTTAAACGGGTATCGGCCAACTTCGGGAAAAAAAAAAAAAAAAAAAAAAAACCAACGGGTACTCGCGAGTATTTACGGCTATTTTGCGCGGTTACCCGGGTACCCGTTTAACGCCGGCTACCCGTATGATACCCGAGTACCCGTCTAACAGCCGGGTACCCCGAGTGCCCGAGGTTCGAATACTCGGCGAGTATGAAGTGGTACCCGTGTCCGTGATGGATATTAGCCAGCCGGGTAATACTCGCGAGTACCCGGGTATTTGGCAAAAGGGTAACAGTAGGCACCAGGTATACGATATGCGGGTACTCGTACTAAAATGTGGAAATGCCTAAGAAAATAATATTCCGTGTTATTTTTCTTTTCGTTCCCGTACGCACTTTTCGCTTTTCCGTGCATCTTCCTCGCCCCCCCCCGTGCGGGCGGTATGGCGATGGCTTTCATCGACGATTCCTTCCTGCCACTTAAGGCTAGGTCTTCCCTTCATTTTTTTTACGTACTTTGCCGGCTTCGTTGCCTCGCCGTTCAGAGGTGTAGGAGTGGGTTTTGAGGAGCCGCATCTTCGACTCATGTTCTAGTTCGTGGAATCGGGGTTTCCACGAATTTCCCATAATTCTGCATATACGGTTCATCAGAGTGGGCTAGTGTTAAGATATTGGCTTGCATGAGATTGAAAGCCCGGTAACTACCTGGGTTCAGTCACTGGGAACGTATTTGTAGTACTTGGAAGGTGCATCTTAGATGGAAAACCAGGGGTTTTCCAGAGGAGCGCGAGCTTGGTCTCAGTCTCCGCGTGCACGAGAGGAATAAAACTGCTCTTCTTCTATAGCTAAGCAAACAACACATGTGAGTACAATGTTTACCGACTTAAAAGGCAGACCTGTCCAGGGACACCAAGTGTCCCGCAACCCTTGATCTTAACAGTATGCGCCCGGTATTATATCCCGGTATGCACTGCGGTTCTATCTTGAGTATCAACAGGTACTTGAACCTATATACCCAGTACCACTCTGATCGGAAATATAAGGAATGTTTGATTATAAATATGAACAGCCAAACGGTCCATACATTTCCGTCCACCATTGGTACCAGGTACTACAGCAGTACAGTACATACACCTCTATGATTGCATTACACCAGTACGCGCGAAAAAATATTACCGAGCCTGTCTCCCTTTCGCGTTCGTTGGTGATGTTGGCTCTGCCTGCTCACAAGTGCGACTGGCGCGGGGTTTGTTTCTTAAGATTTCTTACCTGGTATTTTTTTCTCCGTCACATTTATTGTATTCGCCCTTCTCCGTCGTCCTCCCTATACAATTAGTGTAGCCGCAAATATTTTTCAGCCCCTCCCCAGCCCACCGGATTGAGTCAGCGTAGCAGTCGCGCCATTTTGCAAGTGTGTCGAAATATTTTTCTCTGTTTTTTTTTTGTGGTGAGAGTCTGCGTTGTTACTGTAGTATCAACAGCGCAATCACATCACTATTTTGGGTTTACAGTATTGCCTGTAATATACCCGGAACTATAAGATCACTCTTTACCGAAACAGAAGGACTTTTTTGATTGAATATTAGTATACAAACGTTCCTTGTATAGGAACGTAGTGGTGCATACGTATCACAATGCATCACTTGCGTGTAGAGCGCGCGCAGAATTGCTGCCCCTCCCACCCCGTTTCTTGTCTGTCAATAACCTGACTGCCGATGTTTACTTTGCACGTCTGGTCGCTTGCCCACCCAACAGGACAAAGTAGCGCAGAGCTGGAAAGGTGTAGCGAGCGCCATCCAAACCGCCGCCGTTCAGGTTGCGGCGGATAACACCAAGCTCACCGCGAGCAACGACGCCCTCCACTCCACAAACCGCGTTCTTAAGGCGCAGGTGAATGATCTACAGTGCGTCCTAGTTGCGGCGGTCGCCGAGAAAGACGCCCTTGCTCGCAGGCTGCAGAACGCCGGTGCCCGCAGCAAGAGCCTCCAATCGGAGAATCACGCTCTCAAGGCACAGACGAACGATCTGCAGAGTATCCTGGTGGCCGCGGTTGCCGAGCGAGACGCAATTGCTCGTAAGATGCACGAGGCCGGTGGAGCGCCACTGGAGGAGAGCATTGACAACTCCAGCACTACCAGCAGCAGCATCAACGGGTACGGAAACGGCAATGCCGACGACGACGGCAGCGGCTGCACCGACCACGGTTGCGCGAGCCCTGGTGCCGGCGGGCTAGGCGTGTCTCCCGCGACGCCTTTGAGGGCGAACACGCTCTGCACCCGTGCCTCGGGCATTGCCGCTGCCGTGTCTCCTACCGCCGCCGAGACATTCTCCACCCCAGGTACCTCGCGGACCTTGATGAGCGGCACTATGACTCCTCCGTCGGTGCTCAACATCTCGAGTGATGCCGGGGAGCAGGGACCAACCACGCCTGCGTCAAGCCCATCAGCATTCGACGTCCTTGTGTCGTTGGCGGCCACAGCCACGCCTCTGCCGTTGCCGACAGCGACGACGACCACGAAGACGACGACGGCCACCACCGTGAAGCCGCTACAGGCAACCACCACCTCCCCTGTCACCGCCACAGTCTCGCCTTCCACTAGGCCGTCTGCCCTGGACATCCTGGCTTCGTGCGCCGCAACCACTAAGTACATGTCCCTCACGCCAGCCGTCATCCGCGCCGCCGGCGCCGCCGCCCCGATCGCCCCCTCCGCCCCCGCCACCGCCACCGCCGTCGCTGCAACCCCCGCGACCCCCACCGCCACCGCCACCCCTGCAACCCCCATCCCCACCCCCCCCCACCGCCACCGCCACCGCCACGCCAGTGCCGTGCAATGACGAAAACCGCGGTGGGAGGGTTTCGGGATGCCCCACCGGAAGGTGCGCCCCTTGGATAGGGGTTGGGGTCGGAGGCGCGACGTTCTCTTCGCCGTGTGCCACTTCTTCGGCTGAGAAGCGAAGCCTTGCCGTTCGGGGCGCCGCCGCCGCCGCCGCCGCCGCCACGCGGTCGCCTTTGTCGGTCATCGGCATCAACACCCCCCGCGCCAAGCAGTGCCGGCGACCGCTGCTAAGGCTAGGAAGACCACCACTTGCGTCGTAACGCCTGGTCTCGCATCCTTGACAAGGTGCGGTACTGTACGGGTACTTATGTTTCGCTACATTTCAGCCGCCGCACCTGCTGCTGTTCGTCTGAATTATACCAGATATATGGCTACGGCCGCTTAATTCACATTTCCGCAATATGTTTAGGTTTTGAGGTGGGAGGTGCGGGGTGAAGGAACTGCGCTCACAATATACGCCGCTTTGGCGATGCGCTATACGTCCGACGTTCAGCACGAGCACTGATAGCGCGATGGGGTATGTGGACGTACGTTCGAGAGCGCGTCCGCCTATCTTTTCTGGTAGAGTAAGCTAACGTGTGATCTTTGTGCTGTATTTTTTCATGCCCTTTTATACCAGGGTACAGTATTTTAGCGAGCGCATGGCCTTCGTGCTTATTTTTCAAGTGCACTTGTTGAAAATACCCCCCCCCTATATATATATATATATATAGGTTGGGTTGGTGTAGGTTGGCGACGACGCTTTAAAACACGCCTCTCGCTGCGTGAGCTAGACGGCCAGGGTACCGTTTTTTTTTTTTGGCGGTTACCACGGCTGCCGGTCGAGTTAGATCATTTTTGTGCCGAAAGAACCTTTACCCCGCACAAGGGGGATGATCGTATCACGTAGTGTGTATATGGCGAGGCACCCACGAGGCAGTTACATATAAAACCCATTGCTGTCTCTTGGAAGTGGCCAGACCAGACATTAAATCAATTCATTGATGCTGTCATCCATATGAAAGAAAATCCGCCTCTAAAGCGGTTCTTTGTAGGATGGAGCTCACCCTAAATGCGACTCGCCCAACACCTCACAGCGCTTCGCGCTTGGTGCAAGCACCGTCTGCCTGGTCGGTCAAAACCCGGCTGCTCCATCCCGGCATTGTAGGGATGCGAGGGTCTATGGTCGTACGACTACGGCCATGCATGATAATGAGTACATCCCCCCTCCCCTGAGCGTAACCTCTCTCTTCCACCTCCCTCTCTTGCCGCGGCCAAAATTTTAATTTTCAGAAAACCCCCGAAAACAAAACCATTATTGCCCCCCCCGGCCACACTGTGCTTGTCTTCTGCCTTGTCCTTCCGTTCCTTCCCTTCCAGGGGAACCAAGAGCAGCATGGCGCAGCGGCAGCGAGGCTTACACCGGAGGTTGCTGCCAAGAAGAACTTGTCTGCCAACAGGGCGGGCGATGCATTCCAGACGATCGACAGCCAGAAGCCGGAAGGCGCTGCGCGGCGGTTGAGGTAAACATTTCCTCTCGGTGCGGTGACACTGCTGTATTGTCTCGGCTGAGCTGCAGCATTATTCGGTACGCACGGTGATCGTTCTACTGTACAGTATTACGGGGGACCATAGTAAATGAGACAAAATTTCGTCAGTAAAAATAAGGAAATGTATTGGTTTTAGTGTGTACCGTAGGTGCTATTTACTGTGGTCCTCCGTCATGGTACACTGTTTCAATCCATTGGTGGTACTTGGTTGGATCAGCGGTGATGAAACCGTATAATATCGTCTCAACGGAGATACTAACACGCCGTCTCGATCCTTGCGTGCTTGCCTTACCTTTTTTTATTGTGCTGTAGCGAGCGAGTGATCTTCAAGTGTGTTCGTTTTTCCTCTAGATAATTAATTCGTTGAGGTTATATAGCCCCCCTGCTCTAAGCGTCACGTCACCCCACTCCTCCCTTCTCGCTCCCGCTATTACGGGGGACCATAGTAAATAGGACCAAATATTTTTAGTATAAGTTGGAAAATGTATAGGTTTTGTTTCTGTTGTAGGTCCTATTTACTATGGTCCCCCGTAGGAGTGCCGCTGCTACATCTTATATCCAACAACCTCCAAAAACAAGAAATACAATGTGTACCCCCTTCCCGCTCGCTGGCCGCAATGGTTGTTGTTCGCCTTGTCCTTCCTTTCCAGGGTCGCCAAAAGCAGCATGGCGGCGGCAAGGCAGGTAGTGGAGCCGGCAGTGAACAAGGATGTGTCCAGCTGCGGGGGGGGCAACGGAACACGAGCGGCCGACGGCGAGAAGTCGCAGGGAACGTCGAGGCGGGCTAGGTACGGCACTTGTTCTTTGTATCAATAGGGGATTTTGTTTTTGTAGCGCATGTTTGATTTGTATCAAGCCGTCCTTGTTGTTGTTGGCGGGGGGGGTGGGTGGTAGTGACCGTCTACGTTTGGGGTGGGTCTTCCTCGCTAATTTTTCGTCGAGAAATAGCGAGCGCGTGGTCCTCGTGCTTCTTTACATCGGTTATTTTAGCTAGAGTTGTGTGATGTTCAATTTTGTTCTCTTCGGAGAGTGGGTTTGTTGAAGTTATCTTCCTCCCTTTAGTGTAATCCCTCTCCCCCCCGCTCTTGCCGCTATCATAAGTTATATCGACAGAAAAAACCCGAAGGCGCAACGTGGTCACGCCCCCCTCCCCTGCCCCCAGCAGATTGTACGCACCCGTGAAATATGTATCAACGTTTACACTACTATGATGAATGAACGATTGTGTTTTTCGACAGGAACTCCCTCGACGGAGGCGCCGTCGGAGACTCTTACGAGGCGGCAGAGCCCAAGGAGACTAGGCGTGCGTCTATGGCAAGGTATGGTGTGACGCCTGATTCTGAGGTCACAGAATTGCCGCTGCTTTGGCTGGCGCAATTCCAAGACCCAAAAACGGTGCAGACTTGCGATGTAGTATGTACGCGTGATCTAGAGAGCGCGCACCGGTTATATTTTTTCATAGCTTCCGTACTTCGAAGTATATTTGCTCAGAGCCGCTCCCCGCCCCCCCCCTATATTATATATGGGTTGGGTTGGCATCGGTTGGCAACGACACTGTAAAGCATGCCGCTCACTACGTGAGCTAGACAACCAGGGTACCGCCTTTTTTTTGTTTTGGCGGTCGGTCACAGCTGGTGGTCGAGTTAAATCATCTGTGCGAGGTAAACAACCTTTACTCCGCACAAGCGGGAATGATCGTATCACGTAGTGTTCATGGTAAGGCACCTAAGAGGCAGTTGAATAGTATTCCCACTGCTGTCTGTGGAAGTGGCTACACTGGAAATTGAAGTAAATCATTGAAGCTGTCATCCATATGCAAGTCCGCCTCACAAGCGGTTCTTACTAGGATGCAGCTCACCCTTCATACGATTTGCCGGACACCTCACGGCCCTTCGCGCTTGGTGCAAGCAACGTCTGCCTGGTTAGTGAAAAAACCCGACATGCTCCGTCTCGGCATTGTAGGGATGCGAGGGTCTATGGTCATACGACTACGGCCATGCATGATATCGAGTACACCCCCTCGTCCCCGGAGATTTTTCTTACCCCACTTTCCGATCCTGCCGCTCCTCAACCGTGTGCAACAATGAAACAAGACACGATGTCGTGCGAAAAAAGCTACCAGGTAAGTTGCTACTGTTTACCCTCCCGTCCTCGGCCGTGCTCCCCAATGTTTATATTCTTATTTCGTGCCCCCCCCGACAGGCCTTCCACCCGAACCCGCATGGTCGACCTCGAGAAGCCGGGCGGGATGGCTGGTCGCCTGAGGTACGGGGTTACCTCGATTTTTTTTCAACTTACTGTTTAGTTAGCTAACTAAAAATGACACTATTGACCCTCTCGGAAGTTCAGAGACGGAAATGCTCTGGCAACAGAAACCAGCGGTTACAGCAACCATTGTGACAGCTCGGTGATTTGTGCGATGATACACAAACGTGGTGTCCGAGTTTACAAGGTAAGGGGCCGTACGGCGAAGGCTCATCGTGATCCTACCCCTACTGCAACAACAAAGTTATCAACCATTGTGTCGGTGAATATATGTTGGTCCCAAGGGGATAACTCTGCTGCTATTAATAGTACTCCTTCTGCCGATTCTGCTGCTACTGCTACTAATAATTTCATATTTGGCGTGCCATTGAACTGCTACGCTGCTGCTGCTGCTACTGCTACTACTGCTACTACGGATCCTAACAACAAAATTAACAGTAACTACAACTATAATTAACAGTGACCACTGCAACCATGGCAACCGCCATTAATTTCATATTTTGCATACTATTAAACTGCTGCTGCTGCTGCTGCTGCTGCTACGCTGCTACAGTACTACCGATCCAAACAATAGTAGTAACGGTAGTTGCTATTAACACGACAATAAGTAACGCTTGTAACCATAGCAATCGTTAGCCAAACTATGGCACGTAAAACGCGAATTAAACCAAGCACGACCCCCACCCCTCGCCTCCCGTCCCTCGTTTTCAACCGCTTGTTATGCTAGGAGCGCAGGCAGGCCGAGGGAGGAAAGCGCTAAGATCACCGCCTCGGTCCGAGGTTCTAAGGTGTCTTCGGGGGCTGGGGTGTCGTCCCGCACACGGCAGGCGACTGCCGCCAGCAAGGCGGCGGCGGGGGCGACGGCAGGGGGGGGCAAGGTTGCAAGGAAGCGGTGGATGTAGAGAGGAAGAGGGGTGTTGGTCAACTCCTCTAGTTTCTAATATAGTAGCACTTTTAGTTTATTGTTCATTGTTTCGGGGGATGCATGGATGTATGGATGGATGGATAGGTGCGGTTCGCAATTTATATTTTCGTCTTTTGACGTCATTTTTTCATGATTGTCAGTCAGCGCTTACCGTACTCACGTCCTGCTCACAAGGTATCTACCTACACCGCATATACACGATGTGGAATAGGTGAAGAGGATAACGGAGACGTCGGTGCCTCGGACAGTCTTTGGTTGCGTGCACACTTGATTCCCGAGGTCTTGTTTGGGTGATTGCTGGACAGTGAAAAAATGGCGGTTCGCCCTGTGATATGGTTCCATTCCCTTCCCACGATAATCGGGTTCTTCTGCAGCCCTCGTTTCCAAGTAATTATGAATTGCTACCACATACACACGTAGTGAACCGGTATATCGCAGTTTTGTTTCAGAGGACTTTGGGGTGCTTTGATGGTCAATGGTGTAGTCCACCACCGTTTGCTGCTGCCATTGGTTTTGTTCATCATACCTGGTATACATCATACCCTGGAATTATCCGTTCCTACTCACGTTTCTTTATTACAGTAGTTTCGGCTACTCCTTTGGCCACTGGCTATTTTTCAGAGGACCGTTCCGACCGTACGTACGTATTGTCCTAATACGTACTTTAATATAGCTACTAATATTATACTATACGGCAGACCTCGTCAGACCTGACACAATTTGCACGGACCACGGGGCGGGTGAAGACAACAGAAAATAAAAAAGTGGGAGCGGTGAGCTGTTGTTGGTGACCTTTTGGGTGGTATTGAGACAGTAGTAGTAGACCATATGCTCTACATGCTGGTGCGGGACAATAGTAGACCCACTGGTACATGCTGGTGCTACGTTCTGCAGTAGGAGTACTACTATATCTACTGTTAAGACTACACTAAATCCGCAGTATCGTAGTGTTAACAGGAGTGCTCGTACTGTACTGACTCGTGGAAAGGGGCGGAGTGGAAGTCGACGCGTAGAGCCCTTGAGTTCCCTTCCTTGAAATGGAGACTACCGTGTGCAGTACTGACCGTGTTATTGCGGTAAATTAAAAAATTAAAAAAAACGCTGCCCTGTACTCGTCGCGAAAGCGTTTGGACCGTAGTATACTCGGTGTAGTGTAGTAGGGAAAAGCGCGGGGCCGAAACGTCGGGGAAGGGGGGGTAGTTGCTATTTGGACGTGAACAGGGTGCGAGTTGGCATCACTTGATGTTACTTCAACACTGCGCAGCAGGATGAGGTGTTATGTTCTGGGTCGGGGCACCCGTACCGCAACAGAGGTTCGCTCCTCGGAGGTACTGTAGCATCGTGGGCATGTTATCGCGTTGTTTTTCCTCTTCTTGTATATTCGAGGTGCTCGACGAAAAGAAAAAACAAATGCGCATTACGGTTTGTTTCGTGAGACGTACTGCCCAGCACGATCGCAGCTGCAGGTCCGCACCATCTAATACGCTGAGAGGGTACAGTAGCATTTGTGATACAAACAAGTATTGGCCAGCACGACATTGCGTACATACAGTAGGTACCAGTACTTTTCCTGTGGTCTGGGCGAGACTCCCCGCTCGTTCACCTGCTTTCGGTTTTTCACGCCGTCGAAACGTTCGGCATCATGTTGTGTTGAATTCTACCGTAGTGGAGAGAATGGTTTTGGTGCTATGTCCCGATTTTTATCCTCCCGCGTTCTCCTTCCGTATTACACGTAGCGTAGCATTTACTGGAGGGCTGGGATCGGTGCCCATAATATTCGTCGATTTTATACGTCTACTATATAGGTAAAAAAATGTGGGTGGCCGTGGTGTTGGGCAGGGGGGTTTGGAAGACGATCGGGTTACATGGCACCGCATACGCCTCTTGTGTCCGTCCTTAAGGCCCCTGTATATCAGTAGTTTTGTCGCGCAGGAGGTGCTAACAGTAGACCGGTCCAAATCTGGAAGGAACCACCTCCTTGCGGATAGCGTTTTTTGCACGTGTGTCTCGCAAAGCTTGAGCGTATACGCCAAAGAAGTGTTGGCTTCTGGCTTGTCGCTTGTTGCACTCGTCTGCAGAGGGCGTGTACGGTGCAAGATAGCTGCTGCTTGCAGATCGGTCTTCATACTATACGATCACACGAGCGGCGAGGGGGGAGTATATTACAGTAACACTGTCAAAATGTCCGAGGAGGCGTGAGTGTTGAGGCCGCCGTTCTTGCCAACTACAGCAGTAATAGTACCCGCGGACGAATATTAATAGGTTCTTACCGTGGTCGCAGAGAAAAAAAAAGTTAGATCACCTTAGTCGCAGGAGGAAAATTGGTGTTAATAGAGTATGCTTGTGTGTTCCGTGTCAGGTCATCGGCCACACACTGCGGTGACACTGCTTCACTATCCGTCGAAGTACGTGAGATCAGGAGGCGCCCTTGCTTGCCGTAACGGTCGCTGCGTCGCCCGTAGAATGTTGCCTACTTTCAACAGTTGTAGCAGTCTACGGCTAGTGTCTATCGTTTACTACTATAGTAGTAGCCTATTGCACTGTACCTGGTAGTAGCCTATTGTAGCCCCCCCCCTTGTGTGGTGCACTGCAACTGCCACCTACAAGAAACGACGAATGACTTAAGACAAGGCAAAAAAAAATGAAGCATTTGAATATGGATTAACATGTTCGGATGCTACCGATCCGTGAGCACCGCCAACGGGCTTGGTCCTGTGCGGTATGGACTTTTCCCCCTTTCATGTTTGTTTGAGTGTTTGCTGGAACGAACGGTTGCACCGCGGTTGGCTGGTTTGTCTCTGTCTTGGTGTTAGCGCTCAACGAACTCTGACGGGGCATTCATACTGCAGCGACAAACGGTATGGACGAAAAAAAGTCGCCAAGTGGGCCCGGGTTAAAGCAGGACACAAAGCTCAAACAGTCCACCCGAGCACAGGTCACGCTGGAGTAAAATGTGGTGCGCATTGAAATTTGCCGCCCGGTGCGTTGTTGCCGTGGCCGTTTAGGGGCCCTTTCATTGTCGTTTATTCCTCTCATCCCTAGCCACCGTCGGCCCACGTCATCCCTTGGCACTCCTCTCTACTACTGCTCCACTCTACCGGCAGACAAAGCTTTCAACCAGGTAAACTGTATCCGCAACATATTGCCCCCGTCCCCGACGCCGCGGCATCATACCTCAACGCCAGGGCCTGGGAGCACGACAACACAAAAAAAAAAAAAAAAAGAGTAAGTAACAGGACGGGGACAGATACAGCTACAAGCATGACCCAACCACTTCGCAAAGAGTTATTCTCTATCTCACGCCCTGCCCTGCTCCACCCACTCCCGCCCGCTGCCGCGCGATGGCGACAAGGACAAAAGTCAAAGTCGACGACGTCAACGACAACAACGATTAACACCTATCGAGACCCTGTTCCAGAGAGCCCTCCACACAACGGAAACCCAGGCAGACAAGGAGAATACACAAGAAACATCATGTACGGTTAGTGTACCACCCGCACCGAGTCGAATCGGACAGCTTCATCTTTGTCAAGAGAAAAACACCAAGACCAAAACACAACACCCCGAGCGAAACAAGGAAGGCTGGATATTCCCACGCAGGCCGCTTTTCACACTGTCGCCGCTCTGTGATGCCTTCCCTGCCCGCCCCCCGCCCCCCGCCATGACATTGCTGAGCGGCCGGCCATATCTAGGTCATTGTTTGGGTAGTCCATTGCGGCCGCTTTTGCCTCTCGCCAGGCGCGCGCTTGGCTAACGAAGTAGTCGTCTCGCTCGTACCCGGCCGCCGCCACCGCCATCGCCACCGCGCCCACTGTCCCGCCGCCACCGCAGCAGCTGCTCTGTCACCGCTGCCGCCGCCGGTGCTGCTGGAGCCGCCAGTGCTTCTGTTGCTGCTGCTGACGACGATGATGGCGACGCGTGAATGGTCGCACAGCTCGCTTCCCGTTGCCCACTGTCCTCGGGTCAGGTTGAATTAGCCACATTGACGAAAAGCGATAGACGGACAGAAACAGGCAGGCAGGCAGGCAGACAGAAATGACCGATAGACTCAGAGAAAAGAAAGAAAATGGGATTAGTTGACAATCGTTTCGGTTAGATGTCGATATTTACGACAAAGAATGGGGATCAGGCGCTTCACTGTTGACATTGCTCGGGGGCGGGGGGGGGAGAGGAAAAAACGATGCGAGGTGCCTGGAATATGGTACGTACAGTAGGTGAGATGGGGAGGAGGCCAACGGGGCGTCTCTTGCGTAGCGAGCGGCTCGAAGCGGGACGGACCGTGGAAACGCGAAAATAACACGAACCAAGCCCGCACGAGTATGGACAGCTCGAAGGTTTCCTCCTCGAAGGACTACTACGGGGGACCATAGTAAATAGGACCTACGGTACGCACAAAAACCTACATATTTCCCTATTTTTACTAAAAATATTTGGTCCTATTTACTATGGTCCCCCGTAATAGGACTTCGAGACGGATTCACCGCGGGTTTCCTGGTAACTAGAGAACCACCGTCTGCTCCATTACTAGGTGGATTGTTCGCCCAGTGTGCTCCAGAGGAACGTACATGAGGTAGGACTCCCCATTTGTGGACAAGAGGAAACAGTACAAACGCCAACATCACGCTCCAGAAAATGACCAAGTGAAATCGCCGACAACAAGATGAAACAAGCGAACCTCCAACCTAGTAGTGCAAGATGGAGCCTAGATGCTCGGGCCTTGTCAGCGGCATGGAACGCCGAACGAACATCCGTCCCTCAAAGCTCATCAAGGTGTGCCAGCCCTCTCCGTCGCCCGGCAGCTCCATTCTAGTGGCCGTTCTGTACACCGTGAAGCCGAGGCTGGCGACGATGGCGGTGGTTTCGAAGACACACGCCGACCAAAACCGGGGGGGGCAAGCTTGCGGGTCAAAATAGTGGGGGACTAACGCACACCGGAAACAGCGTTCGCTAAAATACCTGGCAACAAGTAAAACAAGGGGCACATAAACAACGACAAACGACGGGGGCGAAATTTCGAAAGTACGCTAACCCTTATCCTAACCCTAACCCGATGTAGTACCTGCTACCTGGTGTTCCTTGTTGTACGTACCACCATACAGAGCACGCACATAACAGCATCCCCTTCACACCCTCTCTTCTCTGCTAACAACTTGTCCCCAAACCATGGGTTTTCACGGCTGGTTGCTTGCCCCCGCCCGATAGCCCCAGTCGCCCAGAACGTCGAAAAATGTGGCCAGCATCATCCACACCTCCGCCGTCCAGCTTGGAGCCTGCAGGATCCTAGCAAACAGCCTGCCAGCATCACCTTTCAGTCGGAGCAACGCGCGCTGGAGGCGACGGTGCCAAGACCTCATTATGCTTTCGACTCCAAGGCGCGATTCTCGGGCTGGAGGGTGTTGTTGGAGGCGGTAAGCTTGGCCTTGTCGGCCGCAAGCTACACGGCGGCGGTGTGGATGGTGCTGGCCACATTCTTCGCCTTCTGCATGATATTGGCGTGCTGGGGGGGGCAGGCAACTGCGCTTGAAAAAGTATTAATGGGAACACGTTATCGACAGAGAAGAACTAGGGCTCGCAGTCACGCGTGCGCTCTATATCCCTATTCTACCCTTACTACTACATGCTGGTGGTCTGTCTGTGTGTCAAGGTCTCGCTACCTGGAGCGCTTCAGCCCCGCCTTGCCGTGTGGGGAGATAGGCTGGGTGACACAATCAGCGGAACACTGGGTCTTATGCCGCGCCGAGTCGTGGGCATCGCGTGCTGAGCATCGTCGACAACCTCGAGGGAGTCCCCGAGCCATAAAGCCGGCTACGCTCAAGCTGCCACCATGCCAAAGTCCGCCAACTTCAATCGCCCGCGTGTAACATGATCGTGACTTGTGGTTTCGTCACGGTTAGTTGGGGTGCAGTAGCAGCACCAGAAACAATATCAGTACTAGTAGCAGCAGCAGTATCTCTTTCTTTGCTGATGGCGTTTCGGACGGCGGGAGGGCTAACCCCCGCACTCAAAAAGGGATGCCCATCACACTCACCAGCTCACGAGCCCCCCTGCGTAGAGTAGGGCACGCCGCAGCGTCCACATGATGCTGCTGCTGCTGCTGCTGCTGCTGCTGCTGCTGCTGCTGCTGGTGCGAAATATGGTGGTCGTGATGATGTGTGCTCCGCCTCGGCTGTCATATAATATGTGATCTTATATGACCTTCTATTGTCACACTGGCACTCTCTCTGTTCTCTGATTGTCAAAGGTGTGATGACGACATACCTGATCGAGGGCATAGATGGGTTGCGTTGGGCAGAATTCGCGAATCGCGTGTACCAGGCACCAAGCTTCACCAGGCACTAAACTGTACCAGGTATGGTACGGCTGTGCAGCAGTGTGAACGCCGACGGTTGACGTCAAGCTCGCAAAGAAACAAGCGTCACCGACAAACAAATATCACAGAGTACAGCAGACAGTAGCACAGGTACCACTCCCGTTGGGCCGACTCTCACTCTGCCGCTGTGGTGTTTACCTTTTGGCACAGGTTCGATAAACTGGCTGATACTGCTGCTGTGCCTACTCAACACGTGCAACATCAATACATCAGATCTGCAATTACAAGTGGGGTTCTGAGAGCTTTTCCCAAGCTCAGGTCTCCCGAGCACATAAAAATCAGCACGAAAACGATTTTTTTCTTTGTATTGGGCCAGAAAAAAAAACACGAAATCACACTTTTAAGTTTGGGAATGGTTGCACAGTAATCTGCAGCAGCCGGCACGCCGTTGCAACTCGTCGTCACCTCAAAGATGTGTCACTTGGAAGCTCAAAGATTCCCACGGGCACGAGCAGCACCAGCTAAATATCTCTCTGGACCAGATTCGATTATATAACTGCTGTAGGATATAGGTAGATTTTACTCCTCCGAGGTACTCCAGGGTACGTCCTGGAATCTTCACGGTACGAACTTTAGGAAATTGCTTCAAAGAAAGGTATGAAGTCGTCAAGATACGTCAGCGTACGTCAGAGTAGTACAGTGAGGCACGTCAGCATACTTCACAGCGATACAGTAATGCACGTCGGCGTACTTCAGACTACATAGTACGGCAAGCCACTTCAAGGTAGGTACGCAAGGGGACTTTCAAGGCGCTTCAGATCAAGGCATTTCAAGCTTACGTCAGCGTACTTCAAGGTGGTTAGGGGTACGCCAGTGTACTTCAGGAAACTGCTCCAACGTATGAACACGACTGCTGTGTACTTCAGCGCACTTCAAGGCACTTCAACGTACGTCAGCGTACTTCAAGGTACGTCCGCGTACCTCAGCGTACTTTCACGGTATGACAAAGCACTTCAAGGTACGTCAGGGTACTTGAAGGCACTTCAAGGTACCGTACGTATATCACGCAAGATAGCATTCCCCGTCGAATGACCTTCCTTTTCCAAGTCGATTTTCTTTATAATAGGGGGGGGGGGGGGGGGACCAGCTTGGAGAATCGCCTGAGGGGGGGTGCTATCGCTAGCGTGTTATCATACGGTATGCCAGGGTCCTTCAAGGCACGCCAAGGCAAGGTGCTCGGGGATAATTCAATGTACGGTACGCTAGGGTGTCAGGGTATTTTAGAGCATTTCAGGGTGCTTCAAGGTACTCCAGAACATATTATTAATAATAGTGGCAACCAAGACGCGCTGCAGCGTTCTACGAGTGTTGATTGAAGTAAACGCTTGATTAAGGTTCCCGGTGGTACTGCTCTACCATCGCCGCGGCCTTCCCCTCCCTCCGTCCTCGGGGGCACTGCGCTGTCCGCTTGCACCACACGCCGCTTCACGAGTAGAGTTCGCGTCTCACAACGTTTCCCATACCGTACGAGTAAGCATGTCGGTAACGACATTGCTCTAGGCCGTGGTACGCTCAAAAATGAAAAGAAAAAAAAAAAACGTACGTAGCTCAGTGGAGGCGTGTTTGTTCGTGTCACGGTGGTACGAAGTGTACGTAGCGCACACCTGCTTTTGCAGCGCAGCATGGCACGCCAGACAAAAGGCTGTCCTTCGCGCTGGGCCTCTTCTTTTCTGTGAGCACCATGGCGCCCTGGAAGGCCTCTTTCAGGCCGTTGGGGCAAGAGGGGGCCGGGGCTACGGCGATCGTTCTATGGGGAGGGCAGGTACACAGCAAGCACAGCAAGCAGCACAGCAATCGGAAGCGATGTATTACATAACTTAAAACCTTAAAGCAACAAAAAAAGTAAAAAACCCTTTTCCGAGTCGTTGCCGTGTTGTTCTTCGAAAAGCTTGCCCTGCGCCCTTCGTCTACACAACGTATAAGCCGAGACACGCACGCATGCGCACAGGAGCATAGAAGCAGCCCACACGCACTCGCGAAGCAATGAAGGGGTAATACTGGTACCAGATATTTCCGATCTGTGACAGCGGTGTACGAGGGGCGCTCGCAGTCAATCGTGGTTGGTGGGACGGCCCGAAGATGCCCGCAGGAAAAGGCAACACTTGTACAGCAGTAGTAGTAGTAGTAGTAGTGCAACTGCTAATGCATAAACTTTCCTTTCAAATTCTGTTCGCTACATCGACAGGGAGGCGGAGGACTGGGCCCGGATGGACCCGTTTATTTTTACCAATCCGCCGAAGGATAAAACTAAAATAAAAAATCCGTGCGCCCTCTTCAGGCTGGACCCCTCTCTATATGCGTGAGTCTGCACGGAGCGCTCTCGCGGGTCTCGAAAGCTATCGTATCATGGCTGACACTTTGTTGACGCCGTCTCGGCTGGCAGGACGGCTAACCCCCCGCCCCCCCTTGCTTAAGGCATGCCCATCACACTCACCAGCCCCTCGCGCGGAGATGAGGTTGCATCCTGCTGCCGCTGCTGCTGCTGCTTTTGTACTGAGCATGGTCATGACGATGTGTGCTCCGCCTGGGCTGTCGTACCCACATGAGCCTCTATCGCCACACTGGCTCTGTCTCTCTTGTTACAGTATCTCATGATCCCAGAGGTTGTGATTATGACATACGTGCAGCCTGGTCGAGGGCATATATGGATGGGTTGCGTGGAACATAACAAGTGAATCGTGTGAAAAACAGCAGCAGGGTGCTGCGGTACGAATACCAGCCACGTACGTAGCAGTGCCGCGGTGCGGGCGATGATGGTTGATATCAAGATCGCGAAGGAAGGAAAAAAAAAAGGGGTTTGGGCCAAAATCAGGTATACCTGGCCACTTTTTGGTCAAAATCAGTTACATACTAGAAACAAGTACAAATCACACGCCAGGGGCCCTGCTATTGGCCAGACTGACATCTTAATTCATTTTGGCTCGAATTGGCCAGAGGAGAGGGTATACTTGATTTTGTCTGCT
Organism: Macrocystis pyrifera; assembly: GCA_031763025.1. Taxonomy (NCBI): domain Eukaryota; class Phaeophyceae; order Laminariales; family Laminariaceae; genus Macrocystis; species Macrocystis pyrifera. The sequence continues at coordinate 8,427,238 of JASSKH010000017.1, read as the reverse complement.
CTGTTTAGCTTCCAAACTTTCAATTGATTTTGGCCAATTTTGAACCAATCATATAGAAAGGCCATACGAACGTAAATACACTGCTGTACTGCTGTTGCTTTTCTGCGTATGCGTGTGCGGTCCCTCGGTTGCATATATAATTCTTGTGCATAAACGTATAAACTCTGTGCTCGTACGTACGTACGTACGTATTTATGCACACATACGCACGCTCTGTACTAATATCCATACATATACGTACGACGATTTCACTTTTTTCTTCTTCGGGGTGTACGACGTACGACGAAGATGTCAGGGGACAGGGGACCGCATTTTGACCCCTTGACAGACAGCAACTTGGCCTCGCATGCCTCGACTGACACCAAAAACTACTACAAGGTACGTATTAATAGGTTTTAGCCTGGAACACTAACAGCCCTACACCCTCGACAGCGCACGTTTTGCCTTGCTTGACATGTCTCCCGATGATATCTTTGGTGTACGATACGATGTACTTCACTTGTCATGATGTGTACTTTGTTGTTTTCTATGGCCTACCAGTGTACCCTAGAGAAAACAAGACAATATAGATTTTGGAGGCCACACGCCAAGTTCAGGCGCAGTAGTTTTTTAATGGATTTCCATGGACAAACCACCGCTCGTGGCGCACGTTTGTTACTTGGTTTTAGTACGTAACTGATTTTGGCCAGAGCACAAAAAAAAGTGTTCGCCAAAAAAGAACTAGGGCTGTATCACAGGGCAAGAGGCAAGCTGTACACCTGCAACCTCCGAAACATCATCTTGATTTTTTTCTTATTCCCCAAATCTACTGCTACTATTAATAGAGACACCCACTCCTTGTTGACAGGGTTGAACTCTGCAGCATCAGATTTTGTCTTCCTCACATGTGTCACACGGACTGCTGTATACCCTGCATGAGGCCATTCGAAACCGTAGTGCGCGCGATCGAAGTATCACGCATCACGCACCACTTACTTGCAGATGAATTTTGACGAAATCCTCGATCTCACAGCACCTCTTGTTGTATTTTAATAATGTCACAGAAGCGCCGGCAGCACCACAACATCAACATGTCACCTCTGCAATTTGGGATTCAGGCCTTCTCGGCACAGGAACAACCAACAGATAGATACTCGTACTGCTCTGTAGATCCCAGCGCAAGTAAAATCGTAAAATCGAACATTTTTGAATTATTGGGCGAGAACAAACGACACAAACATTTTGAACGACGTGGCTGCTGCCTACTGCTGTCCAACCAACGCTTGCAGCTGGCACTCGTAGCAACCCGTAGCCCCAACTACTGCACTGCTGCGTAGCTGTTGCTGTTTCTGAACTACGTACTGCAGGACATGCGTATCCGCGCCCTCGCTGCCTCCCGCTGCTGTCGCAGTCGCACATCGCAGATGCTCCCCAGCAATGATGCGAGAGATGAGATACATCATAAAAAACGCAACAGCAACACCCTTAGACACTGAGACACGGCACTGACCGTGTCGAGCACGGAGAGCTCTAGAGCAGACCCGCCAGCGAACGAGGCCGGCACAAGGTCCGCCATGATGGTACCGAAGCTGCTGACATGATGGTCATCTGTAAACGTGCGAGCAACCCCGAACACGAACATGTCATACACCCAGTTTTTCGCTTTTATCGACTAGAAGGGTTTCAAATTGTTGTAAAGGCGGTAGAAGGCGGGGGAGCATCTATGGATTTTCCCCGAGGCAGCCAGAAATACGTACCACTTTAGGCGTGGCGCAACAGCTGCAAACTGGCCTTTTGAAGGCTGCCGATACCGTAGGTAGGTACAATGATTGTGTGCGGCATGCGCCACCGCGCTTAAAATGGCTGTGCTATCGTTCCAAGAGAGAGATGCGGGATTGTTTGCGTGTCATAGTTTGACATTTTTTCGGAAACAACAGAGCTACCATACGTGACAAGACCCAGTCGGATGAATTTCCGAGCGGATTTTGTCCATAGCAAGGGAGGCACCCACGACGAAGATGGCGGCTTTGGAAAGGTCTCGTCAAGGCCTTTCCATAGATGCATCGCCCGGCATTTACATTCTCCCTGTCGTAGAGAAAGCCAGCTTCGAAAATCGTCCGAAGGGGGTGTTGTCTTCTGTGTTATAGCGTAGGTACAGGTACCGGACCACCTTCCTCCGTGGTCTGCATCCAAGCTTCCCGCTCCTTTGTCGTACGTACACAGTGCAGCAGAAGCAGTGCCACGGCAGCAGTGATATCGTGAGACGCCACACACCGCAGAGCAGTATAGAGTAATGCCATACCCGCAGTCTACACTACTACTGTTGTTGTGAAACGTTCACAAGAAGAAGCTGCATATACATTGATGTGGGACCTATCGTCAATCTTGCGGGCTGGCTGGACCCTTGATTGTTCATACTACAGTCAGTAGGCCTTGGGTCTTGGCGCGCGAGCACTTTGTTCTCGGCCATCGCTCGGATTCCGCCTTTGTTGCCGGAATGGCGGGCGCTCGGCGGTCTATATACGTTTAAATAGGTTGGCCATGTATGAACGGGGCAAGTCGGCGCTCATCCGTTACCAACAGTCCATCGTCTTGATGGTCGAGGTACACCCTACTGACAAGCTACGAATGATAAACAGTGTTCTCGTTCTTCTGGACGACTCTGTCAGACCTCGATGGGCTTGTCCCTGCTTCGGTTCATTCGGACGAAATAGATCACGCATCGGACACATCAGATCGCTTCACAGATCGCACAGATCAGTTTCACGGATCTCCACCATCTGAAAAAAAAAAAAAAAAAACGGGTGGGGTGATCTGCACAACAGGATCTGAATGATCTACCTGGTACAGGATTTGGTCATGATATCATGTGTGTGCCCGGGATTGTTATTAATAGCACATTGTACTAGGTCTGAAACGATCTGTGTGATCTGTAGATGTTGTCACGTGATGATCTGCAGGGTGTGCGCGATCTGTACATATGTCCCAACCCACTGAGCTGTGCGTACGAGCTAGGTAGTGTAGGTAGTGTAGGCAGATAGATCATGGTATGTCCGACGTGTGACATATACAGCAGGTCCCCACGTCCCCACTCAGCGTCAATGACGCGTTGGTATGCACAGCTCTTCCATTTACACCCCTTTCTAAACTTCCCTCTTATGTATGTACCTACTCACTAGTCTCTTGCGTAGCGGCGCTCGGGAACCCACGTTCGAAAAAAAGCCTGTTGAATGATGGGGGAGTAGCTATTTAGTCTATTGGCGTTCGTAATGCCTTTTCGTGACCCCGTGGCCTCCTCAAACTGCAGCTGCAGTGGTACCGAGTGTGTATAACGCGCGGGTCGGGGAGGGGGCGCCCGACCTGCCTCGGCTGGGGCGACGGAGGCACTTTGCTGGCTGCATGCGCTAAGCATAAAATTATGTATTCTTCTCTGTGGTGTGGTCTTGAGGGCGGTCTCGGGAACGGTCTTCGCATTTCGCACGCGCAGCGTTTGGTTCGGAGGGTTTGGAGAGGTTCGACTGACACTGTGGCGCCAGCTCGAAACATCTTAACTTGGTCCGGGTCCCATCGCCACTGTACCCGCTCGTGACGCCACGCTACCGCCGCCTTGTTTTCGTCGCCGCAACTCTCTCGTCGTCGCCTTTGGTTCCCCTCGGGACTCCCACGCCCTGCTCATTGCTCATGCACTCGACGTCGCCTTTTGCTTCAGACCCCCGCCCCCCTCCTCAACGTGGTTGATGTTCTGTAACTTCGAGACTACCCCCCCGCTCCCCCTCCCTCATCGCCGCCGATCGGGTGGAATCCCCTCATCAATCCCTCTCAACCACGCATACTAGAATAATTTAGACCCGCGCCCCCATCCTCCCCCGCCCCCTCCCCCATCTCCCCCTGTCCCTTTCTCTGTTCGTTCCTTGCTCCGACCTCCGTCCCTATCTGTCTATATATGCCAGTATATATCTGTCTGTATTTGTACGGCACTTTATCGGTATCGGTCGGTGCTCGACTCGTCGGTAGCAGCGGCGGCGGCATCGGTGGCAGCGGCTGCTGCTGCGGCCGGCGTAAATTCCAGACGTCTTCATGCTGCGGTGACGAGCGTGGGAGGGAGTGCGATGCTTCTCGACCTCCCCACTACGGCTACCACTTCCCCCGACACCTTTATACAGGGGTAGAGGTTCAATAGGTAAGTCGGTGGGGCGGGGAGATGAAGAGGGTGAGGGGGAGGTTAGATGTATGGAGGGAAGAGTCGACGGCGGTTGGAGGGGGGGGGGGGGGGGGGGGGGGGAAGGAGGAGGGGGGAAGGAAGCGAAGCGAGAGGGGGGGGGGGGGGGGGGGGGGGGGCAGGTCGACGGCGGGAGAAGGGGAGAGGATGTCGAGGGGGGGGGGGGCGTGGGAGGTTGTCAGGAGGAGCAGTTGACCGGCGATGTGCACTATTTCGCTGTTGCCCTTAACTTAACCCCCCCCCCTATATTATATACCTGGTATATATATGTAGGTTGGGTTGGCGTCGGTTGGCGACGACGCTGTAAAACACGCCTCTCACTGCGTGAGCTAGACAGCGTGGGCACTTTTTTTTTCTTTTTTCTTTTTTGGCGGTTACCACGGCTGGCGGTCGAGTTAGATCATTATTGTGTGGGGAGAACCTTCACTCCGCGCAAGGGGGATGATCGTATCACGTAGTGTGTATAGGGCAAGGCACCCACGAGGCAGTTACATAGTAAACCCATTGCTGTCTCTGGAAGTGACAACTCCAGAAAATAAATCTATTGATTGATGCTGTCATCCATATGCAAGAAAATCCGCCTCACAAGCGGTTCTCAGTAGGATGCAGCTCACCCTTCATGCGACTCGCCCGACACCTCACGGCACTTCGCGCTTGGTGCAAATGTCTGCCTGGTCGGTGAAAACCCGACGTGCTCCGTCCCGGCATTGTAGAGATGCGAGAGTCTATGGTCATAACACTACGGCCATGCGTGATAATGAGTACCCCCCTCCCCCCCTGATCCAGGGGGCATAATATCTGAGATATATAATACGCTGCCGGTCCTGGGGGAGGTGTTAGGGTCAGCGATGAGCACCGGACTGATTTCATGGACACCAACTAATCGATTGTTATTAATAACGCCATGTTTTCGTCTCGCCCGCCCCCGCCACGCGCTCTATCCTTTACACACCCTCCCTCCCATTTCCCCCCAATTGTGGAAACCCCACTGCTCTTGTACCCTTGGCGTTGCTTGTGTGCACGGAATGCAGCTGCCTTCACGGAGGGAGATACCGGAGGCGGCCGTGTGGCAGGTGTTGGAAGAATATGGGACAGGGGTTGCAGCACGTCCACGCGACGTGACGGGGCGGATGCATCTGGACGTAAAGCTGCCGGCGAACCTTTTCATCGGCGGTGAAAGTGCGGAGCGCTCACGCCCCCTCACGCGCTGGCATTTGTTTTTCTCAGCGCCTACATCCGCTTTTTTTTATTGGCGTCCGCTTTTTTCTTGACTTCCGGATTTTTCGTTGAGGCCGTGTTTGTTTAGTTCGGGGGGGAGTGGGGCGGGGGTGGGCGGGGGGTGGGATGTACTCATTATCGTGCATGGCCGTAGTCATATGACCATAGACCCTCGCATCCCTACAATGCCGGGACGGAGCACGTAGGGTTATTCACCGACCAGGCGGACATTGCTTGCACCAAGCGCGAAGCGCCGTGAGGTGTTGAGCGAATCGCATGAAGGGTGGGCTACATCCTACTAAGAACCGCTTTAGAGGCGGATTTTCTTGCATATGGATGACAGCGTCATTGAATTGATTTAATTTCTGGTATGGCCACTTCCAGAGATAGCAATGGTTTACTATGTAACTGCCTCATGGGTGCCTTACCCTATACATACTACGTGATACGAGCATCCCCCTTGTACGGAGTGAAGGTTCTCCCCGCACAAAAATGATCTAACTTGACCGCCAGCCGTGGCACCCGCCAAAAAAGAAAAAGAAAAGTGGGGGGGGTAGTTCCATTGTCTTCGCTTTTCGCGCGGGTGGAAGGACAGACGCGCGGGTGATTTGTTTTTTAGAAACATCATTTTCTCGGGTTTGGCGAAGGCTTGAGTCGGATGAAGTCACGGCTTTGGTATGACGAATCAGACCTCGCGCCGAGGGTGCGAATGCGGCTCGAGATGTTTGGAACTCCTTGGGAATTTGTTTCGGTTTCAGTGATGGAGATGACGCTAGTGAAATCGGTGATGACGTTGATGATGACAGTCGTGATAATGGCGAGGGTCGAAGCGTGTAATTGCGCTGGGATTTGAAGTGTGTGCTTGTATCGCGTGCATTTACGTGTAGAATGCTTGGATGTTTTGGGCGTGATGTGTACTTTCTCCTGTGTTCATCGTGCCTTTGGATGCATGCTTGTCCGGGTTGTTTTGCTGCTTTGCGTCGGAGCATTGTCCGTTCGACCGTTCGATGGCCCACTCTTCGCTTCTACCCTTGGGGGCTGCTTCTTTACCGCTGGGGTTTGCTTCTTACAATGAAGGCGTGTTTGTATTTCCTTGGACTCGTCGCTTTCCTTGCCGTGGTCGCGGAGATATCGCGGCTTCCACGGCAACTTTCTGGACGCACCTCGCGGTACTGTACCTATTCTCCCTCTGCGTTCGATTGAGTGTACTCACTCAACGAACCTCCTAGCCCTCCTAGTGTTTACTGTTTTTTCTTCATAGGTGTAACCGTCGCTGCTTCTGATGCTGCTGATCGTGGTTCTCCTGCTACTCCTACTACTGTATTCTTCTACTCTTCCTAGTTAATACTACTGCTATTTTTCATACCACGATTGAACTACTAATGCTGTTTGCTACTACTGCTTCTTCTGCTACTGCTACTGCTACTGTTCTACTGCTACTGCTACTGCTATTGTTGCTACCGATGTTGTTGCTGCTTCTTCTACTGATACTGTCACGCCCAATGCTGCTGCTTCCCAACTAATCGTGGCGAAATCCTGCCCCAGGGCGGGCGCTTGGGGCTAGCGGACTTGGGCTTGACGACAGCTTCCGGCAAAAGCGTGGACGTCGTTAGCGACGAACAGGAACAAGAGGGCGACACCTCGTACATGGCCAGCAAGCTGCTCTCTTCCACGGAGCGCCTTCTGTCCGCAGATATGTTCAGGTGGGGGGTCAAGAAATTGAGAAGGAGTGGGGGGGTGAGGAGCGCGATACCCCGTTTTTTCGTTTTCGTTTTCATGCTTCGTCCGGGTGTTACATCAAAGGCATTATGGACGCGGGTGGGCGGGACGTGGCAGAACGGCGAAAGCCGCTTCGCGCAAAGAAAATACAGGCACCGGAAATATGAGTACGCATTTTCTGTCACGGAGGCCCATCGTAAATAGACCCAAAATATGCCGAAAGGCACCCACTTTGGCGCATGTTTATCCAGAACTGCTGCGTGGATCGAAAATGTTGTCTATGCAATTTTTTCGGCTGACCATAGGCTTCCCATCGATGCTACGTTTGTATTCCTCAGAAATATATTGGGAAGCCTCTGCCCCCGTGTTGGGCCCGTATATTACAATAGGGGCCACCGTGATAGAGCCTTTGTCTTGAACAGCTACCTCGCCTTATTGTAGTACTAGGTTTGTACGATAGCTTCATATAGTCCCGCTTGCGCCCACCGTGAAATACGTTGCTGCTATAAGTATGCCGACTCTGGCTCAGTCTGCATCAGTCTAGCTCAGCTTGGCGGGCGTCCGATGGCCCGGTCTGGCTGCAGTTGAAAAGGTGCATGTAGTCTTACGCCCGCGCACGCCCCGGTCTGACACACACGGTGATACACGGCGGCAGTCACGAGATAGGCTTTTGGCAACACTCGATTCCGTTTCAGCACTGCGCATGATGCAGCCTGTTAATAGAAACATTTTACGAACCGTGGACCGGCGAAGAGCAATTTGTAATATTACGGGGGACTATAGTTAACAGGACCTACGGTACACACAAAAAACTATATATTTAACTATTTTTACTAACAATATTTGGTCCTGTTTACTATGGACCCCCGTAACAGTTAGTTTCCACCGAAAACCGCGCACCGCCCACCGTGTGAAACCTATCGATACCGAATATAAATTGGAAGGGCCTGTAAACTATTACGGGGGTCCATAGTTAACAGGACCTATGGTGTACATAAAAAACTATATATTTGCCTATTTTTACTAACAAAATTTGGTCCCGTTAACTATGGACCCCCGTAATAGTACACCGGTACGTAAAAATCAAGTGGGTGAGGCCAGGTACTGCTCATAAAATAAACCGCGCTGTGCCTCTCTCGCCCGGTGACATATTTTGATACTGGTGCGCATATAGTTTCGATTGGTCGTCGGCGGCTGGAAGATAGGTACTAAGGGAGCAACCTCGATGGTTCTTGCCGCATGTTTCCGTATTCCGATATTCGTATTCCCCTTTTCCTGTGATGCAGACGCAACAGTAGGGTGGGGTTGCCGACCGCCGCTGCCACCCCGATTGGGCTCGATTTTCGTGTTTGGCATGTTTGCATATTTTCCTAAGCGATTGAGGCTGAGGGGGGGGGGGGGGGGGGGGGGGGCGATGATATGCCGACCAAACGATGCTGCTCTTGTGCATGTCAGTGAAGGTCAATATAGAAGCCGCTGTCGAAAAATGTTCGAGGAGCTGTCGCGGAGCATGCGGGGTGCTAACAATCGAAAGCTTTCGAGGCCGCCCTTGTTGGCTTTGCGCTGCTTATGTGCTTTTTTGCGTATGGGTTACGAACGCTGTTTCAAGCGTGTGTCGCCCTCCCAGCCCCCTTTTGGACCCGCTATTTTGTCCCCGGTTTTAGTCGGCCGGTGTCCTCAGAACCACCGCCATCGTCCCCAGCCTCGGCCTGACGGCGTACAAAGTCCCCACCAGGACGGAGCTATCGGGCGGCGGAGAGAATTGGATCGCTACTAGCTATGAAGGACGGGCGCTCGTTCGGCCTTCCGTCGAGAAAACCCAAGGGTTTAGGGCTCCATCTCGCGGCGGGTGAGGGTTCGTTCGTTTTTGTCACGCTGCTAATCGTGTCGTGGGCGATTTCGCTCGGTATTACTCTAGGGCGTGATGCTTGATGTTCGTATGTTTTCCTCTTGTTCGCAATGGTGGTATTACCTCGTGCTGTATGATCCCCTGAAGAATACTGGGCAAAACAACCTGCAGTACTACAATAGAGTGGACGGTGGTTCTCTGGGAAACAATAATCACCCTCGATGAACCCGTCTCGATATCGTAATCCTTTGAGAAGGAAACCCTCGAGCTGCCTATGATCGCGCGGGCTTGATTCGTGGTATCTTCGCGTTCCTGCTGTCCGTGCCGTGCATGGCCCGCCCGCGACGCAAGAGGCGCCCCGTTAGCCTCCTCCCCATAGCATCTACTGTGCCATATTCCAGGTACCTTGTATGGATTCCTCTCCCCCCCCCGGGAGTAGATCATTTTGTGCAAGGTTCCTCAACTTCGCACATGGGGGATGGTCGTACGCGTAGTGTGCATATGGTAAGGCACCCTCGAGGCAGTTACATGGTAAACCCATTGCGGTCTCTGGACGTTGCCACACCAGAAAACACATCAGTGCATTCGAACCTGTCATCCACATGCAAGAAAATCCGCCTCGATAAGAGATCCTCAGTAGGATGCAGCTCACCCTTCATGCGACTCGCCGAACACCTCGCGGCACCTCAAACGTCTGTGCAAGCAATGTCTGCCTCGTCGGTGAAAACCCGACGTGCTCCGTCTCGGCAATGTAGGGATGCGAGGGTTTAAGGTTATACGACTACGGCCATGCAAAAAATGAGTACCCCCCCCCCGATCCCATACCACTGTTGTCAGTGAAACACATGATCTCCATTTTTTGTTATATAGATTGACATCTAACCAAAACGATGGTCGAATAATCCCATTTTTTTCCTTTCTCTATGTCTGTCGGTCACGTTTGTATGCCATCCTGCTTGTCTGCCTACCTGTCTGCCGGGCTGTCTCTCTCTGTGCTCCTGGTGCGGTGGCGGTGGCGGTGGCGGTGGCGCGGCAGTGGGCGCGGTTGTGGTGGCGGCGACGGGGTGCGAGCGAGATGACTTCTAGGCCAGCCGAACGCACGCCTGGCGAGAGGCAGGGGCAGCCGCGATGGAACACCCAAGCAACGACCTAGCTATGGCCGGCCGCTCAGCAATGTCAGGGGCGGGGTGTCTGGCAGGGCAGGGGCCACAGGGTGGCGGTAGTGTGAAAATTGGGGTGGGCGGGTAGATCCATCTTTGTTGATTTTCTCGCGGTGTCTCTGTTTTGATCGTGGTGTTTCTCTTTCGAGATGAGGATGACGATAGCGACGACGTGATACTCGACTCGGTGTGGGTACGCAGCTAACAGTACAGTTCGATACATATAGTGCATTTGCCTCGTCTGCTCAGGGTTCCGTTGTACGCCGGGGTCTAAAAGGGGATCTCGAGGGGTGTTCGTCGTTGTTGTCGCCGAGGACGTCGTCGGGTTTTGTTTCACTCTGTCTTTGTTGTTGCCGTTAGCGCCATCGCGCGGCCCGGGGATGGAGATGGGTGTAGCAGGGCAGGGTGTGAGATAGCGAATGCCACTTTTCAGTGGTTGGTTGGGTCTGCTTGTTGCTGTCTTATGACTGTCTTATGGCTGTTGTCGATATTCTTTGTTATTTTTTTGTCGTTTTGTTAACCGCCAGTGTTGCGGTGTTGCAGCGGCGGTGGGAGCGGTGACAGTATGTTGCAGATGCACTTTACCTTGTGTATACGTAGCAATGGCAGAGCAGCAGCACTGAAGAGTGTCAGGGGGCGGGGTGAGACGACGGTGGCGAGGGATGAGACAGGAGAGACGAACGACGAAAAAGGGCTCCTAAATGGTCACGGCAACAACAGAACCGAACAAAAAATTATACTACACGCCAACTTTTACTCCAACACGATTTCTGTATGGGTTCCTTTCTAGGACACGAGGTATGTGTCCGTCTGTGCGCCCGAGCGTACTTCAGGGATTTCTTTCGTTAAAAGTGTTCATCGTTACAGTATGAATTTGCAGCCAAGCTTCATTGAGCGCTGACACGAAGGAAGAGACAACCGAACGCGGTTCAACATTTGTTCGAGCGAAGAGCTAAACAAAAATCTGGAAAGGGAGGGGAAATTGACACCACCGAGAAACAAGGTGCTAACGAAAAGAGCGGTAGCCCCGGTTCCCCCCCCCCCCCCCAATATCGTTTAATCCATACCTGGCAGCACAAAGTGCTTGATGGCATGTATTGTATGCTGCACCTTTTTCCTTAACCCTTGTCATTGCAGTAGTTTGCACTTTCCGTGTTATCCCAAGCGTCAGTCGTTCATCTTCCCTTGCCACCGGTGGCAGTCGGAGTGCGTCTCAAAGGGAACTACAATAGGCTACTGCTGTAGGCAATAGGCGGCAGTAGCAGTAGACTACTACTATTAATATCGACAGTAGGCAATAGGCAATGCGGCGACCGTCCCCGTTGCAGCAATCGCCCGCGCCTCTCGACCTCATGTGCTTCGACGAATACTGTAGCATTAGTGTCACCACACTTTGTGGCAGATGTACCGACACAGAGCGAACAGCTTACCAACTCTCTGGTGCCAAAATTCCTTCTGTGACCACGGTATAAGAACCCTGTTAATATGTGTCCGCGGGTACGTCTAGTACTGGAAAAAGTAACAGCGGCACGTCTTGAAAAAACATGCATTCCTGAATATTTTTAGTAGTTTTATTAGTTTACTGTTACCCCCCGTCCCCCGTGTCGCTCGTGCGATGGTATCGTCGAACCAATCTCTGCAAGCTATCTTACAGTCATACACACTCACTCAAGACTGGCTCAACAAGCGACAAGCCGTAAGTCAGCATTGCTTTGGCAGACACGCTCAAGCTTTGCCAGACACACGCGCACTCTCAGATCGTCACCCGCAAAAAAGCGTCTCGTTCCCGATTAGGAAAATTCTACTGTACTGCCACCCACCTTTCCGATAGAACCACTGATCGATACTGAGAAGTATACAGCCTAGCTCTGAACGGAAACCAAGAGGCGCATGCCATCACCCGATCATCTCACAGCCCCCCACCGACACCCCAACACCATCACCACCACCGGCAAACTCATTGAATAAAAAGCGAATGTGTACAATGGACAAGAACTAACAGCACCGATCCCAGTCGTCCAGCAGAGGCTACACTGCGTATGGCGGTACGTAAGGGGATCACGAGAGGGGAAGAGTCGGGACGGATCACCAAAACCCTTCTCCACGCTAAAATGGAAAACACCATGATGTCGAACGTTGCCGACGGCATGAGACTGAAAGGTGAACGGGAGGGAGAGCCTCACCCTGCACACCAGAAAACTTCAAGATGAACACACCATTACGTTCCTACAGCAGTGGTTACACAATCGTGCTAGGCAGTAAGTACTACGCTAATGATACTGATAATACTGTAGTACAATTAGCGTAGTACGCAATGAGTACCGCACTCACAGCCGATTCGAGGGTGCTAACCTACATGTACTGCAATCGTGCTGGGTCGTACAAAAAACCCAGACAAAAAAAAAAACATTTTTTTTCTTGCTACCCCGAGTGCACAAGAGACAAAAACGAGGCAAAAACGTGACCACGGTGCTACAATATCTGCTGCGCAGTGTTAGTGACAAGTCACCCCAACTACAATAACACCTTTTCACGTCAAAATAGCAACACGTTTCAGCCGCGCATTTCCCTACAGTAAATCGAGCATAACCCTGCCCTAACGCTTTCGCTACGAGTACCGGGCAGTCGTGTTATATTTATGGTGACAATGAGATAGTCAGCACAGCACAAGCTAGTTTCCATATCGTAAAGGGAACTGAAGGGCTTCACACGTCGGTTTCCACTCCGCTTCTCTCTGCGAGTATGAGCACTCCTATGGACACCACGATACTGCAGATGTACTACAGTAGGATTGATAGCACTCTCACTGCAGACTGCCGAAGTACCAGGTATGAAATAGTAGTATCCGCATTTATTAATAGTGGGTACATACTTGTCCCACAACCACCCAAAGACGTCAGCAACAGCAAGCCGTACATACATACGAGCTTCAATAGTATACCAGCCTCGTTCCCCCGTTGTCCGTGCAAATTACTTCAGGTCTGACGAGGTCCGCCGTATAGTACAAAGCTGGCTCGATACGGTGCACGGTACACACTTAAGACGATAAGACCATCGAAAAAGTCCTCTGAAAAAAAGCGTGTCGAAGGGGGGCACAAAAACTACTGCCGAAAAGAAGTGCTAACAGAGAACACGTAATTCCAGGATAATATATATATGATATTCGAAGCCACTGAAAGCAGCAAACGATGGCGGGCTATACCACTGCCCACCAATCACCCCAAAGTCCTATGAAACAAACTGTGTATACACCGGTTCATTGCGTGTGTATATATACTAGCAACACAGAATGACTAGGAAATTAGGGCGGACCGCAATTTTTTCACTGTCCAGCAATCACGCAAACAAAACCTCTGGAATCAAGTGTGCACGCAAAGAAAACATGTCCGTGGCACCGACGTCTCTGTCGTCTTTTTCACGTAATGGACATCATATACATGCCGTGTAGATGCCTTGTGTGCAGAAAGTCGGTACGGTAAGCCCTGACTGACAAAACATAAAAAAAAAATGACGTCAGAATACGGACATATAAACTGCCAATCACACACATACATCCATGCATCTCCCGAATCAATGAACAATAAACTAAAAAGTGCACTTTTGGGGGATGGAAGAAGTCGAGAAGTTGACCAATCCCTCTCTCCCCTCTCTACATCCATCGTTTCCTTGCAACTTTGCCCCCCCCCCGCCGCCGCCCCCGCCGCCTTGCTGGCGGCAGTCGCCTGCCGGGTGCGGGACGATACCCCAGCCCCCGAAGACACCTTTCGACCTCGGACTGAGGCGGTGATCTTAGCGTCGTCCTCCCTCGGCCTGCCGGCGCTCCTAAAGTAGAGAGCGGTTGAAAACGGGGGACGGGGGACGGAGGGGCGAAGGATGGGACCGTCATTGGTTAACTCGCGGTTTGTGCGGCCATGTTTGGCTAGCCGTTACTATGGTTGCATTGGGTGCTGTTATTTTGTTGTTGTTGTGGTACGGTTTATAGATTGTCAGGAGTATTATTAATACTACAGTAGTAGTGTTGGCAGTAGTCACAGTAGTAGTAGCAGCACTAATAGAGGTCACATTGTTATAAATACTTCTAGTAGTACGAGTAGTAGTGACCGCAGAAGTAGTAGCAGTACATCTACCGCCGTCTGTCAGCACGCAGCGTATCTGCCAACGATTGAAACACGCAACATCAATCCTTGAGCGAGCGAGGGGCCCCACCTCCTCGGTGGAGGGCAAAGGGTGGCCGACGGAAAACACGTTTGCGGTTACTAAACTCGAAATGTAATTAAGCCTCCGACGGAAGGAGGAAGAAGAACAAACCTATCGTATGCCTGGTATGTTAGTTGTGCCGAACGAAGACCTAATGGTCACATTTCGAGTTTGGCGAGGCCCAAAATGTGTTTTTCCTTTGCAAAAACTTTTCCCCTCGGCTGAGGACCCTCGTGTGATTTTTTTTTAGAGTTGTTCTCAAAGTTGGCATGTGGGCTGTGCATTTATAGATGAGGGGTAGGTACCATTAGCAGGTTAGTTTGACGCACGTACACAATCGTTTATATTTGGACCCGGCAATATGTATCCGGTATGTTGCACAAGGTTGGACGTCAGCTTTTAGCAAAAGTTACCGCAGTAGCGCAAGCAGCGTCAAATGTTATCGCCATGCACACAGGGCAAAGTATTCAAACACATGCTGCCTGACCTGGAGATGTTTAGGTATTACCCCCCCCCCCCAAATATATATAGGTTGGGTTGGCGTCGGCTGGCGACGACGCTGTCAAACATGCCTCTCACTGCGTGAGCTAGACAGCCAGGGTACCATTTTTTTTTTTGGCGGTTACCACGGCTGGCGGTCAAGTTAGATCATTCTTGTGCGGGAAGAACCTTTACTCCGCACAAGGGAGATGGTCGTATCACGTAGTGTGTATATGGTGAGGCACCCACGAAGCAGTTACGTAGTAAACCCATTGCTGTCTCCGGAAGAGGCCACACCAGAAATTAAATCAGCTCACTATCGTTGTCATCCATATGCAAGAATACCATATATTAAATAAATTCATTATGTTGTCATCCACCATCCGCCTCTAAAGTGGTTCGTAGTAGGATGCAGCTCACCCTTCATGCGACTCGCCCAACACCTTGCGGCGCTTCGCGCTTGGTGCAAGCAATGTCTGCCTGGTCGGCGAAAACCTGACGTTCTCCGTTCCGGCATTGTAGGGATGCGAGGGACTATGACGTGCCTGGGGCTGCGCTCGCGATTTTTCTCGAAAATGAACTATTAGTTTTTGGGGATGACACCGCCGAGCTCGTACTCATACACCGAGAATTAGACATTTTTCTACATTTGTGCTGTAAATGTCATTTTTGGTAGTTTTAGCTTGCTATCTCAAGAAATGTACGTTGCGACCATAATCATATCATCGCTCTCGAACCGGCGGAATCAGGTCAAAGAGCAGATTTGGTGAGTAGACACATAATGCAAAAAAAAGGAACAAACTGATGAAAAGGGAGCGGGTGCGCTTGCTGGGTTTTGAACTCACGCGAACAGGTTCGAAGTCCATCCCCATGCTGTACCTGTAGTACTTTTTCATGCATTTTCAAATGTTGCTTATATTTCCGTCAAAGAAAGGGACGCCTGGCGAAAAAACTACCAGGTACTGCTGATACCTCGGCGATGCTATAACGATCTTAAAAAACCTCACAGGTGCAAAAACGGCATGCTTCGTACTCATCATAATAGGCTTGGCTTCGCGAGACCTGGCTGCGTGGACTAGGCTTGCATTTTTTTCCCGCCGAAAAATAGTAAATGAGAGCGATACAAGTACTTAATAGAAGCCATAAACAATTTTTTTTTTTTCGGGGGGGGGTCAAGTTCGATAGCTGCGCGTAGACGTCTACCACGTTGTTTTTGTTATTCTCCCGCGACAAGGATGCCCTGAGACAACCAAACAAACATGCATCACATGAATCCCCCCAAGCTGCGTCGTGAAACAACATCGTACCTCAGCCGCCTCGCCATGCCTTGCGACTTTTCTCCGTCGGCCGGTCGTCCTGCATTGGCCCCCGTGTGGGCGGACCCATCCCTCTTCACCGACGCCATCGCTGCCGGCCTTGCCGTCGCCATGCTGCTCTCGGTGCCCCTGAAAGGAAAACACACACACGTGACGAAAAAAATAACAGAGCGTCGCGGGGGAGCGAGGGGTGGGTGACTATCAATAGGTTATATGTTTTCGAGTTTTTTTCTGGTTGAACACTTCTTATTGATTTTGTTAACAGCAAGTAGCAGCAACAGCGGGCGGGAAGAGGCAGGAGAAGGGGTACACTCAGGAGCCCTAAGGGGATAACACTTCAGTACGAACCACTCTCCAAAGCAAACGAAACAATACGCGCGAATATCGCGTGCTTGCTACAGCATTATTACCGCACTTCAGCATACAAGAAAAAACAACGTGAAGATCACGCGCCCGCTGGGCTATAAACAAAGTGAGGCAGACGCGCTCGGGAAGGTGCGCCAAACGCAGGCGGCTACTATACACGCTTTTGCGTGTATCTTGCCCAGCAAAGACGTCCTGAGACCACCAAACAAACACAAAATCGGCAATCACTGGTGCCGTTTCGTGAAGAAATATCGTACCTCGGCCCTCGGGTTTCCCCTTCCGACTGTTCGCCGGCGACCGTTCGAGTGTTTTTTGGCCCCCTGGTAGGCAGACACGGCCCTCTTCAATGTCGCCACCGGTGCCGCCCTCACCGCCGCCACGCTGCTCTTTGTGCTCCTTAAAAAAAGGAAGGAACGCGAGGACACGGCGAAAAAAAAATAGAGAGTGGCCAGGGGCCGGGAGGGAGCGGGGGGGGTGTACTCATTATCATTTATGGCCGTAGTCGTATGACCATAGACCCTCGCATCCCTACAATACCGGGACAGAGCGTGTCGGGTTTTTACCGACCGGGCAGACATTGCTTGAACCAAGCGCGAAGCGCCGTGAGGTGTTGGGCGAGCCGCATGAAGGGTGAGCTGCATCCTACTAAGAACCGCTTTAGAGGCGGATTTTTGGGGGAAGGTAGAACAGTTTTGGTGTTTTTTTTTCTGTGAATTTGTTGCTCAGCAGCGGCAAGAGAGAGGGGGGGACGAGGGGGTAGAGAGGATACGGTCAGGGGGGGGGGGGAAACCCCGACAATTTTTTTCTCTAAGGAAAACGAAAAAAAACGCGCGAAGATCGCGCGATCGCTACGGCACTTTACTCCATAAGAAATGTAACACAAATATGGACGCAACGTAAGAACCACCTCTCGGACGGACGGCACACTATTACCCTCTTTTGAGACAAGGTAATATCACCACTATTGGATTCAAACAGCGTTCTACTATGCGGTAATATGACCACCGCACGTGCCGAACAATGCAACAACTCAATCGAGGCAATACGATGCCACCGCGCCGAGAAGAAACGCTTACCTCAACTGCCGAGCAGCGCCTTCCGGCTTCTGGCTGTCGATCGTCCGGAATGCATCGCCTCCCCTGTTGGCAGACAAGTTCTTCCTGGCAGCAACCTCGGGTGTCAGCCTCGCTGCCGCCGCCATGCTGCTCTTGGTTCCCCTGGAAGGGAAGGAACGGAAGGACAAGACGGAAAACAAGCATAGTGTGGCCGGGGAGGGGGGGGGTGGGGGTGAGGAATAAATACTTTTGTTTTCGGGGGTTTGCAGTGAAAGCATTATTTTAGCATCGGCAAGAGAGGAAGGAGGGAGGAAGAAAAGAGAGGGGTATCGCTCAGGGGAGGAGCACAAGTTAAACACACTCACTCTAAAAAAAAAAAAAACGCGAAGATCACACGCTCGCTAGAATACTCTGCCCTGGTATACAAAACAAAGCAAAACTAAAGGTAACAGAGATCACACGCTAGCTTACTCCACAAGCAAAGAGAAGCAGTCGCGCTCTCGAAGGTGCATCTACATACCCCACCCATCGCACTATCTAAAAGTCAATGCTCGTGCAGAACGTGTGAGTTGTAAGGCATCCGCCGACGCAGCATCAACACAATGTTTAGGGCAGTTCATTCACCCTGCACCTTCTACCAAAATTATTCGAAGAGGTGACTAAGCGACCGTACGTATAACTTTATGCCTGGCATCGTTCAGTCGTGGCGGCTGCAATGCAGCGAAACACATGTATCCGTACAAAACCGCACCTTGTCAAGGATGCGAGGCCATGCGTTACGACGCAAGTGGTGGTCTTCCTAGCCTTAGCAGTGGTCGCCGGCACTGCTTGGCGCGGGGTGTTGATGCCGATGGCCGACAAAGGCGACCGCGTGGCGGCGGCGGCGGCGGCGGAAGCGGCGGCCCTGATGGAAAGACTTCGCTTCTCAGCCGAAGAAGTGGCACACGGCGAAGAGAACATCGCGCCTCCGACCCCAACCCCTATCCAAGGGGCGCGCCTTCCGGTGGGGCATCCCGACACCCTCCCACCGCGGTTTTCGTCATTGCATGACACTGGCGTGGGGGCGGCGGTGGCGGTTGCGGGGGGTGTGGCGGGGATCGCAGGGGCGACGATGGCGGTGGGGATGGCGGGGGGGCGCAGGAGCGACGGTGGCCGTGGTACTGATGGGAGTAGCAGGGGCGGCGATGGCGGTGATGCTGATGGGAGTTGCAGGGGCGGCGGTGGCGGTCACGGGAGCGGAGGAAGCGATGAAGGCGGCGGAGATGGCGGCGATCGGGGCGGCGGGTTTGGTGGTGGCGGGGGTGGAGGGGGCGATCGGGGCGGCGGGTTTGGTGGTGGCGGGGGGGGGAGGCGGCGATCGGGGCGGCGGGGGTGGTCATGGCGGGGGTGGAGGGGGCGATCGGGGCGGCGGGTTTGGTGGTGGCGGGAGGGGAGGCGGCGATCGGGGCGACGGGGATGGTCATGGCGGGGGTGGAGGGGGCGATCGGGGCGGCGGGTTTGGTGATGGCGGGGGGGGAGGCGGCGATCGGGGCGGCGGGGATGGTCATGGCGGGGGTGGAGGAGGCGATCGGGGCGGCGGGTTTGGTGGTGGCGGGAGGGGAGGCGGCGATCGGGGCGGCGGGTTTGGTGTTGGCGGGGGTGGAGGGGGCGATCGGGGCGGCGGTTTTGGTGATGGTGGAGGGGGAGGCGGCGATCGGGGCGGCGGGGATGGTCATGGCGGGGGTGGAGGAGGCGATCGGGGCGGCGGGTTTGGTGGTGGCGGGGGGGGAGGCGGCGATCGGGGCGGCGGGGATGGTCATGGCGGGGGTGGAGGGGGCGATCGGGGCGGCGGGTTTGGTGGTGGCGGGGGGGGAGGCGGCGATCGGGGCGGCGGGGATGGTCATGGCGGGGGTGGAGGAGGCGATCGGGGCGGCGGGTTTGGTGGTGGCGGGGGGGGAGGCGGCGATCGGGGCGGCGGGGATGGTCATGGCGGGGGTAGAGGGGGCGATCGGGGCGGCGGGTTTGGTGGTGGCGGGAGGGGAGGCGGCGATCGGGGCGGCGGGGATGGTCATGGCGGGGGTGGAAGAGGCGATCGGGGCGGCGGGTTTGGTGGTGGCGGGGGGGGAGGCGGCGATCGGGGCGGCGGGGATGGTCATGGCGGGGGTGGAGGAGGCGATCGGGGCGGCGGGTTTGGTGGCGGCGGGAGGGGAGGCGGCGATCGGGGCGGCGGGGATGGTCATGGCGGGGGTGGAAGAGGCGATCGGGGTGGCGGGTTTGGTGGTGGCGGGAGGGGAGGCGGTGATCGGGGCGGCGGGGATGGTCATGGCGGGGGTGGAAGAGGCGATCGGGGTGGCGGGTTTGGTGGTGGCGGGAGGGGAGGCGGCGATCGGGGCGGCGGGGATGGTCATGGCGGGGGTGGAAGAGGCGATCGGGGTGGCGGGTTTGGTGGTGGCGGGGGGGAGGCGGCGATCGGGGCGGCGGGAGTGGTGATGGCGGGGGTGGAGGAGGCGATCGGGGCGGCGGGTTTGGTGTTGGCGGGAGGGGAGGCGGCGATCGGGGCGGCGGGGATGGTCATGGCGGGGGTAGAGGGGGCGATGGGAGCGACGGCGCCGGCGGCGCTGACGACGGCTGGCATGGGGGACATGGGCTTAGTGGTTGCGGCGCACGAAGCCAGGATGTCCAGGGCAGTCAGCGTAGTGGAAGGCGAGACGGTGGTGGTGACGGGGGAGGTGGTGGCGGCCTGTGGCGGCTTCACGGTGGTGGCTGTCGTCGTCTTCGTGGTCGTCGTCACTGTCGGCAACGGCAGAGGTGTGGCTGTGGCCGCCAACGACACGAGGACGGCGAATGCTGATGGGCTTGATGCAGGCGTGGTTGGTCCCTGCTCCCCGGCATCACTCGAGATGTTGAGCACCGACGGAGGAGTCATAGTGCCGCTCATCAAGGTCCGCGAGGCACCTGGGGTGGAGAATGTCGCGGCGGCGGTAGAAGACACGGCAGCGGCAATGCCCGAGGCACGGGTGCAGAGCGTGTTGGCGCTCAAGGGCGTCGCGGGAGACGCGTCTAGCCCGCCGGCACGAGGGCTTGCATAGTCAGAATCGATGCAGTCGCTGCGGTCGCCGTCGCTGTTGCGGTTTTCGTATCCGTTGCTGCTGGTGTAGGACTCGTCGGTACTTTCCTCTAGAGAAGCTCCACCGGTCTCCTGCAGCTTACGAGCAAGGGCGTCTCGCTCGGCGACCGCGGCCACCAGGATACACTGCATGTCGTTGGTCTGTTCTTTGAGAGCTCGATTATCCGATTGGAGCCTCTTGTTGCGGGCACCGGCGTTCTGCAGCCTGCGAGCAAGGGCGTCTTTCTCTTCGACGGCAGCCACCAGGATCGATTGCAGGTCTTGGACCTGTTCCTGCATAATGAGCTTCTCCGACTGGAGGGTTTGGTTGGTGGCAACCAGCGAGGTCTTGTCGGCCGCAAGCTGAACGGCGACTGTGTGAACGGCGCTAGCGGCTTGCTTCCAGCTGTTGACTACCTGGGCCTGTTTGGTGCGCAAGCGACCAGGCGCGAAGAAAAAGTAATTGGGGACAAGTAGATATCAACAGGGAGTGGGAGGGCAAAGTTTTCGCGTGCACTCACTATTAAATAGACTACAACTATACCACATACTGGTCAAATTATTCCCGGTAGTACATACCGTAGGAGCCTGACAATGCAAACAGAAAACAGCCGAGTACCTGGCACCTGCTCGAATAGTATAGCTGTCGCCTATTAATAGATACCAGATACATTACGTATATTGTATATTTACTTTATTTTATCATGTATACCTGGCACTTGCTTACAGTACTCGACAGCAGTTAATAATCTCCTAATTCGGATAAGGCTCGCGGCTTATATTATCGTTATTGTAATTCTTGCCATCCGACACTGTATTCAGTAGAATACGCGGCTTATTTTGTGACGTCAATGTTGAGCATAGGAGGCTACCAAGTGCCAGGGACCAGGTAATTTATACCTGTAGAATGGCGTTCCTTGCTGAGCATGAATGCTTCCGAAGCCGTAAATTCTTGAATTTCTAAAACTCTCAGCCTGAAACTCTTAACTCAGTTCTTAACTGACCAGCGCACATACACTGAAACAATACAGTAGGAGGGGGGGGGAGATGACAGACCCACCCCACACCGATGGCGTGGGGATGGAGCTTGGATGCGGCTCCATGATTTGGGAATAGAAAGTAGCGAGAACATAGTGAGATGTAGGAAGGAGTAAAGACAGCACACAAGAGTATCGTAGATAAAGCATAAAAGGAAGGAGACATAGAAGATAGTCAGACCTCGTGCATAGGTTTCCTTTGTTGCCGAGCATTTCTTCTTTCAGGAATGTTTTGATGGATCAACGGTGAAGCTCATGCTGCACCTTGTCGGATGGCAAGCCTAGTATTATTATTAATAATAATGCAGTAGGTGCATTAAGGGCGAAACACCCCTCTTCACATCATAGAGAGTACATACAGGATGTCAGGTACCCAGTAAGAAACCGAAATACTGCCCCACTCGGGCTACATTGAGATTTCTTATTGGGTAGAGGATGCCTTCTACACTATTTGCAGCCTCAAGTACAACAGCTCCCCCAGTTTCTTATTCTCCTGTAAATACTTATCTCAGTCCCGCCTTTCACATTTTCCTCTAAATATCATCTCAGTCCTGCCTTTCTTCATTACTGCTGTACTGGTTTTATCAGCAGGTGCTCGCATGTATACTATTAAATACCAGTTGCAGCAGCGTAGTTGCTGTAAACTAGTTGTACTCGTACCTTATATTATTATTAGTATTAAAATAGTGCTGATGGTATTCGTAGTCTTCACACAACAAGCAGGAAGTAGTTAAACTATCACGTAAAACCAACGTAATTTCAATTTTCATGAATGCACGCAAGACATGTACTCGTGTTGATATGAACAGTGCACCTGGTTGTTGTTCATCAAGTCGCAAAAGCGAGACACCGCGTCCTTGGTCTCCTGCGCGGTCCGCGTGGTGGCCGCCACGGCAGTCTCGATCGCCTCAACGACGGCCCTGTCCGACAGGATCGCCTGCGCGGACTCAACAGGGGCGGCAGCGGTAGCGGTGGCGGCGGCGGCGGCGGTCGGGTGCACCCTTCCGTCCCCTCCACCCTCGTCCTGCCCCCCCCTCCTGCTCTTGCACCTGGTTGCGGTACAGCTGGCGCTGGTGCTGGCGTTGCTGCTGGTGCCTCTGCCCCGGCGGACGAGAGAGGCCGCGGCAAGTATATGACGCCCTGCGCGCCGGGCGGGGAGGGGCCAGGGCCAGCGTCAATGCATAGGGTGGAAATCAGTGGCTGTTGCTTCTGCTTCTGCTGCTGATGCTGCTGCTCGTCGTCGCACGGCACGGTCTTCCCCTGGCGGTGGTGTGGCGAAAGCGAGGCAAGGCTGCTTCCTCCGTTGTTCTGTGGAAAGGGCAGCCACACGGGAGCACGCAGCAAGCACAGCAACGACAGAAGAAAAGCCGACGCATCATGCCAGCTGCCAACCATAAAAAACAGCAAGAACAACTGGAATGGATCATCATCGTCGCTTCTGAATCGTTCCTATACCTTGCTTTAGTATTTCGCCCTTCATCTACTGTGCTCCGTCTTGTCCTGGGGGCGCAATGCATGCGCACACATGAGGAGGAGCAGCTTGAGCTTTTGCGTACACTCGCGAAGCAACGAAGGGGTATTAATAGTGTAATTTGTTTGTGTTTTTTCCCGATGCATGTGGCTGCGACGCTCGGGGCGCAAGAGGGTTCGCTCGCCATCATACCTATAGATCAGGGTGCCCATACGTGAAAAAGGCCAACGCTCGCTCGTACCAGGTGCCACCCTGTCTCAAAATATAAGGACCGTTTGTGTATTAATATAGAATTAAAATGTTTAGTTAATTTCGGGACGGAGTGGTACGTGGAGGATGGACCTGCCCGCGTGCCCCTTTGTAGACTCGACTCCCCTCTCTATGAATATGCACGAGTTTGCACGGGACCCTGTCGCGATCTCGAAATCTGCTTGCTATGATTGCTGATGTCGTCTTGGCTGGCGTGGGGCTTCCCCCCCTTCGCAAAGGCATGCCTATAGTATAGGCTTACCGGCAGCGCGTCGCGCGTAGTACGGGATGCCGCAGCGCTCTCATCTGGCTGCACCTGCTGCTGCTGCTGCTGCTGCTGCTGCTGCTGCTGCTGCTGCTGCCCTTGCTGGGACTGCCCTCCGGTGGCAACCGCAGGGAGAGTCGACGCGCTGCTAGTAGTAGTAGGGAAGTTGGTGGCCATGGTGATGGTGTGGTGGTTCTGCTGCGTTGGCTGTCGTAAGAGAGAGATCTTCTGTCGCGACGACGCTCTCTCTGCAGTGATGCTGAGATGAGGCAAGCAGAAAAGTGAATGCCGTGGTGGGGGGCTGATGGTTGAAACCAAGATCTCGCCGAAAACAAAGTGGCCAAAAAAAAAAACCAAAGGACCAAAAACACCCCAACGGGCAGTAACCATTTTCGCCTTTGTTTTTTTGCAAATTTTAGGAAGGATGTGAGATCTTTCAAGTTGGACACCAAATATTGCAATTTCGAGTGTGAAATTGTGAAGAATTAGAACTGAGCAAGATACCTGGTCTGATATTATTTTTTATCTTGTTTCAGACCAACTATTTGATGACAGAGCTGGTGTCGGATTATAGTATCGGAAGTTTCGATATATTATACATCCCCGCCGTAATACATACCCACCAGTGTTTTTTCTCAGTTTTCGCTGACAGCTGACACTACTGTAAACGAAAGCTTTTGTATTAAATATATCGAAATGGTATCGAAATGATATCCATTATTATTATTAATAGTGGTAGTTATTTGTTTATGTTATGGTAGCACTTTGAATGAGACCCTGTAAATACCTGTGAGTTCAGGTATTAGGATCGTATTTGTAGTACTTGGGAGGCGTATCTTAGATGGAAAACGAGAGGGTTTTCCCCAGCCAGGCACGAGCCTTGTGCCCTCAGTCTCCACGAGCGCGAAAGAAAGGATTAAATATGTTCTTATTCTATCTCTAAGTAAACAACACACGTGAGTACCGACGAGTACCTGCTTGAATTGATAGGCTAACCTGTCTAGGGATACGAAGTGTCCCGACCTTGATATTAACATTTATTTGGTATGTCGTACGTATCAAACTCGATTCCGATATCGATATCCAAAACTAGTCAGGGCAGAGAAAGCGTGGTCGAGAACTTTCGGGGGGAAATGCTTGGTTTCGTCGCTCTATACATACATGCATGATGATCGTGTACATAAATAAATCCTACAAACAGCAGGGCGGGAGAGGTATAAGAGTAGGACATGGTGTACAACTGATTGTTTGTTGTACAGTAGTAATTGGGCCAAGGGCGGCCACCTGCTTGCTGACGCTTGGTGGCTCGACGATGGCATGAAGCAGCAGCTCAACGGGGTGTATGCGCGGTGATCGGCCCCCCGAGACGGCGTGGGTGCTGCCTGTCGTTTGTCGAAGCCATGTATTGCGGGGGGGGGGACCATAGTAAATAGGACCCAATACTGCTAGTAAAAATAGGGAAATAGGGAAGTATATAGGTTTTTGTGTGTACCGTAGGTCCTATTTACTATGGTCCCCCGTAATAGTACTTGGTACCTCGTACTGCAGAGGTACGTTATTAATTGTATGTAGTAGCAATAGTAGTGGGAATAGTGTAATACCATATTGGTGATTAAACTGATATAACTGCTGCTCCAGCTGTGCAACGATACCGCGTTTCCATTAGCAACTTCGCGACGATTAGTACCCATCCATGTAGGTGATGGGTTGCGGAGGAGACGGGCGCCTTTAATTGCACGATTTTTGGCATGTACTCGGGCCCCCAGAAAACAAATTCATGACCACCCCCCCCCCCCCCCCGCCTCCTCTCCCTCCCTCGTGGAGTGTTGATTTTTTCTTCGATATATCACCATACAAGCTTTCACAGACACATAGATGTAAAGTGGTGCATTGCCCGTTCAGACGGACACGCACAACGAAGCCTGTCTGCAAATTTCCGAGCACCGATTTCATCTCTTATCTGAGATGAACAATTCGGCCCTTTAACGGCTGAACGAGAGCATATATTGCGCTGTCGGTTTCCACAGAAATCGCGAGGGGTTCATGTGGGAGGGGATGAGTATGGACCACCCCCTGCTCAGCATATAACTTGATGTTAGCAATAGTGTGCCTGATCCCCGTCCCCGTCCCCGTCCCGGCATAAGTACGCCCCCCCCCCGTCCCGGCATTGTAGGGATGCGAGGGTCTATGGCTATACGACTACGGCCATGCATGACATGAGCACCCCCCCCCCCCCCCGCAGGAGGGTCGACCGTGAGAAAAGGAAGTGTCGGTCATGGATTTTTTTTCTGGGCGCCCCAATGTACCTGGTAGATTTGTAAATTATGGTACAACTATTAATATTAGATATTGATGAACGATCTGGCTGAACTTTCTTGCCCTCACGGGGTGAAGACCGCTAGCTTCACAAACCCCAGCCAACAACAATGGTGTACCCGGAGTTGGAGTTTGCACATCGTGAGGATAGGTATCGTCCCGCAGAATAACACTTTTCGTCCCCGTGTCTTTGGAGTTGTAGTTGTATGAAAGGAATTTCATTCCGAGGATGGGACCGAACACTCGCCGGGTGCCGCTGGCTTTACGAACCCCAGACAATTAGCAATCAAAGAAAGAGATTGGGATTTCCACACCGTGCAGGGCGGTATCCACCGGGGGATCACCATCTTCATCTCCAGTTAGCTGGAGTTGTACACCCCTGGAAGGATTTAATATCCGGGGATGGGACCATATTCTCTCCGAATGGCGCTGACTTCACGAACCCCAGTCGACCAGCAATCAGCCAGTGGGTTTGGAGTTTCTGCCCCGCGCGGGGCGGTATCGACCCGGGGGATCACTGTTTTCGTCCCTGATTTATTCGAGTTGTGGATGTGTGGAAGGACCCTTGATCCGAGATGGGGCCGTATCCTCCTAGAATGTCGCTACACGTAGCTTCACGAACACCAGCCTATTGGGCCGACTCTTGTGGGAGCCGAAACCGGAAAACAGAACAGAATTTCCCCTTTATGGTGTTGAAACCCACACAGCTGATGGGAGATATTATTTGGTATGCCGCAGCAGGAAAAAGCTGCGCTTTCAACACACAACGCCTACCATCGCCGATGATTCCTCGCCTCACAGGGCACGAAAGGACGTCAAACCTTCGAGGTTGTACGCTCCATTGCTCTGAGAGTGCTCGCTGCCAAGTTCGAGGGTTGTTGATGCTGTATGGCCGGAGTTCTCGCTCGAGACGTGAGAGCCTGACCTTTTTCTGGACGATTTTTTTTTCAGACAGAAATGCGATCCAGTTCCGTCTGAAAAAAAAGGTCCAGAAATGGGTCAGGCTCCGATGTCTCGAGCGATAACTCCAGCCACACAGTATCAACGACCCTCAAACAATACAGCCTCGAAGGTTTGACGTCATCTCGTTCTCTGTGAGGCGAGTAATCGGCGGAGGCGGAAGGTGCTGTGTGTTGAAAGCACAGGTTTTATGTTTGGGCAGTAACCGGAAATGGCTCACGCCTACCGACGGCACTACCCTGGGGTTTCTACACGATGAAGGGAAATCCTGTTTTGTTTGCCGGTTTCGGCTCCATAAGAGTCATCCTTAGCAATCCGCCAGCGGGGTTGGGGTTTCCACACCGTGCGAGGCGGTATCGGCTCGCGGGGTCGCCATATTCGTCCCCGGTATGTTGGACTTGTAGATGAATGGAAAGATTTCTGATCCGGAGATGAGACCCTAACATCTTCTTTGGGTGACGCTGGTTTCACGAACCCCAGTCAATCAGCAATCGGCCAGAGTGGGGTCGTGGTTTCCACACCGTGCGGGGCGGTATCAACCCGGGGGGTGGCCGTCTTCGTCCCCGTTTTGTTGGAGTTAGTCGCAGATATGTGGGAAGGACGTATGAACCGGGGATCTGAGACCTTATCCTCCCCGGGTAGTGCTGGCTCCACGAACCCCAGCCAAGCAGCAACCAAGAACGAGCAAAGGGGTTACCTCCTCCTCCCGGCTACTGGCATACCTCTTTCTTCTTTCTGGCAGGTCCAGGTCACCTACACGAAATCGCAGTTTCAGCGTTTTCGCGAAATCCATTGGGCCGTGTTATGGTATCCCCTCTCCCCTGTTGCCGCGTTATGGTTTGTGGCAATCGTCCCCTCATCATACCCGGCGGGAGTTATCGCCTGCTTTTCTGATGAGCGCCTCGCCCCTTCGTTCAGAAGACATCTGGCGAGGCAAACAGCAACTACTAAAATAGCTTATAGCATCGTCAAGCACCTCGTGTGAGTGACCCGAACAGAGCCAAAGGCATCAACCTGCTAGCAGTAGTCGGTCCCTAGATCCATACTGTCTTACACTTAACAAATGGCGTCGTCGGCAGGATATGGGTCGTTGGACGTGAGTTCGAATCTCACGTCCACCATGAAATCGCTTTTTGGAAGAAAAGTGAATTTCCTTACGTCAATACTCTGAAAAAAATACTTCTGGATCCCCCAAAAAATTGGAACCGCGTGTTGGTGGCACGTCGACCCGTATATCCGGTCCATTCCAGGGGGGGAGAGTGTTATAAGGCTTAGATTAGGTAGGCGATCGATGAACCTTTTACCGTAGCCCAACGGACTAAGACCTTAACATACCAGGCCCTACTCGAGGGGGTATACTCAAATCGCAAACCGGGGGACGCCGCAGAAGAGAATAATCAAGCTCTTCCGAGCAAGGCAGATTCAAAAATCGCAAACAGTGGTTGATGAATCGACGTCTCTTTCGAAAAAAACAAGGACTGACGGATTCCGCAGCAGAAAGGAATCACCACGCTCTTCCAAGCGAGGCAGATTCAAATCGCAAACAGTGGTTGGTGAATCGACCCCTCTCTCGAAAAATACGAGGAGTGACGGATTCCGCCGCAGAAAAGAATCACCGAGCTCTTCCGAGCGAGGCAGATTCAAATCGCCGACAGTGGTTTGCCGCGGAAGAGAATAACTAAGCTGTTCCAAGGGAGGCAGATTCAAATCGCAAACAGTGGTTGACGAATCGACGTCTCTCTCGAAGAATACGAGGAGTGACGGATCCCACCGTAGAAAAGAATCACCAAGCTCTTTCGAGCGAGGCAGATTCAAATCACCAACAGTGTTGTGCCGCAGAAGAGAATCACCAAGCTCTTCCAAGCGAGGCAGATTCAAATGGCAAACAGTGGTCGGCAGGTCGAAGCCGGATACGCCGCATTCGGGAAGGTTGCCCTAGGTTTAGGTCTGACCGCATTTGCCATTCATGCGTTCCCCCTCCGCCTTCTCAATATCCCCAAGCAGGCCGAGGTGATAGATTTCGTTTTTTCGCGACCGTTTGCATTCCGTCCTCTCCCGCGCGATATGGCAGAGTGCTATCAGGTTTAGATTGGGTAGTAGGCGATTGGATAACCTTTAACCGATAACTCAACAGACTCAGACCTTAACGATGTCTGCCTATTGTATATTTTGTGTTCTAGCGCGCTCAGTGTAGGCGAAATCTCACACGCGTCCTTTCTGCCCTCTTTTATGAGATCGGGTCCTGAATGTCTTAATTCTCCCATTGCGTGATTTCCTGTTTTCCGACACTGTTCTCACTATTCGAACGAGCCCCTTCGCGCCAGCACTTGTTTCTGTTGCGTTACCCCCCCCCCGTTCGTTTTAATTCTCGAAGCACCCCGTGCCTGCCTTCGCAGTGGGTAGTGTAACGGTTCTTTCTGTTTGTGTCTCGCTCGCAGGTTTGCTTATGCCGCTCCTGACTACGCGAGCCACACCGCTTCCTCGAGTTTAAGTCCTCGATTTAGCTTCCGGGCAGTTCTATTATAGCTTGTTTTGCCTGCTTCCGCGTATCCTTACTTTCGGACTTGTTGTCTGATTCGCAACGTCCACATGTGTAATCGGCTACCGCCTTGCAACTTGGAGGTGTGGGAGTGGGTTGTGACGTGCCGCATCTTCAATCCATTCTCCGAATTCTCCGGATTGTTTTTGTCCATGCCTGAGTTTTCTATGAATCTGCATATACGGCCCTCCAGGGTGGACTAGTGTTATGGTATCCCCTCTCCCCTGTTGCGGTGTTATGGTTTGTAGCCATCGTCCCCTCGTCATACCTGGCAGGCTTTGTCGCCTGCTTTTCTGATGAGCGCCTCGCCCCTTCGTTCGGAAGACATCTGGCGAGGCAAATAGCAACTAATACAAGAGCTTACAACATCGCCAAGCACCTCGTGAGAGTGACTAGAACAGAGCCAAAGGCATCAACCTGCTAGCAGTAGTCGGTCCCTAGGCCCATACTGCCTTGCACTTAGGTTCATTCTTATCGGAGAGCTTTTTTTCGAGAATTTCCAAAGTTTGGAAATAATTGGAAATGTGTGTCACTATACGGAAGCGTTCTCTTACTATTCGTGAAATTATCCAGAAGCAAACAATCATGTTTGTTAAATTTCACATGTTGGAAAAAAAATCAGGAAAACCTGCAAGATTAAAAAATTGCGCGAAAAAAAACATGGAAATTATGGGGAAAAGCTCTCCGATAAGAATGACCCTTAACAGCCGCTCAAATGTT
The DNA here is from genome assembly GCA_031763025.1 of Macrocystis pyrifera. Lineage (NCBI taxonomy): Eukaryota > Phaeophyceae > Laminariales > Laminariaceae > Macrocystis > Macrocystis pyrifera. The sequence goes on along the minus strand of JASSKH010000017.1, from coordinate 8,397,038 downwards.
TCACTCTTTTCCCTTCCCTTAATCCCCCGTACGACTCAAAGTGCTTTTCCGAAATCACCTTGTTTCTTAGCGCTCGTAGCCTTTCCCTTATTCCTATCATTTCTTCTAATTCTGCCCTGTACCTCCCAAACTTTTCTCCGAACATCATCTCTTTTTGGTTTCCTCCTACAAGTTGGTATATCCTTCCATATTTTCTCAACTACGCCATCCCACCTTATTCTAGCTCGCCCTTTTGTTACTTTTTCCGATACGGTTCTATCAACTATGGCTGGCAACCTCGTTTCTGGCGTGTATGTGTGTGTGGGGGGGGGTGCAGCAGACAATAACACTACCAAAAAGATGTATAGGTATTAACACCTGCGTTGCATTGCCCACGAAACACACCCAAAAGTCTCGACAGCAAAGCCAATGGAAGCACGTCTGGCGCCGTTTTTTTACAAGGACTTTTCGTTTTGCTGCTCCAGCTCCAAACGTTTCCATCGACCCAAAAATCGGCAGGGCAGATATGAGCTCCTTGGTGTACTCCCATGAGTGTGCCAAAGCGACAGCACTTTCAGTGTCCTCCTTCGGGGCGGACCTCGTCGCTGAAGTTTGAAAATGTGGTTCCAGGCGCTTGAATTTCCAGTTTCTTGTACTGTAGCCAAGTATTTTTTTTCTGGCGTAGAACGACCAGGAGGAGAACCCAGAAGCTATGAGTACAATTCAGTACGTTTCTCCTTTTTGTTCTACACCAAAAAAAAAACTTGGCTACAGGTACAAGAAACTGGAAATTCAAGCGCCTGGAACCACATTTTCAAACTTCAGCGACGAAGTCCGCCCCGAAGGAGGACACTGAAAGTGCTGTCGCTTTGGCACACTCACGTGAGTGCACCAAGGAGCTCATATCTGCCCTGCCAAATTTTGGCTCGATAGAAGCGTTCGGAGCTGGAGCAGAAACACGAAAAGTCCTCGTAAAGAAAACGGCGTCAGACGTGCTTCCATTGGCTTTGTTGTCGGGACTTTAGGCATTATCAGTTTTTTTTTTTGTGGAGTGCACACTGTCTGTACCCGATATAGTTTGAGAATACCACAGTAACCTACATTGGTTGTGATTTACTCCTGTGTAGCATGTCCATTGTGTCGTATATCGTATATACCCGAGTATTAACAGAGATGGTTGCTCGGTTACGACAGGAAGCTCAACAGACTGATGCTTACAGGTACAACAGTAGTATAGACACACTCGAAAAGCATTTACCGGGTACGTTTTTGCCGCTATATATACTAATTATCTATCTCCGCTACGGGTCCGGTGCGTTGCAGCAACCCAGCCTGTTCTGCAGCGAGCGGTGTTGTGTGTAGATCCAGTGATGGACTGATGTGCCAAAAATAGTTGTGCGTAGATCGTGCCTTCCACCACGGTACGCGTGCACCCCCCAGCCTCTTATACTATTAACAGTATACTCGGCGGTGGTGGTAGTGGGTGAAGATGAATTATGGCGAATCATGATTGATCATCTCACCTAATACGTTGACCGTAGTAGTAGTATTAATAGTAGCAGTAGTATTAATAGTAGCAGTAGTATTAATAGTAGCAGTAGTATTAATAGTAGTAGCAGTAGTATTAATAGTAGCAGTAGTATTAATAGTAGCAGTAGTATTAATAGTAGCAGTAGTATTAATAGTAGCAGTAGTATTAATAGTAGCAGTAGTATTAATAGTAGCAGTAGTATTAATAGTAGCAGTAGTATTAATAGTAGCAGTAGTATTAATAGCAGTAGTATTAATAGCAGCAGTAGTATTAATAGTAGCAGTAGCAGTAGCAGTAGCAGTAGCAGTAGCAGTAGTATAGCAGTAGTAGTAGCAGTAGCAGTAGTAGCAGTGGTAGAAATAACAGCTCATCGTTTCGTGGTATTTCGCTCATCATAGTAGTCTCTTTAGTTTTGATCTCCTCGAGATACAACAAGAACAGATGGAAGAAGGAGAAGAAGAGGAAGAAGAACAGCCCTCAATCTACGGTACGCTACAAACCAAAACACAAAAACGAACTCAACAACAACGACGTATAATGATACGTAACCACGCGCCCGTCTCAGGTCTCGGGGTCGGTTGCTCAGGAAAGGGGGAAAGAAGAACCTTCTTCGTCGTCTGAAGGCTTTTACTACTACTATACGTCGCCAGACATGAAAAAAAACGCTTCCTTTGTAGTATGCCTACTAAATAAAGCTGACGAAGGTATAGAAGAAGGTTGCCTGCACGACAGACAGTGCAGGAGCGTCAGACCGCACGCCGTGCATAAAAGCCAACAACCTATACTTGTATCTCCTCGAATCAACCAATCAACCAATCAACCAATCAACCAACCAACCAAACAGTCAACCAACCGATCAATGAATCAATCAACCATCAACCAAATAATCAACAACATCACCACCATCATTATCAATCAGCATCACCATGGGCCACGCACCCAAACAAGGAAAATATCAGAAAAATAAAAAACACTATACGTTGCGTACTGTACGTTTCGTTCCAAGAAATCGGGGGGGGGGGGGGGGGGGGGGGGGGGGGGGGGGGGGGGGGGGGGGGGGGGGGGGGGGGGGGGGGGGGGGGGGGGGGGGCGGCATGGACCATTTCATGCCACACAGCATAATATACTTGATCATTACAAACGACAACCGATCGTCAAGCGCCACAACGACCGAGCCTGCCCACTTTATTATATCTAAATAAGACAGACACCTTCCTTCGATGAAACACCAAAAAAAAACAAGGCCCATAGGTCCACGCCGAAACACAGCAAATATCGAAGGCACGATGGAAGTACGGGGGAGCGGGGGGGGGGGGGGGGGGGGGGTACTCATTTGTCGCTTGCCTTAGTCATTTGACCATTGACCACGCATCCCTTTCGAGACGGGGAGGAGAGAAAAAGAAAGAAGGCAGGCGGGGGGGAAGATGGACCACTATTGACAGACGGCACCTCTCTACGGTGGTTATAGCACGCAACAGTCCGAACCCCCAACAAGGAAAGGCTGCCAAGTATGTACGCCGACCGAAAATCTTGCCCATCTGGTTTTTAAACCTGTCCGTTGCAACCTAAACGCAATCACAAAATAAAGGGAGGCATCCGAGGCAAACACAAGACTCCACCGCAACACCTGCCTGAACTGAGAGGCAAAGCGAGGACGGAGATACCTGCCATGTTTACCTTGTACCTGTATACCCCACCCTGATAGTACCCATCCACCCACCCACCCGCTCCTCAACACCGGCGAAAGTGAACGAGCTACAACTAACACAAAACGCACGACGAGAGGCCAGCGGGCTTCCTAGTCGAATGTGGCTTGTCTGGCCAACGCGTTACTCGCTGTTCGCCGTCAGGCCTTCCATCGACTTACACAAAATACTCCAAGTCATACACATACCGTGTGCAATAATACGTTACTCTAGAAGTATCCTTTCGAGATGCTTGCCGCCCCCTTCAGGATATGTAAGCACCAAAAGAACCTGAAAAAAAGCGGCATTTTTTTCCCCGGCGGCCGCAACTCCCGCCCGCCCTACCGAGGGGAACCAAAATCGAATGGTACGAAATACAAAATTTCCCTGAATAAACATTGAAGCATTCATTCAATTTAAGGCGTCCTATCATAAGACGGGGAAAGGCAGCCATACAAGCATGACTAAAACCACCCCTACACGGTATACTCTAACCCACGCCCGGCCCTGGCCTGCCCTTCCCCCCACCCCACCCCCCACCGCACGATGGCGACGAAGACAAAAGACAAGCACGACGATGTCAACGACAACAACGACAGGAACGCCCCTCTCCAGATCTCCGCATCAGAGCCCCCCCCCCCCGCACGATGGAAACCTCAAGCAGACGAGGCAAATACACAGCAGTACACTGTTCTGTACGTTTAGCATTTAGCCGTGTACCCATCACCGAGTCGAGTCGAGTCGAGTCGAGTCGAGTCGAACGTCTTCGTTGTTGCCGTCGTCACCATCATCGTCGAGAAATAAACACCACCACAAAACCCCCAACCCCACACAAGCAAATAACCAGGGCTGTTTACCGGTCGGGTCAAACATCGCGGGTCAGGTCATGTCAGCTCAAGTCGGGTCGGGTCGGGTCACCCTTTTTACCCGACCCGACCCGTGGGACATGAAAAAAACTTCTGACCTGACCCGACCCGACCCGTGGGACATGAAAAACATCCTCACACGACCCTCGGGTGGGGTCATGATCCGTGAACAGGCCCTGCAAAATAACAAGCCTCGATGGACCCCGCCCAGCCCTATTTTCAAATCACCGCCACCCTGTGGCCCCGGTCCTTTCCCTGCCAGAACCCCCCCCCCCCCCCCCCCTCCCCCGTTACCCGTGGTACTATTGCCGAGCGGCCGGCCAAGTCTAGGACCGCAAATCGTAACCCGAAAACCACGCTGCCTCCTCTGAGCCTGCTCGCACTTATACGAGCGGGACGAGCAAGAAATCAAGGGAGTCTTAAAAAAGAGAAAAAAAAAAAGGCAAAGCAGAAAAAAAGGTGGCTGCATAAAAAATAGAGGAGATATACCTACCTAAGCTACCATTGCCGCCGCATGCAGCAAGCGGTTCTTCTCCGAGGTAAAAAGTCCTAGTCTTGCAAATAAAAAAAAACAAATTTATCCTGTGCGGCCAGCTTACAAAAAAGAAGGAGGCGAGACAAACAAGGCAATCCTGCATGCCGCCGCACAAGTGAGTCGCACGGCATCTCCTGATTTTTTTCTCTGGCCCGTCGGAAAACACGCCAGGGTATCCGAGAGGAAAAAACAAGGACAGGATTCGAGAACGAGGCTAGTCACTCGTTCCACTATACAACTGTGTGCACTCTTTCCCCTTTTTCTTGCCCCCTCCTTCTCCACTCCCCCGGCCCAACTCACTCACATATCCAAACCAACCACCCAATCAGTAGAACAACAAATACAAAAAAAAACTGCTTACTAATAAAGCTTACTCGTGGAACCTCACGGCTTGCTCTGCGGCCAGGCAGCTGCTGCACTCAGCCCGGCACTCGCCACAAGCTCCGACCGATTGCAGACGCTCAAATCATAGTGTCTGAAAACAGAAGCGGTTCGTCCATGCGACCCCGCCCAGCCGTAAACACGCCAACATCGGGCCCAACGAAGGTTTAGCCAAGAACGCGAAGAACACTCACCCCCCCCCCCCGCCCCCTCCCTCTCACCCCCCTTCCCAGACGCTACCCCGTCTGTTGGAAGATGTAGCGAGTCGACATGTCGCCGGTGGGAGTCCGGAGCCCGCTGCTTGGATGATCCATCGCCGCCGCCTCTGCCGCTCGCCAGGCGCGCGCTTGGCTGACCACGTAGTCGTCTCGCTCGTGCCCCGCCGCCGCTGCCGCCGCCGCCGCCACCGCCACCACTACCGCGCTCACTGCTCCGCCGCCGCCGCTGCTGCTGCTGCTGCCGCCACCGCCGGTGGCGGTGCTGCTGGCGACGATGTTGGCGACGCGTGGGTGGTCGCATAGCTCGCTCGCCGTTGGCCGCTGTCTCGGGTCAGGGTGCATCAACTGCGTCGACGAGAATAAACAAGGCAGGCAGAAGGACAGACAGACAGACAGACAGACAGACAGAACGATAGGGAGACCAAGTATATGTGAGGTAAAGTGGTGAGGAGGCTAACAACAGGGTGTCTCTTGTGGCGCGAGCGGCTCTACGCGGAACGGACCATAGGGGCAAAAATACGGATAGCTCCTGTTGGGGAAAAAAAAAAAAAAAACAATCTTTTGACCCAACACCGTATCTCGACATCTTGCGCGGTAAAACCGCCGTCAAATGAAAAACACAAAACACAATACAACAATTCCAGCCGGTAATAATATCACCCAACAACTGATCCGAACATCTCACGCCGTGAAAATCGCCCACTACGACGAACACAAAATCGAGGAAAACAAAAAACCAAGTGCGTCCTCACCTGTCGCAAGACGGCGCCCAGGTCCTTGCTCCTTGTCGACGGAAGGCCGAACGAGCGCCCGTCCCTCATGGCGTGCCAGTCCTCTCCGTCGCCAGGTAGCTCCGTCCTGGTGGCCACTTCGTACACCGTCAAGCCCAGGCTGGCGACCATGGCGGCGGGTTTCGAGGACACAAGCCGACCAAAAAGGGGAAAAGGCGAAATAAAAACCACACGCGGGTAACAAAGTTAGTCAATACTACTGGTACGCAAAAAATGAGCACACACACAACCACAAAACAAGGGCTACCTCGAACCTGTTGTTTCGCCGTCATGGCGTTGACACGGAAGCTCAGTCAGACTTGGGCCAGACTAAGCCAGCGTCAGCATCAAACCAGTTTGACGCTATGCAGCACGCCCAACTGGAGAGGATTTATTAAGGAAGCCCCACACCAAAGAGGCTCTAATCGTGCTCCGACCGGCCGCATCTTGGTTAAACGCAGCTGCCTCGGCTGGTGCGCCGTGCCCCGCCCACCCGAGTTCATCATCGCGGTTTTAGAAAAAGGCGGCAACGAAAAAAAACAAAAACGAGATCGAAAACCAGGGTATGGTGCCTTGTGCCCCTCGCCAACACCACTCACTGCCCACCACTTCTCCTCGGTTGACTCCCCACCTGAACATATCTGCCGACGGGAGACGCTCCGTGGAAGAGAGCAGCTCCTTGGCCATGTACAAGGTGTCGCCCTCCTGTCCGTCGCCAACGCCATCCACGCCTTCGCCGTAAGCCGTCGCCATGCCGAAGTCCGCCAGCTTCAAGCGTCCACCTTAACAGGACCGGCGGTGGTGGTTTGGTCGCGGTTAGTTTGGGTGCAGTAGCAACAGCAACAGCAGTAGCAGCAGCAGCAGCAGCAGTCACCGCCACAGCAGCAATAGTCGCAGTAACAGCGGCAGCAGCGGCAGCAGCAGCAGCGGCAGCAGCGGCAGCAGCAGCAGCAGCAGCAGCAGCGCGGACACAATCTCGAGGAAACACAGCAGTTAAGAGCTCCGTTGAGTGGCGTACATAATAGTCGCACAAAACGAAGGGGAAAGTCCAGAAAGAAGACTCTCGATACATTCGCGGCCAGGACGATGAAACTGACGAGCCTCAACGATAAGAAGTAGGTCCAAGCCGTCAGAATCAGGCCCCAACGGAAATAAAGCAGCCTCGAAGCGAAGAGCAAGGCATGAAGAGGTGGACGGCAGAACGCTCCGAGGCAAAACCAAAATGAACTTCAGAACAATCGAAACACAAGGGCGCGATGAGCAACATGATCACACATCAAGCGCAAGTGTCGCTTTTGTCTACGAAAAACGCGATGCAAGCACGAAAGGGCAAAGGAACGCGTGGGACACTATTCATCGTCACAAAAAAAATAAAAAAATATATCACAAGAAACTCCAAACAGCTCAAGCCGCATTCGTGCCCTTTGGCGTGGGGCCTGGCACGTTACTACACCGAACATAGGAGTTTCACCGTTTCATCAGAGTGTTAGTTGGATCATGGCGCTTCACCCCGACTCAAGCTTTGCCGAAACATGAACACCAAGATCGTTCACTTCAGAAAAAAAAAACGCGTACCGCTTTTTCTGCTCGCTCGCCCGCCCGCCCGTCTGTCCGTCCACCCGCCCAAAAAACGAAACAAAACAACCAATCCCTTTCGCCGCCGTAAAAAAAGGACAAAAGCGAAAAAAAACCCAGGCCAAGAAAAAAGCGTGCGCCAAGAGAGCAAAAACGAAAGAGAGCTAGCTGCGAAAAAAATATACAGCGGTGCGTAAGGGACGGGGACGGAGGGGGTCGGCACCTTCATCGCCGATGAGAAGGTTCGCCGGTTTCACGTCCAGATGCACCAGCCCCGTCGCGTGAACGTGCCGTAACGCCTGTCCAACGTCCTGCAAAACCTGCCACACGGCCGCTTCCGGTATCTCCCTCCGTGAAGGCAGCTGCGTTCCATGCGCACGAGCAACGACAAGGGTAGAACAGCAGTGGGGTTTCCACAATTGGGGGGAAAGGGGAAGGGATTGCGTGTGAGGGGTAGAAAAATGGGGCTAAATAAAGACCAGTATTATAAGACAAAACGACACGACAAATAATGCTAATGTATACCCATTGAGTGTGTCCATGGAATCAATCGCCTTTTGGTGCTCAACGTCCCGACGGAATGGGCTCTTTGTAAGGGAAGGACGACGCACCAGTTCCGAGGACGCTAAAAAAACAGCAACGCACAACAACAGCTTTATCCTTACACAAGAGCGCTAGGAGGATGCCCACCTTCCTGCCACCGCATATCGAAAGACTACTCAATGTCTTAGCGTCTCAAACGAAATATACAAACATTTTAGGCCCCCGAGAGTCAACAGTCATTGGGGCCACACACGCCGCACAGCGCAAACACCACGCCTTTCTCTCTGGCACGCAAACTATGCAACGAAACGACAGCCACCCCACTCCTCCACACGACTCGACAGTCCACCCTCCCCCTCCCTCCCTCCCTCCCTCCCTCCCTCCCTCACCCTCTCGAGGAAGTCCTTGAGCGTCCCGAGCTCGCACAGCTCCGTCTGGAGGCAGAAGTGTCCCTCCTCCTGCCACGCGCGCTCAAACCGGAGCACACCCGGGTGCTCCCCGAGCCGCTGAAGCGCCCTCGCCTCCAGGAGGCACCGGTCCCGGTCCTTCCTCCCCCGAAACTCCCTTTTGCTCCGCTTGATCGCGTATAGCCGCCCAGTGCCCCGCGCTCGCACCTTCCATACCACGGAAAACCCCCCCTCGCCAATCGGACCCATCTGCACGAAATCGTGTTTGAACCCCAGGGTGTCTTCCCCCCCTCCCGGGCCCGCCCCGGCCGCACGGCCGCCGCCAGCACCGCCGGCGCTGGCCGCTTGCTTGGCGGCGTCTCCGCGGCCGCTTCTACCGCCCACGCTGCTGCCGCCGAAGCTCGACCGTTCCCTCCCTCCTCGGCCCCTCCCGCCTCGGCCACCGGTGCCCTCCAGTCCACCGCGACCGCCCCCGTCGTCGTCGTTATCGCCGTCTCCCCCACTACCCCCGCGGCTGCTCCCAAAGCCCTCCCCGCCCGCACTCATAATTGAGTCGCCGAACGGATCGCCGCAAGCGTTGGCAAGCCCAGCATCGATCGCCATGCCCCTCCCGGCACCAGCACCAGCGCCAGCACCAGCACCGCCGCTCGCTAGAAGCCTGCTCTGCCGCAACGAATGCCGGCTGCTCATCCCCGCCGATTCACTGCCGCACACGCGCCCGCCGCTTCCCGCTCCCTCCAGCAGCAGGCTGTCCTCGAGGCCGTCCCACGTCGGCGTTCGCTGCGGGGTCGGGGGACACCGCATGATCGATTTTCGCGGAGTCAAGCACAGAGGGCCTGGGCCCACGGCGGGGCCCCCGCCGCTACCGCCGCCGCTGCTGCCGAGGGGGGAGTGTGGGGCGCCCGCGCCACCCTTGCTTAACCTAGACGAGGAGAACGCCGACTGAAGACGGGGAAACCATGAAACGAAATGAAACGGTGAATCAAACACGGAGTTAGGGCGGGTTCTATCGTAGATGCGTTCGAAATGAAGGAGAGGCAGGGCGTTGAGTAGAGAACGTGTAACAGCTACGTAAATCTACGAATATCTGTCCCATAGCCACGGAGCAGCTCGGCTCCTCTCGATCTCGTTTTTTTGCCACTTCCAACTTATGTAGGCACTGCCCTACAAGAGTATAGATACGTACTAAAGTCACACAAGTAGAGCAAACAAGCACCACGCAAGTACACGCCCAAACAGTCAGTACGCGCTAGCATGCAGAACGGTAACACACTAGAACCGCCAGTCGATGCTGAAGAAAACTGAGCGGCGACGGAAAACAGGCAAAGGCCAAACGCCGCTTCCACAGCCACGAGTAGTCAATAATACGATCATACAATTAATAGATATTGGTCGTACTAATCTCACACCAAATAAATCGCACAAGTATGCCAGGAAAACACTTACTACCCTTGACGGAAAGGTAAATACCGGTCGGTCTTCATATTAGTGCAGAAACGCTCCTTGGATTTCCGTCCAGAAACGGTATCTCACCTCCCGCCGATCAGGCGCACAGCAGTTATAACTTTCGATAAACCCACCACCGAGCAATGGCACAACCACAACTATTTACTCTCACCTGATCCGGGATAGGGCGGGACTTGACAAACGAAGTCGACGCATCGGATGTACTAGACGTGTCCGCTCCGCTCAGACCGCTGTTCTCCCTTGAAAGCGCCGCCGTCGCGTCCTGCCCTTCGTCCCCCGCCAGGATTCCGAACGCCGATGTCGACTGCCCCCAGTCTCTCCCCTTACCCTTACCGTGAAATCCGACCCAAGAGTCGTCGCCTAGCGTCGTTGCCGGCGTGTCGTGGGCGAGAATCGACGATCCGTTCAGCTGTCCCGAGGAGTCTTCCAGGCCTTCCCATCGCCGGCAGTCTGTGGTGCACGAGCTTCCGAAGCCCGCGCCGTCCCCCGCAAGCCCCTTACCGACGAGTGTAGGTGAAGCCAAAGGGTTCGGGGAGGTCCCGCCGCGCCCTCCCCGCGCGCCCTTTTTACCGGAAGCGGTTACATTGCTACGCACCGCCGGCGTTGGAGCGGTCGCCGCCCCCGCCGCCTCTACCACCACCGCCGCCACTCCTTCCACCACGGTGACGTCCATCGTGTCGGGCATCTCAAGGGCCCGCAGAGCTATCTCTGGCCGGGGCCGTCGATGCCTCCGCCTCACGAGCGTAGCCCCCGCCCCGCCACCGCCACTACCTCGGCCGCCGTCCTCGTCGTCCGTGCCCTGGTCCATTAAGTCGCGCACGGAGAGAAGTGAGTGCTGCTCCGGCGACGCAGCCAGGTAGCTCCCAGCCAACGGCACGGCGCGATCTCCGTTAGCCGAGGGCGCCAGCGAGCCCAGCGGGGGCGTCGCGTTGCCCCCCAAGCCATCCGCCCCCGGCCGCTGGGCCTTGACGGGAGAGAACGGGTGCTGCCAGCTCGAGGACGATGAGAAACCTACTCCCGACCCGGTCCCCGACCCAGTCCCCGCCCTTGGCCCCGCCGCTTCCGGCGTCAACCTCCCCCGCATCGGTGTTCGGGCGCCAGAGCCCTTCCCAGGGGAAAAGGCGAGTTTCATCGCCGCGCCTGACGGCCCGGTCTCATCGTCCGACCACGACCCTTCCATCCTCACTAACCCCATGCGCTCCTCCGGCCCTCCTCCTCCTCCTATTCCTGCTCCTGCGCCGCTGCCACCCCTAACCCGCCCACTACTACGCCTTCCTACGCCTGTGCCTGTGCCTGTGCCGGCATCACCGCCACCGCCACTACTCCCGCCATTCTCGCTCCCTCTCCTCGGGGACGAGCGCCACGGGCGGCCCACGCTCGCCGGGGTGCTCGCGTCGAACGCGCCGAGGTTTATCGACGCCACGCTCGAAGCGGGCGAGATGGGGGAGTGGTCCCCGAACCTCCCCTGCGTCGAGTACATATCGTGTGCCGAGGCCGCCGAGTGCCGGCGCCGACGCCCCTGCGACCCTCGCTCCTTCTCCAGCGTGCGCCGTAGCTCCTGGCCGCTCCAGCTCGCGCCCACGTCCTTCGTCGCTCCCCCGCCTGCTCCTGCTCCTCCTCGCCCCCCGGTAACGACGGCATCAGCGAAAGCATCGTCCCCGTCGGCATCCTCTCCTATCGCCTCGGCCGGGGTGGCGTACCTGCTTCCCGCATCCCACTTCTGGAGCGACTCGGTGAGGCGGTAGATGGGCGACCGGTGCGGCGAGCAGTCGGGCTCCGACATCGTGTCGCCCCCACCTCCCCCCCCGGGCCCGAGCCGAGCCCCGCCGACGGCGCGCCTGCCGGAGCCCGCGGGGCCACCTCCGCCGGAGGTGTTCGTTCCCGCCGTGGGATTGCTCGCCGCGGCCTCCGCGGCCGACGCTGCTGTCGAGGCACCCGCCGTCGCCGCCGCTGCCCGCCACTCTCCACCGCCGCCGCCTTCCGTGCCGATGTTGCCTGCTGCCGAGCGAGAGCGTCCCCTTCGAGGTGTAAACGATGGCATCGAGGTCTGCCTGGTGCTGGCGGAAGCGATGGCGGCGTCCTCCTCTCGCTGCTGCTGCTGCTGCTGCTGCTGCTTTTGCAGCCGCTGCTGCTGCTGCTGGTGGTCGAGGCTGAAAGGCACAGCAGCGGGGATCGCGTTGGGAGGGCTGCCGCATCCTCCTCCTCCTCCTCCTCCTCCTCTGCTGCTGCTGCTGCTGCTCGTGCTGCTGCTGTTGCTGCTGCTGGTTTGGCAGCTCCGACCGAAGGCACTGCCGCCGCCGCTCACGGTACCACCGCTCCTCCGTAGCCGCCTGCTGGTGGCGGAGCTCGACTTCGGGCGCAGGTCCGGCGAGCTCGTCATGCTCACGGGGGCAAGCAGAAAGGGGAGCACGGAACCTTTGGAGGACCCAGCGGGCGTGCGAGGTGAGGACGTGGAGGCGGCGGGTGGCCTGGAACGCACGGCCGACGCCATGATTTCTTCTCGATTTCGTCGCCTCGTCCCCGCCGCCGCCTTTTGCGCCGCGTGCGAACCGCCGCCGACGCCGCCGCCTGCTGCTGCTGCCGTTGCTGCTGATACTGGTGCTGCGACGGGCTTGGGGGCGTGGTGCGAGAAAGCGCTGAAGGCAGACAAGCGAAAGGCGCCGACTGTGCCTCCGTCCCCGAAAGGCGGGGCAAGCACACCGCTGCTGTTGCCGATGCTGCCGATGCCACTGACGGATGCGGCGGAGGCGGCAGCGCCGAAGAGCAGGTCGTTCTCCTTGTCGTACGGCGCGCTAAACCTGTCCCCGATACCGCCGCCTAGGGCTTTCTTCTTGGGAGACTGGAAAGACATGCATCTCACCGGGTTGGGATTGGTGAGCCTCGCCATGTTCTCTTCCTCGATCGGGCTCCGGGCCTTGCGCTTTCCGGGCGAGGGCGGAAGGGGCGGACATCCCCCACTACCTCCGCTGCTCTCACCATCGGACCCTCCCGCTCCCGCTGCTGCCCCCCTGCTGCTGCTGCTGCGCTGCTTGAAGTGCCCGAGCCAGCGCGAAGCCTCGAGCTCGTCCGCCGAGGCATATTCCCTCCTCGCCGTGCCTTGCCCTCTCTTTTCCTCCCTCCAATGCCAATGCCCGAACCGCGTCGCCGGAACGAATTCACAACGATAGCTTCCTGACCGATTTCCGGCCGCCCGCGCCGGGGTGCTGCAGCAGTGGTCCGTCGAACACGTCGCTCCAGGGTGGCCCGCCGCGCCTCACGAGTTCCAACGAGCTCAGCAAAAAAAAAACTCCCCTGCCTCCAATCTGCTGCTGCTGCGCTCGTGTCTCTACCAACAAAAGCCAAATTTGCGAGGCACAAAAAAACACAACGCACGCAATCGCTTGCACTGCACGAACTTTCCCAAGTGGCAATCGACCGGCGCTCTACCTACTCTCAGTCGAGGCAGATATCACTCTAATACCTCTATGCGGATCGCCTCGCTCCGCGCGGTATCGACGCCCGCGCAGCAGTTGTCTGTGTGTTTCGCCTCCTGGGAATGACAGGAGGAGCAAAAGGGGTTTCCCTTTCTTTTGGTGGGTTATACGAGGCGGATTTTCGTCGGTAGCCTTTTTCCGCGGGATATTTTTGAATTTTGCAGGTCTCCTTTTCTCGTTTTCTCGTTTCGGGCGGCAACGATAAGAAGAAGGAAGAGCCAAGACATTCAATGAAACGTGCTCCACACGTCAATCTCTGGGGCCTGCGGCAGCATAGGAGCGCCTGAAGAGCGTTGCTACTGCTATGGGCTCGCTGTTGTTCTGTTCTTCGTTTGAAAGGGCACACGTGGATCTGGAGATGAGATGGTGTGTTTTCAGCGCGAAACGAAAAACAATCCTAATAAAACACAATAAGAAACGCTCGGGTCTTGAAAAAATATGTATTCGTATGCTTCTGAGAGGAACCAGCCCGCTGTCAGCTGGCCAGCGATGGAAGTGGGGAGGCAAAATCGGGAACGGGGCAGGGCAATCAAGCTGCAGCTGGCTGGATCACATGGTGCGATCGATCATCGTCAGGATTGTCTCTGGATCAATACGCTTTTGTCTGTTTGTTTGAATTTGCAGAAATTCACAAGGGAAGGTACACCACAACAGACCACAGACCGTGCGTGAGAGATTATTCTTTCGCTGTTCGACTTTCGATCACATCACAGACAACAGCCGAGAGCCTGGAATCTCCATCCAGGCACGTCGTTCGGAGAGCCATTTCATTTCGCACCATACATAATAATGGGATAGTCAGAGGGAGAGCGGGAGAGACTGCAGCAATCCACGCTGGCAACACTTGCACATGGATGGGTTGCGTGCGGATGAACATAGGGATCATTCGTCGAGATCCCTGCTGTCGTCGCGTTCTGCCCATCACTGCCCTTCGCATGTTCTTGTACGAACCGACTTTTTACGAGGCAGCAGAGAATGACAGAAGAAGTCGAGAGTGGAGAGTGGAGAGTGGAGACACAGACCGTTGTCTATTTTCAGAGAGATCACGTTTACCGATCAAGCGATCACCATTTTCATCACTCAGATTAACACACTTTACAGCATTAGTATCACATATCTGCACAGGAGGCTATCGGTGAACTACAGCAGCAGTAAAGAATGCAGGTGTTTTCACGGCGTCAATGGCGAGCTGCTGTCCGTTCAGCGGATCGGAGCATTCGCCTTCCGCTTGCACCACACTCTGCACCAGCTCCTCTGCATATAGGCGGAGGCGGAAGAGTACGGTTGTGGACCAGGAATTGCATGACTCGTGTGCGTGATGGTCATAGACCGCTTTCTGATTGGGGGGGGTCTAACATAAAAGGGACTTTTTCGTTTTGAGCCATGATCGCAAAAATCAGGATCTGCAGGAAGCAGTAGCACACACACGGAAGCAACAAGGAAGCTACAATATACCTATGGATAGTATTATCAATATAGTATTGCAGCAGCAGCAGCAGCAGCAGCGTACGTACGTGCTCGGTACCAGGTACCAGGGTAGGTGGTATCGTCTACATACGTGCGAGTGCGGCTGTTGTACCTATCGTGCGTGCACAACCACCTGGGAAATCGGTATAGGGGTATAGAGGAGAATATGCCTGGCGAGCCTTACTTTTTTTGTAATACAGCGAAACAAACCATGTCGACTCTTCCGAAGCAGCGAATTAAAGTCCCCGGCACGCAGCACTAAAAAAGCAGTCAACACACCGACAAGTACCCGTGCGTCCGCATAGAAGTCTGAGTGGAACCGATGTATGCGCGGTACAGCTGCTGCAGTACCGTTACTTTACCTGGTACCGCGTATGTACGAAGAAGAGCAGATTGAAAAAATTGGCAGCATGATGCAACGTCTCGACGTACCAGGTGCAGCAGTAGTACATACCAGGGCATTTTTAGCCTGATGTACGTTGCGTCGTGAAAACATATATATATATGAAGAAAATAGTCCTCGACCAGGGTTTTTCGTTTCTCTCTCAACGTTGTGATTAAAAACCAGGCTCCGCTCATCTTGTCGAGGTTTCTTCGTATACGTACGTCCGCAGCCTCCGTATACTACTGTTTGTACCTTCTTCATGAGCCTGACTGCTGGGTACGTTTCAATCTAACAGCCCTATTCGCGAGCGATGGGCGGGTTGCGCAGGCCCGAACCTTGACCGGAGACCACTCAGCAGAGACGACCCCTTAGCGGATGCAGCCTACGTATTTGGCGTTCGTCGTTACGCAGCAGCATTATTGGTCAGTGCAGCACCAGTACAGCCAGCAGCAGCAGTCCCACGGTCATAAAAGCCGACGATGCCTCGCAGCTCACACCCTCACTTTTTCGCTTTTTTTCATGCAATTTGTACCAACGTACTACTACTGCTGTACATGCATCCCCCTCCCCCCCCTCCCCTTCCCTCCCGCCCGCCCACCCTATACCAGCGGGCTGAGTTGTTGTAGCCGAACGGCTGCTTGCTGCAATTCCCCTTTTCCTTCTATTAAAAATTGTACTTCACTAAAAAATAGGGTTGTGTGCGCTGCAATTGGGATGTTGTTGTTGTTGTTTCTTCACATTAAACTATTATCCATAGCGTCCCCGGTGGCTTGGTAGGTGGTCCGCGTGCCTGTCAAGATCAATCTCGTGGGTTCAAGCCCCACCGAGTGCATGCTCATAGGGACTTTTTCTTGCATAAAAAATTGATAAGCGGAAAGCGCGAAAGCGTGAGTTGGCTACATTCGATGAAAATCGACGAGCAGTGGGAATGCTGAACCCATTGCGCGACAAAAAAAAAAAGGCACGTACCGGGGGGGAGAAGGGACGACACCTGTGACCACGGCTTGTCCAGAAGATCGTCGAGGGTAAAACCTCCTACGAGTGGGCTGGAAAGTAAAAAAGTGATGGATAAAAAAAAAGAAAAAAAAAAAAAAAAAAAAAAAAATTGTCACGCGTGACCATAGTGATGATGACGGCGAACTTCACGAAGATATTTTAGAAACTGAGACGACGTTCTCCGCGACGTTCTTTCACGGCGTTTTGTAAAAAATACGGGGAAACCCTATATTATGTATAGACAAAATCCTATATATTTCAGTATTTTTACTATTTATTAAGCCATTTTCATCCTGATTATATTACTATGCCTCCCCGTAACACCGCTACTTGTTCATTGGTATTCATTGGTACCAGTGTGTGCTCCGAGGTACTGGTGCATCTGGTATACACTGTAACTGGTATAGTAAAGCACAGCAGTAGTAAGTACCTGGTACGTACTCGTGCGAGTTATTGTCACGCGCTCCACACTTCACGGATCGCGCCCGGACCTCGGCCAATGCGTCCCGCCGTGCTTGGCGTGTTATATAGCGTTTCGCCAAAAAATGTACGAATCGATATGTTCGAAAAAGTACGATCATTTCACAAGCATTTCTATTGACATAACTACAGACAAGCAGCAACTCTCTGTGCTGCTTGAAATGTACCATACCAGGTACAGCCAGGTACAACTCTGTCCGGAAAAGTAAGGTAATTTTGTGTATAAAAATGGATACCCAAACGGTGATTATATTTCCGTACATGGTGGGTGATAAATACCAGTGCGAGTTGAGCTTCGCCGGAAGCCATATCTCGGTTGGTCATCCACCCATCCATCCATCTATCCAACCATCCATCCATCCACCCATAGCATCAACGAGATATCGGACGAGGGCCATGGACCACGGGGCTTTCCCCCCCGGCCGTTTCCCCCCCCGGTCTGTCCATCGTTGTTTGGTGTGTGCATCCATTCTACCCGTGGACATCCAGCACGTACATACATACATCTTACGTACCCGTTGTCTTGGCTGGTTCTTCATTCAGTTGTCATGAGATGTACTGCTGTACACAAGCTCTGATCACAACTGACAAGCTGCAAGACGACACACCACTGAGATATTTCAACACCACATGGTACATCTTGATACATACACATAGTAGTATTATTAATAGTATAATATTAATATTAATAGTAGTCGTAGAGTATTATACCGGTACAGCAGTCGTAGTAGTACAGTAGTATCATATACGATACCAGAAATGTAGCGTTGCCGTGCATACATGGCAGCAGCAGTGAATGCGCTGCATGCGCAGCAAGTAATATTCCGGTAGCCTCCGTCCCCATGCATCAGCGTGCCACCCCTCCCTGTCCGTGCCCTTTCGTACGGGTGTCTTGCCATGATACGAGTATCATCGCACATACAATAGCCCCCGGGGGCGCGCGGACAACCTGCCTACTGTGGCGGTCCCAGCGCGCTGGATATACCGTATAATAGAGAGCGTTGAGCTCGCGCGGAGGTGCGATCGTTTTTCAGCACTATGTACTCATGTTCTCGACAACAGTGAAGGGAAAAAGGGTGCTACAATACAGCAGTACAGCAGTCTAACATGATAGTTTTCGGGGGGAAAAAAGGCTCTCTCTCTCGATCAGATCTTTCCGAAAGCCTCCTCAATATTTGCTCTCGGTATTGGCAACCTTGACCTTCCCGTTCTGGAAAAGAGTTCGAGTGCTGAAAAAACGATCACCGCGCCCCTGATGCGCGATGTCAGCGACCTTATAAGGTGTGCTCTGATATGTAGAGACAGATGTAGAGACAGAGACATGCCTCAGGCTGCGACGAACGCCCTCCGCCCTATGGCTCCTGCTTTGTGCAGAAGCGTCCTGCACAGAAGCGTCCTGCACAATTGTGCAGGACGTGTGTCGTCGATTTTAACCTTGCACGTCGACCCAGACCAACAAAACCCCAGGCCCGACCCTGACCCTAACCCGAATCCTAACCCGAACCCTTTGGGGGGCAGGGGCAGTCACGCGGCTCTGTCGCGTATTTCGGTGGCGTTTTTCCAATAAAACGCCAGGCGGTCGAAAGACCCGCCTTGACCGACAAGACCCGCACGCTGCACAAAGTTTTGTGCAGGGCGCTCCTGCACATAGGTCGTGTCTCCGCCCTATACATGTGTAACATGTACCAGGTACACGTGTGACAGGAAAAAAAACTATTTGCAGAGACGAGTCTGTCAGAGGATTCCACAAGGTCGACGCTTTTACCGACCGTGCTCCCACTTTGATGCCCTGATCCCACGCCGTTCTGACCCCACCCGGCCCTCCGAACTGACCCTGGCCAAGTAGTACGCCACCGGCAGGGCACCAACGCACACCCTCATCCCACGCGACTTCATCCACCACAATCGGGGTCTCCACCAGATCGGCCACAGCAAAAATGAGACCATCACTAAAACTACTAATGTAGCACGACTAAAACTACTAATGTAGCATGTTTCTATTACGGGGGTCCATAGTTAACAGGACCTATGGTATGCATAAAAACCTATAGAATTATCTATTTTTACTAACAGTATTTGGTCCTATTTACTATGGTCCCCCGTAATAATAGTAGTTGCCTGAGTACTAGTAGTAGTAGTAGCAGCAGCGGCAGCAGTTGTAGTAGTAGTAGTAGTAGTAGCAGCCGCGGCATAGGACGTAGAACCGGTCGTGTCCGTGACTTGAAAAAACAGCACGGGCTGGTGCAGAAAAAGGGGGCTGCTCGTATCATGCTGTCATACGAAGAATCTTATCAGTGCTACGTGGGCAAAGGAACCATTCACGAGGAGAAGCAGGGGCACAGCAAATGCAGTACGTATCATGCTGTACACGAAGACAGGACACATCGGGCTTCTCGATCAATAGTTGAAAAACCGTGCCCCCATCCATGCTTGCGGCGAAAGCGCGCACGTCGCCTCAGTCTCTTGTGGTTCTTTCGGCCAGATGACCTCAAATCCGAACCTGCCGGCCTACAACAGATAGCAGTAGCAGTCACTACTCCTACTGCACGTACGTATGATTTGATACCTGGTACAGTCGTACGAATAGGCCGGCGCCGCGCGAGACGACGAGTTTTGCCCATTGCCTTCCCCCCCGCCGGCGAAAAACAAAATGTCTTGTATGTAATACCTAGAAAAAATGCAAGTCGCGCCCACATATTGGGGGTGTCTCTATTAGGAGTAGGAAACGGTACTCCGTCTCGAGAGGGATGCGTGGTGAATTGTTGAATGACTCAGGCAAGCAACAACTGAGTACGCGCCCTCCGCCCCCCCCCCCCGCGTCCCCACGAATGTGATGTGGAGGAGGTTGGTACACTAGATAGCAGCGATAAAGATGACTTCTATCCTAGGAGATAGATGGTGGCCACAGGCGGTGGAACAGGGAGGGGATAAGATTTACCAAAAAGTTTCTTACGAAACATATGGAAACAACGTAATGAGCGCCCAAATGTTGGAGGTGTCTCTATTAGGAGTAGGAAAGGTGCTCCGTCTCGAGAGGGATGCGTGGTCAATGGTCAAATGACTGAGGCAAGCAACAAACGAGTACCCCCTCCCCACTCCCCTCCCCGCCACCCCCCCGGTCCACGCCGAAACGGGGGCCGAATCGTCGTAGATCGGTTCATCCGCAAGACTTCACCCTTGAAGAAGTGAGACACCAAAAATAACAATATCGTAGGCGGCAACAGCACTAGCAACAGCAACAGAATAGTCCTCCGCATTCCTTTTGCGCCTTCCATGGTCTTGTCCTGTTTCGAGCCGCACCGGTGTTTGCAGCAGATTTATTTAATAGTAGTGTTACCAGTAGTTGTTGTGTCGTGTCCATCCGATCGGCGCAGTTTGACGATGCGGCACGCGGTCCAAAATGTTCGCCCACGCTCGCGAACGCACCCAACCAATTCCGAGCCGTGTGCACGTGGCGGCAGCAACAATTGGCGCATTTACGTGTGGACGAAAAACACATACAGTACCTGTATCATGTCGTGGGCCCGGGTATGCCGAGTACTGTCTATGCTATACCTGGTACACGGCAGTGTCGGTCCTCTCGTAAGAGAACATGGACGTGCGTACGTAGGGAGTCCATAGTCTAAAAAAATGAAGAAATAATACAAGAAAGTAACACCTCTGGTATGCGTGTAGCCTATATAGGCGTCCGACGTTCCTTTCGCACAGGAGAGTGAAAGTGAAAGAAAAATCCGCCCCGTTTCTCGCTCGGTCAGAGTAAGGACCCTTTGCTAGGCTAACATCAGCGTTATTAAGCTTTTTCTTGCTTGAGGGCGCGATACTGCCGCCGTATTTAGTCTGTGTATCAGCGGGGCCACGTGCGCAAACGTACCGCCCGATGGTCCTGTTGGAGCGCTTTGAGATGAAAAAAAATCGCGCATGACAAACGCATAGCCTCGGGTATCGCCGAGGAAGGCTTTGGGGCGTGTCGCCTCCGGACCCCCCCCCGATCCGACGCCCTGGCGGGTGCAACACCACTTACTGCGTGTCTGGTCGAGGCTGGCCTTTCGGCCGGGCCGGGCCGGGCCAGCCGGCTTCTTTTTTTCTTATGTCGCCACCGAAACGCGAAAAGTGGCGCCCCTGCCGACCTCGAGCCCCACCAAGGGGCCCAGGGAGTTAAGGTCAGGGTTAGGGATAGGGCCGGTTAGTGTCTGGGCCGGCGTGCAAGATAAAAACCGAACAAACGAAAGGCTGTTGCACGAGTTTGCATTACGAGGGTAGGTATTGTACATACCCCTATACCATGATTTGTATATATATATATATCACACGGGGTGATAACATATCACACCCCGTGGGACGTATTTTCAGATACGAGTTTCTCTGAAGCTATCAATAGGGGGCGGGCGCACGCACGCACACACACACACGCACACACACACACACAACAAATCTTGCAGCGCCGTTGGGAAGATCTCCTCGAGAATTTTCCCGTCGACCAAAACAAAACATCGCTCGGCGTTTGCGCCCTCTCCCCATGGTCGAGCAAATCACACCTTGGAAATTCGTCCAAACGGAGGGTGTGCTATTACGGGGGTCCATAGTTAATAGGACCTATGGTATTCATAAAAACCTATATATTTACCTTTTTTTACTAACAATATTTGGTCCTATTTACTATGGTCCCCCGTAATATATATTATCACTCATCACACCCACCCGTGTGTTGAACATGTTTTGTGCCGCTTTGTCTCTAAATACAAGGGCCGTCTGTATTTTAATGTTTAGGTGAAACGATCACTATTAGTTGGGACAGAGCGGGTATACGGTGGTGCTGGGGTACCCGACGCCGTGGGGGTACGCTCAGCTGGTGCCGCACCGGCAAACAAAAAAAAAAACGGTCGGCAACGTTGTGCGTATTATGTACCAGTACCAGGCATGCGTGTATTATGTATGTGTCCATATATGAATGTATTATGTATTGGTATGTACGATTACATATGCACTATTATTTTTTTTTATAATTATTATTCTTACTGCTGTTATTGTTTACAGCAGCAAGCAGTAGTTGTTGTATGTAGTACTGGCATGCTCTGTTGCAGCACTTTTAGTAGTTGTTGTGTGCAGCTGCTACTTACTGCAGCAACTGCGTCGTCGCACGTTGCCGGCCACCGACCGTCGGTCGACCGTCGTCGCGATCGCTTCCACGATCGAGTACTTGGTATTGTGGTAGTAGTACTACTGCCGGTGCTGCCGCTGTTCGTATCAAGTACGTGACGCGTATGCACATGTATTGGTCGTATACTGGTGCACTTGATCGCATGTCTACGTGAGTGATTGAACGTCTGTCTGTTTGCTTACTTGTCTACTTGCCTGCAAGTCTTCTTTCCGCGTGACGTATAGGTACAAGTGTATGGTTTCACGCTGCTGTGACGCATGCTAGAGAGTATTGACGCCCGCTTGCTGCTTGTTGCACCTACAGTAGTAGTACATACGCGCTGGATTGAATAATCGGCTCATCAGGTTCGACAAACGGCTAAAAAAACATAATTTATTATCTGTATTGCTACTACAAGGTTTAACTTTTGCCAGCCGACAATAATTCTGCAGGATGTGCCAATCGCCAAAAAACAAAAACGTACTAGGTACGTAATGTTTTCTTGCATTCTTGCGACGATATTTATACGCAAGTGTTTCAACTGCTATGATATCCGAACATGCTACGTAACCCCTCGAAAACGGCGACCACACATTTACTGGTTATTGGGCCGTTTCGAGGACAAAACTTACTTGCTTGGAACCCTCACGACGTTCCAGTTCTTCTGTCCTCTCATCCTATGAACGAACGGTTTTTATAGCCGACTGACCCATATGGCTGGAGTACACAGCTTACGATTGTCGAGGCGCCAGTCACCGATCACATAATAACAAAGCACACCTCAGGCAATGCAGAGTGGTACATGACGCCTGAAAAGAAGCATGAAAGCTGGTCCATCAGGTTGGAATTCTCAACTGGTATTTGGGAACGGGCGCGTTCAACACGGGATCGATGGCTTCAGTACAACCAACGACTTGCCGAACTCCTTGTTTTCCTGTACGTAAATCTCAGCTTTAGCTTTTGCCTTCGCTGTCGGCCATTTTCTTCGTCCAGTATATATATACCGTAACACAACCAGCATGTTGTAATTATTCTGCATGTTCACTATAATGGGGGGCCATAATAAATAGGACCTACGGTGCTGACAAAAACCTACATATTTCCCTATTTTTACGAGCAATATTTGGTCCTATTTACTATGGTCCCTCGTAAATAGCACTACAGCAGTATTTTTCATATAATAGTATTGATTTTTTAAATCGTCACTGCTGTTGCTTTCCAGCTTGACTCGTATGCAGGAGGCTTTCACTCTCAGCGATGATCTTCTGGACAAGGCGTGGCCGCAGGTGTCGTCCCTTCTCCCCCCTCCCGGTACGTGCCTTCATTTTGACAATTTCCCAGTAGTGGAGGTTGCATGCATGCGCAGTCAAGCGAGAAGGGGGTCACTATTTTACAGCAAATAGGGGGAAAACAGGAAGCAGGGAAAGGTTGAGGTGCGCACCATGTACGAGCAAGTACGTACTTCCAAGCAAAAAAGGTGCATATATTATCCGTTTGAAAAGGATAAAACCACTGAGCTAAACGGTCAGCGCTTACTGGGTGGGGTAGGCCAATGGCTGTTCTACCGTGTTATTAGCATGCTTGCCATCCGACAATGTGCAGCATGAGCTTCGACGTTGATCACTCAAAACACTCCAGAAAGAAGAAATCCCCGGAGACGAAAGGAAACCCATGCGCAAGGTCTATCTGCCTTCTATGTCTACTTCCTATGCTTTATCTACGATACTCTAAGTTGTTGTCTTTATTGGCCTAGAAAATACCTGGTAAAATGTTTTCGTTCTTCGCAGTGATTTTCCGATGCCCTCCCCTCGCTACGTACTATTACGGGGGACCATAGTAAATAGGACCAAATATTGTTAGCAAAAATAGGTAAATATATAGGTTTTTGTGTGTACGGTATGTCCTATTAACTATGGTCCTCCGTAATAAAAACAAAACTGTATGAATCCTTTTGGGGCTGCAGACACGTTTTGGGGACAAACTACTTGAAATTATTTTAGGCTTGCCATCCGACCGACAATGTGCAGCATGAGCTTCACCGTTGACCAATCAAAACACTCCCGAAAGAAGAAAAATCCCCGGAAAGAAAGGAAACCTATGCACAAGGTCTTATCTATCTTCTACAGTATGTCTGCTTCCTTTTGATGCTTTATCTACGATGCCCTATCTATGTGTTGTCTTTTGCTTCCTCCTACATCTTACCATGTACTCGTTACTTTTTATTCATAAATCCTAAGCCGCATCCAAGCTCCACCCCTACGCCGTCGGTGTGGGTGTGTCGTCTCCCCCCCCTCTGCTTCTCGATTCCTGACGACCCCTAAGCTGGAGTCCAAATCGCGATACCCTCCTCGAAATGGCGACCTGTGTAGTCACAGAGACGAGTAGGCACTCCCTTCACCAATCCTTTCCTTCCCATCGACTCACCATTCCCCCCCCAAGAAAACTAGCTGCCAGCTGGTCGACGAACTTACTTGCCCTCCACCCCGAGACGTCCAAAGCTTTTCCACTGCTAAAGTGGCGAGTTTGTGACTCCGCTCGTCAAAGGACACATGTCCCGGACGAGCGTAGTGTTGGCGCTTGCGCGCCTCGGAGGTAGAGGCAGCTAGCTGATCCATCGTGATCGGCACTGCCTCCTCTCAGGTGTGTCTGCGCTTGAGGGTCCGCTTAGAATTCGAGTGGTTAGTCTCCAAAACGGGACTGCAGTTCTAAAAGCCACTATTACGGGGGTCCATAGTTAATAGGACCTATGGTATACATAAAAACCTATATATTTACCTATTTTTCCCGACAATATTTGGTCCTATTTACTATGGACCCCCGTAATACTAATACTACAAGCAAGTACCGCAGGAAAGGATGATGAGGTGCCACCACCAGCAAGTGAGAGATTATAACGGGACGGGAGACGACATTAATCAGGACCTATCACACACTCATAAGCCTATATATCCCAGTAATTTTACGAAGCATGTTTGGTCCTGATTACTGCTGTATGTTCCCCCGTAAATCACTACAAGGTGCCAACCGCCAGCAAAAGTACGGGAAGGACACTTGCTATAAATACGCGCCGCTACCAAAAAAACATGGTAGGAAACGAGCGAGGGGCCGCGAAAAGCGAGCATGTATTACGGGGGACCATAGTAAATAGGACCTACGGTACACACAAAAACCTATACATTTACCTATTTTTACTAACAATATTTGGTCCTATTTACTATGGTCCCCCGCAATAGTCAACGCTACAGTACTATCATACTACAGTATGTTTAGGTTTTCAAGGTGCCACCTTTCTGCTTGCGGTACGACAAAACAGGTACACTGTACTGCGCTGCCCGTGAAAACAGGTAAGTGTCTGGGCCCTGATGGATATCGTCAAACCGGGACTACATCCCCGGGCACAGAGTGGTGTGAGAAGGTGTCACTGCACGCGTTCCGCGCCCTCTCCCTCCCGGACTCGCTCTACGTGATTTAGTGCTCATCATTTGTCAGGATTCCTCCGCCCTTCTTCTTCGGCGAGGAGCAGCCTGCGTTCCGAGGCCGCTGGCAGGTTTCGTGGGGGCATTGTTCGCCGCGGGACTGCTGCTGTCCCTTCGCGGTTGCGCGTAGACCACGCGTGCACATTGCTCCATTATGATGCGCCAAGTATTACGGGGGTCCATAGTTAACGGGACCAAATTTTGTTTGTAAAAATAGGAAATATATAGGTTTTTATGTACACCATAGGTCCTGTTAACTATGGACCCCCGTAATAGTATTACGGGGGGACCATATTAATCGGGACAAAAAACGCTTATTAAATAGTAAAAGTACTGGAATAAGAATGTTTTCGTGACTATATGATGAGTCCTGATTACCCTGCCCCCCCCCCCCCCCCCCCCCCCCCTCGTGACCGGAGGCAAAAAACGAGACCCCTCGGCGATGTCCCGTTGTTCGAGCGGGCTCTCAACACAGACAGACACATGTATCGCACCGATCGTATATACATACTCCGGTATATACTACTGTCACTACTCATACTTTTCATGAAACAAAAGTTGTTTTTTGATAGTTGTGCACAGTATGTTTTTGGCGTTTGCAGTCTTTGGCAATATACACAACACCATGGCTGGGAGTGTAAGGACCGTTTGTAGCCCTTTTAGAGCTGCAGTCCCGTTTTGCCGACAAACCACTCTAATTCCAAGTAGTTTGTCCCCAAAACGGGACTGCAGTTTGCTCTAGAAGGTTCAAGTTTTCGATATAACCGGGGGGGGGGGTGTACTCAGTATCATGCATGGCCGTGTAGTTGTACGACCATAGACCCTCGCATCCCTATAATGCCGGGACGGAGCGAGTCGGGTTTTCACCGACCAGGCAGACATTGCTTGCACGAAGCGCAAAGCGAAACGTGAGGTGTTGGGCGAGTATCATGAAAGGCGAGAGCTGCATCCTACTACGAACCAGCAAGAACCGTTTTTGTGGCGGATTTTCTTCCATATGGATGCCAGCGTCAATTAATTGATTTATTTCCTGGTTTGGTCTTTTCCAGAGACAGCAATGGGTTTACTGTGTAACTACCTCTATCACGGGGGGGGGCGGGTACTTATTTATTGCTTGCCTTAGTCAGTTGGCCATTGACCACGCATCCCTTTCGAGACGAAGCACCGTTCCTACTCCTAATAGAGACACCTCCAACAATTGGGCCCTCAATACGGGGGGGGGGGGGGTACTCATTGTCATGCATGGCCGTAGTCGTATGACCATATACCCTCGCATCCCTACAATGCCGGGACGGAGCACATCGGGTTTTCACCGACCAGGCAGGCATTGCTCGCACCAAGCGCGAAGCGCCGTGGGGTGTTGGGCGAGTCGCATCAAGGGTAAGCTGCATCCTACTAAGAACCGCTGTAAAGGCGGATTTTCTTGCGTAGGGATGACAGCATCAATGAATTGATTTAATTTCTGGTGTGGCCACTTCCAGAGACAGCAATGGGTTTACTATGTAACGGCCTCGTGGGTGCCTCACCATGTTCACGCTATGTAATACGATCATCCCCCTTGTGCGGAGTAAAGGTTTGCCCCGCACAAAAATGATCTGACTCGACCGTCAGCCGTGGCAACCGCCAAAAAAAAAAAAAAAAAAAAAAAAAAAAAACGGTACCCTGGCTGTCTAGCTCACGCAGGGAGAGCCAGCCGTGTTTTACAGCTTCGTCGCCAACCGACACCAACCCAACCTATATATATACCAGGTATACTATATATATATTCATTTCGGGGGGGACATAGTAATCAGAACCCGCGATGGACCCACAAATCACATGTGTCTCCTTTATCCCTACCTGTATCATCTTTGGTTCTGACTGAAGTACTACTGTATGTTCCCTCGTAATGATATCACCCTATAACGATCCTCACATTTCTGTACAGAGGAGCGGTATCATACGCTCAGACGCGTCTGAAAGCTTTGTTTTCGTTTTTGTTTCGTTTTTTTTTTTTTTTTTCGCCTTTTTTTAATTTTCGTGTTCGTTTTCGTTTCTCCGTTATTTGATGGAGTATATATGGTATACGTGGTGCATTACACAGCAGCAGCAGCTCGGGTATATTTGATAGTATCGATCGTCACAGCCAGTGTGGGTACGTGGAGGGTAAATGGAGGGTTACGTACAGGGTTTCGACTGCGAGAAAATGGTGGGACTTGGGGGGGGGGGGGGGGGGGGGGGGGGGGGGGGGGTGTGTACTGTTTATGGGTATGCATGGTCGTAGTTGTAGTTGGGACCAAAAGACCCTCGCAATGGGGGGTACAAAAAAAGGTGTAGGTTCAGTATTTGTCGGGGGGGTTGGTGGTGAGGGGGGTGTTGTGTACTCGATAGGAGAGATGTACTCGATCTCATGCATGGTCGTAGTAGTATGACCAAAGACCCTCGCATCCCTACAACGCCGGGACGGAGCATGTCGGGTTTTCACCGACCAGGCAGACATTGCTTGCACCAAGCGCGAAGCGCCGTGAGGTGTCCGGCGAGTCGCATGAAGGGTGAGCTGCGTCCTACTAAGAACCGCTTTGTGAGGCGGACTTGCATATGGATGACAGCCTCAATGAGTTAGTTTAATTTCCGGTGTGGCCACTTCCAGACACAGCAATGGGAGTACTATGTAACTGCCTCTTGGGTGCCGTACCTTGAACACTACGTGATACGATCAATTCCCTTGTGCATAGCGAAAGGTTCCTTACTTCGCACAAATGATCTAACTAATAGACGACCAGCTGTGGGCGACCGCCAAAAAAACAAAAACAAAAACAAAAAACGGTACCCTGGATGTCTAGCTCACGTCGTGAGCGGCATGTCTTACAGTGTCGTTGCCAACCGACGCCAACCCAACCCATATATAATATAGGGGGGCATGGCCGTAGTTGTATGACCATAGAACCCTCGCATCCCTACGATGCCGAGACGGAGGCCGGGGGGGGGGGGGCGCTGCGCCAATCAGTTGCCCGCCTCCTCCTCTCGGGTGGCGTTGGAGACAAGGCAGCGATTCGAACGGTTGCTGAGCAGCAGCACAACGACGCCGGTGTGTTTCCTCTTGGGCGGCAATGTATTATTGTTCCATTGACCATCCGATATTGTGCAGTGATTTTTCCAATCACATACACCCATCCACACATAAAAGTCAACCCCTGCAGAATCTATGAATAGTGACTCCAAACACGAAAGGTGCTATAGTATCAATCACACCCCTGAAATACTCGACCAAATTTTTGCCGATAAAATGCAGTCCCTATGCAAGTACGTGCAACCTTCCGGATATTTTTTCTTTTTGTTGGATGTTATTCCCCCCCTAAAAGTAGACACACCTTCGTACCTAATCCTTGAAGTCTGCAGCTTCTCAAGCAGATTTCGTCTCCCTCGCATAATATATGGACTACCGTATGCCGTGCATGATGCCCTATAAAAACCGTTAGTACGCGCGATCGAAGCACCCACGATTACGGGGGGTCATAGTAAACAGGACCTACGGTATACACAAAAACCGATATATTTCCCTATTTTTACTAACAATATTTGGTCCTATTTACTATGGTCCCCCGTTCTAGTATCACGCACGGCCTGCAAAGACGAGAGTTTCGACGAAAGCCTGCTCGATCTCACAGCTCTTGGTTTGTTAATTTATAAATATATACCAGGTATATATATTTTTTTTTTCATAAATATATACCAGGTATATATATTTTCAGGCCCATGTATAGCCAGCCCATAGGCTGACATAGCATAGAATCACTCGTATCAGTGTGTGTGTGGGGGGGGGCAGAGTATGAAGGGTGGAGGGTTGGCCGGAAGTGATAATTGTGGGCTTTTCTTGAGGAGAAGGGGGACTGTGGCAATCAGTCGGGCTCCTCGCGTCCGCGGGGGGTGATGAGAGATCCGCGGGGGGGGGGGGGGTGGGGGTTCGAATCTTTTTTTTTTTTTTTGGGCACAGCAGACCAAAATTTTGGTGCGTCCTCTCCGGCTCAAAAGTAAGCATACTCGTAGTTACGGCGGGTCATAGTAAAGAGGACCTACGGTACACACAAAAACCTAAATATTTACCTATGTTTTACAGACAATATTTGGTCCTGTTTACTATGGCCCCCCCCGTAACGGTATTGTTCCTCTTGCCACCTGTGACAATGTGCAGCGCTAAGCATACCATTCATATCGATATCGTATGTAGTACCGGTACCTGGTACACAGCAAATAATCGCTCGTCTCGGTGTGGGAGGAGGGTGAGGGTTTCGGTTCGGGTGACGTTAAAAAAAAAACGTTTTTTTTTTTTTTTTTTGTTGAATATGTAGGGGGGGGCTGCCTGCCTGCCTGCCTGCCTGCCGCCTGCGGCAATCAATCGGGCTCGTCGCGGCTTGGCGATGGGGATTGGGGGGCGGCTTTCGAATGCTTGTTGGGCAGCGACGCATTCGGTGTCCACTTCGTCTCAAGAGTGTATGTTGGTACCTGGTATTTAGTTACCGTTTTCGATGTAAACCTATTATTACGGGAGACCATAGTAAGTAGGACCTATGATACATACAAAAACCTATATATTTCACTATTTTTATTAACAATATTTGGTCCTATTTACTGTGGTCCCCCGTATTAGTACGCAAGACTAGAATCACTCGTCGAAGCGGTGTGGGTGGTGGGTGGAGGGGTGGGGGGGTTCGATGCAGAGATTTTTTTTGTCTCTTCTAGGGGGGGAAAGGGGGAACTGGCTGCCTGTGGCAATCAATTGGGCTCGTCCTTCGCGGGTGTGTGTGTGGTCATTAGAGGACGGTAGCATGGTTCGGGGTTCGAACGTTTGAGGACGAGCGTTTCGGTCGGGGGTCCTCTTCTTCATCTCAAGAGTATACATGTGGTAGTTTATACGCCCGCGGTGTGTGTGAGGTGCTGAGGTTTTGGGAGGGTGGGGGGGGGGTAGGGGGGGGGGAACCTTTTTGGTTTAGTGTGTGTTGTAGTACACGAGCATTTTGCTTGCTTTGTTTTGTCGTCGCCGTACAGCCGTAGTTCGTAGCAGTAGCAGCAGGGTGTTTTTTACACATGAGGCAGTCTACGATAGGAGTGTTACATTTGGGGGGAAAAAATTCGGAGCCGCCACGGTGTCTTTACCGGGCGCTTCATGTTTCAGACCTCGATCGACGAGTATGTAACTTGTGCTCTTAATAGTCGGGCAATTTTTCGTACGTACACGTACGAGATGCGTGTAACACCAGCCGTAGTCTTACGTTTGTCCCGACGGATTCCGCATTCTATGTTCCAAGGGGGGGGGGGGGGGGGGGGGGGGGGGGGGGGGGGGGGGGGGGGGGGGGGGTGGGGGGGGGGGGGGCGGGGGGGGGGGGGGGGGCATGGCTTGGGGGGGGCATTGGGGGCGGGGGGGGTGGGGGGGGGGGGGGGGGGGGGGGGGGGGGGGGGGGGGGGGGGGGCAATATCATGGAGCCTCAGAAAAGTTCGGGTGGACCTCTATCGTAAAACGCCTTTTTTATGGTAGGATATCAAACCAGATCTCTTCTTGTGGAATGCGACGCCTCTCCCTCCCCCCCCCCCCCCCCCCCCCCCCCCCCCCCCCCCCCCCCCCCCCCCCCCCCCCCCCCCCCCCCCCCCCCCCCCGACCCTCCTCTCTTTCCAGAATGTGTGTAATATGTACTTGGAAGTATAGGCCGGTGTGGCATAACAGGGGGACCATAGCAAATAGGACCTACGGTACACACAAAAACCTATATATTTCCCTATTTTTACTAACGATATTTGGTCCTACTTACTATGGTCCCCCGCAATAGTAACCTCGTATACGGTATACTACACCGGTATGGCTCTAAGAGTCTAGGGGCTGGGCTTGTTTTGTTTTTTTTGCTCTGTTGGTAAGCCTTAGCCTTGTAGCTGTACATGTAGGTCTATTGATGGGCGGGGGTGATGATCGCGACCTTTTTTTTTTTTTTTTTTTCGCCACATGCCCGCCCCCCGCCCCCCGCGCCCAGGCCGCCCAAACAGCACAGCGCATATACCTTTCCCGGCCGTCAGCGACTGACTGGCTCTCGGTAAATGGTAGTTCAATCCTTTTAGTACCGCAGTCCTTTTTGGGGGACAAATCACTTGGAATTAGACAGGTTTGTCCCCAAATCGGGACTGCGGTACCAAAGGGGTTAACAACAAGGGGACACGGGGAGAAAAGTTGGCTTGGCACAGACAGAAGCGAGAATTATTTACTGGTCTACGGTATATACATACATGCATTCATTGTACCCCTGCGTGCGGAACTTGGTGTGTTTATATATATCACCTGTTTTGTTGTTGTTGTTGTTGTTGTTGTTGTTGTTGTTGCTGTTGTTGTTGTTGTTGTTGTTGGTGGTGGTGCTTTTTTGGTGTTTTTGGTTGTTCCACAACCACCAGCCCCATCCCACACGAAAAATAACCTCACAAGAAGACCGCTGCCTGGGATTTTCCTTCGTTAGGAAAGTAAGAAGTTAGTGAGGAGCGGTTATGCTGAAGTTAGCGTGGATCACCCCCTGTTCTGAAAATAAGAAATCACTCACTCTAGCCTCGGCCAGTATTCCGATTTTTCTTATGAGATGGGTTGTATGTGGGGGAGCGGAGGGGGGGGAGGGGGAGGGGAGGGGGGGGGGGAGGGGAGGGGAGGGGAGGGGAGGGCACCACCCGCATTTTCGGCGGGGAA
This sequence comes from Macrocystis pyrifera, assembly GCA_031763025.1. Classification (NCBI taxonomy): domain Eukaryota; class Phaeophyceae; order Laminariales; family Laminariaceae; genus Macrocystis; species Macrocystis pyrifera. The sequence continues at coordinate 8,364,973 of JASSKH010000017.1, read as the reverse complement.
ACTGCTTGAACTCTACTTGTATTGGTGATTTGGGGGAGGGAGGGGGGGGGGGGGGAGGGGGGGAGGGGAGGACACACCCACGTTTTTTTTTAAAACTATTTGAACTCAGTATTGTCAACGGCACTTGCAGTTGGTTAGTCAACCCCTCTCTGTAACTGACTGTACCTCGATTGTTCTTTTGGGGATAATTTCGTACGTGCTTGGAATTACAGTAGGAAATAGTGCGTGACATTGTTGGTAGTATTACAGCAGTAGTAATAGCAAAGGGGTCTCAGTATTAGAGATGCTCCTTTTCGGGCAAACTGCAGTCTGTCCCGATTTGGGGACAGACCACTCAATTCCTATTTCGTGGGGGACCATAGTAAACAGGACCAAATATTGTAGGTAAAAATAGGGAAACATATAGGTTTTTGTGTGTGGCGTAGGTCCTATTTACTATGGCCCCCAGTAATAGTAAGTGGTTTGTCCCTCAAACGGGACGGCAGGCCCAAAACAGGTTTGAGCGTGGCAAGGCAGGTGGTGGGCAAATAGCAAAACATATTTTTTTTTTTCCGATGCTTTTGAATAAAGTGTGCGTGCAGCATTTATTTTTAAACTTTTGTCTTGATACACGTATTACGGGGGACCATAGTAAATAGGACCAAATATTGTTGTTAAAAGTAGGGAAATATATAGATTTTTTGTGTGTACCGTAGGTCCTGTTTACTTCAGTCCCCCGCAGTAGTGTCTGCCTGCGTATGTAGATGGCGTTTGTTCCTCCTTGTGGTGCGGTCGGCGGCTGGTCGGTCCTTGGGAATGTGGCACGTGGTGTTCTGCTGTGTATATACTACACCGGCTTCGGCTGTTCATAAATAATTTGCTTTCTTTCACACAACACGCGCACTGCTGCTGCAGTGCGACGCACGCGTGGTGAATGAATGCATGTGTGCATTACCAGGAATGTACTATTACGGGGGACCATAGTTAATAGGACCAAATATTGTCAGTAAAAATAGGTACATATATAGGTTGTTGTCTGTACCGTAGGTCCTATTTACTATGGTCCCCCGTAATAGAAGAGGTGATTGGCCGTGGTGCTTTGCTCTCCGCACGGACTATAGAAGCAACAAGCAGCAGCCTCGGTTGTCCCACACGTACTAGCCGCCTTTTTGTTCGTCCGATGACGCCGATAGTGGCGGGTGATGACGTCGACGGTTGATGATGGTGATGGTGATGACGTTGACGGATCAATGGCGGTCCCGGTGCTGATCGGTGATGACTATACACTCGCTCGCGCGGCCTACTTGTCGATGGTATCGTTTGAAGCTAACATACAACAGGGCACGTATGCGTCGCACGTGTCATGTAAAATTGCCTGGGTTTCTATAATACGGGGGACTCTATTAAACAGGACCTACGGTACACACCCAAACCTACATATTTACCTATTTTTACTATTACGGGGGACCATAGTAAATAGGACCAAATTTTGTCAGTAAAAATAGGTAAATATATAGTTTTTTTTTTATGTGTGCCATATGTCCTATTAACTATGGACCCCCGTAATAACAATATTTGGTCCTACTGTATGTACTATGGCCCCCCGTAGCAATACATGTTCGTGCCTGACGCGGGCTACGATACATGGCACCTAATTTTCTGAAACCTCCGCGCTTGTGACCCTTATTGTACTGCAGTCCCGTTTTGCGGAGAAACCATTCAAATTACCGGCAGTTTGTCCCCCAAACTGATCTAAAGAGACTGCAATCATGAAAGGGTTCAGGAATAATTCCGTACTATCGGTGCTGTGTGTTCTTGCGGGGGACCATAGTTAATAAGACCTACGGTACACACGAAAATCTATATATTTCCCTATTTTTACTAACAATATTTGGTCCTGTTTACTATGGACCCCCTTAATAGTACTATTAATACTGATATGCGCGTGTTACGGTAAGGGCAGCACTTTTTGGCCCTGCAAGGCAAATATTTCCGACTGTGACAGGGCTCCATGAGGCCACACTGACAACCAGCACTGAGGATGAAACTACCCGATAAAGGCATCCCTTTTTGCAATACAACTCCGAGCAATACCCTCGATGTAGGCTGAGGGTAAGGCATCCAGATTTTCTCGAAACCAGTTTTCGGGGGACGTGTAGGTAGGGCGCTCCTTGATCCCTTCGGGGACCCCCGAGGTATATATTACCGACCAAAAAACAATATGCGCAAGCGCCAACACTGCGCTCGTCCGGGACACGTGTCCTTTGACGAACAGAGTCACAAACTTGCCACTTTAGCAGTGGAGAGCTTTGGACGTCTCGGGGTAGAGGGCAGTAAGTTCATCGACCAGCTGGCAGCTAGTGTCGTGGGGGGGAGGGACGGCGGGTCGATGGGAAGGAAAGGAGTGGTGAAGGAACGCCTGCTCAAAATCGTCTCGGTGACTACACAGGTCGCCATCTCGAGGAGGGTGTCGCGATTCAAACTCCAGCTTAGGGGTCGACAGGAATCGAGAAGGAGCAGGGGGGATGAAGATGACAGACCCACACCGATGGCGTAGGGATGGAGCTTGGATGTGGCTTAAGATTTAAGAATATAACATAAAGCGTACATACTGAGATAAAGAGCAAGATAACGAACAGAGTATCGTAGATAAAGCATAGGAAGAAGTAGACATAGAAGGCAGCTAGACCTTGTGCATAGGTTTCTTTTATTTTCGGAGATTTCTTGTTTCAGGAATATTTTGAGTGATCAACGTTCAAGCTCATGCTGCACATTGTCGGATGGCAAGCACACTATTACGGGGGTCTATAGTTAACAGGACCTATGGCATACATAAAAACCTCTATATTCAGGTATTTTTACCAACAATATTTGGTCCTGTTAACTATGGACCCCCGTAATAACAATATGCGAGGACTCGGACCACCACAGGTATGGCATCTCTCCTCGCGAGTTTAACTCTGTTCACCAAGTACTTGGAAGAGACAGAGGGTCCTCCAGGGTATCAATGCCCCGCGCACGCGGCACCGACGGTGGATGGTTTGGGGAGACGATGGGTGGCCTGAAACGCCACAAAGCCAGGAGGAGCTCCAGTGTCCACGGCGTCATTTTCGGAGCTGGGTAATCCTTATAACACCGCACAAACAAGCAAAAAATTGGTTTGATGATGTCACCCGTTCGCGAGATTTTGTGAGCGCCCTGCAGTACGGAGATGTGTACAGTAGGACCCAACCCGTGCCAGACGACTCCTCGCGTTGCGACTCGACGCCGACTGTGGTATATTCCCGCGATCGCGCGGTGTGGCCGTTTCTGCAGTCGTCACTCTCCTTCCCAGGGCTGTTCACGGGTCGGATCAAACCTCGCGGGCCGGGTTTTGTGGATCGTGTCGGGTATAATAAGGGTGGTCGGACCCGAGACCCATGATGAGAGTTTTGAAAACCTCCTGAGCCGAGCCGAGACCCAATCCGACTCGACTCCACACGTTAGGTTTCTAAAGCTTTCTGATCCGACCCGCGGGTCGGGTCGGGTCGGGTCGGGTCGTGACCCGTGACGAGCCCTGTTTTTTTTTTTTTTTTTTCGTCGTCATTTTTTTCCCGTCTTAAGTCTCTCCAAGAGGGGATAGGGTGAGGAAAACCACCTGAGAAAAAGTACTGCTGTTGTAGGTTCTACCCCTACTATTACGGGGGGGCATAGTAAATGGGACCCAATATTGTTAGTAAAAAAAGGGAAGTATATAGGTTTTTGTGTGTACCGTATATCCTGTTTACTATGGTCCCTCGTAATAATTAGTTCACTAATAATAGTATGTCACCCAAAACTGAGTTTCGAGGATTATATACCGTACGTACTGTAGCAGGTTTAGCTCATCGGCGAACGAAAACTCTCATGGCCCAGGTGTGAGCAAATCATATTGTGGTACACACAATTGAGAGGATTGGTGGATGAGATGGAGGGATGTTGGTTGTAGTAGTTTTCGTGAGCGTCACATCATCCGTTTTTATTTGTCGTGTGATATTGCCGCGCTTTTTGTTCTGGAGAGTTCTTCACTTTCTGTTATTAATAGTCTTTTTTAGGACAACACTACACGTTGTCGGATGGCAAGCATAACAATAATGATCAAGAGGAAGGAGCAAAGCCAACACACAAGAGTATCGTAGATAAAGCATAGGAGGAAGTAGACACAGAATAGATGTTTTGAGTGATCAACGTTGCAGCTCATGCTGCACATTATCGGATGGCAAGCATAATAATAATAAGAATTAATGGGACATATATATATATACCTGGTATATGTTTTATACGGTATGTATATCGGTTGCAGTAGAGTTCCCTCGGGTGAGGTTCCTATTAACAGTCAGTCAGATTTTCGTTTACGACCGTAAGGCGCTATTTTTGTACGTACATTATAGTACCGGTCAAGCGGTTCCGGTGTAGTCGATCGGCACAGATGGGATTAAGCAGTGTGGTAGTGCGCGGAGTAATTAGTGCCGGTTGCCGCTGTATAGTGCCGGTATTGCTGCCTGGCGCTTATCACACCGGCACACTGCCGGCTGAGTAATGCCGGCTGCCGGCTATAGTGCCGGTGTATTCGCTTGGCGCAGATAGGATTAACCAGTATGGTGGTGTGCGGAGGGATTAGTGCCGGTTGCCGCTATATAGTGCCGGTATTGTTGCCTGGCGCATACTGCTGTACAGGCACATATGGAGGGACCACTAATACTCCACTGAAGGGTCAACTCGTGCGCCGGGCGGGGAGGGTGGGGGTGTACTCGATAGGAGAGATGTACTCGATCTCATGCATGGCCGTAGTCGTATGACCATAGACCTCGCATGCCACACTGGTTAATCCCATCTGTGCCAATCGACTACACCGGCACTATAGCGGGCAGCCGGCATTGTTCAGCCGGCAGTGTGCCGATGTGATATGCGCCAGGCAACAATACCGGCACTATACAGCGGCAACCGGCACTATATACTCCGCACACTGCCACGCTGCTTGATTGCATCTGTGTCAATCGACTACACTGAAATGCATGCAGCATGCAGTTTTTACTGCCGTGGGTGCATGCAGATACTGGGAACCTAATAAGAAATGAGGAATAAGAAACAGGAAAGATGGTTCTGGCTGAATTTCTTATTTGAGAATGGGTGCGTTCTTCACTGAATTCAGTCTGCCGACTCTCGAAGTTCTTTAGTTTCCGGTTGATCCCAGCCTGTCTTTCTTATTTCTCGTTTTCTTATTATATTCACTATGTGTCCTGTACCTGTACATGCGTACATTGTACGTGTTGGTGGCATTGTTTGCTCTCTCTTTTTCTCTCTCGCGATACGAAGGCGTGGTCGGCATTGAACAAAAGCCAGCAGCAGCAAGCCACACCTCTTCTCCGCACAGAATGCGGCTCTCACTGTCTGTCTTGGGTAGGGTGGAGGCACATATATTACGAGAGACAGATAAAATCTTCACCCGCACAGACCCGTCCGCGTCCTCTTCCTTCTTGCCCTCTCCTCCTGTCCTCTTGTTCTTCCTCTCGCGTATAGCTATATACCAGGTATAGGCCTTATTATTGCACGATTGTTGGCATCACGGCCATTGCTATTTTGCGAGAAATGCCTCAAATGTTGAAGTATATATACCTGGTAGAGGAGTACCGGCACTCGCTCGCTGCTGTGCGGCAGGTATAAGTACTGGCGTATCGGTACACTTTTCGCGGGGCATAGCATGGATGGGTACGCAATATGTATTGTCTATTTTGCCATCTGGCAACGTGTATGCAGCGCTTTTTCTAATCGTATATCATGCCATCCGCGTATAAACGGGTATAAACGGGTATCTAGCATCCAATTGACTTCAAAGATGGAAGGTGCTGTTACGGGGGTCCATAGTTAACGGGACCAAATTTTGTTAGTAAAAATAGGTAAATATATAGGTTTTTACGTGTACCATAGGTCCTATTAACTAGGGACCCCCGTAATATCAACCAGTCCTGATTACGTGTTTGTATACTGTTCAGGACAAAAAAAAAATAATACATTTACACGTTTTAAGTATTTGTATGCGCCGCTCCTTCTCAGACGATGTGCACGGTAGCAGCATCAGCTAGACGTACACACACCCTCGATACTTTGTCGGACCGGAACATGTACGATATAATCGACGTTCTCCGGAGGGAAAAAGGAATTTCCCAAATCACTCGGGGTCTTTCTGTATTAAGTATAGTAAGACTTGATGTGTACTTATTACTGTTATAAACTGTGTTGGGGTCCGGGGATGGCCACCGAAAATAACGCTAACATCATTCTGACGTTTTTCAGCCGTCTACGAGAAGCGCGAGCACGACACCCCTACGGGGAGGATCATGATGCTCCCGTCTGCCGTACGACGACCCCTCTTGCATCGTAACTCGGACGCTGATCGATCGATATCGGTCCTCACAAAATCACGTATAGTGGCCGTTTCTGCAATCATCGTCAGTTTTTTTTTTGTTTTTTTTTTGTTTTTTTATCGTCAATATTCTCCCTCTGAAGTCTCGAGAGGGCTGATATTACGGGGGGCCATAGTAAACAGGACCTACGGTACACACAAAAACCTACATATTTCCCTATTTTTACTAACGACATTTGGTCCTATTTACTGTGGTCCCCCGTAATAGTTAAATACCGTACGAGTGTCACATTGCCTTTTTCTTTTTTTTCTTCTTCTTTTGTTTTCATCCCATTTATTTTCTTCGCCTTGTTTTCTCTCTCCTCCTTCCCACGGTAGCCGTAACTCAGAGCCAGGGGGTCGCAAAAGCAGGTTCTTTCTTCTCCCTCCTTCCCGCTACGGTCCTTGCCTCGGAAGGAGGAGTTTTTATCGCGAGGAGACTTCAACCCGTTCTTCCCTCTCGTCGACTCGTATCGAATTGCGCCTGCCCTCGCTAGCTACTGGGCGATCTCAAGCAGTTGATTCCGTTTTTTATTTATTTGAGGCAAATAAACTCAAAAGTTTGGCTGACCCACGTGGGATTCAAACTCCACCGCATCGACTCTTCGCAGCATTTCGCGGGTACCACTGGCTCACCGGGGTGTGACAAGATAATACATCCCCCTGGGATTTCTTGCCTTGGCAGGCATTTTTATCGCGAGAAGACTTTTCAGCCCTTTCTTCCGTCGTCGCCTCGCATCGAATTGCGCAGCCTACCCACGCTAGCTACTGGGCGCTCTCAGCAGTTGATTCCGTTTTTTACTTATTTTTTGCAAATAAACTAAAAAAAAAGCTTGACTAAACCCACGTGAGATTCCAACTCCAGCATCAACTCTTCGAAGCATCCGAGGGTGCCACTGGCTCACCGGGGCGTGACAAGATAACCCCCCCCCCTGGGATTTCTTGCCTTGCATTTTTATCGCGAGAAGACTCTTCAGCCCTTTCTTCCTTCGTCGACTATTAATAGCATCGAATTGCGCCTGCCTACCCACCCTACTGGGCGCTCTCAGCAGTTGATGCCGGTTTTTTTTTCAAATTTATTTTTGCCAAAAAAAAAAGCAAACAAAAAAAAGTTCGACCCACGTGGGATTCGAACTCCAGCATCAACTCTTATTTCGGGGGACCATAGTAAATAGGACCTATGGTGCGGACAAAAACCTATATATTTACCTGTTTTTACTGACAATATTTGGTCCTATTTACTATGGTCCCCCGTAATAGCAGCATTCGAGGGTACCGCTGGCCCACCGGGGCGTGACAAGATAGCACACACCCTGGGACGAATGAACTCCAGAGCCAGTTTTATACCTGAACCAAAGGGGGGGGGGGGAGGGGGCGCACGCAACGAAAGAAGCGGTGTTGGAAGGGTCTCGTCGAGATTATTTTCCGTATACGCAAAGCTCGGCGTTGTTCGCCCTTTTTCCGTATTTGATTTTCGAGGAAAAACTTTTTACGTAGATACTCGTTCGGGGGGTGTGCTATCCTAAATATTAGCAGGTACCTGGGGTATGGTAGTAGTGGTATATGCGTCGTTTGCTGTATATAGCTCATATCAATTGGCGGGCGGGCGGGATGAAAGCAGCGGGGAAGTACCTCCTCCTCCTCCTCCTCGAGCTGAAGACATGATGCAGCCGCATCTTCTTCAACTGCTATGTACCGAGCAACATACAATCGTTATTTTTTGTATTTACGGCGGGATAAAACTAAAGGTGGAAAGCACCTCTCATCCCGCTGATGATGCCGGTCTTCCCACCAAGGTACTACTCGCAGTCTATAGGTACCTGGTATATAGAAAACAACGCTCTTCCTGGCGCGACACCCCAGGTAAGTAAACAGTGCGGAGAAGCGCCTCCCCCTGGTGCTGGTTGTGGTGGTGATGCCGGTCGTGTCTTCCCACGAACCAGGTAACAAAAATGTTAAGAATATTCGCTTCTGGAGCGGTACGGTATGGCAAACTGCAATCCAACGTACACGTCTGGTGTGGGAAAACAGCTGTCGCTGGACCAGCCGGAGGAGAGGCTTCGAAGTAAGGAGGAGAAACACCGTTCCGGCCAGGTAGCGAAGTAGATGTTTGGCTGCCGCCATGTGAGCTTTGGACGGTTTGGACATCGCCCTCGCCAGTTGATTGACGGCGTGTAAGATGTCGTAGCGAGTCACCTGTCCAAGGTACATTACGCTACCCGTGATGGCCTGGAAACGCTGCTTCTTACTTAGAAGCCTCTCCTCCGGCTGGTCCAGCGACAGCTCTTTCCCACACTAGGCGTGTACGTTAAATTGCAGTTTGCCATACCGTACCGCTCCAGCAGGGACTTGGTATACTTCTCCTGGGTGATGGTCACCGTCCCCTTCTCGCGGTTACGGGTAACACCCCCATCGCGAGCACGAGTGACACGTCTCCCATGTCCGTCATTGAGAAAGGACTCATGAGCTTCTGCTTGATCATTCTCAGCACCAGGACGTCTTTTCCGAGCAAGAGAACGTCATCGACATACAGAGTCAGGATATATAAATGGCACCGCACTCCGAATAGGTGTAGACGCACGGGTCCTACTTGAGACTTTTGAAGCCACCAGATGTTTGTCGATCGTGTTCCCCAGTTGGTCGGGCTGTGGCGGAGGCCGTAGAGGCGTTTCGACAACCTCATTGCCAGTGGGAATCCGTTTTTGTCGAGTTGCTCCTATCCGGGTGCCATCTTGACGTACACTTCGTCTGTGACATCGGCGTTCAGAAAGGCAGTGTTGTGGTCCAGCTGACAATACTCCAGATTGTACTCCGCCGCTACGGCCAGCACCATGCGGATGCCCTGGAGCCTGCAGACGAGGGAAAACGTGCTGCCGCAATCAAAGCCCGGTAATTGCCCCCACCCTAGTACAACAACGCGTCCCTTGTGTGAGCTGTCCGCCTTGACTCTGTAAACCCATCTACTGCCGATAATCTTGTGCCCCGCGGGGACGGAGTTCGCCGGTAGGAAGGTGTAGACATTGTTCTTTTTCAGGCTTGCTTTTTCTTGGTTGCCGTCAGGAGGGTGTAGGCATTGTTCTTTTTCGGGCTTGCCATTTCCTTGTCCGAGGCCGCTTTTCACTGTGCTTTAGCCGGTAAAGTCATGGCCTCTTTAAAGGTGTTTGGAGTTATTTGCGCATTCTCCCGGGCCGAACAGGTTTTAATGGTCGTCGCGGCGTAGGTGTATTTAACGGCAGACTCTGCTCCGTACGTCTCATGCGCGATATCCGGCAGGGATTCCTTGATATAGAGCCTCAGCCCACGGAGCTTAGACAGCACGGGTCCGGTGGCGATCGCCGCTAGGTGAGCAGAATCTGAACGGTTGTGAACGTTACGCCTCGCAAAAGATGGTAATGCAGTGCCGGCACGTGCAACCGCAGGAGTCGCTTCTTGACGCGAATGTCTCCGCTGGTGAAGCGGCTGCGATCCAGCCAGTGGTGTTCCCAGGGACGCTCCCGCGGGTGACATCGCCTGCTCCTGTGAATCCATAATCAACCTCCTGCGAAACTTGGTCCATAGGCTCTCCCCCAGGCATCGCCCCTTCTTGCGGTGGTCCTGCAGCTCCTCCGTCCAGTGTGTCCCTCCTAGTGATCTCGCTGATCCGCTCCAAGAGTTCAGCCACCGGTGGATTGTTTGAGAGACCGCCGACGGCGATGTGGTCAGTAGAAGCACCGGGAAGCGATTCCAACACGGAAGAGTATATCGCGAAGCTCGCGTAGGAAGTCGTCGTCTGCGCTGTAGCTGTGGTCGTTCATACCGTTGCTTGGCGGATTAATCTGCTGCGAAGTTTCTTCCAACGGTGGCGGGAATAGGCGCGAAGGGGTCTTGATGAAGATGACGTTCCGGCTCTCCATAATGCGCCGGGTGGCCCGGATTGTACACTCGATAACTCTTGCTGTTGTTGCTGTACCCAACCAATCGTCCTTCCACCGCCTTGAGTTCAAGATTTTTGGAGTGGGCCTCAATATGCACGAAGGCCCGGGCACCGATGACCCGAAGAAGTCTCAGATCCGCTCCGTTCCGTGTATCATTTGGTACGGAGACTGCATGCCGTTTGCAGAGTGCGGCGCCCTGTTGCCCAGAAACGCCGCCGTGAACATCAATTCTCCCCACAGAAGCTTTGGCAGCCCGCTGTCGGGAAGCATGCACCACACCATAGCTGCAAGAGCTCTTCCAACGCGTTCGGACATGCCAAATTTGCTGCGGTGTATTGGTGCTGGCGTACTGGAGCGACACCCCCCGTCTGAAGGCAGTAGTCCTGGAACTCCTTGCTGATGAATTCACCTCCTTTGTCCACCCTCAACCGCTCGACGCGGAAACCACTTGGAATCACCACATATTGTACGAATACTTGAAACGGGCTGAGAGCGTCGTGCTTAGACTTCAGTAAATAAGTTTCCGTCCACTTGGTGTACTCGTCGGAAAAAATTCTGATGCATTTGTAGCCCTCGAGGGCCTCTGGGGTTAAAGGTCCCGTCAGGTCTGCGAGGACAAGTTGGAAAGGGAGTTTAACCTTGTGATCGGCGGTCTTGCGATGAGCCAGCTGGTGACTCTTGCCCACGGCGCACACATCGCAGTCTGGCACAGGCCTGTCGAAGCTCACCCCGTTGTTATCAAGGTTTTCAGAAGGCTCAAGCTCTTGCGGTTGAGGTGTCCTAGTCGCCGATGCCACAGGTTGGCGTATGCCGCAGCCTGCATTGCCAGCTCCGGCCCCTTGCCACCGCCGGTGAGGTCCAGCGAGAAAGAATATGGATCGTATCCCAGCTCTTGGAGCGTACATATGTGGTTGTGGGTTTCCAGCCTTGGGTTGGTCATGTCAAAGATAGACACCACATAGTTACGCGCAGCTTGCTAGACACGAAAGTTTAACCAACCGTCGCAATCTCCTTTGTCGTCGATGACGTGGCCCCGGAGCACTCCCAGCGCAGTGCCATTCAATTGCCCCCCCCAGCGGTTGAGATTTTTCTTGGCTCGTCGAACACCTTATACTCTTCTGGTTTGTTCCGAAATCCGGGCATGATGGCGTCGTCGAAATAGTGTCCTGACGCGCCACTGTCCACCAGCACATTTACGGGATCGTTGCTGTAGCGTGTCCGCGGCCTCGCGGTGGGACCGATCGTGAGAGCCGACCCAGCTTCCGTACTGGTGACGCCCCCAAAGACTTCGGGCGGTCCATGGGTGTGCTTGACCATTCGGGCATGAAGGGAATTGTCAACGAGAGCCATAGATAGTGGATAATAGCCACCATCACTAGAGCACCGGTCATAGCCTCCCGACGATGTGCTCTCGGAATCCCAGTTGATGGGTCGGTTCTTCCTCGACCATGAAGAGCGAGTCACCAGTCTCTTCTCCGCTGACGCCGCCGAAAGATCCGAACAGCCCACTGGTGTCGGCTGGTTCATTCGTGGGGCCGAACGGCCAAAATGTTTCCTCTTCCGTCGGCGCCTCCACTGCGGTGAACGAGGTCCGGTGGTCGATGTAGTTAGCGGCATAGTTGGCTTTGCCGGCGTTTGACTACCGACACCATGCTGTGTGAGGCAGTCCGCATCGCTATGCGTAGTGCTCTTAAGGAAAGAGCACCACTGATTTATATCTCCCCCTCTCCTCGCGTCTCCTGATCCTGCCTTTCCGTGGCGAGGCAAGTACTGTTTTCGCTGATGTTACTGACCCCCCGGACTGGGCCCACGCCGGTGCTCCTTCTTCAGGATGGAGCAGTCCTGCGTGACGTGTCCGAATCCTTGTCAGTAGTTGCACTGCACGTCACTGCTGGTGTGCCCTACCACCTGCATGGCAATGCCGCGGCCTGCGATCGGCTTAGCGTTGACAGGGCGCGAAAGGTTGTCGACGTACATAATGTGTACCATGTGCCGAATGTCGTCCAGTCCAAAGTTCCGCCTCTCGTAGCTAGCGATTCGCACCGTCTCGTACTCGGACGGAAGGACTTGAGGAATGATGTCCTCGTACCTCTGGTCGTGTACTGTCTGTCCCATTTCCTCGAGGAGGTCACCGCATTCGTCCAAAACGAAAAAGAAGTCGTCCGGATCCTGGCCGGGCTCCATCTTCGTGTTGACGAGTTTTTCGTGGCACGCCCTTCTGGCTCCTTAGTGTGGCCGTTGTACTTCTCAGTCAGAGCCTTCCACGCAAGCTGTCCATGCCCCGCTCCATCTTCTGGCCGCTTCCCCTCGGACTTCTTGACGGTGTTGTTCGCGGAGCCAGATGTGGTGAGAAGTAGAACACTCCAGAGATCTTGGTTCGCCTTTAGCCTTTTGTGCTCAGTGACAGCATTAAGCGCCGCGGTGTCGGTGCTGCCCAGAGTAGATGATGGCTGCGCCTTGCCTTGAAACAACGGCCTTGCCGTAGAGAGACAGGCAGACTTGCAGCTAGCTTTTGTATTCCTGAAACGACTCCTTGTTCCTGCCGGCGAAGACGGGGCAGTTCTTGATGACCGCCTGGGCGTTATTGGACGCCACGCCCTCCATGGCGACCTCTCAAAGCTGAAGCGGAACCGTTCCTTCGAGGCACACGATAAAGTAGATAAAAGACGAATCCGAGTCTCGGTCGTTGTACTGCAAAAAACAAAGAAACAAAGAAATAAACAGACCTAAACAGACAAACAAACAAACAAGCAAACCAACAGACAAACTCGCCCGAGTCTGTGTTGGAATATAGTAGATGAAAACGAACCCGAGTCTCGGTCGCGGTGTTGAAAAATAAAACAAACACCCACCCGAGTCTGTGTTGGGTCGCTGAATCGCGGAACCGAGCTGTGTCGTCGGATCGCTGAAAAAACAAAATAAACCTGAGGAGCTTTATGTAAAATAAAAAAAAAAAAGCTGAGAAGATTTGTGTAAAATCCTCACCTGCTGCACCTGCTCCAGGCCCACGAAGGTTCCCGATGTGCGCGCCGCGCTTAAAAACGATGGCTCAAAAACCTGTTAAGAATATTCGATGATATCCCTGCACAGTAGGCTGCTAAGATTGGCACTGTCAGTCTTTAAACTGGCCGAGCAGACACGCTGTGTGTCGAGGATGTGAAGAGTGGATGACTCTTGAACAAAAGGCCACTTCAGGGCAACAAAAGCTTAGGACGATGAACTGTGGTAAGATCAGATGCGGTTTGACGACGAAAGACTCGTGAGCAAGCAAGAGCGCCTGCCCAACCCAACCCAACCCAAAAGCAGATTTTTTTTTCTTCAAATCCTCCTGCGGAACAGTAAGTATATAAACGTGAAGCTAAACATAACCCTTTTTAGTGCTGCACCGCGATACATAAGTACAACCCAAAACCTTACCCTAACTGTAGGGTTTCGTGCCACGCACACAAGGGGGGGTGCAGCCCTCAAGGCCTAAACGAGTGAACCCCTTTGAGCGTTGAGAACATAGCGACCGAGACAACCATAACTTGCGTGCTGTCAACTGTCCGCGAGAAGTGTGAGCGCCCAGCTGCACTGACTGCTGTACGGGCAGGACCATGTTTCGCCAATGCCGTGGGATCCCTCGCGTTCAGCCATTGTGACGATTCGGGACACTATTTTTTGTGTCAACCGCCCTTGACGCGGTGACCGTTTTGCTGTAGTTGCCAAGAGGGTCAAGCTCACCAAGTTACCACAAGATTGTAAATTACCTGTCGTGTGCCAAGGTTAACTGGTCGCTCCTTGGTCTGCTGCTGTTTCGGGCGCGTGAGGCGGCACAAGCGGCGCGGGGTTGTGATGATGTAGAGCGTGAGTCACCTCGGAGAGAAGTGTAAATTAATGCAGAAGTGGGGAGGGAGGAGGTGAGGAGGGATGTTGTGCCAATACGGTCTGATCCGCGCGAATGCTGCCGCGCACGATACCCAGAGAGAAACTTGACCCGACAGCTTAAACACCCCGCGTTCTTTTCCCATAGCCACCCACCCCGCGTTGATCAGATTCTCGATCTTCTTGGTAAAAGCGGCGCGTATTTGCTCGATTCGACTTCGTGTCATTCGTTCCATCAGAATATCCGCGAACGAGCACACCGCGGTTCTTCTGACGGCGTTTTATACCCGTGCAGTATTGGTAGGAACTTTGCGAGCTGCTCGTCGCGTCACACGGCAGCAGTGCATCGTCCGGTGGGTTCGTCAAATTAGTCAAATGACATTGCCAATGAGTTTGGACGAGTTGCCATCTACCTCGACGGCGTGATCGTTTTCAATTTGGACCAGGGCTCCCCGATAGACCAGAGACGCATATTAGCGCGCCTCGCAGCCCCCCCGCGGAGGGTCGCCCGGAGAGCCCCCCGAGGTTCGCCTCTCCCCCGGCGTAGGGGCCGCCGGAGGCAAAATTTTGGCGAGATATGCATGAAAAAACAACCGAAACACACACATCAAGTATGCTTCATAATGCCGGATTGTTTTAACCGTTTTAGAGAACCAAAACATATCCCATACTATTAGCAAGCTGGTTCTTGCCCCAAAATGATTGGCATCGTTGCGAAAATATACGGGTCAGCTGGTACGACTACGATCAGATGCTAAAATGCCATTCATAGCGAAAACGGCCTAAATTGCTTTTCGTAGCGGCGAAGAAAAAAACTCCCTCCCATAAGAAAACTCGCCTGTAGCGCAAAAGCCGCAACGCGCCTTCGGCGCGTGTCGCGCCATATCGCGTGGTTTCGTCGAAACTGTTGAGCTGGCGCAACATACCAAGACTCCATCGGGAGCCCTGCATCGGACCCATCAACTCACGCACAAGCGATACGTGTCTTCTTCGAATGGCCGGCGAAACAATAATATCAAGCCCCCTGCCTCGAAGACCCGGCTAGGAGCTACGGGCGCAATTCGTTGAGCACAACAATTTCGCCCGCGGGCGTACACGCCTGAACGCTGAAGAGGTGTCGGCTTCGGCCGACATGCCCATGCCTCGAGATATGAAGACCCCTTCGCTCTCTTTTGGGTGCGTTTCGAAACATCGCAACGTTCTGTCGGGCATTGTAGTGAACCCAAACGGATCCGATTCACCCCATTTCTCTCTGAATAAAGGGCGCTACATGGTGTCCACGCCTCTCATAGGAGACATCAACATGCTTTTCTAAAGGCTCGCCGAGGTGTCCGCTCCAACCCGTCTCGACCTTGTCCGAATGGATCGTTGCCGCAGACGGATCCCGCCCTTTTCGAGTGTACTCCAACGCCAGTATCAACGGACCTTGTTCTCGACTGTCACAGCTTGCCACCAAAGCACGACCGCGTTGGATCTAGTCGACTTGCCCCAGCGGACGGTGGAGCTGTAAAACCTCATTCGCGCCTGCGGCTAGAGAACTCTCTCTTCGCCAGTCCCCGGCGTCGGTCAGGGTGGGCTGGTGCCCCAGCCCGGTGGCACGATGATGCAGTCTGGGGTGGACTCCTGTTTGCCGTTTCTCAATTCCGCTTTTTCGGGCCTGATATTATATTGGCGACCATTTTTCTCCTACGGGAAAATTCGTCGCTTTTCGAGTAGACTTCCTCCCGTTCTCCAGTTGTCATGATCGGCGTTTTTAAGATAGCACGGGAAGGTAATGTTTGAGGATTGACGACCTTTTTTTCTCCACCGCACGGGGAAATTCGTCGCTCGCTCTTCTGTTTTCGTCGCTACCTGTTTCAGGGATCGCGCTGCGTGTACCTGGAATGGCGTGGTTACAGAAGCTTAGCGCTGGAGCTGGTGGAACTCAGGCTGGTACTTATGCACTTGGGTAGCTCTAGAAAGAAGGCCGTGGAAATCATGGCGAGCCTGAATGGTGGCTGAGAACAATAGACTTGTTGGGAGTCTAGGTGGCGCTTGTGCATAGCAGCGAGGAACAGATATGAGTGCGGTCGCCGTTCAGCCGGCCGTGCGGCCAGCTTGATCGCCGACGGGACACCGCCTTTTCAAAAGGTTCTCGCCGTGCCCCCGATGGGGCAAACGGTCGCCGCAGAACCCTCCCCCATTGCCGCTGCCAAGCTCAAGCTTGACATAGAATACCGCCTTGGCATATAACTACCTATGCCCCCGGTGGGCCTAGCGGGCACCGCAGAGCCCCCTTCCGCTGCCGCTGCCAAAGCCTAACCTAGACGAGTTCTCTCCTTCGCCCGCGGGCACTGTTTTTACGCGGGCTTCCGACACTGCCCTGCATCACTGATCGGGCAGTGTCCGCCAAATATGTCAGGAGACGACCGTTTCGGGCGTGGTCAGTCACACCACCTGTATGTAGGGAATCCCACACTAGAACTAGTGTATTATCCCTAGAGTAGACGGTTCGTCCGTCACACGTCCAAACCGCCGTCTCCTGGCAACGTTTGATTGTTCCCACCCATTTCGGTCCTTGGCTCTCCGGCCACTCCACTCCGTCGCCTTCTGCTTCGATGTACCGTCTTCGGACCCGCGCTTAGACTCGGACGCGTCAGTTGACTAGCAGCCGTCGCTTTGCGCACGCAGCGCAATCTGCTGTTTTGACTGTGAACTTTTCTACAAGAAGGGGCCCCCTCGTCCATCGGCTCGAAACGGCGTACCATCGCCTTGCCGCGTGTGTTCCGCGACCCTGGCCGCCTGTTCGCCGTGTCGCTATAAAAAATCAACCCGCTCATTCTTCGAGGTCCGTTTCGATGGTACCCGTTCCGTCAGGCCGCATCAGCCCCTGGCACATCTCCGACTTGAAAAAAAACTATTTTTGAAGACTCCCGCCTCCCTCTCGCACCCCCTCCGCCGCGACGACCGACTTGGATGCCGTCGGTGCTGCCACCGAACCTAAAACATGTTCACGGATCCATCCACTGCGCGTTTTTTAACATGCCGACTACCTGTAGGAGCCGGAGAGCGTAACCCAGAACCTGTTCGTCGTACCGCCATTCGAAGCGCTACTCTCGACCGGCAGGCGGCTAGTTCTGCCGGATCAAGTATTGACATGATGATTTCCCGCGCACCAGCGCCCCTCCTTGGAATACTTTCGGACCTTGTTAGCAAAGGACGACTCCATACCACGGGCGACAGCATCGCTTTTCTAGCATAACTCGTAACCCCCTCCCAGGGTCTATGGTCATACGACTACGGCCATGCATTTTATGAGCAACCCCCCCTTCCCCCTTCTTCGCTTGCAGAGACGAGGGGGATGTGCGGCTTGACGTTTGTTAAAACGACGAGCCTGTTCACATTTACGTACCACTTTACTGAAGCACCCTTGGGTCACCATGCAGGCCTGTCGCTCGACAGCTTCCTGCCACCCTGGGGCGTCGCATACCCTTCTCATGCTCGATCGATCTTGTTGGTGGGTCGGTCTGGGCGATCATACTCCTCGATGGAAGCTCCGCCATAGTCTTTTGTGCCAAGTACGGAAATCGTCGCCCAGCTGACCGTCCCCCGGCCCATCATCTCCGCGTCCCGTGCGTGCTGGACCAAGCATCGCGAACGGTGTCGATTGTCTCGGCCTTCTCCGGTGACGCCCAGCAGTAACACCTGCACCGTGCTCCCCACCGACTGTTTCAGCCGTCTCATGCTCGCTGTGGCTGCTGCCGAGTATAGGGCCGAAGGCACTGCCAACGAGGCGTTCCACGATAGGGATTCACCCTAATTTTTCTGAGGCTCCTCATTTGACCTTAAGGAGCTCCATGCCTCACCCGAAAACCGACTTCGGCAAAAATCAAATCGCATCTCGATGAATAATCCATGAGCCCAAGTATACAAAAACGTCATTTTTCGGAACAAGATTGGTATTCCGACGATTTTGAGTTAAGAAACGCCGTCATTCAGAAAACATTTTAGCGGAAATGTGCTACCTCTATCGTAGAACGCGTCCAACACACTCGCGATGTATCGGGGCCTCATTCCCGCTCCGTAGCACGCGTGCAGCACACCGTCGGGGATAGCGGCCTGCAATTCTGGTCGATGATTTCTCGCGCCGTCTACAGGATGCTTGGTATTTTCAAGTACTTCCCCAAGCTCTTACCACCCAAACGGCACCGGCGGTGAGGAACGGGTTAACCCACACGAAGGCGCCTTTGCTAGCCATATATGTAGTTAGTACGCGACGAGATGGTGGCGATGCGCATTTCCCCTAGAGTAGAGTAGAATTGTTCCTATTAATAGACGAAAATTCGGTCAGCACTTCTACCGGATTCTCTTTTCCGGCGGGGCCCACGTGGTTAGAGTTTTACCACGCCCTCCCCTCCCACAAAATCCAAAGCACCGTTTTTTTCGTGTTGCCATCATTTTATTTGTGCCGCTAGACACCTCGCATGTTGCAATCTGATGGCAGACCGCCAGCAGCGTTTTGCGCGTCATCGTTCGCGAGCAAAAGGTGCCCCCCAAATCCCACGCGAACAGCTGACGTTCTGCCTTTTTTCCGAGGCGCTGTGTTAGCCTCTCCAACTCGTCGCCGGAATTTGTGGCGTGGGTGTATACAACACGGCCTCAACACGGCCTCAATGTTCCACCAAGGGCGTGAAGGCACGACGCGGATGCAAAAGCCCTGACAAGGTCAAACTTTCGCTCAAACGCACGGGCGGGTCCCTGTATACAAAGCCTTTTCGGAGTTGGCCCCTGCTCCTAAGTAGGGCGGCTACACCGGACGGCTCCCCTCCTCTCTTGGTGCTAAGCCTCGATATTTGGATCTGCTGTGTCAGACATATGCTCGATGCTTACACGCAGAAACAAAAAAAAAAATGCCTTGCTTTTCTCGGCGCGCTGCAAGCCTTGTGCCAACTCCGACGACATCAATGACGTGCAAGCGAAGTTGCCGCCGGGACTGCCGCCATACGTATATGCTCAACAGGCAACCCGGACATCCTTTCATAGCACGTCAATCGAAAGACTCAAGACAAGTTTTTTTTCGGGTAATCAAGAGGCTCGAGACGACTTTTCGACAGTCAAGATTCAAGCTGACTTTTCGGACCCCCTGCAACCACTCGCACCGGAAGAAGTCGATGGACACTCACCGATCGTTCCGCGGTCTTGGTTGAGTCATCGCGGGGAAGCAACGATGAGGCACATTTGATCAGGTTTTCTCGCCCCTCTTTGGGAACGGGAAAAGGAAAAGGGACCCGTCCAGCTCCCTGTTTTCAGTAAACCCTGCTTTTTTTAGGCCGGCACCTCGAACCAGTATCGCCAATCTAACCGCCTCTCGCTGTCGAAGAACGTCTACGAACTGCTGCCGCACTCAACCATATATTCTCGGGAGCAATGTATGTGGTGGACATATTCTGGTGGCCGGCGACGGGCGCGGATTCCCACGTGCAGACCGGATCGCACCCGGCGCTACTGCAGCCCTACGGACGGTTGCTTCCCGACGGAGCGCACGTGTGGTACCAAAGGACAGGGCGGATTGTGGTTGGCCACGCGAAATTTAGCGCGCGTACAGCTACCGACCGGGTTTTTTTTCCTCGTGTGTATTTTGTTCTCCCCCGGGGTCTGATGAAGCCCCCGGTCCCTTCGGCGCATTACCCAACTTCAACTTCAGCTGGGGCAGTACGAAGTTCTCGGTGCTTGCGGATCCACTTGGGGCGCAAACAAAAACATGTTTTAGCGCATTTGTTTAGGGGGATCCAACGAAATGTAGACCAACACCGAGAGGCGCAGACGGTGTTTGCCAGGGCTTTTCATCCACATCATCGCTGCGCTCGATCGTTTTTTTTTGTTTTGATTCCGATCTCGCAATACTAGTACAATTTTTTATTCCGTTTGTTCTTGTTTTTGTTTTGTTCAAAGCAGTTTTCTTTTGCTTCTTCGTACAATAAGATATCTTTCTTTTGTGTCGGTTTCGGCATTGTTCCTGTGATTCCGGTTCGGCGACCGATGTTTTTTCCCCCCTCATAGTCGCTTGCCAAGTTCCACACGCAGTGTTATTGCCGTGCGCTGGTCGGTACTTTTTCGGCGACCGCCTCAGTTTTGTTTTGTGGCCAGCGTTTCGAACAAAAAAATACTTCGTACATAGGACCCCGGTCTTTTCGAGCGTGCCAATAAGGCATCCTTCGGCCTCAACCCCTTCAGGCCTTAAGGATTGCACTCCCTCCTTTAGGTCTTGAGGGCTGCACTCCCCCTCGCCATAGGGACACTAAACGCTTACGAATTAGAGACACATCTACGTTTCTGTACAGTACACTACTACACGTTTTTTCCACTATTTTTTTTTTGTCGGAGGGGGCCAAAACCCCGGTCTCCTAGTGTTTGCGCTTGACCTGCCTCGTGTAATCACTGTAGGCGTACCTCTGTGTTTGCTCCCTTTGCCGTGAGTCACACGCGCGCGTCCGTTTTTTTTTCTCACACACTAATTATCTTTGCCGACATGCTACTGGTTCCTCTCCTTCATCGCCGGGGGTGATTTGGTGAAATCTCGCGGCTCATCGCGAGACACACATTTTTCTTTTTTAATTCTTTGATTTTACTCGGTTTTTTTTTCTCGACGATGACGTGACTTCACCTCCCCCGTCCCACACCTCCTCTCTCTCTTGTCACTAGGGATGTGGCGGTAGCTTCAGGTGGTGATCGTGTTATGAAGAGTCCGGATTTTGTTCCGTATTATGTTTTTACATGACGGCGTACTTCAGGAGGGTTCGTACATAGCGCTTCAGAGGTTAGGGGTGTGTGAACAAGTTTGGAGAGGTTGCATCGCATCTTTCGAGTCTTAGCCTATTAACCCTTTTAGTACTGCAGTCCCGTTTCGGGCACAAACTACGTAGAATTAGAGTGGTTTGTCCCCCAAACGGGACTGCAGTTCTAAAATTAATGAGTGCGTGGAACCGGCGTTCCCGAAATCTCCCGTGCTTCTACCTACTACATAGTATACGGCTCGTCAGAATGGGTGGGCTAGTGTTATGGTATTGCCCTGGGAGGCCTGTGATATCAACATACAGAGTTTAGAAGGCGAGAGTGGAGGGCGTAGTGCTTGACAGGCTTTTTGTAAGTGGGGACAGGGTTCAGGGCGGGGGGTATAGTCAAACCCTTTGCTCAGTCAATCTTTCATCTGGGACCTAAAAGTACTACCTAACGCCGCTCGCACGCAATACGTACAATAAATCTGCACACACACGTGAGTGCTACACGGCGAATAAGTATACGTTTGTTTCGATTTATAAAGTGTTCGTATTCGCATAGTAATGGCACGCGGATTACACTGCTGTGTTTTACGAAATCATCAAGCTTGATGATCTCGGATTAATAAATACCATGGCTATGCACTCGGTAAATATTGGACAGCGGTCGCTAACGAGCTCCGACAATCCCCCCTCAGGCACAAATGACGACACGCACGCTATCACGGAAGACCATACATAGTAAATAGCACCTACGGCACACACAAAAACCTATATATTTCCCTATTTTTTTACCAACAATATTTGGTCCCATTCACTATGGTCCCCCGTAATAGTTCGAAGTAGTTCCCTCGAGGGTATCTGATGATCGCCATGCCAGAAAACTGCCGACTCGAAATGTCTTTCTCTCGAGAAGATTGTGTGTGCCTGCGCGTATATGTGTGTGATTCTGCTGTTTAGTTCTGTGAAATATTTGCGGCTTGTACTCTGCTGTAGCCATCTTGGGTGTACTTTTCCGCCACGTACCTACCATTGTACGTTCAGCAGTATTGTCGTGCTGTCTCCGGGCTGGAACCATACAGGGAAAGCTGACCTTGCGGCGTCCCAGGTAGTGCGCGAAGTGACGCTTCTATGTACGTATACTCAGCTGTTAATGCGTTGCCGTGTAAAGACTAGTTATTACGGGGGTCCATAGTTAATAGGACCAAATACTGTTAGTAAAAAAAGGTAAATATATAGGTTTTTATGTATACCATGGGTCCTATTAACTATGGACCTCCGTAATAGTTAGTATCCTTCTTCAGGTTTGCCTATCAAACAGAGGTTCCGACGCAAGCTCCACCTTGTGTTGTGATGTGTTGTTTATTATCTTAAATGTACAAACATCAGCTGACATGTGAGATCAAGGTTGTCGTCTACATACAACAACGAGCGTTTTGCGTTCATACAAACAGCAGAGTCGAGCATATCAAACTGCCCCAGATGAACGTCGGAACGGCGGTGGGCTCGGCTCTAACTCGCCCTATCCACCGTTCCCAGTACCAACAGGCCTTCCAAGTAGTACGTCACTATTTCCCATGTTCCCTGTACTTTTGCAGGGGCCTTCCAGTGACCAATACAGCTCTAGCCCGCCCTTATGAGCAAGACATTCAGACAATATAATACTATGGGTTTTCGGAGAAACGCCGGTCCCACGAACTGCATGTATTAACATTATTATATAATCGAAGACGGGACTCCTCATAACTTACTCCCACACCTCTATGCGTATATAACCTGCGAGGCTGTGAAGCCTCTCCTGAAGCATAGTCTTAAAGGGGGAAACCGAATGAAGCCTTCCCGTAAGAGCGTCGAACAATTACTTGAACACCGAAGCTAATACCACCACATCCCGATCAGCGAGGGCGTGCGGGGGAGGGGGGGGACGAATTGTGGCGAAACTGTGTCAGGCAACAAAAAAATACACAGCGCCCTGCTGCAACTCACAGTATGAGGCGGTAGATAGAATACCCGAATCTCCTCCATCGATGAACGGCGGAGGGGGGGGGGGGGGTGGGGGGGACGGCGGGACTTTTTGAGAAAAAAAAAAGAACGCGTACTCGAGGTGTGGGGACGGACCCCTGTGCCCCCCCCCCCTCCCCCCCCCCGCCCCAACAAGGTAAATGTAACGTACTGCTTATTAATATATCAAGGCGATTAAATGAAGTAAACATTGAGAAGAAGTTTACATCATACTTCGTGTCTCGGTTAGCGACGAGAGGGTGCTCAGGAAAATGGAACCGTGGGTGCCAAAAGGTGCCAGTAAAACCGAGACGTTGCACAGACGACGTTGTGGCGATGAATATATCATACCTTCAAAAACGTGTGTCACAAGGTCGCCGCACTCTTCTTGCGAACCTTGGTTCCCGACGTCAAGCGTACGTCGTGGCATTTTGTACCATGAGGAGATGGTGTAGAGGGTGTAATTGGGTGGTGGACATTCACTTTGTGGCAGTAAGGGGGGGGGGGGGGCGCCCACATCGATGTACAGTATTACGGGGGTCCATAGTTAACGGGACCAAATTTTGTTAGTAAAAATAGGTAAATATATAGGTTTTTATGTAGACCATAGGTCCTGTTAACTATGGACCCCCGTAATAGTAGGTGTACTGAATGTACTGCAGAGTACTATTAATATTTAATATTAAGTAGTAGGTTTCTTTCTGTCACATTCTACTATTAATAACTGTACTATGTATAGCAACCGAACAGCAGTGTATATGACAGTATTCTGCTGCTGCTGTACTAGGTGACGTACTTTGTTGTTTTTGTTAGATCTCCCTTTGTGTTCTCCTATGAGCTCTTCTTGTCCGTGTTCCGATGTGAGCGTTGCCCTCAACGAGCTCGAGTAGACCACATACATACCCGCACGATGACCGAACGCACAGCAGTGTTTTAGCGTTTACATAGACGCATGCACGATCGTACAACATGCATGCCCGGATATCGACGAATACGTTCAGCAGTACGTCGGCATATCAGTACAGCAGTAGATATATGCAGAAGGTACGTACGTAATTCGACATCAGCTGATGTACGTAAAGCTGATGATGTACGTACATTATACGTACGGAGTCCGCCGTGAACGCGTTACAATTGGCAAGGCAGGGCTTGCGCCACTGGCGGAGCCATGGTGGTATGTCTGGTAGCACAAGAGTCTGCAAACCCACAGAAGGCTTTTCACCTAGGCGGGGGCAGGGGGAAATATTTTAGCTTGAAAATGATGCCGCTGGGTTCAGGGTTCAGGGTTCCGTGTCCAAGGGCACCACAACAACAGCAGTCCCATCCGCAAATCGCAACGTCCGAACCTCTGTCTGTCAGCAGCTTGCAGCAGATTTCACGCAACCAAAGCTCCGTCGTCGCCATCGCCTCGCCCTTGCTTGCTACAGCAGAGTCGGCTGGGGAGAATGTCGGGCTTTGAAGCTCGCCCAGAGAAGCCACAGCTTGCGGCGGACCCAGTAAGAGCAGAATTTCCAGAGGCAGATTCGACCGCAACCACCGCCGCCGCAGCCGCCGCTGCCGCTGCCGCTGCTGCTGCTGCTGCTGCTGCTGCTGTTGCTGCCACGGAGGAAGACGAAGCTACTGGCTTGCAAGTGATGCAGGCTGCATCGATGGAGGTGGAGCAGTTGAGCGAGAAGATGGAGGTGGAAGGAGCGGGAGGGTCTGGGCGAGAGCTGGACGTGGACGCGACTCCACAAGTCGTGAACGTGGTTGAGGTCGAGGGGCGGCAGCAGCAGCAGCAGCAGCAGCAGCTGGCCCACGGATCTTGTAGCACTGGTGATGGAGAAGACGGCCATGACCACAGCCATGACCACAGCCATGACCACGAACATGAGGTGCGACCCTACTGCTGCTGCAACCTTGTGATGCAACCAGTATCAGGCCCTCAGTCGCTTGCTGGCATGGTGCTATGTGAGACTCTTGCAGCAGCAGCAGCAGCAGCAGAAGCAGCAGGTCGCCATTGCGAGATGCATGTTTGCTGTGCAGCGAACACAGCTTCTACAGATTTAGGATTGCCTCAGCCTGCCATTATGCGCTCGTCCCTGTTTGCTTCATTTGCTCAGCCCTCGACTCGAGCAGAGCTCGGTCTGGGTTATTATTCTGCGATGCATCGGCCATGCGAGACAGTAGGGGGATAATCATGCAGTGTCGGTGCTATGACTATGCATGATACTGCAATGCGGAAGAACGCTGAAAGTTCGGCCAGACAAAGAGCATCCGCTCCGTGGTCCTCTTGTCTTAGTATTTCGGTATGTATGTACGTACTGGTGTACAACTGCAGTGTGTGTGTGTGTGACCGTTCTTCTACTCGTCGACATCCAGCAAGCCCAGTGTCCGTGCTGATTCTTACACCCTAGAAAGATACGAGCTCTGTGGTCACAGACTACGACACAGAGATAACACACCGTAATGCATTAATAGCCTACGCAATACCATGCCTTCGCACTAGGTGCGGCCGACACAATACACATACATCCGCCAGCAACCAAAATACACCATAAAGAAAGAGAAGCAACGAAGAAACCAAACCGAAAAAGAAGAAGAAAAAGGAGAAGAATCCCAAATAAATAAATAAAATGGGAAGCCAAAGCTCAGACACATACTTGTACCCCGAGCATAAGCCAAAAGGAACGTGCAAGGGGGAAGAAACGAGAAGGAAAAAGGGAACTATGCATCCCGGTGAACACTTAACTAAGTAAAAAGAGAAATAATGAGTGGGCCAAAATACGCTCGCTCGTCACCCACCCACTATGTAGTACTTCTTTCATAAGGATAAGAAGGGGAAAATATAGAAACACGGAAAAAAAATCAAAGCACCAAGCCAATACATACCGAACGGCCGCAGCAGTTGGAGGTACGAGTAGCAAAGAAAAGTCCAACATGTTAGTCGGCCTGGTACCTTGCTACCCTATCTGCGGTCTCTCTGCTACTCTCTTCTACCGCGGTTTCCCTTCTACTCCTCCTGTCCCCCCCTCCTGCCCCCATACACTTGTACGATGTTCCTTCTACCTCTCCTGCTGTTAACCCTCCCCCCATTCCCTCTAACACTACCCGCAGCGGATGCACGGCGCTGTCTACTCAGCTTTGCCTCAGCCTCGTGCCACCTGCCCATGAACTGGAGGATTCCCCGGTACCACTTTACCGTCTGTTTTGCTGCAGTGGGCCACAGTGCGGTCCCAACTCCAAAGACTACGGGGGAGTCTTCCGTTGATCCCTCGGTGGGTTTGAACACTCTTAAGGTCCTCAGCAATGGCCCTAGGCCAAGTCTTGGGCTGCCCGCCTGGTTTCGGGCTCTCCCCACCAGCGATCGTCCCGAACATCAACCGACTGGGTAATCGCCCCTCGTGTTGCCGCACCAGAGCCCGCGCAAAGAAGTGGGCGCCCGCAGTTTACTAAGAAACATTATGAGAAAAAATAGGCTCAGATCGGCACGAACAACAAGAAATTTGGGTTGAGAAACACAACGTAACAGTGGGACCAACTCTAAATCCCATACAAATGAGTCAGATTACACAACAGAGCTTGGATGCGGCTTAGGATTTAGGAATATAGAGTGCAAATAGTACAATGTCATGTTGAGATGGAGGAGGGAGCACGGACAACAATGGAGCATCACAGCAGTATTTTTTCAATAAATTTTGAAATACGTCAGCTGTGAGTTGGACTGATTAAATAGTTGATACTCAACTTTGCAAGCTGCGTGATATGTCTCGTCTATATTTTATATAAATTTTGAAATACGTCTATATTCCATTTTTACCGAATTTTACAAGTATTGTGATAAACCGAACGCGCGTATTCTATATGTAATTCCTTGTCAAAGATATAGGCCAGCGGCTCCCCTGGATGCTGCAGAAAAAGCATAGCTGGAAGTGGACAGCACTGGAGTGTTGTAGGTAAAGCATAGCTGGAAGTAGACATACTGCTGTGTATTTTTTTATAAATTAAAGGTATCTGATACCAGGTAGCTATTAATAGACCTTGTTGCATACAGTAGGTTTCTTTCTGTTTCCGTGGTTTTCTTAATTTGAGGAATGCTTTGAGTGATCAACGTTGAAGCTCATCCTGCACATTGTCGGATGGCAAGCGTATTAATAGAGTTGGATCAAGGTCGGAAAAAAATAAGACATTGAGCCTGGACACCAAATTGACGTTTCTTAAAACTGGGCGCCCACTACTGTAGCAGCAGTATATCTTATATACAGGACTCCCAGATTATAGGACTAAGAAAGCGGGCGATAAGAAGGGCATGCTGAGATTTATTCGTAGGAAAATAAGAAAATCTCAGGAGTTGTACTGAACTTAGTGTAGAACGCACCCACTCTCAAAATTTGTACTGAACTTAGTGTAGAACGCACCCACTCTCAAAATAAGAAATCCAGCAGCCTGGGACAGCTTTCCTGATTCCGTACTACGCACTGCTGCAGCAGCACGCCAAACTGTTACATACAATTTTTTTATAAATTTTGAAATACGTCAGCTAAGTATTTATTTGTCCCCAAGAACAACTCAGCACCCCCAGCCATCTGCCTTTGGCATACATATAAAGCATCGTACGTACCCCCACCTATGTACTGGTATATACCTGGTACAAAATATCGTATCATACGTACATACATATATACCTGGTACCAGGTACCAGGTACCTAGTTTTGTAGTACCAGGGGTACCTGTCACCTGGTATCTTTCTTGCTTTCTTGCTTGATTTTTTTTGTTTTTCTTCTCCCTTTTTGATTTTTGATGTCGATTTCGATTTCGATTTTTGGACGTCGATTTTTTGTGTTTTTTGGTCATCCTCTCTTTTTTTTTTTTTGTGGGTATGATGCGGTCTTCTAGGTTTCTGTGGCGACTTGTATAGCGTACCGCATGATACGTACGTGCGCGGACCTCAATTTTTATTCGTGTCTGAGGTGTACCGGTAGATGTCTGCTTCAGTTATCATGTGTGTTTTAGTACCGCTTGATGAACGGAAATGTAAGGATCGCTTGGTCAACAAATTATACTCCAACGGTCCTTGCAGAGCTTTACGGCGGCTTGACACAGTACTATCGCGCCTGGTACCATTGGTATACAGCAGTACCAGGCAGGGATGGCAGTTACCTGTAGCCGGTAACTTTGCGGTAGCGGTAGGCATCATAAAACTACTCTCTGGTAATTTTTCGCATTCCGTATCCCCTGGTGAATAATGCCTACAAATTATATTGGAAATCCTTTTTTTTCGAAATTCACAGCATTCTACGTAGCACGAACAAACACAGCACACTGACTACTGAGAGCGAAGGGAGCGCGAGTCAACGTTGACGTTACTCGGCGATATTGCGATATTGCGAGGCGTGCAAGACGAACCACAACAGCGAGTTTGTTTTTTTTTTGTAACGCAATGACACAACAATGACTGCGTCTTATCATCATCCAGCTGCACGACATACAGCAGTACCTGGTATGTAAAAAGTACCAGCTCCCAAAAACAACATACTACCTGTCCTCCTGTACTTGGTAGCAATACTGCAGTATCTCTCTGGGATGAAGTATCGGCACGGACACTGGGTGTGCTCGATGTCGATGGGCAGAAATAACGGTTTAATGAACCCTTTTAGGACTGCAGTCCCGTTATGGGGAAGAACCAGTCAAATTCCAAGTAGTTTGTCCCCAAAACGGGACTGTACTACCAAATGGGTTAGTTTGAACAACACCCACAGAAGTACTGCTTGTAGGGACTCTGTTCGGCCTTACTGCATGGAAGTATTATACGATATAAAGCACCGGTACAAAACAAAAAAATGCAACGAAAAATTGGCGCAAACTTTCCTTTTTTGAGGGCGTTTTTACCCTGGGAATGGATCTTATCCCCCCCGGGGGGGCTGTTGAAAAAAATAAAAATTGAGTAGCTACTCGTATGCGATAGGTAACTATGGTGTTCTGATTTTAGCATGTTACCGGTACACGTGACATGCTCAACCACAGGTCACTGACATCCCTGCCTGGTGCTACTGCTGTAGGTATCTGGTGATTATCCCTTAGGACCCCGAGGGTATTACCCCTTAGGACTCCGAGGGTAGCGGCTCTAAAACAATGATACGTTTGATGTTACCAGTCGTGCAGGCGCAGTGTGAGCGCCCAGCAGCACTGCTGTACGGGCAGGATCATAGTGCGCCCATGCCGTACTACTTCCCTTGCATCAACCATTGTAACTCGGACACCAATTTTGTGCGTACCTGGTATCAATCATCACCCCCCCCCCTGATGACGCGGTGCCGCTGCTGAAGCCGCCACTTTGAAGTCCCGAGAAGGTTACGTTGGTCCACGTGTTTGCGACGCATCCGTTCCCGACTAAGAAACCCAGGCTGGACCGGCATTCCTTTATACCGTCTATTTCGGGGGGGGCTAATGTTGTAACCCACGATGAACCTAAAAAGCGTGTATCTCCCTAGCATTTGGTGCTGAGTACATGATCTACATCATCTACAGGTAGATCATCTACAGATGGATCATCTACGGATAGATAATCTACAGATATATCATCTACATATATATCATCTACACCCTAACCTGCCATTATGAGATGTTGTGCAAGGATCTGTAAAGTACAGATCATCCAACCCAGGGAACATGTCCTACTGTAGATCATGCAGGTTATACGGCTCCTACTCGAGCAGCATGCTACAGCAGTAGCTCATATATACCTGGTACATATTCGTACAGATCAGGGATATATCTTCCCCGAATTACCTGGATTTCATCAAGAGTGGGGATCGATTGTCTCGTCCGAGATGTGAAGTAGTTATAGACACAACCTCGCGGGAGAATTACTTACACGGATCGACACTACGTATTGCCGACCCTGCTCCCGCTTGCCACCCTGATCCCATGCCGACCTCGTCCCACTCGGATCTGAGCCTTCCAAGTTCGACCCTGGGGATATAATTAGCCGCCGGCAGGGCCCACCAAGGCACCCTCATCCCCGGCTGACCTGGCCCACCGAAATCAAAGGTTGATGCCAAACGGCGACAGAACAGCACTAAAAATACCGCTGTAGAAGTACTGCTCTATTAATAGTATGTCGGGCACCAATATAATGCTTTTATGTCTGTCGTCTGTGTCTGACCTGAGAGAGGCCATGTATGTAGAATACCGAGGCTGGCCTTTCGGACGGCCGGGTTGGAAAAAAAAAATACACCGCCGCCGCCGAAAAATGCGGCGGGACCACGCGACCGCTCGCCCCTGCCGACCTCGAGCCTCTCAGAGGGTCGGGGTTTGGGGGCTGGGACGGGGTTTGAGTCTGGGGGCCGACGTTCAAGATACGTATATTTTTTTCACCAAAATGTGTCGCGCGAGCTCGTGTACCTGCACAAGGTGCTGTGCGTGATGGGGGTGTGTACCCGTCTGACCTGTAGTAGCTGTTCTCCTACAGACTCGTGTTGTCTACACACCGTTGCGCACCGCCCGTCTCACCCACCGCAATGTACTCATGACGGCAATGCGGCAGGCTTCACGGCCTTTTGGTCGCTGCTGTGGCTTGTGTGCAAAAAGCTATCCGCGGGACCTCACGAGTTGTGTTTCGGGTATGTACCTCAGTGTGCTTGTGCTTGGTGTTTTTTTTTTCCCACCCGTTTCTCTCTCCGTTCTTCCTGCTTGCAGAGCACCGGCGTCGAGCGAGACACAGCTCTTGTTTTGAGTTTTTCCCCAACATGCGGGTGATAATCTCCCTTCCTTCGTTGTGGACTGCAAGCGTCAAAACAAGATTACGTACGCAAGCCAGCCGGACGGACAAGTTCCCCCACGTTGGCGCATGTTTTTCTTTGCTCACGGGAAGCGCGATCCTCCCTAGAGATCTATGTTTGCACAACAACGAGGAGTCCATCCTAAAGACTTTGATATGCCAGGTGGTGAGCATCGAGGGCGAAATAGAAAACTAAGCCCACTTAAAAACCTACCAGGTACGAAAAGCGTTGAAAAACGAGGGGATGGGAGGGAAAAAATCCCGTCCCATGGCATTAACATTCTTTGTACTGTGCGAGGTGTAGCATGGTATTCTACAAGACAGGACATGTGCTATAAAATGAGGTCATCGAAAACCCGTACGTACGTACTCAACGCGACCTATGTGCAGCTGCATCCTGCACAAAACTTTGTGCAGGATGAGGGTCTTATTGGTCAAGTCGGGTCTTTCGGCCGCCCGGAGTTTTTTTGGAAAAACGCCTCCCAAAAAACACGGCGGCTCCGCCGCGTGACTGCCCCTGCCGACCTCGAGCCCCCCCCCAAAGGGTTGGTGTTCGGGTTAGGGTCAGGGTCAGGCCTGGGATTGGGTTGGTCTGGGTCCCCATGCAAGGTTGAGATTGACGACACACGTCTTGCACAAAGTTTTGTGCAGGACGCTCCGGCACATAGCGGGCACTGTACGTACTCGTACACAGTACGCGCGATCGAGGTATCACGCCCGGCTTGCAAATACCGTACGAGCTTGCAGACGAAAAGCCTCGAGCTCACACGTGATGTTTTCTTGTTTGAATGCTTTTTTTAGGATGAAAACGGGCACAAAGGAAGGCAGAGGGCGATTTTTACAGGAAGTTGGCAAATTCCGACGCGGTGATGTTGAGGTTAGTGCGGATTGGACTGGTGTTCACACCTACCTTTTCCGAAGGAAGAAACCCAGGGCTGGGCCAACGTCTCCTGTTTTTTTTTTGTTTTCGCTTACCGTCATGTACGAGTACCAGGGAAGTCTGTTTATGCTTTGTTCGCACTACTGTAGGTGAGTCTTTCAATTGACGCGCCCACCGTGTATTCGTTGTTTTGGTATATATATTCCGGGCACCATATATATATATATATTTGGCGATCGTAAATGGCGATTGTAAACTGATGTTCATGCCGATGCCACGAAGCCGCAATCACATTGCACTGTTATGTTTTTTGAAACAAGAGCTGTGAGATCGAGGGTTTGGTCGAAACTCTCATCTTCGCATGCTGTGTGTGACACTATTACGGGGGGCCATAGTAAACAGGACGTAGGGTTTTCACAAAAACCCATACATTTCTTTTATTTTAATAACAATATTTGGTCCTATTAACTATGGCCCCCCGTAGTAGGGATACTTCGATCGCGCGTGCTACGGTTTAGAATGGGCTCATGCTCATGCGGGAAACACGGTCCGTATGTGAGGAAGACGAAAGCTGCTTGAGAAGCTGCAGAGTTGAAGGAGTAGGTGTGTCTACATTTGGGAAATAATAAATAAGAAAGTGCAAAGATTTCCGAGGTTGCACGTGACTTGCCACGAGTGGGGAATTTGTGGGGTGCTTATTTCATACCTGTTCTTACTGTTTTGAATATATATGTTGTGTTATGTATACCACATGCCATAGCAATCATCCTTCCCCACCGCTCCTGCTGCCGTAGCGGCTGCTGTAGCTGCTGCTGTGGCTGCACCCGTCTCGTGTCGTGTTGGTCATCTTCTCGCCAAGAAAGAAAGGTTACTGCTCTGACAGCGAATCGATCTAACTTGATGATCTATACGCGCAGTAGGTGTTTCAAGAAGGTAGACAGATAATCTATTCCCGATCTGGTGTTGTTAAACTGATGTTGCCGGGCTCGGAGCCGTACATATGTCCGCATGATCCATCTTATCGTAGCGCATGTTTCCTTCGTTGGGTCTGCGGTAGGATGCAGATCTTGCACATCCACCTCTCACAGCGACGGGCGAGGAAGTACGACTACAACTGTGCAATACTTGGTGGCGTAGTGGTGTACAGAGCATGTTCTGTTGGGAGGTGTGAGTTCCCATCTCTGTGTGCAAGCCGTGACTGATGCCCCTTCAGAATGGAAGAACAAAGGGAGGCGAAAAAAATGGGGGGGGGGGGCTCTGCCAGCGATCGGTCACACTGCACGAGAAGATTATCGGCCCGCTGGAGCAGGCAGGGGCTTTTGCTTGTGTGTCTGAATGAACGCTGTGGACGGGACTGTCGGGAGCGTTCAAGCTTCATTGCTGTTTTGCCCGACCCGAACGACAACATGGAATGGTATTGGGTAGAGCCTGTAGTTTCTCTATTGGGGGACTACTATACAGTAGTTCCTCATATGATGTACAGATAGACGATTAAATTGTTCATCACCTGCCGTTGTGACATGTTGTGCAAAATCTGCAAAATTAAGGAGGACCATAGTGAATAAATAGCACCTACGGTACGCACAAAAACCTATATATTTTCTTATTTTTACTAACAAAATTTGGTCCCATTTACTAAGCCCCCCCCGCAATAGTACATATCCAATCCAGGAAACATGTGCTACATCTTATGCAGATTGTACGGGTCCCACCCCGGCAAGATGGGCTATATATAGATCACACTGCTGTACCTGTAGATCTTGCAAGACCGGGAAAAAAAATAGATGATCTATCTGCCTCAAAAGATTTAGATGATTTTATAGATGACCTGTCCGAGGTGTGAAGTATTTGGGCCCAAACGTGCTAATGATGAATGCGACAACAAGAGGGTAGCACTTTTTTTCCTTCCAAGGCAAACATTTCCGACTGGCCGGTCTCCTTGAGCCCTTTAGTACCGCAGTCCCGATTTGGGGACAGACCAGTCTAATTCCAAGTGATTTGTCCCCAAAACGGGACTGCGGTACTAAAAAGGCTTAACCCAATATCGTTGGAACGCCAATTTGTGTTTTGCAATAATTTTCGTGATAGAAAAGTATATAGCCATAAACTCGTTTGGGCTGTGGTCGGTGTTACTTGCCCAGCCAGCAGTGGCCACATTTTTTGTTTTGTTTTTGTTTTCGAGCGCGTTTAAAAGAGCCTTTTCTTGTTTTCACGTCGTTTTTTTGTCCCGGTGGCTACGAGTAGCTGGTACTGCTGTGCCAGGTATATAGTATGTGTATATATACGAGGAAGGCACGAAAGCCCGCCCTTTTATTTTATTTTTAACTAACCTGTGACACCCCCAGGACTTCCATCCAGCCCGCCGACGACAATCCCGAAGGGGAACCTTGTACCCACTATTACGGGGGGCCATAGTAAATAGGACCAACTGTTGTCAGTAAAAATGGGTAAATATGTGGGTTTTTGTGTGCACCGTAGGTCCTGTTTAATAGAGTCCCCCGTAACAGGCTTCGGGATTGTTGTGTCCGTCGATGGGGCCGCCCTTTTAACTTTTGTCACGATTTTTTTCGTGCGCTTTTCTCTAAAACAGTTTTTTGCGTGGCGCACAGAGCTTCTTAAAGTGGGGATGCCTTTTTGAAAATTGGAGTGCAGCCCCTAGTTGCATCCCCTAATTGCAACCCCTGTCTATCACCTGTACCAGGTATAACGGTGCAGGACGGCGACGGGTCGAAGAGCCGGCACCCGCCCTATGCGTAGCACGCAACGGGTGTGTGTGTGTGAGCACGAAAAGCGCACCGGAGGAGCACTTGGTTATGCTTTTGGTCTGCGCTTACACCCCATGCTTATGGAAACATTATCTTGTCTGATTATCTTCCGACGCCGATTCCGAAGATGCCAATCCTCGCTCCGTAGCAAACGGTGCATGAAATCTTACTGCGGGAGTGTTGGTGTTCTATCGGGATGATTTGACGCTGATCTGGTTCCATCAGCATGGCGCCAGCAGTAGATTGTTGCCGTTGCTTCGCGAGGCTTCTCATCTGGTATTGTTTTGGTTTGGTTGTTTCGGGCGTCGCACTCTTTGTTCATGGTGTTTCGATGTTAACCGCCTGCAACATTTCCTCCGATCACCAGAACGATCCTCGGAACGATCCTCGGGAAGATCTTCGGAACGCCTTCTCGACCTCGCAGTTCGTTGCCGCGCCTCCAGCAGATAACTCACTTATCCCCTTCGCGCGCTGCCCCCCCCTCTCGATCCCACCTTCTCTGTGCAATGCCTGCGTGATTCCGCTGTGTACATACCACTGCCTGATTGGTTCGTGTCCACGGGTAGCGTAGATGGTTGAGTCTCACGTGGGAACGCTAGCCTTGGTGATCCCTGGGGATGTAGTGGAGCTTGTGGAGGGGATGCAGGAGTTGTACGTCATGGGGACTGTGGACGGGTTCCAGAAGGTGACCAAGATCGACGGCTTGCAGGACATGGCCAGCCTCACGGTGAGCGAGGGCGAGGGCGTTTGTTGTGCTGCCGCTCTGTAGGCTGTACGTACGAATTGCTTTGTTGTTACACCCGGCTGTATTGTGATGATGTGCTGCTGTAGTACGTGCGTGCTGCGATGCCGTATGCCGTGATGCAGGTCGCGCTGCTGTAGTGCTGCACCCGAGGGAACATCGTAAATCGAGTGCTGTGCGACGTATACTCTTGTGCTGTCTTGCAATAGCTCTGTATATGATATACGGGTGTAGCGTTTCTGGTCGAGTTTTTCAGCGGAAAAGGGGATGACGGTGAAATTTACGCCAAGAGGCGGTGGTGGGGACGGGGAACGGGGGTGTTTTTGAAGGGCTTACCATCGTGCATGCCGCCTGGCTTATACAGTAGCTTAAAAAACGTTTCATCCCACGTACTGAAGAGGGGGGGGGGGGGGGGGGGGGGGGGGGGGGGGTACTCATTCGTTGCTTGCCTTAGTCATTTGATTCGTTGCGTTAGTCATTTGACCGTTGACCACGCATCCCTTTCGAGACGGAGGCGGGGGGGGGGGGGGGGGGGGGGGGGGGGGGCGCAGATTATTGTTTTGGCGAGAAAGGCGTTTGTTTGCAGGCGGTTCGACACGTGTTCAAATGTTTCGTGTACCGGTACTGGCTACGTCGTCGCTTCCACGAGGGGAGGTCTACGCACTTGGTGCTGTTGAGGGCGGCCGCAGGCTGTTCGACACGCACTCTTACTTTTCACACAGGTGCCGGTTACGAGCCGCGAAGGAATCACTCGAACGCACTGATACAAAGGTTTCTGTTGCGTTGATGAAGGTGGGTTGGAGTGTTGTTTCGTTTCGACAAATTCCGGTCACAGGATGGGCAACACACGAAGCGGCGGCCCAACCCAGCCCGCTGGGGTAGTTGCAGATGCTGCCGGAAGTGAAGGGGGTTCGTACAGGCGGTAGGGCATGAGTAGAGATTATGTATATATTTACACGAGACACGCGCGTAAAGCATTGCTAAACTTGTTGCTACTTACTGCTATATTTACACCGAGACACCCGCGTAAAGCATGCCAAACTTCTTGCTCTCCGTAAAAGACATTTGAGTGAGACCTCAATACGTATGTCGTTCTTGTTTTTGTCGATGTTCATACAGCTCGACCCCCAACGTTTCATTACAAGGCAAACTTGTAGCAGCCCAAAAAATGGGTTCCGGGGCATCCATGTGTTTTTTTTTTTCTGCGTTGGTGGCGCGAAAGGTGTGTCGGACGTACTGTAGGATGCTGTGGTCTTTACTTGATACGCTTTTTTTATTATTGTGTATTTAACAGTAGCGTTAACATTGACAATAAGTGGCAAGCAACGGCCGTTTTTTTTTTTTACTTCTTTTTTTTTTTTTCACTGAAACGGTAGACTGTTTCGTTGTTGGCAAGCGCCCGCGGTGGAGTGTGTGCGCCTATTAATAGCTTGTCGGAAGGCAAGGCCTGTCGGCGTCCGGCGAACGGGCATGCAAGAATGATGTGCAGAAGACCCGCGTCGGCTCGTCCTGTCGTGCCGGCGCACTGCACTGCTGTACGAATGTTTCGCCCCGTGGACCTGAACGCCTCCGTCCCGCGATCTGTTCGACAATTCTTTTTTCTTTCTTAATCTTCTCGTAGTCCTGCCTTGCCTTCACAAATTCGGAAGTAGCAGGCCATCGTCGGAGGAGGTCGATTTGCCGTAGTGCCCCCTCCTCTTCCTTGTCTTCAATGTCTAATCCTCCTCGACCCGGCTAAGGCTTAGTAGTAGAAACAATGCTATTACGGGAGACACCATAGTAAATAGGACCTACGATACGGACAAAAACCTACCTGGTATATATTTCCCAATTTTTGCCAACAATATTTGGTCCTATTTACTATGGTTTATCGTAAATAGATGGCACCACAGTCGCTCTTCACTCGCTTGGTGTGGTCGATTTTTCTTGCCCGGTTACTTCCCCCGTGGCTATTTTTTTTTTGTAACTGTCAAAGAGTTTTTTTTTTTAGGTTTCTTCGATCTTGCCCCGGTGGTTGCGTACGAGTGGAAGGAAGCTGCTCCGAGGAACGAACGCCTGATGTTGTTTTGTTCTCCCTTCGTACACGTTTCGCAATCGCGCAGATCGTTGCGTAGGTGGTACAAGTAGTAGCATTTTTTTTTCCGGCGGGATTTTTTGCGCGAATAGCTGCCAGGATATAGCGTACGGTCGGTACCTGATATGCGCTTTTGTCGAAAGGCCTGCTTGTTGGTATGGCTCTCGCCCCCCTCAATTTTGTGACCTCAGAATTTTTATCTCTCTAGGATTGAAGAATCGGCACGGACACTGGTTGTGCTGGGTGTCGACGGGTAGAAAAGAACGGTTTAATGTGAACAACGCACATGTATAGCACATACTCGAGCTTTGACGTTGCACATGGCGGGGGGGGGGGGGGGGGGGGAAGGGGAAGAGGGGGGCATATCATGGTCCGCCCGGAAAACGCCGACCAGGGTTGTTGCAAACCCGCAAAGCCGCAGCTGCAGAGCCAACGGCTGCCCACTCACTGCCCACTCCCGCGCGCTTTCTTGTTTCTCGAACGCGAAGCCTCACCCCTATTCACTCTTTACGATACACCGATGTGCGTCTTCGATTTTTATTTTTCTAATACTTGTCTTAATATTATTTTTTTTCCGAGTACTTAAAAAAAAATGTTGATGTTTTTTTTCCGTAATAATGTTGTACTGTAGTTTGTTTTTCATGGTTTTCGATTTTTGCCCGCTTTTTTATGATGCGTGTCAGATATCATCCTCTTGTTGTTTTTTTGTTGTTGTTTTTACGCAGGAGTTGACCCTTCCGTTGTGCCTGGTCACCAAGATGGAGGAGCTGGAAAGGCTTGCCTCGCTATGTATATTCGATTTTTCTTTTTTGTCTTGGAAATATAGAATTTTCGAGTTTTTTTTTTTTTTTTCAGTTTTCGTGCTTTTGTTTTTAGTTGTTTCCTTGCCTTTTTTCTGCCGCGTGCCGGATACCATCTTGTTGTCCTTGTGTTGCTGGGTCTTTTTTTTTTAACGCAGGATTTGACCCTTCAGTCGTGCCTGATCGCCAAGATGGAAGGGCTGGAAGGGCTGGCCTCGTTGACGCGTCTGACCCTGTACGACAACCAGATCCTGTCTCTCAACGTGCCGCCGAATCTGAGCGGGCTGACGTACGTGGACATGTCGTACAACCTTGTCAAGAGCACAACGGCGCTTGCGGAGTGCCCGTTACTCGAAGAGGTCGGTCGATTTTTCTTGTTTCCTGTTTCTTATTTCTTGTTTCTTGATCCTTTTTCTTTTTCGTGGTGTGTATTGTACATTTTTTTTTTTTTTTTTTTTGTTACTTCTTCTTTTTTGCTCAAGTTGTGTTTCTCGTTTTCTCGCTTTCTCGCTTTTGTTTTTTTTTTTTCCTGTGCCTTCTTTTCTCTTCTCACCAGTTTTTATAACCGTTTTTACATCGGTTGCATGCGCATGGAAACACCCAGAAAAACCGCGGCCGATGTTTATTTTCTTATCGCTGGCAAACCTCTCTTGAGTGGAAATATATAAGCGCCGTTTTCACACATATAGTATTATGAGTACGAAACGGTATTTCTATTCCGTCCAGAGCGGGAGCTTACAAGCCATCATCAACAAGCAACCACTCTTTCGGCCGAGAACTTGCAGGTGTACCATGCTTATTAGTATATGGTACCAGGTACGAAGTAGTTGGTATGTTTTTTTTTCCTTGTTGTGGTATGACGATTGTACTCTATCGCGTGCGCTCGCTCCACGGCTCTCTTCTCCCAGGCGGCTTCTGGGCGTGGCTCGTCTATCGTTTTCGCCGCCGCGACGGCGCAATCAGTCGGCGGTGTGTTGGAAACGTGCAGTCCTGCCGACGACGCCATTTTGTTGAGGTCGTTTTTCGTTGGGCTACCGGTGAAAGGTTGTTAACCAATCGCCTACTCAATATATACCTGGTAGGCCTTACAACACTCTCCCCCCGGTTCAGAAGAGCGGGGGGGTCCTTGGTGTTCGTATGAGGGCCGTACGTGCCCAGTCCGATGTTCTTGCCAAGCTTAGGGGGACCCAGGAAGAGTGTTTGATCAGATTCTTGACATGAGGAACTTCACTTTTCTTTAAAAAGCGTGTCTATGGTGGACGTGAGGTTCGAACTGACGACCAGCGACTTGTGTGCTGCCGACGACGCCAGTGTTAGGTGTAAGGCAGTATGGACCTAGGGACCGACTACTGCTATGCATGTACGTAGTGCTTCTGGCTCTGCTCTGGTCGCTGACACAAGGTGCTTGAAGGTTGTCATTCTTGTGTTAGTTGCTCGCTTGCTCGCCGGATGTCTTCTGAACGAAGGGGGGAGGCATTCATCAACCAGGCAGGCGATAACGCCTGCCAGGTATGATGAGGAGACACTCGCTACGAGTCATAACACCGCAACAGGGGAGAGGGGATACCATAACAGTTTTCCTTGATAGTATTTATATATAGTCTCACCCCCGCCCCCTTCTCCGGCTGTGACAGAGAACAGCCTGCGCCCGGGTTTCCAAGCATGGTTGCTTTGGTTGCACATATGGCACATATCAGATAGATCAGATCCCCACATGATGATCTAGGTCTTTCGGGGCAGAGCGATTCCTGATCTGTATGATCTGTATGATCTATTTAGCTCATGTTGCTGGGTGGGACCCGTATAAAATCTGGCTAGGCTACTCGTAGCACAACTTTCCTGGGTCGAATCTGCATGAATGGATGTACAGATCCTGCACTGCAAGTTTCGTAGCAGCAGTCTGGAATCTAGGTGATACTAGAGTTTTCTAAATTAAGTAGATGGTCTAGATGATGTAGACGAGATGATCTAGATCATCGATCATCTATTAATAGATGAAAATGATGGTCTAGATGGTATATAGATGAATTTATTATCTAAATGATGTAGATTGACGATCTAAATGATCTGAATGATCTAAGTTATCTAGATTTTTCTAGATTATCTAAATGACCTAGACGATCTAGATCATGTAGATCATTTAGATGAAATTGATGGTCCAGATAGACGATCTAAATGATCTAAATGATCTCTTTATCTAGATTATCTAGATTACCTAAATGATCTAGACAATCTAAATGGTCTAGATGATGTAGATGATCTAGATGACCCACAGCAGATGATCTAGACGACCTAGACAATCTTCCAGAAGATGGTGATCTTATGTCCAATGTGTCGTTGGATTTGCCGTGTTTTTTTTTTTCTTTCTCTCGCCAGGTCTTCGTGGCGCAAAATCGCGTCCGCGCCATCGAGGGGTTCGAAGGGCTCACCCGTCTAAGGAAGCTGGACCTGGGGGCAAACAGAATCAGGTGCGCGGGAGTCCTGCCGGCGATTTAGACGTTGGACGAGTGGGGGAAGGCTTTCCTTTGTATTTTTGTCTCCTTTTTTTCTTCTTCTTCTTCACGCGGTAGGCAAGCTTTTCGTTACGGTGCGGTAGGTAGGCATCATGCCTTTCGTATATACCTGGTACGCAAATAGCAGCAAGAGCGGGCGGTGACGTCGGGTTGTGGTTCCCCCGAGATGCTCGTACGAGAGGACAGCTCTCGAGAATACGTCTCTGCCCGGAGTGCAAGGGCTGCAAGGACCGTGTGCGTGTAACGAGTTTGTAGACAACAATTATTACACGGGGGACCATAGTAAATAGGACCCCATATTGTTGGTAAAAATAGGCAAAGATGTAGGTTTTTGTGTACACCGTAGGTCCTATTTACTATGTCCCCCCGTAATAATTCGTTTCGAACGGACAGAGTGGTGTTACGCGGCACCTACTGTAGGTGCTTTGTTGGTGACGGCCGTAGGTGTGAACGGCGAAGCATCAGATGCCTACCCCCCCCCCCCCCCCCCCCCCCCCCCTGAAACCTTGTTGCTGTTTTGTTTTTTTTTGTTTTTTTTTGCACGTAGCGCGATTTTTTCACGTGCGGGGGGTGCTCGGGGCTCGCGCCAACAAGTGCTTTATTTCTTAGCGGTACACGACCGAATCGCGTTGCTTCCTCTTGATACTCTCAATACCCCCCCCCCTTCCCCCCCAAAAAAAAAACAAACAAAACAAAAGAAACAGGAAGTTTGCTGCTGTACGTTGGGGGGTGCCGTGATGCTTCGCCGTCCACACCAAAAGCCTTGGCCATATGCGTACACTCTTTGTCTTCATGCTCGTATTTGCTTAACCCGTTTTTTTTTTGGGCTGCAGTTCTGTTTTGGAGGACAAGTCAGTTGCAATTTTGAGCGGTTTATTCTCCCAGAACGGGACTGCAGCTCCAAAAATATAGGGTTAAGACCACTCCGTCCGAAAAAATAAGAGCATGTTTTTTACGTTCATACGAGGTTTCGTGCGCGGTCCCCTTTTTGCATTCTGGGTGTATGTCCTCTCCTATATACGTGTAGCGTCTGGAGATACTGGTCTCGCCGCGCGTTCCGGACGCTTTCGGAGAAGCCGAGCCCGAGCGAGCGAGCGAGCGAGCTGCTTGCTGCGCGACGCGAAGCGGTTTCGAGGCTGCGCATGCCCTTTTTTTTTGTCGTTTCGCTGGAACCACACCCACAGCAGTGTACTATGGCGG
Organism: Macrocystis pyrifera; assembly: GCA_031763025.1. Taxonomy (NCBI): domain Eukaryota; class Phaeophyceae; order Laminariales; family Laminariaceae; genus Macrocystis; species Macrocystis pyrifera. The sequence continues at coordinate 8,323,306 of JASSKH010000017.1, read as the reverse complement.
GAGACCATAGTACATAGGACCAAATATTGTTGGTAAAAATAGGGAAATATATTGGTGTTTGTGTGTACCGTAGGTCCTATTTACTATGGTCCTCCGTAATATGGGCTGTTGTTTTCGGGGAGGAATGGTGCAGCAGCATGGCGACGGCGGTGTTTTTTTTTTTTTCGATGGATTGGTTCACGCCTCGGACGATCTAGATCTTTGATGAAGTGTCCGTTCTTGACGTGTACCTGTACGATCTGTGATGATGACAGCTCATGTTTGGCCGGGTGGGAGGCGTACAACTATCCTGCATGATCATACATAGGACGCGTGCTTTTCGTGGGCTGGACCTGCTCTACAGTAGTAGTCCGCTGTCCAGATCCATGCACAGCATTGTCACAACGGCAGGATGATCTGCTGTGGACGGACAGATAGATCGTGAGCTCTGCAGGAGGTGTTGATTTTTTTTTCTTTTTTGATCCTTTTTTTTTTTTTTTTTTTTTTGCCACGTATGTACCGCAAGAAAATATTCGGCGCTAGTCCCCCAAGTAATAGAGACCCCCCCACAAACGTGTACCGCTCTCGTGTCCCTATGTGAGGGATTTGAGGACAAGGTTGACCGCAGTACCGCTTTGGGGATAAACGACGGTAGATTTTGGAGTGGTTTGTCTGAGCGGTTCGTCCCCGAAACGAAACGGGACTGCTGTCGTTCTGAAAGGGATAGAGCCGTCGGTTCTCCTGAGGGCGCGCTTCTTCACTCTCGCACAATAGCCGCGGGCAGGCAGGCAGGCAGACAGACAGACAGACAGGCAGCTAGCTAGGCAGCTAGCTAGATAGCTAGCTGCTGCGCTTCTTTCGTGAGCAGACCCTGAGGGTGCGGGTTCATTCTTAAAAGCGAGCCGTATCATTTTATCGGTTGGTGTTGGACGTCGATTTTGCTTGGTACCCCTCCCCCTCCCCTCCCCGCACCTCCGTCTCCCTCTATGGTCATACGACTACGGCCATGCAAGACACTGAGTAGTGAGTGCACTCCCCCCCCCCACCCCCCGTCGCCGCACGTCCGTCTCCCTCTCTCTTACACACGAGTGTTTTGTTTTTGTTACGTACTCGTTGGTTTGTTTGTTTGTTTGTTTGTTTGTTTGTTTGTTTGTTCGTTCGCTCATTTTTTGTTAGTGTATTTTTGTATATATTTACATACGAAAGTATTTTTTTTTTTAAATCTTTGGTTCGTTTTTTCCCCAACGCCCGCGGGTGTGATGGATGGTGTGCGGCTTAACTGCCGTAGGTCAATATCCGGTTTGGAAGGGTGCACATCTCTCGAGGAGCTGTGGTTGGGCAAAAACAAGATCACGCAGATCGGCGGGATCTCGACGCTCGTGGGGCTGAAGAGGCTTGACGTCCAGAGCAACAGGCAAGTGCAAAAACGGCGGTAAGTAGATACAAGGCGCTTCGCTCCGCGGGCGGCCTACGCCGCCGCCCGCTACGCTCGCTCAGGAAGGAAACATCAAACTATGCGAAGCGGACAGAGGTCCATGATTGAATATTGTTTTTTTTATGGCCCCTGTAGTTAGCTGCAATTTGGCGACGTGATAATGCCAAGAGTCCCGCCGCCATGCTTCAGGCAAGTGCAAAAACAACGGTACTTGAGTATATTTGTGTGTGAGCCCCGTGATTTATGTACCGGTAAGCTGCCTGGCACCAGGTACGAACCCTTTTCGGACGGAAAATGTCAAAAGACCGTTAGGCTGTCAATATGAAGACAAAGCATTTTTCTTCCATGCCCCTTTCCCGTGCAGACTATATAGTGTGTTACAACTGCGAAGGGTTGCACTCCGTCTTGTGGCGTTTTTGTGTTGGGGGGGATTTTTGTTTTGTCCGCTGCTACGGTACGGGGGGCACCACTTACGCTTAAGGTGCTACACTTTATGTCGGTATAATACTATGTGATTTTTGTTACGATTCGCGCGAAAAAAAAAGTTGAACCCCTTACGATTTTTGTTCCGTTCCGTTATATACACCACGGTGTATGGTATGCCAGGTATACGTTTCTTTGTTTGAAAAAAATCACGCGTCTGATACGTAGGCATATTTCTTTCGTTTGGAAAGGCGCGTGTTCGTGGTTTATGGTGGTTTCGAATGGCGTGTAGTCTGAACGTGCTCGTATATTCTCGTGTCGGTTTTCGAAAATCGTGTACAGGGTGTGCTACCCATGGTATATACACGCGTGTGACTCCCCCCCCTCCCGTCGATGACGTTCGTCTTAAGGTCACCACGCAGCATGGGCCTCGTGTCCTCGGCATGGCGTTGCTGCTACCCTCGTCCCCATCATGAGCTGCGCGTAGCAGCGTGTTGCTGAGCGTTACGTATCCGAAGACCCCTCTTCTCATTTCTTGGGGCTATTGCCGCCCGCCTCCCATGCTCTGCATTTCCCCCCCCCCCCCCCCGTGCATTGCAGGCTGACCGCCATTGAGGGGCTCGAGGGGCTCACGGAACTGAGGGAGCTGTACTTGTCGCACAACCTCATCGAGAGCGCAGAGGGCCTCGGTTCGCAGGTGCGTGGGGCCCTTCCAATCATGGGGACAGATCGTGATCTGTTTCAGTACATGACGATCTAGCTCATGCACTGTTACCGTGGAACCTTCTGTATGTTTCCCGCTGTTAATATGGTAAGATACGTCGTGGAAGAGCCGTATGTACCGCACAAGATCTGCTGCAGATCTCATCCGGAAAAAAAAACGGTCTCCTAGATTTGTGCAGATCGTGCACACCAGGGATCTGTCTCCCGAGAAAAAAAGCTATTACGGGGGACCATAGTAAACAGGGCCAAATATTGTTGGTAAAAATAGGTAAATATATAGGATTTTGTGTGCACCGTAGGTCCTATTTAATATGGCCCCCCGGAATAGATCACGAACTGAGGATCTGATCTGTATGGTGTATCTGTCGGAGGAAAATAAAGGATAGCCGCTTTGCTTGCTACGAGAGAGGTGGCACTTTTTTGGGATGAAATATTTTCGGAAAGACGGGGGGGGGGGGGGGGGGGGTTTCTTATCCCAAAATCGTCGGAAGGTCGGTCATTCGTTTTTTTTTTGCTTTTGCGTTTGCGTTTTTTTTTTTTTTTGTATACCAAGGCCAAAGGGCTTTTTCATCAACCATTGCGCTTTCATTTTTCTCAACCATTGCACTTTCATTTTTCTCACAACGACTTTTACTACAGTTAGGATTAATAGTAACATAGATCTCCTCCCGTGAGGGACCTCAGAAGAAAAAAAATGGTGTATCTCTGCTATTAAAACCTTACCTTGGCGTGCGTGAAGACCGACCCGATGCACGCTCCGTCACCGCGCTACTGATGCAGTGATGGAACAGTTGACAACTACAGATCATCTACAGATCATCTACAGATCGTCTACAGATCATCTACAGATCATCTACAGATCGTCTACAGATCATCTTGTATTAATGGATGAACTTTCAGGGGAGAAACGTTTCTGATGTGCTCCGTAGCTGCGTGCGCTACAGTAGTTCTGTGGCCATCGATGGAACGGTCCACAACTACGGTACGACACATCAGTACTTTCCGCTTCACGATCTAGCTCTCTCGAGGGCAGATGATCTGTTTCACCTGTGTGACCCAGCTCATGTCGCCGGGTGGGAGCCGAATGATCTGCGTGACCTGGCGCATACCTGGTATCTCGTGGGTTGGATATGTTTTATCTGCCTTCGAAGGGCAGCGGCTTATCCTGGACCTTGCACAAAACACAAAGCCTATATGTTTCCCTATTTTTATTAGCATTTTGTAGTTTTTCGTCAGATTTTTGTTTTGGTTTTCTTATTGGGAATTTTGGGCCTTAAGGAACCCTCAACTCTCGACGAAAAAAAATAAAACAAGCGCAGGCTAGGACCTGCAGGAGGTGCTCCACGGTAGGTGGTGACCCCTTGCGGGTGTGGAACGCTTTCTGGTGCGTTGGCGCTTTGTCTCCCCCGCGGGGAAAAAGAAGCAGGTCCATGCACGCTACGACTGCATGGGCTGGTTCAAGCTGAACGCCCCCCCCCGCCCGGTACATTTTTGTCGGCCACGAACGCCTCTTCGCGATATATACTCGAGTGTCACATATTTTTGTGTCCTACTGACCGCCATAAACAGTGGAACAGGGTGACAATAGACAGTTTTTTTCGGTTGAGGTCTTAGACCTTGGCGTCGGCGGCGAAAGCGTGTCCCGACCAACCACGGGGGCTTGAAAAACGGTCAGCAAACAGCAAGGCGTTTCCCTTGGAAAAAAAGCTTTTTTTTTTTCTCATTTTTTTGTTTCTGAACGAGCCGGCTCCGGGTACACCCCCCCCCCCCCAAAGGCATGTCTGTAGTTTTTCTTGCGCAAATATTCGAAATATCTGACTGCGCAGGGGCGATATCGAGTCATTTTTAACGCCTAAGTTTAGCCCATACTGAAGCTGAGTAATTACAAGGCAACTGCGCAAATACGTATGTTTTCCGCACTCGTGTTCTGTAACCCCCTGTCGACGCGTTGACGAACGGTCTTTTCTTTTTTTTTCGTCGGGAATTTAGTGTTCCATAAGGCCTAAAATTCCCAATAATAAAACCAAAACAAAAATCTGACGAAACACTATTACGGGGGTCCATAGTTAATAGGACCTACGGTACACATAAAAACCTATATATTTACCTATTTTTACTAACAAAATTTGGTCCCGTTAACTATGGACCCCCGTAATAAAACTAAACGAAAACCCACCGTTCGTTGACGAGAGGGGGCTGATATAACACGTGTGCGAACTTTCAGGACCTACTGTTACGGGGGGTCCATAGTTAATGGGCCCAAATTTTGTTTGTAAAAATACGTAAGTATATAGGTTTTTATGTACACCATAGGTCCTGTTAACTATGGACCCCCGTAATGGTAACGGCGTGATCTTCCGACTCTGATTTTTTTTTTCTGGGTTCAGCTTGAACCAACCCGTAGTTTGTTTTTATCTGGAAACATGATCCGCAGAGGTACTCTTGTGTACGACGTGTACCGTAGCAGCAGCTTTCCCCTGCGGCTTTTCCGGCTTTGCCTGCGCGCACGCTGTGTACGAGGCGAAGCGTCACGTGCCACCCCCCCCCCCCTCCCCTCAGCAAGCACGCCTCTGTTTGATGTGTTTGATGCCGACGTCATGCAAACCGCGAGTGGATGCGTCGTGTCACGCGCGCGCAAGGAATATATATTATATATGGGTTGGGTTGGCGTCGGTTGGCAACGACACTGTAAAAGATGCCGCTCACTGCTCACTACGTGAGCTAGACATCCAGGGTACCGGTTTTTTGTTTTGTTTGTTTTTTTGGCGGTCGCCCACAGCTGGTCGTCTAGTTAGATCATTTGTGCGAAGTAAATAACCTTTACTCTGCACAAGGGAGTTGATCGTATCACTTAGTGTTCAAGGTAAGGCACCCAAGAGGCAGTTACATAGTACTCCCCCATTACTGTCTCTGGACGTGGCCACACCGGAAATCAAACTAACTCATTGAAGCTGTCATCCATATGCAAGTCCGCCTCATAAGCGGTTCTTAGTAGGATGCAGCTCACCCTTCATGCGACTCGCCGGACACCTCACGTTTCGCTTCGCGCTTGGTGCAAGCAATGCCTGCCTGGTCGGTGAAAACCCGACATGCTCCGTCCCGGCATTGTAGGGATGCGAGGGTCTATGGTCATACGACTACGGCCATGCATGAGATCGAGTACATCTCTCCTATCGAGTACGCCCCCCCCCCCCCCCCCTTCGCCCCCTCCTCCCCGTCTTCACTCTCCTTCCCCCCCCTCCTCCTCCCCCTCGCCCTCCTCTACCTCTCCCCCCGCGCCCCCTGCCCCCCTCCCCCTCTCGCGGACGGTCCTGGCGCCTGCCTAACGCGAACGCCTCACTATCCGACAACACCGTGCGTACAGACTGCCTAGGGTTGCAGACTTCCGACAGTACAGGGTGGCCGTTCCGTATGCGGTGGGTGTTGATCAATCGCACCGTCTGACAAAATCCTGCGCCGCCTGCTTCCTTTCTGCTTACTTCGGCCTGTTTGTTGTCCCTCTTCCTCCTCCTCCTCCTCCTCCTCCTGCTCGTTTTTTTCTCAGGTTAACCTGGATACGCTGGATCTGTCGAGAAACAAGATCACCGATTTCGACGGTCTGCAGCACCTCGGCTGCCTCACCGACCTTTGGGTAAGTCATAAGAAAGGCTCACGATGCACTGCGTTTTTTTTTTTAATTTCATGCTGGAATAACGTCTTGTAACAGGCCCTCTCCGGCCTCCATGGGGTTTGCATTGTTTTGTTTGGAGGCTTGTGTGGGTGTGGGTGTGGGTGTGGGTGTGGGTGTGCGTGGGTGTTTCTTCTTTCAACGAGGCACTGCGTGATTCTCTTGATCCCATCGCAGTTTTCGTGTAGGTGCAGATAGCGGTGACCGCCCGCCCGCCCGCCCGCGCCCGCTCGATATATTTTTTTCCCGTGGCGGCCCACCCACCACATACATGCCCACACCACCCCACCTCACCCCACCCCACCCCACCCCACCTGCCCACCCGTGCGCGCCAGATGAGCGGCAACCTGATCTCGACTTTCGAAGCCTTGGACACGCTGAAGCCCCTCAGGAGCCTGACCTGCCTGTACCTAGAGCACAACCCCCTGTACAAGTGAGAGCCTGATAAGATAACATGGCATCCACCCTGTTTGTGTGTGTGTTTTTTTATGTGTCCGTTTTTTATTTTTATTTTTTTTCCCCCTCTTCGGTGTTTTTTTTTTGTCCTTTTTTTTTTTTTTTTTCCTCTTTGATGTTGTTTCTTTTCCGGGATCATCCATTAATAGTGTGCTGCGTAGTTGTAAGTTTTTTTTAAGGACAGGTGCAGTTCACACCTTAGGCAGACCATACAGGTCATCTACAGATAGATCATGATCTACAGATAGATGATCTAACTCCTCACCTGCCGTTGTGATGAGTTGTACAGGGAGCTGCAAAGTACATATCCAACTCAGGAAACATGGGCGGGATCATGCAGATTACACGGGTCCCACCCGACAAGATAAGCTAGATCATGCTATCACGGGGGACCACAGTAAATAGAACCCACGGTACACACAAAAACTTGTATGTTTACCTATTTTTTCTTACAATATTTGGTCCTATTTACTATGGTCCCCCGTATTATTATCATTGTACATTACGAACCGGTTCCAGCGAGAGCAAGGCTTCAAAATTTTGCGCCCTGATTGAAGATCAGTTGGAAAACAAAATTTGGCATGGCTGTCCCTTCACAAACGTACGAAAAAACGTCATTATTGCCTTTTTTCAAACGCAGTTTTTTTTTGTTCAAGAGGTTCATTTTAACTTTTTTTCGTTCTTTTCCGGCAACTTTACCCTATAAATTGCGGACAAAAAACAACAAAAATGTAGAAGACCAGTCTCGTGTCTTTTCGTATGATCATGAACACCCCTTGTCAAAGCTCGAGTTCCAACTCTTCAATCAGGGCGCAAAAGTGATATCCGCGAAAAAAAATAGTTCTCCTAAGGTTCCCAAATAACTCAATACATTGTTCCAGTACTTTGGCAGGCGTTTCTTGTAACAGCCTTGTACGTCTTGCAGAATAGAGCAGTTGTCACGGACGTCTTGCCCTTATTGATACGATCATGTCATCAGGTCTAACGTCGAATTATTCACGTACTGACCGATTGATGGTCTGCGGAAGAACCATATGGGTTTCAGTGTGGACCGCATAAACCCCTATGCAACGACGCCTCCGCAAGTATCACCAGCAGTTCACGTATCTCACGAACTACAGCTCGCACGCCAAAACCAGCCTCACGGATGTGCTCCCCCGGTAGATGCGGTCACGCGGATATACTTTGCTTTTTGGGCTGCGAGTTTCAGTATATTCATTGTGTTACTGCCCGATTGTTGAATGTTGCGCTTTTGCTGTGACCAGCTCGTAGAAGCGTGTGGAGCATGCAGTGGGAATCGATAATCTGTCGGCTGCAGTTGGAGCGTTTTCGTTCTCTATCGTCGGCAAGGCGCCCATTTGGGCTAGGCCCGGCACTCGCGAAGGAAGATGTGTTCGTGTTGTACTGCAATGTGCTTCGCCCGGTATTGCGCTGTGTTGTACTTGTACTTTCTCTTCAACTGTGCTGTATTGCGTTCTCTGTCTGTCTGTCTGTCTGTCTTTTTGTTTCTTTTTTTACCGTCGCTTTCACTTTTCAGCTTTCTGTACTATCCGCGGTCAATTACAGCAAAAGGAACCCTCGAGGTAGTTACATGGTACCTGGTATACCCATTTGCTGTGGCTGAAAGTGGCCACATCGGGAAACGAAGCAATTCGTTCGAGGCCCGCCTCACAGTTGGTTCTCAGTACCAATAGGACGCAGCTCACCCTCCATGCGACTCGCCGAGCACCTCACGTTTCGCTTCGCGCTTGGCGCAAGCAGTGTTTTGTGCCTGGTCGGTGATAACCCGACGTGCTCGGTCTTGGCCTTGCATTATAGGGATGCGAGGGTCTATGGCCACACTACTACGGCCATGCATGACGACGTGTACCCCCCCGGCGGCATATGCCTGGGAAGCGTCGGGCGGAAAGTTCACCATCCTTGAACACCGCTAGGCCGGCGTTTCAACAGCATCGCGGCTCCACATCGTTCGCTGGGCATTGCGGCGTCATTCCGATTGTACTTTTGTATGCACAAAGCAGCCGAACGCACGGTCCCCCCCCCCCGTCCCCCTCCGTCCCCCGTCCCCTCTGCATCGTACTGCCGTGCGCTCGCTCGCCTTAACCCGGCAGGGACTTCGAGTACCGCAAGCGACTGGCCCTGGTGCTGCCCACCCTCACGCAGATCGACGCCACAGGTGTCGCCCGCTGATGCCGCTGACGGAGACTAATTCATGGCTGGGGTTCTCGACCGGCGTATAATGTCGAGGGGGTGTGTCGCGGGAGCGCTCTAATACTATAACTTGAGAGAGACAGAAGGCAGGGGGGAGAGGGAGGCCGGGGGGGGGGGGGGGGGGGGGGGGGGGGGGGGGGGGGAGGATGCCGGAGAGCATGTATATGCCCTCCGCATTTCGTGCATTTTGAGCGCCTGAAAGCGCGCACCTTGAAAAGGCAGCCAGGCCAGTCTGGGGGTTGTCACTGCTGTGTTTTTACCAAACACTGTTTTTTTTTTGTTTTTTTGTTTTTCGTTTTTTTTTGTTTTTGTGTGTTTTTGTTTTCCTAGTGGTGGTGGTGTTGTTTAATCTGAAAAGCTTGTGATACACGTGCGTGCATGCGTGGCGTGTTTGTTTGCGTGTACGTACCCGTTCGTCCGCCCGTGCAAGTGGAGGTGCTGTGTGTTTCCAGTGTCGTGTGCCGTGGTCTGGGGGAGCTCGAAAGGGTTGTTTCGAGGCTGGGGGGAGAGGGTTAAGTTCCTACCTGTGATGGCTCATGGCGAGCCTGGCATTGGCGAGCCACGCAATAGATGCTGCGTGCGCATGGTGCATGTTGCCGACCGACGTTTGGGATATTCAGTGTTTATTCATGGAGCCGACCCTGGGGTATAAAAAAGAGGCTTCCCGGCTTTTTTCAGCATTTGCCGCGGTGTGCCTCCCCCCCCCCCCCCCCCCCCCCCCCCCCCCCCCCCCCCCCCCCCGACTGCCCCCAAAGCTCGGGCGCAGCTAACAATGAGCGGAGACGCTGCTTCTTGATGGAATTGTTTCCAACCTTCCGAAGATGAAGCGCAGCTGTCAACTGTCAAACGAGCGTTGGTGTTGTTCCTTGGTTTGACTCTGTTTCTTTTTTTTTGTACATCTTCCCAAGCTTAGGCGCAGCTATCAACGAGGTCCTCGACTGAGCGGTTGTTCAACCTTCCACGTATCGAATAGATGATTGATTCCCACTTGCATAATCTAGAACTTTCAAGGCAGATAGATACATATGTTTCTGATCTGTGCGATCTACAGTGGCTCATGTTGCCGGGTTGGAACTGTGTAATCTGCGTGAACTACTACAGTCGTGCGTTTTGTATCTGTACTGCACAGATCGTCCACATCATCTCCAAACGGCAGGTTGGGATCTACAATAGATGATCTAGATGATCTATCTATCTGATACCACTCTGGGCGTAAATATAAGGACCGATTATACATTAATATGAAGACTAATTGCTCCCTATAGTTACGTCCAGCGTAGCATGTCCGATGTGTTTTAACCTTTCCGAAGATCAGGCGTAACTACTGTAGCAGCGAATGCATCTTGGTTAGCCGTATTCAACCTAACGCCCAAAGATGTGCAGGGCGCTGCCATCACCGAGCCCTGGTATTTTTGTTAAGTTGGTTTTGGACTGTTTCTTTTGCACCATCAGCACCGTCAACAAACGTCGGTTTTTGTTCCTTTGGTCTGACTTGTTTTAGACCCCCACCCGAAGCTATTAATAGTACACCAAACGAGGTTCCTGGTTGAACTGTTTGCAGCCTTTTGTGAAGACCAGGCGTTGCATCTGTCGACCGGCGTTTGGTGCTGTGTCTTGTCCCCTTGGTGTCACTTGTTTTACACCCTCCGAAGCTTTGGCGCAGAAGCTGTCAACGGGGGTCGGCGTTGTGTTGTGATACCTCGACACGGCTTCTCCCCCTCGCCGAATCCCAGGCGCAGCCTTCAAGAAGTCTTGTTAGCGTTGAAGGTTGACCAAGACCGTACTACGTACGATGGGAGTATGGGTCACTGACGGGACGGCGGCGCCTCAACAGAGTAGCTACGCATTATTTTGGATCCGCTGTTTTAGTACTACTGCACTGCACAGAAACGCACACCCAACTCTAAATCCAACTAAGTTTCCCCGAATTGTTCCTTTATAACGGGAGTGCAGCTCTAAACCGGTTGAGATACAGGGAACTGGGCATTCGGGCTTTTTTTCTGGTACGTAGAAAGCCGGTCTTTTTTTGGGCGAGGTATGGGAGCTCTCAATAAGTGAGGAGCCTCAGACTTTTTTTTGGGTAGTATGATACACGATACCACTCACTGTAAGCACGCGTCTGTCTGACGGCATGGTTTCCTCCTTGGTAGGATGAGACCGATCGTGGTTGGTGGTTGGCTTGCCCCCCGGTATTAGCTTTTATAGCGAGAGAGGCCGGGAACGATATCGCAATCGGACGTCGTCCCTCAAGCACAACAGTGTGTGCTGCAAACGCTCGCGTACTCGGCGCGAGAAAACACAACTGTGTGTGTGACTGACTGCCCCCCCCCCCCCCCCGTTTTAGAGACAAAAGAGACACTAACTTAGTGGTAATGTAATCGTAGCAGCCCAGATAGGACAGTCCGGCTGGTGTTTCGGTCATGTTTTAGCCGTGCCATTAAAAAAGGGATCGGAGTAATTCCAAGTCTCTTTTTGGATTTTCAATATTAATATAGTTACTTCTATTTCCACCACGAAAAAAAAACTCCAATTTTTCTTAAACGCACTTTTTTTTTTCTTACGGTGGTTTTCTGACCGTGTTTGGTTTTTTGAACAGCCATTTGACCTCGGTTTTTTTACCGTCGTTGAAACATCCACGCTCAAGCAAAATCCACGGTCACGCTCTCGCGGAGGCGGCTTCACACTTGACACGTGTCACCCGCCGCTTCCCATCTAAATCCTCGTGGTTCTGTTCGGTAAGTTCAGCGAGAAATCGCACTACGCGCTTTTTCCCGCCTGATCAAAGGCCGGAGTCACTTTCCAAGACAAACCGTTGCAACATCCACGCTTAAGCAAGCCACGGCGACGCGCTCGCGGTGATGGCTTGACACGTGCCACCCGCCGCTGCCCACATAGTCTCGTGGTTCTGCTCGGTAAGTTCAGCAAGAAATCACATTTTCACCTGACCAAAGAGTTGACTACACGATTCCAAGACAACAGGAGAAATTCGCTTTTTGATTGTTTCACAGAAATCAGAAAATCGCTTTTGATTATTTCGCAGAAATCAAATGATCACCACCGTAAAACTTATTTTGTTTTTAGTGATCACACTTGATCACACACGATGGTCATGGCTAAGATCAACAACGTGAGCATCTCAAATACGGCAGAATACACGAAGAGATACTTGATGCTGCAGCAGCTGCTGGACCTGTTGCTTGCCGCTGTTGAGGCGGCGCGAGCGCTTCGACCAATCCGCACGAGGACCGGGTGCGTTGTTGTGGTTGCTATTGTTATTGCTGGTGGTCGTGGCGGTACAGAAGAGATGCTTGTGAGTTGTCGTTGGAGCTGTGTTGATTTTTTTTTTCGGGTACTCAGTAATTTCAGCTCCTTGTACCCTGGGGACTCGCAAGGGCTCCAGTCATTCCAGCTTCTTCTGGTAGCCTGGGGACGGGCGTGAGGCTGGTTGGAAAACGATGCATTCCGCTTTGCACGAAAACGGTTGAAGGCGGAGAGCCGCGTAGTAACAAGCGGGGGGGGCTGACGAGTCAGCGCTGAGGGGCACCGTCGACATCGATAATTCGACGTCATGTAGTTGTTTCACCTACTTGCAGCACACGTTTTTTTTGTCAGGCAGTCCACGCCCAGTTTTCCCCCTCCAGCACGGAATCAAGCCACCAACTAGTCTAGAACTGGAACTGGTTGCGCTGACTACAAACTCGTTGTGCTGACGAGCGGATAGACCGACCCGGTTGACCCATTCGGCAGAAATAGGAGATACACGATGTTATTCGCCCACCCATCATTTTCCCGTGCACGGCCTTAGATCTCTTCGTATCAAGTATATTAGGCGTGCAACAAAGGCGATGGCTGGCACGCGTTGGGGGCTGGAGCATGAAAGGATTGCCGGTGCACAATATCGAGACCTCGGGAACTCGGGCAACATACACAAAAATGACACCTACGACATCGCCCGGTCTTCAGAAGATTCCGCCGTTGTTGGCTCAACCGACAACATCGCCGTCTTCAATTTATTTGATGCTCGGTGCCGCCGGTAGAGATAAGACTCTACCGTAGTGAGCACCGTCAAAGCAGTTGCCCATACCATGCCCCCCCCCCTCACCCCCCCGCCCCCCCCCGAGTCCTCCTCACAAGCGGTTCTTAGTTTGATGCTGCTCACCCTTCATGCGACTCGCCGCACACCTCACAGTGCTCCATGCTTGGTGCAAGCAATGTCTGTCTGGTAGGTGAAAACCCGACATGCTCCCGGTATTGTAGGGATGCGAGAGTCTATGGTCATACAACTACGGCCATGCATGATATCGAGTACACCCCTCCCCCCCCCCCGAGTCCCGCACTCCCCTTAACCTACCCTTGCCCACGACTAACTGTGCTTCTATATCGATCTACGGCACAACTCAATGTATTGCCATGGACAAGCTGACGGGATGGACAAACTGCACTATGTGCCGACGCAACGAACCGATGGTGTCGGTTTTGCCCTAGCAACAAGAACCGTTCCGGAAAAGCTTGCCTCTCCTTACCAGAGCTCTAAAGGTTCTATTGTGGTGAGCTAAACTTCGACCTAATGTCTATTCATACAAACGGGGGCAACTGCTAAGCCGCCGTTACTATGTGTAATAGGGGGAGGTTATCTGCCTTGGCTGCGATGTTTGCCTTGCTGAGGGTGCTTTCACAGCTTGCTGGGTGTTTCACAGCAGACACCTGGCATCAGCTTGGGATAGCTGCTCCCCTCCTTTCACCGCTATCCCTGAAGACCAGAACATCACCAAAGTAGCACTACGAGCCGGTATGCACGCAGGGATAAGGTTGCCTCGCCGGCCGTCCCGCCCCCCGCTTTTGCATCTAAGTTCCGAGTCATCACCAACGAATATCTACTGGCGGGTACGATTCCCCACAGCAGAAAACGAAGCCAACACACACGCGATACGCATTTGCCTCGGTTCTGACACCGCCCGTCAGTCATTCGTATCATCGCTCGTTCAAACAAAGTGGTCGGCCAGTTGCACCCACCGAGCACGAAAGCACGGACTATTCTCACGCCGAACTTGACAAACGGGTGACATATGTCTCCCACACATGGAGAGAGTGTCGGTGTTCGTTACCGCAAGCCATCTCGTAGCAGCGTAAGACATCTAGATCACGCCACACTCGGTAGTCAGAGAGAGGGGCTCCAGGTACTCCACGCATTGTCATCCTGCTTCCCGCAACGACAATACTTAAGCCACCAGAGTTCGTGAAACCACGCCACATGATAATGCAACAGCTACACTCGCTCCTATGAGCGGTACCAGCACTAACCCATGCAAAGACGTCAGGGCTATGCAGCAAAGGAAGCCCCCCCCTGCTCATCCCGTTCGAGGTTTCTTATCTCACAACACAGCTAGATCGACGGAAGGGCCCTGTGTTATGGCCTATCCATTCAAGAACAATGCCTGCTGGTGCCTAAAGCCTTCAATACGTGGTTCAATACGTGGCGCGTATACACCACCATAATACCAGGTACCATTAAGATAAACTAACAACAACCGTAACACTATGTTCAGAAGCTCTAATTCGTCGGCCTGAGGACACCGGCTATTATTTTCATACTTGGGTTTCTACCTTGCAGTTTGCTCTCCTAACCATGGTGATGGTACATCTCTGGAGCCTGCATATCAACTGCGATGGTCCTTCCACATTGAAACAGCCATAAGAACCTACTGCCGTATGGTGCACTTTAGCTCACCAACTGCAGCCTTGATCCCGGCCTCCAGTCTTAGCTCCCACTACGTAGGCCTACAGCAAAGCAGTGTGCCAAGCTCGCGATATGATCAAGGCTAAAGCACAGGAGCGGCGATGGACATCGACAGCTGCTTCCAACGGCCTGTTACCCGTCGCTTCCAGGGCATAGAGAAGGCAGACCACGAAGCCCTAAAACTTCATAAACGTTCCTCGGCTGCCGCTTGACCTCCCAGCAGACCTGAAAGAGGAAGCAGCAATGGTAAGGCCAACGACAATGGTGAGGACAATGGGCAGATGCTAAGGTATATAGAGGTACGCCGCTTTCCCCCCCCCCCGGGTTTCTCACTTGAGTATAAAATACGAGCTCTATACCTCACCCAAAAGTGATTTTTGAAACAACTGAAAGTACAATACTGATTGATGGACAATTAATCCCATGGCCTACTGCTCTAAGTGTACACAATACTATGACGGGGGACCATAGTAAATAGGACCTACGGTACACACAAAAACCTACATACTTACCTGTTTTTACTAGCAATATTTGGCCCTATTTACTATGGTCCCCCGTAATAATACCGCCAGAAACGAAAAGCGTTCCGACGATTTTTAGGGTTTATGAGCTCCGTCATTCGGAAAAAATAGTTTAGCCGAAAAAAAAAACGCCTCCCCTGTCATACCGCGCGTCAACGGTAATGGCAATGATCCAAGGAACAAGGTTAAGGTGATCCGACGCACACCAACACGACCAGCATGAACAGAGCGTGAGATCCGCAAAGTAATGGGCTGCCTGGTTTAGGTTTGTTTCTTACCAGGTATGCGTTTTGACTGCTCCTTTGTGGTAATATTTGTTTGGTCATTCCCGCACCCTGACGATACATGTAAGTCGCAAAATCGTAGCCTGTCTCAGGCGGTTTGTCACAAGTCAAGTTCTGGGTATAGATATCTCAAGAAGAAACAATAGCTCCTTGGGCTGAGTGCATGGTGGGAGGCGCTATCGTGTCTGGCTCCTGCGGGAGGTATTGCACACGGCTTACACAAGCACGACTGCCGGCAATAGAGGTGGGAATTACTACTGTTCTTATGGCAATTATATGTCCGACATGCTGACGACGCTGCCGCATAACATGTCCCTGATAAGAGAATCTACACCTTGAACGTTTCGTGAATATCCTCTGGACTTTACATTCGTACGTATGTACATCTATGATTCCTGGGTCTTGACAGTATATACTCAGGAGGTACGGCTAGGGTGCACGACCACGCCGCTTCTGCTACCCTACTTCGTAGCACTACAGTTCCTGCTACTACCCCTATCATCTAATGATGTCAATGCTGTTGTCTACAGTGTTACTGCTACTACTTCAAGTGTTCCTACAAAAGAGCAGTGCATTTATTTCTATTGCTGCTGCTTTGATGCACTCGCCGAAGAGTCGCCAATCTGGTCGTCCGTGCGGTTGGAGCCGGCAGGGTAGTCTTAACGGCTGACCCCCGTCTTGATGGGTGCTTGGTTGCCGTCGCCACCTGCGCGGCCGCCGCCGCTGCCCGAGACGCCCGTGTAGCCGAACGAAGAACCCGCTGGGACTGTGGGAGCACCTTCCTCGCCCCCTTGGTGGTGATGCTGCCATTGCCCTTCCTGGGACTCTCGCTGGCGTCGACACCGCCCCCGTCAACCCTCTTAGTTGCGCTGCGTAGAGGTTGGGCATCGGGATCGAACAAGAAAGGAATCAAGGTGATTACTATGGGGGCTAGACTAAATATTGTACCGGTACCCTCGTAAGCTCCTAACGATACCAAACCAATCGTGATTGGCGCAAATCGCGAACGCCCGAAGCGAGCGTGGAGGCTACTATGAATTTCAAGCATTTTTTCTGCGTCGTAGAGCCCGTGTCTTGGCTTGGTGCGGAAGCGTTGCCGTAAATCACCAACATGATGCGTGCGAACTGCGCTCTTTTTTCAAGGATATCCGTCCATCATCTGAACTGTGCCGTATATAATAACTACCTTAAAACGCCAGCCGCCGCCCGATAATCAGCTCATTGCATGACAACAAACGTTCACCGGCTTCAAACATATGCGCATGGGCCGATCGACTAAACGCAAACCGCCGAGCGCCGCGTGGTTCTTCGAGTTCAGTTCAGCAGCTATACAGAAGTGTTTCATGCCCGTACCTTGACAACGTTGATGAGGCGTATCCCACGCCCTGTCGCGCCGTCTCATTAACCTTGCGGCCATCGTGGGACGCAGCCGGTGTAGCCAACGGCGTCCTGGTCTTGTCATCACCACCGGTAGAACCACCGTCCAAAGCACAGCGGCCACCGCCGTCGCTTCGGTCGCCGTCGCTGCGGTCGGTGCTGCCGTTGCCTGCGGCCTTCCCCGTGCTAGCGGCGTTGAACGAACGGCGGGCGTTAACCGTGTCAGCGTTGGAGGTTCCAAGCGGAGACGTGGCTGGCGTAGCGCCGACGCCGCCGTCGTTGTTGCCGGCGCCACCGTTTCCTGCGGCCTTCTTCATGCTAACGTCATCATTGGACGAAAGACGGGTGTTAGCGGTGTTAACGGTGAGGGCCCCAAGCGGAGATCTGCCTGGCGTGGCGCCGAAGCGCATCGGAGATTTGATGGCCGAGCGCGGTGTTTTAGGCTGCGGCGGCGGCATGTCGTCGTGAAAGACGGCGAACGGCATGCCCGCGGGCACCGAGATCATCTGCCGGGGCAGTCCACCCACTGGCATTGAAGAGCGCCGCCCAGTCGACGACGAGCGCGCGATGAAGGAGGGGGGGGTAGCCTTGGGCTTGGTGGCGGCGGGGACCGCGGTGGAGGTGGGAGAAGCGACGACTGGAACATCACGCGCCTTGGCAGGCACGCCGCCATCCGGAGGACTGCAGTCAGCGGTGTTCGTCACGGCTACCACCGGGGGCGAGGCGACAGCCTTGACGACTGCAGGCTGGTATACGGTCTCCGAAACGTGCGTGGTGATCTCTTCCGTTGGTTGGTGCTCGTCGATGGTAGCCATGACCGAGTCTGACGTCAAAACGACGTCAACACTCGACGCGAAAGCGGAAGGAGCAGTGGAAGCGACCGGAGAGCCTGGAGCAATCGACGCCAAAGCGGCAGAACTAGCGGAAGCGACCGAAGAGCCCGGAGCAATGATTGATGCGGCAGCCGGGGCCGGAGCGTCTGAAGGCATGTTCTGGCGGCTGCTGGAGTAGTACATTGCCAGCCAGGCTGACTGAGCAGCGTCAGCGGCGGCGGCCGCGGCCTCGTCGTTTCCCGTGCTTAAGCGGGCCCCCTCGAAGGCGGCGGCACGGGCCCTAGCCATGAAGGCTGAGGACGGCGTAGCTGGGCGAGTTGACACCGGGGGCGTGGTTGCTACCATGTCTACTGCAGGCGCATCTGATGGCTGCGGGTTCGACTGCAGCAGTAGCTGCAGCTGCGTCAGCGGCGATGACACCAGCTTGATGGCGCTAGCCTCAGGGGAAAGCCCTCGGGACGGGGAGGACGACGTCTCTTTACCCGACACTGCGGTGACATCAATGGCCTCGGAAGTCGATGGCAGTGAAAAAAAAGCGATAGCCTTGATGCAGGCGTGCTCAGTGGCTGTCCGACCTCGGCTGCGGGAGTGGCGCATGCAAACGGGGGGTCTCTCCCGGACATAAAAAGCATGCCCGACTTCAACGGGGACGGGGTGTCCATCATTGGCATCCTAAGCATGTCGAGCTCCACCGTGAGTTGGTCGCGGCTAGCGCGTAACTCGTTGAGCTCCTTGTTGAGAGCGTCGACAACCGAAACCTGTGTCATGCGCCCAGGCGGTACGATGAGAGCGGAGCGTGCTTGGGTGTCGACAATGATTGGTTGGCTGATTGATTTTAAAAAAATCAATTGATTGATTGATTGATCGAGTAGTTCCGACTGGAAACAGCGCGCAGATAATATCGCGCGCCTACGGAGATGATTTATCGTGTTGGTCATGTTGATAGAATGGTGAGGTACGGAATACACATTTTCCTTGTGGTGCTTAACGAACGCCATAACTAGTGTAAACGCGGCCATACACTAAAAGCAAATAGAGACACCACTCTAGCTTAGGCAGCGGTGCGCTAAGCCACGAGTAGTTCCACCTCTTCCGGATTTTTCTGCAAGGTCACAGCCACCGCCGGTTGCAATTGGCGGTTCGAAACGGGATCCGACACAAAAAAAGAGGGCGAACGAGTCTTTGACACCACTATTATTACCAACCATACTACTACTATTACTACCACTACTACTACTACTACTACTGCTGCTACTACTACTGCTATATTACTACTACTGCTATATTACTACTACTACTACTACTACCACTACTACTACTGCTACTACTACTGCTGCTGCTGCTACGACTACTACTACTACTGCTGCTGCTGCTACTACTACTACTACTAATGTACTACTTTCACTATACCGCACTTTTGCTACTACTACCACGACAAGCAGCATTGCTACAAAATCCTTCTGCCTTAATATTAGAGCTGTGATATATCAGATATTCGAAAAGAAAGCACGGACCGGGAGACAAGGCCGCTACAATAGAGGTAGCACTCTGTGGCCAGCACGATAATTCGGAGGGACGGGGCTCGTCAACGGCATTCATTCATGGAGTCTCCCTCGGCATTATTTAGTAGTACGTGCCTACTAAAAGGCCATGGATTTGTTCGCCGGGTTAAGCAAATATTGTTTCACAGTATCAACTTTCGGGTGAGGTATAGAGCACGCTCCAATTTGTTTTCTGAATCCATTATTTTTCTTTTGCTCCTCCCCGTGACGAAGCTACAGTCACCACATATACAACACACGTATGCTTACGCACTCAACATGTCATACATCACATACACGCAATGCCTGCCATACATGTCACGCAGGTCATCAGAGTGATGAGTTGAGAGGGCAGTCCATGATTCTCGAAACAAATATCCAAGCCGAACCGTGGCATAAAAAATCATGGGTCACTACCGCACCATACCGTAACGTGCTCTAACTCCACCACCGCACCGTACCGCACAGTAAACTTAGAAAAATCCCACATTCCGCAACACACCCTACCGCATGAGACACTTCTCGTCGCCAATAAGAACGTCACCTCCCCGCACAGTTTCAAAAACGAAAAACCCACTCTCACTACGATACCGGTTTCGCACCGTGGACGTTATGGCTCAGTACGAAACCCCACCTGCTGCAATACGCTGTTATGGACGCTGATGCTGTATTCTGATTCTAACTATCAATAGCAGACTCTGCTCTTTCTCATGTCCGTCTCCATAATGTCCTTGATACTCTCACCTCCCACTCGGCACGCCTCTGCCGTTCTTGCTCGGCTCGCAGCACAATCTCGTTCTTCATTGTCTGGCTCGTGGTCTTCGCCATCTCGTCGAACTGCTCCACAAACTTGCACCGCGCCTGCCCCAACGAAATTGAAAATAAGCAGATGATCAGTACTGCAACAGCCCGCAGTATTTTCTCGCCACGGATACGTGTATTTTTTTTAGTTTAGTCCATAACCGAAACCGAAGCGGGCTAGATTTCCTAAGGACGAGATATAATCAGGGACCTGGTACTCATCTCATGCATGGCCGTAGTCGTATGAACATGGACATAGACCCTCGCTCCCCTACAATGCCGGGACGGAGCATGCCGGGCTTTCACTGACCAAGGCATATATTGCTTGCACCAAGGGCGAAGCGCCGTGAGATGTTGGGCTAGTTGCATGAAGGGTGAGCTGCATCCTGCTAAGCAGCAACTGTGAGGTGGACTTGCATATGGATGACAGCTTCGAATGAGTCGATTTGTTTGCTGGTGTGGCCACTTCCAGAGACAGGAAGGGGGGTACTATTATATATCTGCCTCGTGGGTGCCTTACCATATACATGCACACTACGTGATACGACCATCTCCTTGTGCGGAGTTAAGGTTTTCCACCGCGCACAAATGATCTAACTCGACCGCCAGCCATGATCGCAAAAAAAACAAAGCAAACCGTACCCTTGTTGTCTAGCTCACGCACTGAGAGGCATGTTTTACGCCGACGCCAACCCAACCTATATACGTAGGATACATATGGGGGGAGGCATAATTACAATACTGAAAACGAATTCACATAGAAAGATATCGTGAGTAGTAACTCCGCCAGGAGATCGCATGACTGCTGTCCAAGGGTGCTACCATTTCTGCAGCACTCTTTCTCTCTGTTTCGGGGCACTTAATGCAAACATTGGGTTGGATGAGCCTCCTGCGCCGGCAGAGGGGGCCTCGGCCGAGGTGCCTTTAGCACGGCAGCACTTCCTGGAAATGATGCAACTACTAATAATCTACTTGAAAGATTATTCAACGTAGGATCGGTGGTGTGGTCTGAAGTGTTTCGCTCGTCCGCCGGGTCGTGTGTTAGCGAGGTTCACGGAGAGCAGATGTGCAAGTAACCTCTCTTCGTACAGTTCTCCAGTTAATTTAATCAAAGGTGTGGTTCCAGCCTGTGGAAGTTCAAAGTTTGGAACCACCGTCGGGGATGTCAACATTCCAGCGGTATTAATAGTATCTGGAACTCACAAGAAGGAGGGGGCGAACACGAAACCGAACACACCTGTATATTTACCTCTGAAATGAGATGATGTTCAAGAAGAAGAGTATTCCACACATATCGAATTGAAATGTGCGCTGTATATCGTCGGGTGGCAAGCGAATTAACCTTCAATCGCGACACACTTCTATAACGTCATAACGTAACGATGGTATTAATAGCTTACCGCGAGGTCACGAGGTAGACAAGATAAAAGGTAGGTAACGGTCGTTTTCTCCCTAAAAAGTCTCTGATCTCAGCTCCTCCTAAAGAATGGAAACGTTGCGGCCCAAGGGGCCCAGGTATGGCGACAACACAACAAACGTTGCAGCCTGATCAACTGTCCAGGAAGAGCGTGCAGCAGCACGAGTACATAGTATCCCTATCATCCTACCAATACTACAATATTGTGCGGGACAGGTCGAAGTTAGGATAACGATCGTTAAAGTCGAGGTTCAAGCGTTAGGGTAAGCATGGGTCGGTCGGAGAACGAAAATCATCACCATCACTACTTCCAAGCAGCATTATGTAGTAAGGACTACGTTGCTATTAAAGTCTAGAACCTCAGGCGCATTCAAGCAGTACTAACGTACTAACCCTAAACCTAACCGTAGGACCGGCCGCCCGGTGGTTGGTTTCGTGGTTAACCTCGAATACTACTAGAGTTGGTGCCGTGAGTTCGAGTTTCCGTATGTATGGAGTTTTTTTCGATCAAATTACACCAACTGCTGCATGCTGCTGTCGAGAGCGCCTATTACAGCGTGGGTAGGGACAATTCGGCGCGAGTCGACGAGGGACTAAAGGGTTGAACTCTTCGTCTGACGATGAATGCGCAAGGCGCGTCGTACCGTAGTGGGGAGGGGGGAGAACCGCCTACCGTGTGACCCCGAATCTGAGTTACAAGGTAGCAGGAAGGAGCAACAAGGGCGGAGCAAATAAATGGTATGCGAAAAATCAAATTATTATTAAAGTACTCCTACGTATATACCAGGTACCACGTACCCTTGGTATACGAGTATTATAGTAGTACTCTGCTATAGTAGGGTTAGCATTAGGGAGTATTAATATTAATAGTTACATACCAGGTATACCAGGTGTATACGATAACGTATACCCGGTAAGAACGTTAATAATATGTGCTATCTGGTGCATGCTCTTTTTCTTTGGTCTTTCTTTAATATATTTATTTATCCCGCCCCCCTTTCCTTTTATTACTATTAAAATAGTGGCCATTTTCTTTCAGCTTTGTTTTCTTTCACATTTTTCTACAATCTTTCCATGCATCTGAGTGGTTGACACGTATATTTTGTGCGTATCGTTTCCAGTACTTACGACGGCCATGGCGTTGCATTTGTATCGTCCTTATTTACCTTATTTAATAAAGATCGTTCACAAACAGCTGACGAAGCGCACCCGTAGACAAAACAAGATGTACATGCTGGCTGAGTGATGTTTCCCATGTACAGAGTGTATGCACGCATAGCATGCACGTGTCGTCATTGACATCAACCATCAGGATCCTCATCAGGATCCCATGAGGATCTTGATCAGGATCGGCACCAACAACCAACTAACCTGCGCAAAGAACCTGTCGACCAAATCCTCGAGGTTCGGGCTGCTGCTGCTGCTGCTGCTGCTGCTGCTGCTGCTGGGTGTGGGGGTAGTGCTGTAGGTGGTGGTGCTGTTGGATGGAGGGAAGAGCGCCGGACCCTGCTGCTTGCGCTCCTGCTCCTCCTTCTCGTCGAACCAAAGAATAATATGCAACAAGGGGAAGAAAACGAGAACAACACCAAGCATCAACCATCAATCTAAGGCCAACTATTAACGCAAGACGAGCTTCGGTCCCAGAAAGAATAGCAGACTGCGAGCGAGATCTTGGCATCGCAAGACATTGTAGATACTCGTCAGTAGGTAAATGGGGTGGGTGGGCGATTCAAGAGGAGGGTGTGTCAGGCCTACTGTAGTAGACCCCCTTTGAAGTGGAAGGGGTATTGGCTAGCTTTTAGAATTCCGGCAGCAAGCCATGTGACCCCTCTTAAATCGGGGATTCTCTTGCAGCAGATCGATCTCTATAATCGTAGTCCCTCTGCACCGAATAAACACCAGGTATCATGTACCTTGTATACGAGTTCGTGGGGATCTATGGGGGGTGACCCGATAGCTATAGGCATATACCTGGTTACAGCTAAATGCCGAGACCACTCAAGACAACACACCACCCCTTTTCGACGGATCTCCAAGCTGGTACTCCCGACAACGGGGAGAGTGCAAACGCCGAGCGATGCGTCTATGGAAATATCTCGACGAGCAGACCTTTCCCACGCGACCATCATCGCTGTGTGCGCTCCCTTCGCGTAGGAGAAAACCAACTTGGAAAACCGTCGGAAGTCAACAGTCGGTATATTATCTCGCGTGTTAGCGGGATACTCTCTCACAATGGTACGATAGAAGACCTCGGCGTGGCCTTGTTTCTGGCGCACAGCTGAACAATCGGTGTACCCCTTTGAGAACTGCAGTCCAAATTGGGGGACAAGCCACTCTATTTTCAAGTAGTTTGTCCCCAAAACGGGACTGCGGTACTCAAGAGCTTTGAACAATTCATGTGGTTTCGCACACCATGTTTTTGCGAGACCAAACGTCGAATCGATATCCTTTAATTTTTCACTGGTCATCGCGTTGTCTCCGATTTTGGGAACTGCACCCCACCCACGTTTGGCGTACAAAGTACTTGGAATTAAAGTCGGAAAATAGTTGTTTTGGTTCCCCCACGTCATCAGCAAAAACAGCACGAGGAAAGTAGACACAGCGACAACGGCGACGAATTTATTTGCCCTCACGATGGAATAATTTGCGCTGCTATCGCTCCCCTCCCGTCCCCTCCCGTCCCCCCCCCCCCTTCCCTTCCCTTCCCTTCCCTCCCCTTCCCTTCCCTTCCCTTCCCTTCCCTTCCCTTCCCTTCCCTTCCCTTCCCTTCCCTTCCCTTCCCTTCCCTTCCCTTCCCTTCCCTTCCCTTCCCTTCCCTTCCCTTCTTCAAAAACGTACACGACAAACTAGCCCGCGTTGATTTCCTCTGTCATCAACCAACAGCAGTATCGCATCGCCCCGGCAGGAACGTGGCGAGCGAGCCACCGCGTGCCATACATCAACATCAAGACCAACGTCAACGAGCAAGCCGAGAGCGACCATGCCGTGTCACATCTGAAGCACCGCTCACCTTCAGACGGGGCCATAGGGCAATATCATAGCGATACGCTTAAACAGTAGCTTGTGTTATGAAGCAGACTATTAATAGATGGTATCGATACGGAGTCTCTGGCAAGATATTTTACATCTCCGACATCGATCGCCGTGTTCGCAGTTCGCATGTTGTCTTTAAAAGTATTGCGTGCGCGAATTTTTCCACACCCTACGTATTACAGCAGCAAGTGTTGCATACCAGTTGTTTTGGGTGTTCTTCACAGTATTTCGTCGCAGCACATGCCCATGAATGAGAAATAAGCTACTACTGTATTGATAGTAGAGCAGTATTAAGAGCGTACATGGTACAAGGCTCACTTTTGGGGGGGCGATAAGAAAATTGGATTGATCGTGCCCAGCGGCGAGCGCTACACTCGGTCCTATATAGTAGCCCTATGCTCAAGGTTGTTCACGGATGGTCTCACAACAAAGTTCTAAAAGGCTCGCTCAGAAAATGTGTTCGTTGTGGGCGGGTCCGTACTGTATCCTAGTAAGTTGACATCCAGCATCCAGCACTACACGCCGATTGCCCGTGCTCGTTCTGCGTCCTACTGCAAGTAGAGAGATCATGGTAACAGCTCTGTGGTCACAATCTACCGGTACTAGAGACAGAGAGAATCGATTGCACGCCGAACGTAATAGGTACGGAACTCAGGCCATACACAAAGCGAGGCAAATCATCTGCGCTCAGTCAACGCATAACGCAGCACTATGGAGGAGCGTGATATTTATGTTGAGGTTCGTTTAAAAGTATATATCCATATACCCCATTCTACCGCTGTCAGTTGCGACGCTCCTGGACCAAGAGGTTCACTGCTGTGTTCGCTTGCACGGGCCTCGAGGCGTAGAGCGTATACCAACGCAGCTCGCGCACTCCTGCAGCAAAGAGGCTGCAGTACCTCTGGATCTAATGGACCCGCCCGCACGCGTGCCCTAGCGAGGCTCGATCCCTCCGATTTCCGGAGGGGCATATTGCTCCACAGCAGTCGCAAGGAACCAGGGTGCACGTTTCATATTCTCTGCTGCCCCGAGAGGCAACGAGCTAGGTCCACCCGACGGGAGCCCACCCTGCTGACGAGGTCCTCATGCACCAGCCCGCCGCAAATCGCACAAGGCAACGCGCTGCCTACCGCTCATTGCATTTTATTTTCATAGGCTTGCAATGCCGCAGATAGATCAAGGGGGAGGCTGTGAACTGGGCCCTTTTCGGACTCGGTTCCTCTCTGATTGAGTCTGCTTGGGATTGTCTTGCAACGACCCTCGCAAGGGGTATATATTACTTTGTTGATGCCATTTCGGGTGGCGAAAGGGCTAACCTCCTTTTTACTCCCCTCTCTCAACGCATGCCCACACACTCTCACCTGCTTGCCACCGAGGTTGGGAGACTCCGCATTCTCCCTCTCCTCCTGCCCTTGCCACTGCCGCGGCCGCTGGTGGTGCCCTCCCATCTCCACCGGGAAGACCGGCGTACTGATGATAGGGAGCATGTTGTTGGTGTTCTACCTCACTCACCTGTCGTGTGCGTGAGCCTATCTGTCGACACTGGCACTGCTGTCTCTTCCGGACACAGAGGTGCGTAAGATGAGTGCGAGAGAGAGGTCGCTATTAATAGAGGGCCACCAAAAAATAAAAAATAAACCCAACGGCAGCATATAATAGTGCGGAGTTTTTCGACCAATCATCAACGGATATCGAGATCTTCAAGGTGGGCGCACCCAATCGGAACATCTCCGAGGAACCACAAAAACAATTTCATATATACGTACCTGGTACCTGGTTGCATAAATAGGAGTGGGGGTCCCACTATAGTGCGGGTGCGGGAACATCTCCGAGGAACCACAAGAACAATTTCACACATAAATAGGAGTGGGGGTCCCACTATAGTGCCGGTGCGGGAACATCTCCGAGGAACCACAAGAACAATTTCACACATAAATAGGAGTGGGGGTCCCACTATAGTGCGGTGCCATCCCAGACGAATCTCCCGCACAGCTCCACCAGAAAAAGTGGGATCTCGAACTCGTGCGGTGTACGGCGTTAAAAAAGCAGATCCCGATGCAGTGCGGTACCGCGCGAAAATGGGATATATTGGAGAAAGTATTATACTAACTGCTGGTTAATAAAATAGCTTATTTAGTATTCTAGGTAACATAACGGGAGACCGTACTCACCACATACTGGCACTGTATAGGTCAGATAGTACAAGGAATGGATGGAGTGTTACGTACTGGTACATTTATAGGGGTATACCCTGCTATGCCTGATATATCATGTACTGCTGTATATACCAGTACATACAGGGAATGATGAAGTGGTCAGGGCCATCAGGGTCGCTGTA
Organism: Macrocystis pyrifera; assembly: GCA_031763025.1. Classification (NCBI taxonomy): domain Eukaryota; class Phaeophyceae; order Laminariales; family Laminariaceae; genus Macrocystis; species Macrocystis pyrifera. Next base: position 8,296,530 of record JASSKH010000017.1, on the reverse strand, counting down.
TCCTGTATCCTCTACCAGGTATGTTATATAAGGATTACCCTGGGCTGGGTTATCGATGGATATTTTACCCCTATTCCCTGGTAGCATACCAGGTATTATAATAGTAGGTAATACCCTCACATTTGGCGTCGTCGGCAGGACACGGGTTATAATCGCACTTCGAACGTTTCTTTTACAGGCCCTTGCGTGTGTGGTCCCTAAAGACGTATCTCACTAGTTCCCCAGGTATTGAAATGAAGCGAATATATCAGCGTACGGCCGTATGCGGTACCGACTCCCTGTAGATCCCGCCGTTCAAAGGGAGGGGAGAGTGTATATATAAGGATTAACTTGGGCTGGGTAATCAATAGGTCTAGCACCCCTACACCAGGTAGCTCAGTAGGTAATATCGTCACATATATGGCTGGTATACGATGCACTACATAGCAGAATATCTGACTGGAGAAATTGCTGTCTGCTGTTCTGTATTGAATGAAGTAAATGTAGAGTACCACTGTAGAAGAGTGGCACTCGAGGAGGTAAGGTGGTGCAGCGTGGGAGACGTACTATCCCTTGCCTGATGCTTATTATTGAGCCGGTTCTCGTTGTTACTCACATGTTTTTGTGTATGGTTTATTGGTTAGATAGAGAACAAAAAATCTAGTTTCATTCAATTCCGGTCACGAAGGAAACTAAGAAAAGGATGAGCAGGACTATCTCGTCCCGCCCATCCCCTGTTTTTCCATCCTACATGCGCCTCCCTAGCAACAAAAAGACACTCCCAATACCTGCACGCAGGTAATCATTGGTCTTTCCAAGTATTTCGAGGCCCTACCATAACACTAGCCCACTCTGATGAGCCGGATACGCGGAAGAACTGGTAAGTTCACGGGAACCCGGTTCCACGACCTAGAACAAACACGAGTCGAAGATGTGCCTCCTCAAAACCCACCCCCAAACCTCTGTACAACTGGACAACAAAGCTGACGACGCCAGTTGTAAGGTGATGCAATGCGGACCACTTGGCACCCCTTGCCAGGTTTGCCTATTGTGTAGGCTCTCGTTGTTACTCAAGGGCGTTGTGTGCTTTTAGAGATAGAGCACGAAGTCCCTATGTTAAAGCGCCTTAAAAAATTGAAAAAAAAAAAAAAACGCATTCGCTCCTGTATGAACGAGTACGTTCCCAATACCTGTAGGCACTAATGTAATTACCGGCATTTCCAAGTATTCTAAGGCAATACCATAACATTTTTTCTTGGCGAGGGGCATTCCTTCAACAAAACGCATGCGCTCGTGTCCGACGAGTTAAATATGCCGATTAATGGAGATTGTTTATTGTGGTACGTTGGTGTTAAGGACGTACCACGCTCATCGTGGGGACAAGGTTTCATACCTGGTGCCAAAGACTTGCGACGAAAAGGAAGCCTAGATAGGGAAAATAAAATTGACTGCGTTGTGCACACCTACAACCCTACTTTTTCATTGCCGGGACGCGACATCATATATTCTTCGAAACCCATGTGTAACAAACACAAAAAGTGTTGATGCAGGGGGGGGGGGGGGGGGGGGGGGGTGAAGTTTTGCTGAAATATGTGCGATCGGGTCTACGTGCAGTACTACAGTACTAATACTACTGTAGTCTTTGTGAGCCACCACATGAATTTCTGAGGCTAGGCCCCGTCTGCACGTGTGAGCCTGAAGGCTTCATGCAGCACGCGCCTTGTCGTTTGTAGCTGCTCCTATCGTAGCGCCGCGAAACCGTGGCTTCAGCCGGAGAGCGATAGCGGCGACCATATGTGGACTCGCCAACGAAAAGGCTGTTGATTTTGGAATTTTCAGAACGACAGTCACATGCGTTTCGTATCGGTTGGAGCTATTGACTACTGGCCTTTTATAGGTTAGTCCGCATTTTATCTGCTGGGCTTGTGTGCTGGGAGGATATTGCCACTGGGAGTACTCACCCTTTTCCCGTGTCTCTTGCCTCTACCCTGCTGGGAGACCAATAATACGATGACCTGAAATCTATCTCACACGGAGCAATATAAGGTACAACGAAGGAAGGCTTCCCCTGAGCAAGGCTAGATGAAACTTCAATGTGACAACAACCTTGAGCAAAAGCTGTCCCTTCTTGCTTAATGGTGCCTGTCAGGATTTCGTGTAGCGCCCGCGGCTGAACATGAATTATTTAGTCGTTGTTGCTCAGGGTACCCAAACAAGTACGTATCAGTTTCTTGTTCGGTCGCTTCTTGGTCGTATCGTGCAGGTGACGACCACCACGGTATCCCATAACTCGGCATTTTCAACGCGTTTTCGAGACGTGCCGTGAAAGGAAGCTACAAGAACAGGTTGTGCCTACTGTACGTACGTACAGCCAGCGATAAGTTGTTTTCATGATGTAGTGAGCCGCGAGTCGACAGCCGCCGTGTGGTTTTTGTTGAATAAAACACGACGGCATCACAACACAAGAACCACCAGAAGTAACAATCCCGCACCACGGGGCTGATACTGGCGCTACAAGCATACAAGCGGAACGCACGCGATGGATGCGGCAGTGATAGTGCGTCTAGCCCAGCTCCACTACCCCCTGTGACTGCCACCGCCACCGCCACCGCCACCGCTAGCCGCTAGCCGCTAGCCGCTAGCCGCTCGCCGCTAGCCGCTGGCCGCTAGCCGGCAGCCGTTACCCGCTAACCGCTAGCCGTTGTCCTCAGTCGAACTCCGCTCCCAACCTGCCAGCACGAGCTGGCACATCACCGCCTCGGGGACAGCCCTTAGCAGCAACATGGGCGGGACGCCGGCTTTCTTCAAGCGCTCCGTGACGCCCTCCGCCTTCGCTTCCGTCGCTGCTACCGTCACGTTCGCCGCCCGTGTCGGAGAAGACTGGGTACCACCCACCGACCGGTTACCGACATCGGTTGCATCCCGCTCGAAGTCGCCGTTGTCGCTATCGGCGCGGTTGACTTGCCCTCTTTCTCCCGTTGCGCCTTCGTTGTCATCGGTGGCGGCCTCTTCGACCGTCGACGGAGACAGTGGCGTGTCCTGAGCGCGAAAAGGGAAATGGCAAGGGGGCGACAGAGGTGGCGGCGACGGCGGTGATGGCGAAGGAGTGGAAGTGGACGGCGGGGGGGGCGGGTGGGGGGGGAAGGGGCATTATTTCATGCATCATCCGGGTAGCAGCTGAACGTGCGCGCTCCTGGACACAGTCAAGGGGATGAGAGGTCCGAAGACACAGTGCAACCAACACGTTTTGTTGGACTTGATGGAAACATGTCGAGTAAGTACTGTATCCGGTTGATCGTTTGAGCTTGAGAATATACAGTTGATGTGCGAACGATAGTCCTCGACAAGCACAAACCAGGAGTGGCACTGCGGTATTCTCAAATGATCTTCCCGTCAGGTGTATTCTCGATTCTGCAGGTAGTTGGTGTTTTCCTGTCCCTCTTTTAGGCTAAACAAATGGGATTGTGCGTACCTTGAGCAAATCTCTGGCGTCGTCGACGCAAAAAATTGCCGTCTCGAAGATGGGAGTTGCGCCGCGCTGCTGCCGCCCGCGTCTGCCTCCCCTCTCGCCTCCCCTCTCTCCGTGCCTGACGTCGCTAGAAAATCGCACGCTGGTCTGATTGACTCGACGTACCTGGCGTTGTTGCACACGACAGATTCGCAGCTCTTGCATTCAGATGCCTGGTGCGTACACTCAAAAGGGGCAGTCAATCGTTGAGTTCTAAAACATGTATGAATAGTATGTATACCTGATATATATGGGGGTGCACGGATTCTAATATCGCCAACATGAACGACAGCAATAAATAAGTGTCGCGGTTTCTTCCACAAGGCGTAGCCATGACGCTAGAGGGCTCGCCGTTCGACATCAACATATTCACGCTTCCGAGATAGCAGCAGCTTGGTCTGCTGTTGCAGCGGGAACAACGGTTTGGATTGACACAATATACGTATGTTTATATATGTAGGTGTGTGGTGAGCTTAAGCTTCATTTCGGACAATCCACCAGGGGCTATGTAAATAAAAAAACGGTATACCGTGCTGGCCTAGGCTAGTTTTTCTCTTGGGAAATTAGGGCACTAAGACTGCTCGGGAAAATATAAAGGCGTTTCCTAGTATGATATACCGGTATACATTTTTTCTTCATTCCCGTGTGTTTTTAGTAGGTGTGCCTTTATTTGAGTTCTTTCGTTTTGCTTATTTCTTGTTTCGTTTTTCTTTTGTTTCGCTTACGATTGCACTCATCCTATTGAATCTCCAGTTCAAGACGCATGCGCCCTTTGTGTTGGCGACCTTCTCTGCGAAACTACCACTGCTGCGGTTGCAAAACAAAAACAAAACAATCAACGAGAAAGCAACCTTGTCGAGAAGGCCCTCTAGTAACTGCATCCGGACGGCCGGTTGCGAGGACCGCGTCTCCAGCTCTTCCAGGGCCGACCTGATCCGCAGCTTGGCAACCGCCTGCATCAGCTCGCCCACGCTGTCGCCCTTCGCCCCTCTGCCCTTCGCCCCCCCACTCCCGCCACCACTACCGCCACCGCCACCGGTGACACCCCCGGCCCCACCCCTACCCCCACGCCCGCGGTCACCAGCGACGCAGCCGGAAGGCGGGTGCATCAGCTTCCGGTGTACCTCGAGATCGGCCACCGCCTCGTCTTGCACCTGCTGCCGCACGCGCTGCGCGAGTCTCCCTTTCAGTCGGTCTTCGCAGCGCTTGTAGTAGAGCCCGAGCAGAGTCAGCCGCCCAGCCGTTACGCTTGCGAACCCTTTCACATAAATCTGACACCTTGATGTCCATGCCCACCGGCGTTAATAGCGTTGCGGTAGGGGTGTGGGTGTGGGTGTGGACAACGGAGTGGGTGCGAGCGAGCGCGGGGAGGGCGGGAGGGGGGGGGGGGCGTACCCATTTTTGTTGCTTGCCTAAGTCATTTGACCATTGACCACGCATCCCTTTCGTGACGGGCAGGGGGGGGCGGGGTTGTACTCATTATCATGTATGGCTGTAGTCGTATGACCATAGACCCTCGTAACCCTACGATGCCGGGACGGAGCACGTCGAGTTTCACCGACCAGGCAGACATCGCTTGCACCAAGCGCGAATCGCTGTGGGGTGTTTGGCGAGTCGCATGAAGGGTGAGCTGCATCCCACTAAGAACCGCTTTTAAGGCGGATTTTCTTGCACATGGGTGGCAACGTCAATGGGTAATGCGGTTGTGTGCCTGCTCCAGTGGTGGTGTGGCGGTTTATGCTGGGGTCGCTTTCTCGAGGGTTGCCGGGGTCGGCTTCAGGACCGATGACCCAGGGAGTACATTGATTAAATATCCACATCACCTCTCGCGATTGCCGTTCTCATGGACCCAGAGCTCTGGGGTTAGGTGCTACACACAACGTGCGGAATGTAAGGTTTTGCATCCAACACCCATTCCGAGCTTCTCTTTTGCGCTACTAAGACCGCAGCTAGTCGTATACCAACTCCCGGTAGGTAGCAGCAACATCAACAAGCAACAGCAACAAGCAACACCAAACAACACCAAGGGTACAAAACGAAACCACAGGTTTCAAAATCCAACGATCGAAAAAACGTACTCACCGGATGACCTTTTTTCGGAATCGGTAGATGGCCTTAATATTTTGGGTGAGTCTGGCGTCTCTCAGAAAGGAGTGTACCAAGGTCGCCCCCTCCAGCCTCCGCTGCTTCCACCTCTTCACCACTATCGGCACCCACTTTTTCAGGCTGCGCAGCCTGCGTATGCCCCCGCCCTCGGACCGGAAGCCAGCCGCACCGTGACCGTCACCGCAAGTGCGAGCCTGGCGACGGCGAACCACGCGCTGCACCCGCAAAACGCTAGCTTCGAACTTGTCGAGCGAAGCCTGATAAACGCGGGAAAAACGAAAAAAAAACGAAAAAACGGGAGGGGGGGGGGGGGGGGGGGGGGGGGAGAACAGTCCTGTCGCAGAGGAACGCTTGAGAGTGCCGGGGTGTTGTGTTATGGCTAGCTGGGTGGTGTGTCTTGCTTTCGTCCGTTTTGGGGGGGGGTACAAGCGGTCCGCGCGGAAGTAGACACCGTCGCGTCGTCCGTGTGTATGCTATTCGATGTCGGTCCATTTACGACATCGGCTCCAATCTTCACACCAATCGTCCATCACTGTGTCCTGTTCTCTATCTGTACACAATAGTTCGAGCCATACAGTTACTCGGTGCAACAACTATCTATAAAGTATCTTATAAAGATAGCCTGCGACCCTACAGTGCATTCCAACAACGAGAACCTCCCTCCTCCCCACCCCGCCATACCCCCCCCCCCCCCCTATCCCTTCCCCTTCCCACCCTCCACTCCCTTTCCACTCCCGCTCCCCCCCCCCATGCCACCCTGGCTAGCGTTTTTACCTGTTCCAGCGTGCTCGCGGCCAACGCCTCCGTAAACTTGGCCATCCTCCACTTGCGTTCCTTCCACTCCGCTCGCCACCGCATGGCCGAGCAGACTGCGACCACGGCTACCGAGAAAAATCGCTGTTGCCGTTCCAGGAGCTCGGCTTGTTCTTGCGCTTTCTGATGGTCCCGACGAAAGCAGTGCAGCACATTGAGTGACGATTGTGGGTCAGAGAGGTTTACATCGGGGAGGGGGGATCGGGGGGTGGGGACGGGGTGGGGGGGGGCGGAGAAAAAAAATCGTTTTGAGTTGATGGCGGGGTCGAGAGTTGCGATTTTTTTTCTCTCCGTCAGCGTTAACTTGAACCGATAGGAAGGTGGTGTGGACGGGAAGGATTTGGGCCGGGGGTAGGGGCGTACTCATGATATCATGCATGGACGTAGTCGTATGAACCATAGACCCCCGTATCCCCTACACCGCCGGGACGGAGCACGTCGGGTCTTCACAGACCAGGCAGACAATGCAGGCACAGACCGTGAAGAGTTGTTAGGTGTTCGGCGAGTCACATGAACGGGTGAGCTGCATGGTATTAAGAAACGCGTTTGAGGCGGACCTTTTTACATGTTGATGACAGCTCCTAATTGATTTATTTAATTCCGCTGTGACCACTTCCAGAGACAGCAATGGGTATACTATGCACATGCCTGGTGGGCGTATTACCATATACACGCTAGATTATACGATAATTCCCCTTGTGCGGAGTTTATGTTAATGATCTAACTCGACCGCTAGCTGTGTTGACCGTAAAAAAAACACAATAAACCGCACCCTGGTAGTCTAACTGACGCAGTGAGAGGCGTGTTTTACAGCATCGGGGCGCGGGGGGCACGCAGTTTCGAGCGAGAGCAAGGAAAAGGCCGTCAGGTTTCGAAGAGTCGCTCGGTTCATGTAGCGGGAGAATAGTGCCAAGAAAGTCCTTGTGAAGACTGAAAGCGCTACACAAAGTGGTTCGAGGGTGCGAAATCCTAAGCGCGTAGACATGTCGCTCACCAATTGGTTAATAATTTACAACTGTACCTAGGGATGCCGTATCACACGGGTGATAAGATAAGACACCTCCATATCACACAGGTGATAGTATAACACACTACCGTATCACACGTGTGATAACATAGCACACTACCGTATCACACGGGTGATCAGATAACACACTACCGTATCACACGGGTGATCAGATAACATACCACCGTATCACACGGGTGATAAGATAGCACACTACCGTATCACACGGGTGATCAGATAACACACTACCGTATCACACGGGTGATCAGATAAGACACTACCGTATCACACGGGTGATCAGATAACATACCACCGTATCACACGGGTGATAAGATAGCACACTACCGTATCACACGGGTGATCATATAACACACTACCGTATCACACGGGCGATAAGATAACACACCACCGTATCACACGGGTGAAAAGATAAGACGCTACCGTATCACACGGGTGATCAGATATCACACCCCCTCGTACGAACTAAAAAAACTTATTTTGTCGATAACGGGGACAACGAAAACGCCGGACGATGCGTCTATGGTAAAAGTAAACATCACAGCGAGACTTTCGAAAGCCACCACTTTTGGTTGTGTGTGCCCTCCATGTCTTCGGAGAAAAAATCGCCTGGGAAATTAATCCCATCTGGGGGAGGGGGGGTCATCTTATCACCCGTGTGATACGTTTCGCGTTGAGGGGGAGAGAACAGGAGCACTACTTGGAATTGGCGCTGGACCATTCTATAGCAGTAAGGGGGTTAAGGATACGAATATATCATACCCTATAGAGCAGTGGTTCACATATACCGGTACACGTTTTCGCCCGAAAGGTTGCCTGTTTCGTGCTAGTCAGTGTTCTTGTTTTCGTTTTTTTTTTTTTCAAATAAGAACCGTTTGGGAAGCATATCTCACCACTTGGGCCATGGTCGGGCCTTCGTGCTTGATTCGTGTCGCCTCTGCCACGGCCGACCTCCGCCGTTCCATTTGCCCTTTCCTCTCTCTGTTGGCCTCTCGTCTGCGTCTGGCTCTCATCGCCGATTCTTCTCGTCTGCGGGCACAAAAAACAGACGACCCGATCGAAAGCACAACAAAATGTCAACTTAAGGTCACCTTCATTCTTCGAGTTTCGATTATCTTGTGAGATATAGATCTCGATGATCTTTTATGGATCTACTGTTTAGGAAGAACACGCGTTGTGGACGGTCTTTGGCGAAGGTCGGATATCCATTCACCTACGAGAGAACAGTCTTTTCATAGCAGGGTTAACGTGCTCCAGGTAAGATTTTTGCGGTTGTCTCATCATTGACCCCCGCTCGTAGAAAAGACATTTATTTTCCGTACCCCGTGTTTTTACAAGGGCGTCAAAAGGTTAGGCTAGCTAAGTAGCATCCCCGGTTCTGACTACGAAAGAAGTACGTGGTAAGCACCCTACCAGTATTTTGTAAGGCCTTTCTGGAAAATCGACATTTATAGCCCCTTCATCTTGCCTTAGCGAGGACAGCTCCAGTCCTTCCAAGGCGCACACAGCGCGGTTATGAGACACCATCAACCCCTCGGGCCTGCTGTCTTTCAGCCAAGTTGCTGCCTAGTGTTTCGCGCGACAGAAAACATAGCGTTTGTTCAAAATGGGGAATCGGAAACAGTAGGGCAGGGGGGAGAGGAGAGGGAGGGGGGGGGGGGGGGGGTACTCACGTCATGCATGGCCGTGGTCGTATGACTATAGACCCTCGCACCCCCGCAATGCCGGGAGGGAGCGCGTCGGGTTTTCACTGACCTGGCACACATTACTTGCAACAAGCGCGATGCGTGGTGAGGTGTTGGGCGAGTCGTAGTAAGGGTGAGCTACATCCTACCAAGAACCGCTTGTGGGGCTGACTTGCAATGGATGACAGCTTCGAAATGATATTTGTTGTATGGTGTCATCACCTCAGAGACAGCAATGGGTATACTATATACTCTTTATCTGCCCGGCGGGTGCCTTACTACATACACACCGCGTGATGCGATAACTCCCCTTGTGCGGAGATAAGGTTATCTACCACGCTGAAACGATCTAACTCGACCGCCAGCTGTGAAAGCCGCCCAAGAACGAAAACAAAACGGTATCCTGGTTGTCTAGCTCACGCAGTGAAAGGCGTGTAATACAGCGTCATCGCCAACCGACGCCAAGTCAACCTATATTCATATGCACGAACATGTACACAAGGGGGGGAGGGGAGGGGAGGTAGGAAGAAAGAGGGCGGGCGATACAAGGGTGGGTGCTTTTTTAGGGGGGATTGTCCTGCTTTTTTGTCGTGTTCTTCCGCTCACAGGGTTCTAGCCTCAAGCACCCAACAGTTACATGTTGCCGCCGGAACCTAATGATCGTAAACAAAGGAACAACCGACTATTGTTTTGGGTTCGCGCGGGGTACGACTTTTGCTGTTTGACAGCTACAGCTGTGAGCCGTACACCCCGGAAGAACGGTGAATAAAGCCGGCCGTTTCCCCGTACCACTGCAATGTGAACGTAGTCCTGCCACGACTAGTATTGCTACTACTACTACTACTACTACTACTACTACTACTACTACTACTACTACTACCGCTGCTGCTGCTGCTGCTACTTAGTACCACTACTACTGCTATTACTATTACAACCACCGTTACTGCTACTAGTACTACTTACTGCGACACTTTACATTGTTGTAGTGCCCTGAGTCATTGTTGTCTCGAAGGTAGCAGTTTTGCTGTACGTGCTCTCTTGTTTGCACACACCAATGATTTCTGCGTATCGCAATGTGTTTGCTACAATCGGTGAATGGCCTGCGCCTTGCTCGTAAACTAAGCCTGGGATGTAAACCAGAGGGTTTCGCATAAAAACGCATCCAACAACGAATACCCGAGCCTTGCTTACAAACTGAGTCGGTGGTGCGCACGTTCTTGTTTATAAAAAAAATATTCGGCGAATGAATACCTGAGCCTTATCCAAAAACTGAGCCGCGGCGGTGTTGTCCCGGCGCAGGTCCGAAATGCGCGCTTCAAGCGCAGGGCAGAGCCGAAGCATCGAATCGGCCACGCCGGAAAGCGCATCACCCCCCTCCACGCGCCCTCGTAGTTTCCTGGGATCACGCGAATCGAAATACAGGGCAAATTTTTCCGGAGGAAACGGGCGGTATGTATGTATCTGTCAGTGGTGTTCCGCCACAGCTAGCTCTCCGCTAGCACTTCATTCGCAGTCAGCTACTGTAGCGCTTGGCTCTAGCACTCTGGCCGGACGGAAACTGTAGTCCCCGGTTGAATTCTGAAGTGAGTATCAAATGGAGAATACACTTCCGGCCAAGAGTGGTAAGATTAATTGCTTTTGTTTTGTTCGACGTTTGCACATAGCGTGAGAAAAACGGTGTTCGAAACCGAAAGCACTAATAGTGTACGACACACCCTGCCTCCCAGAGGTTTGATAACTCTTTCCATAACATGTACAACTCCAACAAACCGGGGATGAAAACTGTGATCTCCCGGGTCGATACCGCCCCGCACGGTGTGGAAGTCCTAAACCCTCCAACTGATCCCTGATTGACTGAGGTTACGTCGAGGTTCCACCGAACCCAAGGGATGATGACCATTACCGGATCAGGAATCCTTCTCTATACCTACAACTCCGAAAAATAAGAGTTTCTCAATAAAATGGTGTCGCGAATTACTTACTGTAGCGGTAAATACGTAATCATGGAGTTGAGGCGGGAGGTAGAGGAAGTCGAGAAAAATCGACAGCAGAGGCAGGCGTGCAAAATAAAACGGCGTATGTCCGGTGCGCAATCAGACGCTGTCGGAATGATGAACGTCGAGGCCCTGTCTTCGCGAGAAAATATGTAGCGGTGGCACCAAATTACTTTGAACAGCGCCCCCCTTGCTTGGACCCAACAGTGTTAAATTTCCACGTTGCGTGCATGTTTCATGAGGTTTTATCAAAATCAGTTACAGCACGACATTTATCCAAGCCTCTGCTCGTTTCGAAGGCCCACGGATTGAGGCATCGCTGGGGTACTAGCCGTAAGGGCAACTCCCGAGAGAAGACACCGACCACCACCAAACACGCCGGAAAATGTTAGCGAGCGTCAGGCTCGTCGATCCGAACCTCAACAACAAAAATGCCGGACAAATAACTCCGGTGGGAGTAAGATTGCGAAACGGAGCTAGATATTTAATTCGTACGTAGCTTGCACCTTAAAACAAGAAGAAAAAATAGCATATCAGCCCTTTTCGCGCCAGGTCAACTCTTACACAGCCCACACGACGCCACGAGCGACGAAAAAGTACCCCAATCCCAGCTTCTACAGGCCAAGTGCAACCAGGAAAAAACGCCCAGGAGCATTCACAGTAGTTTTCTGTACGTAACTCCGTCAGTAGAGTATTCAAGGATGCAACATAAAATCGCCCTGAGCTGGATGAACAACCAGTCGATGTTTTTTTCCCTCCGGTAGCTCATTTGGTATCGACTTCACAGGTACCCATCGTTAACACTCCCCCGCTCAGCACACTGAAGTCATTTGGTAGATGACGCACCTTCTTCGGCAGGGGGCCCCGCTCCCCGCCAGCGTCCCTCGAGCATAGCAGGGAGTCGATCGCCGCGCATCGGGCGCCCTTGCGGCGTGGTTTGCGGCGGTGGTGCCGCCGCCGCCGCCGCCGTGCCAGATACTGCTGAATTTTGGGTCAAACAGCCGCCGCCGGTCCTCAGGCTTGATGGCGGCGATCGGCAGGGTGGCAGGCAGGGCGTTGGTGGTGGTGGTGGCGGCGGCGGCGACTTCTTGCAAGGCAGCAACGGCAGCAGTGGCAGTCGTCTCTAGGCCGTCATCGACCGCGGTCTCCTCAGCCCCTGGAATGTCTTCATTTGGTATATTGATTGGGGGGGGTGGCGACGGGAGACAGCACGTTGGTCGATGTTAAACGCTTACGGTAGTTCCGGCGACGGCGGCACAATGTATGCCCCGCAATAGACGATGAGCAAAGAGGGGCGAGATACGATGGGTACTTGTTTAAACGAACAATGAGTACATACCTCGTATAATATATATATATTGCTAATTGAGACAAGTCCTGGAGGTTGGGAAATTGGTTAGCCTTCATGGCCCGCAGCCTGCAGAGGGTAAGTACAGGTGCAGCAGTAGTTGCCACCTTCGCCCGTTGTTTATGACCTGGTCGAGAGCAGTACATATCGTATCTATTTCAGCAACCCGAGCTGGTTATGGAGAAAACCTCTCATAGGTTAACCCCTCACCAGAAACAAAAGCTGGCAGCTCCGGTGGTCTAACTTCAGCAGTCGTACGAGTAGCCGGCATCGCTACCACTGCCGCCGCCGTCATCGCCGTCGTTGTCGACGTTGTCGCTGCTGCGCCTTCTGCCATCGCTACGACTCGTACAGTCGGCCTTCGCACGACTACCTCGGCACCCCCCCCCCCACCCCCCCCGCGGCCGGAGGCGCCGCTCGCCTGCTGCGCAATAGTTCCATAAAGGGAGCCAGATCCTCCGCAAAATCGTCGCCACCCGTGGTAGGTTTGGTCGTCGCCGCCGGAAAATTTTCCCTGATAGCGCGCTCGTCGTTTCGGTCGTCGAGGGCCGCGGCCTATACAAGAAAACAAAGGGGCGAAGACTATCATTCGTACGGTAGAAGAACACGAACGAGCTCACCCCCCACGGAGTAGATTTGCTTCCATACTCGGTTTTTTTTTTTTTTCGGATAATTGTACAGTACGTACAAAGTACTGCCTGTTGTGTGTTCTGCAGACGTGATTGGCTTGCTACAAGGAAATGATTTGTATGATCATCGTACATGTAAATCACACAGCAGTGCCACAAGTATCCTGCTTGTCATACATGGGATTGCAATACTTTGACGGATCCTGAAACTGCACTCGTCGCCCTCGCGACAAACACGCGTACTAATACCAGAATACGTACGTACCGTGTAGCAGTAGTTATCCATGATCATACCACCGGGTAATATATCTCCTCGGATCACAGGCACACAACGCCCGGATTGATCGCTGATTGGCTTCGTACGTATCCCGAGCTTTACTGCTGTGCTGGATTGCTATGCTGCACTTATGCTACCTCACATACGGCTGTGCTGTACTATAGCGAAGAGGGGCACGCACCTCTCGGGCGCCGCTCTCGAGCCGGCCCGGTACCGCCGCCGCCCCGGACGTGACCCCTCCGGCGACGAGATCCAAGAGGTCCGTGTTCGGCAAGAACCGCTTATGCTTCAGCTCTCGGGACGAACCCACCAATGTGATCGGCATGTTGCTTCCGGCGGCGATACAATAAAAGCAGCAGCAGCAGCAACAGCAGCAGCAGCAGCAGCAGCAGCGGCGGCGGCACCCTGCGATAGAAAGAGACGGACTAAGAACCGACCGGTCAGCGGAGATAGGAAGGGACGAGAATGCTGGTTTAGCAGGTCGTCTGTAATTATGCTCAGACAGCGGTAGTATTATTGGTAATACTCGACGCGACGAGTGTGTGCGCGCTCCCGGTTTTGTCGAGCCCTGCGTCTTGCAATCCTGCAAATATTAGATCCCGAAAAAAGAAGTGAAACCGCATTCCGCGAAATTTCTTCGGGTTCTCTCACGTTCTGGATCTTGCGGATGTTTCTGAATCGGTCGCAGGCTCACACATTGACAAGCATATACCGGTATCACATGCATACTCGTATATATATATGGCTACAGCTTACTACAGAAGCAGCAGCAGCTGCTAGCAGGGGCAGCAACGCGGGGAAAGCTCAGATTCGGTGGGCCGGCGGGCACTCCGTTCAGATTCTGAGATGCTCGGTGTACGCAGGCAGAGCTCGTGGGGCTCTTTTTTGTTTTTTTGTTTGGTCACTCTTACTTTCAGCTTAATTAACTCTTGGGAGGAGGTTTTACCCTCAGCGATCTTCTGGACAAAAGCCGTGTTCACAGATGTCGTCGTTCCTTCTCCCTATGGTACGAGCCTTCATTTTTATCGCGCATACGCAGGGTTCAAGATTCCCACTGCTCGTCGATTTTCATCGGAATGTTGCTAACTCGGCGCGCTTTTCTCGCGCGTTCCGCTATTCAGTTTTTATGTTTGAAAATGTCCTTACGAGTGCCCTCGCGGTGACAGACTCGAACCCAAGAACTTGACCTTAGTAGGCACGCGGGCCACCTGCCTACTGCTGTACCTAGCCATCGGGGACGCCGGCTCTATGTGTGGTTATGTATGGTCATGTGTTTGGGTGTTGGTATTAAATACTTGAAATGGCAAAATCGAAAACGGAAAGTTGAAAAATCGGCAAATTAAAAAAAAAAACGATTCGCTCCCGGTCGGTGCTGCTGAAACATGATGGTGACATTAAATTACGACGTACAGCGGCACCTGGGTCTGGTGGTACTGCTGTTTTTTTTATAAAAATTGACAAACGTCAGCTGTGAGTGCGACTGATCTCAACTATATAAGCTGCGCAATACGTCTCGCCTATATCCCATTTTTACTGGATTTTACACGTGTTATGATCGCGCGTAATATTCTATATATATGTACGTAATTCCTTGTTATAAGGAGGCCAGCGGCTCCCCTGGATGCTACCCGGGTCAACAGGAGGACAATTTAAATAACCATTCTGCGCACTGATACTACTAGCAGTATATAACCCAAACAAGGGAGAATGACATGACGTAGTATACCAACGATCGTTTACTCTGTCTGGTTTTAGATTAAACGTTATTAATCGGGCCCTGCTTTTTTTTCAGGAAAAATCGAGGGGTCACGCATATACCCTGGTTTTTCGGACATTTACGGGATTATTATCAGATTTCCTCTGTCCCATAAGTAAAGTCCGTTATGATTACACGGACCCTTCGCCGTGTCCGATGCCGTCGGCGATATTTTTTTCGAAATCTTTGGTGTTTCTTTAGTTGAAGCTCGTTTGTTTTTTTTTTTTTTTTTTCCCGCACCACCCAGCATGGCGGGTGAGCGGCCGAACAAAAATAAGTCGGCCCAAAAAAGGCCGTATTTAGCCCTTTTTCCGAGGGCAAAAAAGTCTGTTGGAAAAAAAAAAAAAAAAAAAAAAAAATCGTTAATCGTCTGCGCTATATATCTCCACCGCCATGGCGTATCGGCGGCCCACGACGTTACTTCGGCCCCCCGTTTACGACGGGGGGGGTATCTGGGTGTCATCGTCCATGGTAGTTGCGTGGTTGTGATAATAGTGGGCGCTCAAACGTCAAAACTAAAAAAAAAACTCAACAAAATTCTCCAAAAAAATATCAAAATACTCCCAAAACATTCCCATGTTTGACGCCCAAGTTATCAGTGCGTGTATTATGTGTGTGTTCTTCACATTAAACCGTTCTTTCTACCCGTCGACATCCACTGTCCAGCACAACCAGTGTCCGTGCCGATTCTTCGATCCTAGAAGAGATACAAGTTCTGTGGTCACAAAGCTACGCCACAGAGATACTGCGTTGCGACGTATGCAGTAAGCACAGTGGGCAATGACATGCCATACAGGTATGACATACACATTCCATGAGAGATACACGAAACGAAACAAAGAAAAAAAAAGCGAAAACAAAGAAGACAAATCGAATGAGAAAAAGAAAAAGAAAATATATATATATAAGAAACAAACTGTCGTGCCCCCCCCGCAGGGGATGTGGCAAACACTTGAAAAGAACGAGCTGGAAAGAAAAGGAAGAAGAAGAAAAACAGCACCACTTGTAAACAGAGTAAGACTAAGAACCAAGGGAGAATAACAGGCAAACCAAAGCACAAAACATCCTCCAGGTAGCGGCAGCAGTTTGTGGTACGAGTAGCATAGCCAGGTTCTCCCTGCTGGTCCGCCTGGTACCTTGCTACCCTGTCTGCCGCCTCCGTCCAGCATTCGTCAACTATGCCCGGCCTCTCGGCGTGAGACAATACGAAACAAACAAAGCAGGCTCGTCATCCACCCACGCCACACGACTCCTTCAATAAGGCTTATCAATCGAAGGAAGGAAAAGAGAAACAAATAAAATGAAAATCACAGAAGATCAGCGCAAGAAATAATTGAAAAAGGAAGACAAAGGAAGACCACGGTCACACCAGCTGCACCAGTTGGTGGTACGAGTAGTATAGACATGTTCTACTTGCTAGTCTGCCCGGTACCTTGCTACCCTGTCTGCCATCTCCTTCCTATACTTTCGTCCACTGCAGTTTCCCTTCTACCCCCGTTCCCCCTCCCCTCTCCGCATTCCCTTGGTAGGGTTTTCTTCCACTCCTCCTGTTGCCCCCCCTCCCCCCATTCCCTTGGACACCACCCACGGCAGATGCGCGGCGCTGCCTACTCAGCTCAGCCTCAGCCTCGTGCCACCTCACTCACCATAAGAGTTTTCCATCAATCTGCATATACGACCCTATGCTATTCGTACGACAAACTGCTGCGGATACCTGGAGGGTGTTTTGTTCTTCGGCTTGCTTGTTGTTTTCCTTGGTTATTGGTCTTACTCTGTTTGTACAAGTATGTATGTATGTAGTATGTAGTGGTGCTGTTTCTTTAGCTCGCTCTTTTTTCTTCAAGTGTCTGCCACATATCTCCTGAGGGAGGCACGCCAGATTTTTTTTTAATCTTTAATTTCCCCCTTTCTCTTTGTTTGTTTCTTTGCTTTCTGTTTTATTGTTTTTTTTTTTTTTTTTTTTTCTTGTTTCCTTTTGTTATCTCTACTTTATAGAATGTGTATATCGTGCCTGTCGTATCCAGTGTGATGACATGGCATTGCGTTGTTTACTCTGCTTAACAATGTAGCATATCTGTGGCGTAGTTTTGTGACCACATAACTTATAACTCTAGGATTGAAGAATCGGCACGGACACTGGTTGTGCTGGATGTCGACGGATAGAAAGAACGGTTTAATGATGTGGAGAACACACGCATAGACAAAATAGACAAATCCAGGCGTACCAGGCCAGTTGCAAGCCAAAAACAGCTACGATGTGAGGCTGACCAATCGCAGGGCTCCTGGTGTTAAGTGTAGGGAAGTATGGACCTAGGGACCGACTGCTGCTACAGTAGCAGGTTGATGCCTTTGGCTCTGTTCTGGTCACTCACACGAGGTGCTTGACGATGTCATAAGCTTTTCTTGTATTAGGTGCTGTTTGCCTCGCCAGATGTCTTCTGAACGAAGGGGCGAGGCGCTCATCACAAAAGCAGGCGACAACACCTGCCAGGTATGATGAGGGGACGATTGCTACAAACCATAACGCCGCAACATGGGAGATGGGATACCATAACACTAGCCCACCCTGAAGCCCTACTAGGTGGTCTGGTACCTTGCTATCCTGTCTATACCGTCTCCGTCCTGCGTTCGTCAACTATGCCTCACCCCCGGAGAGGATGCGTCAGACAGTTGTACGAAACAAGCAAAGCAGGCTCGTTATCCACCCACGCTACACGACTACTCTTTTCGTAGTAAATAAGGACAAGAAGCGAAAAAGATAAAGTAAAATATAACTCTCACGGAGGATCAAGCGCAAAAACAATGAAAGGAAGGCAAAGGAAGACCACGTTCGAACCAGCTGCAGCAGTTGACGGCACCAGTATAGCATAGACATACTCTACTTACTAGTCGGCCTCGCCGTGCCTTGCTACCCTGTCTGCCATCCCCTCCCTACTTTCGTCCACCGCGGTTTCCCTTCTGTTCCTTATGTTGCCCCCCCTCCCCGCATTCCCTCAGTTGGGTTTCCTTCCACTCCTCTTGCTGCCCCCCCTCCCCCCATTCTCTTGGGCATCACCTACGGCGGATTCCCGGCGCTGTCTACTCAGCTGTGCCTCATCCTCGTGCCATCTCACCATGATGAACCGTTAGGATGCTTCAAGGACGCCGCGGGGTGGACCCACCGGTATCACTTCCCGGCATTCTTGACTGCAGTGGACCACAGCGCGGTCTCAACTCCAAACACCAAGGGGGAGTGTTCCGTTGACCCTTCCGCGGCTCGGAACTCCGTAAGGTCTTCGAATATGCATCTATGCCAATTCTTAAACTGTCCGCCAGGTCTCGGGTTCTACCCGCCAGCCACCGTCCCGAACATTACCCGACTGGGTAATCGCTCCTTGCTTTACCGTGCCACAGCCCCCCGAAAAAAGAGCCGCCGTTTACGGATAGTCATTTCGATGCTCTCGCAACGTGTCATCTTGAAGGCCTTCGCGTACGAGAGGGTGGCGTGGTCAGCGCAGAGTCGGGGCTGGAAGCCAATGACTCGCAAGAGGATTTGGTGGTGAGCCGTTCGAAGCTTGGCAAAGTGTTCCGCTCTGAGGGTCAACGTCACACACCCGTACAGCAGCGTCTCAATCACCTCGGCCTTCAGCATTCGGACTTTCACAGGCTAAGCGAGGCAGTTGTCCTATCATACAGCTCCGGGCAGAACCTTTTGAGGCATGCCCGCATCAGACGGATCCGGCGGTCGATTTCGAGCAAGAGGTCACAGCGTTTTCGTGGGTAATATCGCCTAGGTACAAAAACTGGGCCGTCTGTTTATACCTCTGGCCTGATGCTTGGATGACGGACGGTGAGGCGAGGGTTGTCCGGTATGGTGTTCGGAGAAGCATTGTCTTATTAATACCTGGTGGCTTTCAACTGCTTTAGCCTGGTTTTGAGCCAATCAAAGGCCATACATACGCTGTTTCTTCTCTTCGAATGGGGTCGCCACCAAGTCCCCTCGGCTGCCATTCATACATACGTACACAATCTGTACGTACGCATCTATCTGGTACAACGTCCTGCAGTTTGATGACGTGTACTACAGCGGTAGACTTAGAGTGGTATTGTATTGTATGCAACAGCAGTCACATGCAGCACCGTGGACATAGACGGCAGTCCGTCTTCCCTACCCCGCGTCGGGGTGGGCTCAGTTTTTGTACGGAAACACACTTTGTTCCGAGCAAGCTGTTCCTCGAGACTGAATGGTAGAACGAGATTGCAAAGCAGTGGCAGTGGCGGTTGGGGGGGGGGGAGAGGAATAAATACCCTTGGCGCGCCGGCCGTGGTGGACAAAGCGAACCTGGTGAGCCTTCGCAGGTCAGAGTGGAGCCTGCGGTGTGTACCGTTTTTTGCCGTTTTTGTGACTTCAACGGACATTGATATTTTACCAGAAACTGTATACCATGACAGAAGACGTCATCTAGCTTGGGTTTGGTGTACCCTGATTACCTGGTTTAAATTGTTTGTACCGTAAACTAGAGTGTTTGCGATAGAGGTAAATAAAAAAAAAACTTCACTTCCGCTAAAAAAGGTGAATTTCCTTCCCTTCCTGATTTCGGTGTGCTTGCGAGTGAGGTAAATCAAATCCTGCAGGCGACGCCTCCGAAAATAAGAAGGGGAGTGGGGAGATGAGGCAACGCGGCAAACGAAAAAAAACGAACGAACGCTGTGAACGGAAAAAAAAAAAACAGCGTGCGAGTAGCAACGGCAGCTAGCTGGTGCTAGACGTAGCTAGGGGCAGCGTGAGCAACAAAAATAAACAGCGTCAGCACCAGCACCAGCAAGCACCAGCACCAACCAGCTTCCATGTTTGGATTGCTGCTGCTGCTGCTGCTGCTGCGCTCGGCCTACGCACGCCACAGCGCCGGCGCGCTCCGCTCCGCCGCCGCCGCCCCCCGCCGCCGCTGCCGCTGCTGCTGCTGCTGCTGCAGCCGTAGTATGGTGAAATCGAAATGATACACGAGCTGTCATGCTGTCGCGCTCTCTACGAGCACGAGTACGAGTACGAGTGTGAATACGAGTCCTTTTTGGGGACGACGCATCCTCCACGTCGTCACCAAGCGGGCGAAAGCGTGTACCGTAGCAGCAGCGGCGACCCGCTGGCACGATCCAACGCCGCTCGTGCGCGCTATACTCAAGCTACACCTCTCGAGCCTCTGTGCTCCCAGCGGTTGTCGTGATGCGTACGGCAAGCAGCATGCATGGTGGCATGGAAGATGCTCGGTGTTTTGATCCTTCGAGATTTGAGTTGCGTTCTGCGTCGGGATAATGCTCGGTGCGTGTAGGCCAATGAAACAGAGAGCCAAAAGTTACCGTAACTTTCGCTGAAATCCTTACTTCGCTAGTCTTTTCCGGCCGTTTTTTCCAGAAATTTACCTCAGGAGAATTTTTAGACAAGTAAAACTAAAAAAAAAAAAAATCGCAAACACTCCACTCATGAAAAAAAAACACACTGGTGTACCGTTTTCTTTGTGTCATTTTGCGGAGTGGGCCTGGTTTTTATGTTCCTATTACGGGGGTCCATAGTTAATAAGACCTATGGTATACATAAAAACCTATATATTTACTAAAAAAAAAACGGTCCCGTTAACTATGGACCCCCGTAATAGAAACCCTAGGTAGACCTGGGGAATACCCTCACACGAAAACACAATTCAGATTTTAGACGCTCGCTACTGTTAAGGCGCAAACAAAAACAAAAATAAATGAAGGCGCCGATTCTCGTACGGGCAGAAAAAACACCGCTCGTGGCGTGTGTTTTTGTATTCGTTTCAGTATGTACCTTTTTTGGCTCAAATGGAACAGATGTACCTTGTTTTGGCTCTCCCTTTACTTTAAGTTGTGGCGGTCGACGGGCACTAAAAAAAAAAAAAAAAAAGTGGAGGTGACAAATCGCAAACGCTGGACAGCAACAGAGTAGTAGTGGACATCAAAACCGCGAAAGTATTTGATGTGACAAACGCAAACTAATCGCTGGCAAGAAACGAAGGGAAAATAAAACTACAACAGTTAAGTAGCAGACAGTAGATAAAAAAAAGGAAACACGACGACAAGGTGTCGCCATTCTTCATGAATCAATCACTATTTCAGAGAATGAAGCATCAACTCCAGAGAGCGCTCCCCGAGGACCATCAGAGGTACGACAGACAGCAGCACGACTTTTTGCCTCCATCGATCGACTGTTCGCTTGACTCTCGAAGTCCGTCCTCCGGCCGTATCAGCAGCAGCAAGCAGCACAGCGACAGCCTTTGCACGCCTCGACAGCCTACTGATAATAACAAGCCAACACACACCATCGGCCTCGGCCGAAAGTATCTCCAGGTCCAAAATCTTATAGCGGTGCGGGGCGCGTGCGCGACAAGCGACAGACTCTGCATCGTTATCGACATATTATAACCAATCAAAATCAAACTCAATATCGATACGATATTAATAAACCGAACTAACCCACTCGGTGGCTGACTTGAGTGAATGAGACTATTCGCAGCAGAGAGCCGAGAAACCATCCAGCCGCGAAGTGAACTCAAGTTGAAACGATGCTATTCACCTGGTGTTCAATATATACTACATGGCACCAAAGGCGAGGTACACTCTGCCCGCACCAAGCACCCTCCGAGGGCCAGCAGAAAGTAGTATTACCAACGAAATAACCGCACGACACGAGCACCACCACCAGGTAGGTTCACCATCAAATCCCCACAACCGACTCGTCAATCGATGAGGTTTTTTACCGTCAAAACATATTTTCTGAAACTAGCCACCCCCTCTCTCGACAGCTCAGCCGCCAACAGAGAAGCCTCATGCGATAGCACAGCAGTCCAGCAAAGATGCGATCCGTGGGGGCCCAGACCGAGAAAGCTGAACAAAAAAAAAAAAAAAAAAAAAACGGGGTAGAAAGCGCGCGCACCCGCTTCTCTTCGGCGCAAAAAGTACGACTGCATCACCTTCTGTACCGCCACCTCTCCTCGACGCTCGACTGCTGAGCTGTGGATATACATGTTCTAGATTGTTGTCCTTATCGTCGATATGATACTGCTGCTGCTGGATGCTTTGTAGCTATACTACCTGGTGTTATTTAACTGAAGGCTACACTACAACGACGACAGCAAGAACAAAAAGTTGTACATACCTGGTACGTTTCGTAGCGCAACGAAGCTCCAACCCGCCGAGTACCTACCGTCCCTGTTTTTTTTTAGTTGTATGTATGCTGCCATCTCTCCGCCAAGCGTCGCTACACAAAATACCCGCGATTTGATAGCACCGCGTCATCCACTAGTAGCGAGTGTCGTGTCGAAAGCAACAAAAAAAGCTTCTCCACATCGCAACAGCTGAAAACGAGGGACGAGAGGCTCTCCGCTTTTGACAGACTCGGCTCGCGCCCGGCTTGACAGACGCACGCCGATGCACACCTGGCTCGCTTCGAAAAAAACACCATCAATTGCACCCTCTCCCGACACCCTCTACTGCTACTACTATTGTTGCATTACAGCAGAGCCGCACGCGTGCACGCACTCGGATTCAAGCCTCGTTCGGGAGGCAGCAAAAAGCCGGGACGGGACAGTCTCGCGGTACAGATTCCGCAAAAAAAAAAAACGTGGTTGCCAAGTCTACCAGCAGGATCTCTAGCGGCCTCTCTTTCTACCCTACCCCCCTGCCTCCCAGGTGCCTTAGATAGCATGGACGCGAGCGAAAACATGCGCACAAAATAATAATAAAAAAAAAAACACTTCAAATATACCCTCGACAATCCCTCTCCGTCATGATACAATCCTTCCACAAGCAAAGTCTTCAGTCCCAGCAACCAGTCACCCGCCAGCAACCGCAGCTGACGTCCGAAAGGAAGCGCGACCAGAGCCGGCGTGGACATCGTTCGGCCGTAAGCACCGAGCGAGGCCCACTTTTTTGTGCCCGAGAAAAATCGAGAGAAAAAAAGGTGATCGAATAAACCAACAAGTCTCCGCAGAAGAACCCCGTGACCAGTGTTGAAAAACAAAACAAAAGCCAAACGGTTCAAAACCGTTGGCGGTCTTTAGATGGACCGGCCTGCGTTTGCACGCGACACGACGGGGGACAGGGCACCACCCCCGCCCCCCCCCCCCCCCCCCCCCCTGGCCTTCACGTCCCCTCGCCCCCTTCCATCACTCCAATCCCCGCCCCAACCAGCCCAACCAAAAAATCCTAAACTCAATGACCACAAGCATCCGCACCTCTCACAGGCCGCGTCTTTTTGCGCGCACGCCGTGCAATAAAGACGAGGCCGCTCTCGCCATCCAACATCCAAGCCCTCCGCCATCCACACCCCTTCGGGGGCTGCGTGCGGGTCTGCACTCGCCATCCTCATCATTATCATCGTCATCCAACATCGCCTTCGTCCATCATCATGACCACCATCGTTGACGCTATTCTGCCGTGGCTCTCAAAGGTGCACCGACGGGGGAGGGTTAACCGGCGTCCCCGTCACGACAATCTCATCGTCATCCTCCGCCGCCAACTCCTCATCCTCCTCCTGCTCGTCACCGTCCTCGGGGAGCGCCTGGTAACCGTCCGCCGCGGCCGCCACGTTCGCAGCGTGGGCGCGGCGACGGGCAGCGAACCCGGTGCCGCCCGACCCATCATGAGACCGGCCATCACCCCCACGTCCCATCCTCTTCAGCGCGCGGGCCAGCAGGAAGAAGGGGAGCAGCAAGAGGGTGGCGGCGCCGATAAGGAAGAAAAAGCCAAGGACGACGTCCACCAAGCCTTCGCCGTCGTCCATGGAGTCGAACCACTCGGAGTTTTCGTACTCCTCAGGGAACCGATTGCGGGAGCGGAGGTGCCCCCCGCGCTCCTGCCGGTTGTGCTCG
This sequence comes from Macrocystis pyrifera, assembly GCA_031763025.1. NCBI lineage: Eukaryota > Phaeophyceae > Laminariales > Laminariaceae > Macrocystis > Macrocystis pyrifera. The sequence continues at coordinate 8,272,547 of JASSKH010000017.1, read as the reverse complement.
CGCAACAGCGCGCCGTGGGGGAAGCCAAAGTGGAAATCCGCGTCAGAGCCAAACTGTTCTCCGTGGTGGGGGTTCCCGTGGGGCTCCGGGCCGAGGGCAAACATCTTCTTGTGGTGGCGGCCTCCGTGGAACTCCCCGTCGGGGCCAAACGCTTCTTCGTGGTGGCGGGCACCGTGGAACTCCACGCGGTTGTCGCCAAGAAGAACGGGGGGGGGGTCGAAACGGGCGTGGACGGTGCTGAGGCGGTCGTACCCCTCAAGGGACTCGAGGTTTTCTGGCGCCTCGAGCGCGAGGCCTTGCACTCCGCGGCCTCGCGCTTCGACCTCCCGCGCCGTGCGCTCCCTCTCTCGGCGCCCAAAGGCCCGCTTCTTGTGCGTGTGGTGAGGGGCGCTCGCCGCCAAAACGTAGTCGTCATCGAATAAATGTCGGCCGTCCGCCTTGACGCCAACTTCGGGGCCCTGGACCAAGGCGACGTTTGGCCACCCCGTGCCACGGGACTGCGTCGAAGTACGCTCCGTCTCCGCGGCCATTTCTTGCATCCGCACCCCAAAAGGTTCCGAAGGCATTACCGGTTCCTGTATCATCCACTCATTTTCCGGCACGGAAATGTCTTGAATGTCATCGGATATACGCGTCCGAGAGTCCTCGGACGAGTCCTCGGACGAGTCCTCGGAAGAAGACGACGAGTCTGAAGAGTCTTCGAAGAGCCACTCCCACAGCACGGAAAACGACGACCTGGGGTGGTCGCCGTGGTCCTCATGGTGGTGACCAGGAGGGCCGTGGGGCCCGTGAGGCCCGTGGGGCCCAGGAAGAGGGGGGCCGTGAGGTCTCATCCCCTTCCCGTGAGGAAGCGGAGGGCCGCGCGCCGGCGGTTCGTGGCCGTGGCTGTCGCCATGACCGTGGTGGTGGTCGTGGTGGTGGTGGCGGTCGTGGGGATGGTGGGCGTGGTGGGGGTGGTGGTCACGGGGTCGACGGGGTTCGACGTGGACGGCCGACGCTGGCCCCGAACCAAAAAGATCTTCGTGCGCCACGAAGTGCTCATAGGCTTCTTCTTCCGTGTAGGGTATGTCGGACCAAGAAGATAATGCGTTGTGGGGCTCGTCAAGGCGAGGCAAGTCGGTCGCCGTTAAGATTTCGAAGTGTGACGGAAGGGCCGACGCTGCGGCCAAGTTGTCTTGAACGCGTTCCCGAGCAATTACGTCTTCTTCGGGGGACGCCGAAGAGCTAGTCACATCGAACTGCAGGTCGTGGGCTTCATGCCACAGACTAGCTAGCAGCTTCTTCCTGCACGGCCGAGATGATCACGCGGGGAATGGGGAGACAAGGGGGGGGTCGAGTCAATTTAGAAGGGGCTCAGGCAGTCACGTCAATGCGCGCGAACCCTTGCGTCAACAACAACACCAACAACAGCACGTTCTATTTTTTATTTACTCATTTTTTCATCCTCCGGCGGACTGGTAAAAATAAAACAGAAGCTCACCACACTTCCACGTTCAAATTTCGTGCCGTGTGTCAATTTAGCCCATATAGCTACCGTTGTAACATCAGAACAGCACCAGTAGAAACACACCTCCCACCGCGGCATCAAGGCGCCGGGGAGAAAGGATGCGCGCCCAAGATAGCAACTGTCTTAGCACAGCAATACCTGTCCGCATATGGGACCCAACGCGTGTTGTTCTCATCTACCGCGATGAACACGTTGATATACCATCGTCACACCTTTGTGTGACCACGGACTCCTTGAGTTCAGCGATAACGCACAACAAAAACAACAACAGCCGGCTTCACATCAGTAGAGATGGGCATCGGATAAAAAAAAAGCGGTTTACCGCGGATCTTGGAAAACCAGCAGGCGTGTGAGATTTTGCGGTTCTTCAAAACAGGAACCGGCAGTTTTTGAGGTCCGGTTTAAAAACACAAAGGGTTAAACCGGCTAAACGGTTGAACCGGAAAAAAACTGGTCACTTGTTTTACACTTTCAATGCAACGCGCCTGCAGCGGTGAATTAACGTATCATCAATAATAAAGGTGGCTATACATACCAGTATACACCTGGTAGCGTGATAGCATAAAAGTCGGTTCATCCAACGTCGATTGTGCCTGCTTTATTCAACACTCTAGAGCATGACAACGTGAAAGTAGGAGGATCCAGCACCGATTGTGCGGGATATCGGATGACACCCCCACACCTACTCGTGTCATGTGTGATGTGTAGAGACAAGCAGGGCGACTGTTGCTTGTACTCGTCGCACGATGGTAGACGCGACGGTAATTTGTGAAAGCTTCGGGAGCCGGGTGTCTGGTTGTGGTGGATGGTTTTGATGCAGCCCGACTATTCTTCATGTTTAATAATATCTGCTTTGTCGGTTTACCAATCAACAATATATAAAGGCTGATTTCGTATACCTGGTACTGATTATTCGGGCCATTTTTGGTGTGTATTAGTCACGATCATTTTGATATTTTTAGCTTGTTTGGCGTTTAGTATGGCATACTATAATAAACTTTATGCGCAAATTTTTCATTGCATTATAGTATCGTTATATCGAAACCCTTACGACATATTTGCACATCAGAATAAGTACAATTTTTGTACCAGGTGTAGATTACACGATGGCCATTCTAAAACTCATACTCGTACCAGTGCACTTTATGTGTACGGCGTATATAATACTATAATAAAAGCCATGCAATGCTAAACATATATAAGAACCAAGGCCCTGATGATGTGATAATGATTCAAGTAGAAACAATCATGACCAATAATCATGATAATTCATCATGATCTTGTTGATTTTCCCCGTCTGACGACGTAGTGCTTCAGCACCGACCAGGTATAAAACATTATTTTCCAGCTGATCAACATCAAAGCGCGCAGAAACCCATCTCAGGGAAAGCATTATTTACGAAAGGAACGAACACGCACTTGCGAGCACATCACACGGCACCACTCGATGAAAAAATCAACACGGCCCAAATGTTACGGATGCTATACCACCTAAAAAACCGCTTCAACCGGTTTTCGGTTAACCGGACAAAACCAGCAAAAAAAAAAAGGTTGACCCTTTAAGAACTGCAGTCCCGTTTTGGGGACAAACCCCTCAAATCTAAGTGTTATTAATAGTAGTATATCCCCAAAACGGGACCGCGGTCATAAAATAATTAAACTGGCTGTTTTCTACTAGAATACCGCCTCCTATTAAGAAAGGGTTTTCGGCTTTTCGAAAATACCATCCGGTGTCCATCTCTACAGACCACACAGATCACGATCTACAAGTCAGTGATCGTAGATCATCTATTACGGGGGTCCATAGTAAACAGGACCAAATATTGTCAGGAAAAAAAAGGTAGATATACAGGTTTTTACGTATACCATAGGTCCTGCTAACTATGGACCTCCGTATTAGATCTTATACTTGCCCGTATGATATCTGCAAAATGTTTCTCTCATCACAGACCATACAGATCCCACCCGCCAAACACGGTATACTAACAGATCTCGCACACTTTCAAGGACTGCCGTTTCGGGGACAAAAAAAGTCAATTTTCTACGTAATTCGAACCCAAAACAGGACTGGAGTGTCAAAAGGGTTGAAATCATGGAACATGGCTGAAAGGCTCAAGTCCTCTCGCGATAAAAATGAAGGCAATGAAGGCAAGGACCGTGGTGGGAAGGGGGGGGGGAGGAGAGCCCGCTATGTGGCCCAATGGTCGCTCTCAGGTGTGACCTATACGGGGAACCATAGTAAATAGGACCTACGGCACACACAAAAACCTACTGGTACATGTTTTACTATTATAGTTTTACTCATAATAACAATATTTGGTACCTATTTAGTTTGGTTCCCCTTGACCCTTTTAGTACCGCAGTCCCGTTTTGGGGACAAACCACTTGGAATTAGAGTGGTTTGTCCCCGAATCGGGACTGCGGTACTAAAAGGGTTATAGTAGGAGGGAGAGAAAGGAAGGAGGAGGAGAATTCACATGTCAACAGAAATATATATTTTTTAAAAATGGAAATATAAAAACATTTCATAAGGCAGACCAACAATGTACGTAAAAACCAAATTCCGACATCCCACTATATCCATTTTTATCGAAACCCAGACAGATCTGGTCGAGAGCCTTCCCAACAATAGTATAAAATGTTGGGGCAACCGTAAACTTCAGTTCGTCGAGATTCTTTACGTCGACGGCTGTCGTCATGCTTGTTTCATGAAAAGAAAAATCGTTTCTTGAGCACCCTCGCCGTTGTCGATGAGACTAGCGCTGAACAACGACCGTATCCCCTCCCTCCGCGGCGCCTACTCATTGCATAGCCCTGCCCTGCCCTAGCCGGCGTCCCCGGTGACTTCGTACATAGGTGGTCGGTCCGCGTGCCCACCAAGGTCAATTTCATGGGTTCGATCCTCATCGAGTGCATACGACTCGTAGGGACTTTTTGGTATCGCATGAAAAAACTATTAGCGGAGAGCTCGAGAGCTCGAGTTCGCAACATTCGATGGAAATCGACGGGCAGTGGGAATGCTGAACCCTGTGTGCAATTCAAAACGAGGGCCCGTACCGGTGGGGGGGGGGGGGGGGGGGGGGACGACACCTGTGACCACGGCTTGTCCAGAATATCGCTGAGGATAAAACATAACCTCCAACGAGCTATTAATAACAAGCCGGCAAGTGAAATTTATCCTCGGAAAAAAAAAAACAAACATTTTTTCGTGCTGCGTTTCGCACCGGCAACGATGGCGAACCTAATCACTTGATTGGAATGAATGGCTGGTGTCGCAATCTCAAAATTTCATACGTTACGGCTAGGCTTCGTACAGACTACAGACTGCTGTACGCGCCCCGTACTTCCCGACCAGACTTGTTCTGCAAGGCACAGGAGGTACAACAGCTGTCAGGTTGTTGTACTCCCTCAGGCTGGGCTGTAGTCTTCGCGCACAGAACGAATGTAGGTACGAGGCTGTCGGTCTTTGTAAAAAAAAAAAAAAAATATGTTTGTTACCCTCCCACCGACCTACAGTAGTCATATCAGCACGATCTCTTCACGGGGTTGCTTGTGTACAACCGGTATACAGTATGCGCGATCGAAGGATTACACGCAGCATGGCAACAACGGGTTTCCACAAAATATTCCATTTGGCAGCTGAGGTTTTGTGTGCGATGATGATGATGTTCTCACATTAGCTAGCTCACTTCCCTGAAATCCTGCCTGTGGTCACAAAACAGGTCGTAGAACCAACCATGAAACGAAATTTCAAAGGGCTTCGAGATTTTTTTGGGGCAAATGCCAAAAGCAGGTACATGCTAAAACCAAGAAAAAAACGCGCGCCACGAGCGGTGTGATGTCCATGACAATCCGGTCAAAAAAGAATGCGCCTGAGAGGTAAAGCACTAAGCGTGCCACACGGCTTGCAAAATCTGAATCGTTTTGTTTTCTTGTTTTCTTCAGGGTGTAGGTACCACGGGCTCCACTTGGACCTGCAGAGAGTCACTATTAATATGCTTCGTTTGTTTCGCCACGGCGGCAGCGCCAAGAGTATTTACTCTGGCAACCCCCCCCCCCCCCCGTTGACAGCTTCAAAGCTTCCAGACCGTCCTCGCGGAACCGCCTGCTCCGCACGAACTTATCTTGCCGTACCAAACCGGTCGACGCGGGGTGGTGCAGACGAAATGCCGTGTGGCCATTACGGAGAGAAAACACAGTGTACGTATGGCCTCTCTGATTGGTTCAAAGTTGGCTAAAATCAGTCGGAAGCTATTGATAGACAGAGTAGAAAAAACCAGGTATACCTTGGCCTTTTCAAGCCAAAATCAGCTACGATGTCAGCCTGGCCAATAGCAGAGGCCTGCAGGGGTGTGTTTTGTACTTGTTTTCAGCATGTAATTGATTATGGCCGAAAAGGGGCCAGGTATACCTGATTTTGGCTAAAACCCTTTTTTTATGCCCAAAACCCGCGACTTACTCCGCGAGACTAGAGTGTTTGCGATAGAGGTAAATAAAAAAAAAACTTTACTTACGCTAAAAAACGTGAATTTCCTTCCCTTCCTGATTTCGGTGTGTTTGCGAGTGAGGTAAATCGAATCCTGCAGGCGACGCCTCCGAAAATAAGAAGGGAAGTGGGGAGGTGAGGCAACGCGGCAAACAAAAAAATAACGAATGCTGTGAACGGAAAAAAAAACAGCGTGCGAGTAGCGACGGCAGCCCAGCAACGTTTCGGCGGCACAGTTGACCGCGAGGCCACCACAGCCATCCCACGACTACAAGCAGCAATAGCAGCTAGCTGGCGCTAGACGTAGCTAGGGGCAGCGTGAGCAACAAAAATAAACAGCGTCAGCACCAGCACCAGCACCAACCAGCTTCCATTTTTGGATTGCTGGTGCTGGTGCTGCGCTCGGCCTACGCACGCCACAGCGCGCTCCGCTCCGCCGCCGCCGCCGCCGCTGCTGCTGCTGCAGCCGTAGTATGGTGAAATCGAAATGATACACGAGCTGTCATGCTGTCGCGCTCTCTACGAGCACGAGTACGAGTACGAGTGTGAATACGAGTCCTTTTTTGGGACGACGCATCCTCCACGTCGTCACCAAGTGGGCGAAAGCGTGTACCGTAGCAGCGGCGGCGACCCGCTGGCACGATCCAACGCCGCTCGTGCGCACTATACTCAAGCGACACCTCTCGAGCCTCTGTGCTCCCAGCGGTTGTCGTGATGCGTACGGCAAGCAGCATGGTGGCATGGAAGATGCTCGGTGTTTTGATCCTTCGATATTTGAGTTGCGTTCTGCGTCAGGATAATGCTCGGTGCGTGTAGGCCAATGAAACAGAGAGCCAAAAGTTACCGTAACTTCGCTAGTCTTTTCCGGCCGTTTTTTCAGAAATTTACCTCAAAAATTTACCTCGGGAGAATTTTTAGAGAAGTAAAAGTACAAAAAAAAAAAATCGCAAACACTCCACTGCCGTCAAAAACACCGGTAGACTCCTGAGCATGCTCCCCTTAGTTTTCCGAGAAATTTCTGCAGTAGTTTTCCGTTTCTCTAGAGTCGTAGATTGACTTTTCGTCCATATTGCCAGTTCTGACGACGTCGTGATTTTTTATCGAAAATATTTAACATCCATTATTTCTGGCCCCAGCTGTGACAAACAATCCTATTTTTGACCCTCCAGAGAAAAATGATTGACTTGTCCAAAAATCAAACGATGACTCTACAGTCTAAAGACACGGAAAAATGTCCCAGAAAGCTCTCGGAAAATTTCGGGGAGCGTTCTCAGTCTACCGGTCTTTTCGGCTGTCCCGCCGAGTGAAACGCGTACATTCGGCCAAAAAACTCAGCTCGTGGAGCCCAGAATTAATTTCAAATAGTAAATGGTCTAAAAAGGCTTCTCAACGGGAGGAAACAAAAAAACTACGGAACAGGGTGCACGGCAGTATGTATCAGTATCATACCAGTCCGCAAGGGAATCGGTGGTCACGAGCTGTGAAATACCATCCCTCATCACCTGCAACCAAGGATGTCGGATTACGGCATCAAAAGTTCATTACGGCATCAAAAGTTCATTCTGACCCGTATTTCGGTGAAATCAGAAAAAAAAACGAAGTATACCCGTTATTACGGCCAACACGGGCAACTCAAGAGATGCTGTATCTCCGCTGTATCATATATTGATAGGAGCGAAAGGCACGTTCAAAATTGTGCAGACCTACCAATATTTTTTACTGGGGTGGTCCGCACATATTCTTAAGACTGTCCCAAACATGCTCGGGTCGAGGATTAGCCTGGACAGCGTTATAGGGTCAGGGTTCCGGTTGGGGATATTTTTAAGATTGTCTCAAACACGCTCGAGTCGACGATAAGACTGGACAGCGTTGGGGTCAGGGTTCCGGTTGGGGAGGGTCGACGCCTTCTCTTCTCGTGATCTGAACGAAAAAAAAACCGAAAGCGCGTAAGATCAGCAGAAAAATCATATAGATGTATATATACTTGGTACTTTATCTGGTATGATTTGTTTGCTGAAGACCGGCAGAGAAAAAGGTGTCCCTTTTTTTTTGTTCGTGCTGTCAGTCAGCCGCCCTGCTGGTAGGGTTCGAATTTCTCGCGTGCGCCCAAGTGCTTGGACCTCTTCGCGATCCAAGGTGCATCGGCCACGGTCGGCAGCAGGTCGCAGGGACACAGGCCATGCTCAAAAGTCCAAACGTCACCGACAAGCGAAAATGCGCAGGGGTTTCATAGTCTTTTTTACGGTTTTTGTTTGTGGAGGATTGGGTAGGTCCTGTAATTTCGCCGGCCGAGGCCAAGTCCTACTACACCTGCGCCAAAAATCCCGACAACAAAGACACTGGAATCACGATTGCCGCCGCTTTTTACCTGAAGACACTTCCTTTTTCTGCTCTAGCTCCGAACGTTCCCATCGAGCTAAAAATGGCGGGGCAGATGACCTTTTTTTTCTGTTGTAGAACGAGCAGGAGGAACCCAGAAAACCAGAAGCTGTCGTACGAGTACGTTCCGGAGAGGCACTCGTAAACTACAGCAGCAGCAGTCAGTCGCATTGTGTCACAACAGAACTACTTACAGATATCTCACTCTCTGAGCGTGCTCGGTTGGTACATCCCTGGCCTTTCAGAGCCTCCACTTGGAAATCGCCTCCTTTTATTACTTGCCGGACCTTTCCATCGGGTCTTTGTTTTCTCCATTTCTCTTTTTGCACGTTCAGTTCTCTTTTCCTTTTTTCTTCTTTCGTTTCGTGTGCGTGCGTGTACTCCGAGCAGGGCACCGCGGGCGAGCGCGGCACCATCGAGGGTGTCAGTGGGTACTGGCGGGTAGAGGGGGGGATTCAAGGAGCGTGGTCGCCGTTTTCGTGGCTAGGCGTCGCATGTGCCTCGAGACACGAGGGAAGCATGAATGGGCTCTGTCTGGCCTCCTGGTGTGGTTGTGGTTATAATGTACAAGTATATGTAAGGGTCGTTTTGATCAGCAAAATAAGTTTCAAGCCGTGCTTATTTTTGCGACCAATCCGAAATTCAACTAGAGAACTACGCAGTCTGGGCACACCCAGCTTATGCAGTCCGAATATGCAAAATCCCACCGGATTTTTTTTCGATTTGAGAGTCCAATGACCCAATTCGTGGGGTTTTGATTTTCAAATCGAAAAATGGCATGGTCAATAATTCAATAATTCAAGATGTTATCCACGACAGGAAACAGAAGCAGAACGATCGATGACAGCTGGATAGCGACGTGGCTTCGCACCCGACGCACAGTCGGCGGGCGGCGCGTCTCTCCGTGGCCAGACAACAGTCGGCTGGCGCAGGCTCGGGCCTAGAGACCAAGAGAAGCACACTCGGCGCGCACCTCTCCGTGGACACATCCTCGTAGACTATAGGAGCAGCATAAGCAGTCAGTCAGATTGTGAAATAAAAAATACCGAGACAGGTTGGCCCTACGTGGCGCACTCGTGATGTCTCTTCGCTGCCAGACCACAGGCAGTAAGCGTGGGCTCGGACGCTTGGGTCCTACGCGCAGTGCAGCGCACTCGGCGCGTCTCTTCGCAGCGCCAGACCAAAACAACAGCAGTTGGCGCCAGCGTTTGCTCGAATCTCTGCATATATCTTATATATTAAATCCGATCTTCCCGTTTGGGAAGACTCTTCCGATTTGTGAACCGATTTGGTTCAAAAGCTGAACCGCATAGGCTGTAGGAAACAGCTTTTATTTAGGCGGAAAGCAGAGTAGGCCGGTGGAATGCCAAGTCATAGTAGTACTGGATATCTACAAAAAAATGAATCGAGAGAGAGAAAGGACTATTATTAATCTCGCGTACGTTCTATTAATTATTGATAGTCAACCCTGTCCATACTATAATGAATGGTAGTATTAATAGATAAAATAGGAACACACAGCTCGATGCGTAATACCAGGTACGTAAGAAACATGTTCGTAAAACATACGTACCAACGCAGTCATGATGAGATCTGAACCCTCTCTCTGTCGACTTCGGATACATACACGTTCTTGCTTCAGGATCGTTCCTCGTTTCCCTCGCATCGAGCACAGCAGCAGCACAAAAAAATATTGATCGCATAACCACAGGGACGAACGACCTCACGAGCTCCGCAAGGTACAAGCCACATTGTGCGTTCTGGGGGCTTCCTACGACGCCACAACCAGCAGTCGTCTCCGTTTCACCCATGAAAATCTTTCAACGAAAAGCAGGAAGGAAAAATACAAGAAAAAAAAAACTGGTTCGTACTGCTGTGTACCGATACGTACCTACGACAGGTACGAAATACGTACGTAAAGCATCACCGGCCACCACTACCATGTGTCGGGTGTCGGGGGTACGCTGCGGCTACTGCTGTGCAGCAGTACGAACATCCTACCTACTGGGTTTGCTTGATACGGTGGTAACCGGTTAACTGCAGAGCGATTCCAGCGTCACACCAGACACGACACGGAATTGGAACGCGGAAGTGTGGTGACCTTAAACATTACCAACCCGCCTGAGGATGAAAAAGAAAAAGAAAAAGAAAAAAAAAATAGCAAGTACCAGGAACAGGTGTCGTAGAGCATTTCAAGTTTTACATACACTTTTTTTTTTTTTTTTTTGTTTAATCATCACTTTTACTTTCCAGCCCACTCGTACGAGGTTTTACCCTCGACGATCTTCTGGACAAGCCGTGGTCACAGGTGTCGTCCCTTCTCCCCCCCGGTACGTGCCTTTAGTTTTTATCGCGCATAGGGTTCAGCATTCCCACTGCTCGTCGATTTTAATCGGATGTAGCCAACTCACGCTTTCGCGCTTTCCGCTTATCAATTTTTTATGCAAGAAAAAGTCCCTATGAGCATGCACTCGGTGAGACTCGAACCCACGAAATTGATCTTGACAGGCTCGCGGACCACCTGCCAAGCTACCGGGGACGCCGGGTATTAATATTAATATTATTAATAGTAGTACTCGGACTCCTGTATAAGTAACAGCAGGAGCAGTTCTATTAATATTACATTATTAATAATAGAGTGATTATTTTACCTGGTACAAAACAGCGTCACGCCAAATACAGGACCGAACTTTCGAGTCGTGTACCAGGTAAGATATATAAAGAGAGGGGACTCATGCATATCTTGGTTGCCACTCACAGCCCACAGCAGGTACGTATGAGCTCTCCGCGGCTGGGAGCACGACACCACTCCAACTGCTGAGCGAAGCAGAAGCAATCCTAGCGGTCCCGCCACCAGTCTGTGCAAGCAGTCGAACTGGTACAAGTACTTGTACACGAACCAAAAACTTGGCTGCCCGGCTCCTACTACTGCTGCTACACACATACCAGGTATCTGATATCGACAGCAGCAGCAACAGCAGTTCGAGTTGAGCTCTACGTATGCACCGACTCCAAGAACTGCAATCACCCGAAAAAGAGCGGAAAATGGTCGTACCAATCTGTCCGGTAATGTAAGAACCGTTGAACTATCTATATTGAAATCAAACGTTTCTTACATTTCCGGACAGAGTGGAGAAAAAAAAAGACGTCTGAAATCACCCGAGACCAGGTTTGATTTTCGAGTTCTTGTGGATAGCTCAGTCCGATATTTACGTAGAGCTGTCCCCAAGAGGAGCAAAAGAAAACAAACTGGACCGATAGGGGGGGGGAAAAGGGAGGGGAAGACAGGCCACTCGTAGCTCGGTTGAGGCCAGCCGGGGCATGCCCTCTGGCCGGCTTTGCCACCAAGCGAAACACAAGGGGAAAAAACCCGCTAATTTAGCCGAGAGTGCTTGAACTCTGTCTGGCCTGTGGCCTCACTGCTGATCACGGCTCGTACTTCAACGCTGATTTGACGCAAAAAATATGCAAAAAAATCAACCCAATACGAACACCACACGGGAGAAACCGGGAAAATGACACAAGACACAGGGGCGCGGGGCGGGCACTGCTCTCAGAGTGAAGCCCCCTAAGCCCCTCTCTACAACGATGGCCCGCGAAATTTGCTCTCACCACTGCTTGATGCCGCGCGTGCACGACTTCGACAGGCGGGGTCCACGGGACAGGCATCTTTCAAGGTGCAGCGCGTTGGCCGTTTTGCCTTGACCCGTATGGCACTCCTCAAACTTGGCGTCCTTGTAGCACGCCCCCCTGAGCTCCAGCTTGCCTTGGCGCCGCTTCTCGTCCGCTTCCATAGATCGAACCATCTCTGCGTCCGTGATGAGGGGCATCATGGAAGACTGCTTGACAGTCAGCCCATCGCCCAGCCCATCGGAAGAGGGACGATCCACAAACGCGCCGAGAAGGCCCCGCATGTCTGGTCCCATCTGATCCTCATCACAGGGGCGGCCGCCGAGAAGGAGGCACCCTCTCGCTGTCGCTCCGAGGAGCGCGAGAGATGCTATCCTAGCCCGCATCGTGCGTGTTCTTACCCTGCACTACTATTACGACCCCCTGTTGCTTTGGTTGCCACTCCTCACTGCTTACGTAACAAAGTGAGCTAGCTCGCTCAGGAGGGCAAGACAGAGGAGAGGGATGATCAGCCAGGAAGATTACTCCGCGCGAGCAGAGGCTCCTGGATCGTTCTAGAAATATATGGAGGCGTTTTGATACGAAACCGTTTTTTTGTTTTCCTTTTTTTTTTCGTACGACACTTTTTGGTTTCCAAACCTTTGCACCTCGTAGCCTCGTTGCAGAGAGAGAGAACGAGAGCAAGAGGTACGCGCGACAAGAGGGGACGCACAGAGCGTGTAGAGGGAACGATGGAGGAATGAAGCGAGGCATCCGCCACCGCAAAGGATTAAGGGGCGAGTGCACACGACACGGGTGATGCAACGGAACCGTACACGATGGGAAATTGGACCTCATTTGCTGAGTACTCGCGTTAACCCTGTTAGTACCGCAGTCCCGTTTTGGGGACAAATCACTTGGAATTAGACTGGTTTGTCCCCAAATCGGGACTGCGGTACTAAAGGAATTAAACGGGAGAATATCGTTGTCGTCGCTGTTGGTGTAATAAGCGAGCAGGAGAGACGAGGAGATTTTAGACGATGTCGCAGGACGTTGTGCGCCCCTCAAGCCCCACGAATGTCGCCAAGAACAAGGCACAAGGGGCGGAAGGTGAGACGAAAGGTTGCTCTTTTTTGGCAGTGGTGACTCTGCCTTTTGGTCTTCGAAAAAACAAAGTAGTAGTATTGTGTACGGTGCTTTCAGGCAAGTCCGTCCTCGTGATGAACCATTCAGCAGTGTGCCAATGAGAAGAAGTGCGTGCGTATTGCTCATGCTGTGTTTATCTGCGTAGTTTGTGGCAACAACACGCATGTATTTTTCCGCAGGTCTTGACGCGCACTCCGTCCGGTTGGCTGGAGGTTGGACTTGGGAACGAGGATAAAATGCGGTGCATCATGCTGTGTACGTCGTACCTGTAGACGTGTATGATACGTTTACGTATATAAACATACATATCTTATATACGAGGGTAGCTCTAGTCGTTTATTTACGTGTGTATGTAATGTCGAAGCAACTGAAGTTGGTGCCAAACGATTTCGCCCTGTTCTGTAATGAAAGCATGCCTCCGCACGGCAGGCCCTCCCGAAGCTCGTGACTCGACCTACTGTATGTGCAGCTGCATCCTGCACAAAAAACTGTGCAGGGTGCGAGTCATTGATCGACGTGGGTATTTCGGCCGTCCAGCGTTTTTTTGGGAAAACGCCGCCGAAACACGGGGCGGAGCCGCGTGACTGCCTCTGCCGACCTTGAGCCCCCCAAAGGTTTGGGGTTCGGGTTATAGGGTTAGGATTAGGGTCAGACCTGGGGTCGGGTTGGTCTGGGTCCATGTGCAAAGTTGAATTTGACAACACAGGTCCTGCACAAAGGTTTGTGCAGGATACTGCTGCACATAGCGCACGCCAAAGCTCGTACTTCGTCAACATGGTCCGGTGCTGACGAATCCCCAAGATCGCATGTTTTCGTCAACATGTATTATACATCGTAACGCAATCCATTGTGGGTGGAACACCACGAGAAAGCATCATATGCTACGCATACTCGTACGTACATACAGCAGTAGTAGCGACAAACATAAACCACGATAATTATTACCAGGAACTGCAGGTGCAGTTTGATATGTTTTTTTTTGTTCGTCTCCGATACTGTGCAGCATGGGTGTTCGATAGCTAAAAACGTGATGAAGGGGACAGAAAAGAAACAAGAACGATCGTATCGACAAAAACATGCTTAACATGCTTTAACCCACCAACGGTGAAGCGGCACCAGAGTGGTGTAAGACGCCCATACGATTCGAAGTTATCTCGTTCGACTAAAAAACCGTTCCCCCCACAACTCGTCAGCTGTAGGCTCGCAGCAGCTGTCGGCCGTTCCTGTTCAAGGAGGCGCAGCCACGAGAGGGGGACCCCTGTCTCCAGGAACAGGGGTCGGCGGAGGCGTTGGCGGCAGCGTGACGGGGAGTTTTGCTGTCGGAGGGGGGCTTTTGGCGGGAACGAAAAGTGTCATCTCCGTGCAGAGTAAGCGCTTGGCGGAGGACGTTAACTACGTCTACGACAGGCAGATTCTGTTCACGAACAAGATACAGTTCCAGCGGAGCCGCATCGAGGACCTCGCCTTTCGGATAGCCAAGGCGACCAAAGAACTGGTGAGAATTTTCTTTGTGCAGAACATTCCTCCGGCTCGCACGCTCCCCCCAACTCCAGCCAAAAGAGCATTGCCCACGAGTTTCAGAACCGCTGTCGAGGGGAAACTATGACGAGCACTACTCCTGTTGCTGGCCGCATGATTGGTCGCGTCATCTCTGGTATATACCGCGCTTTTGTCGTCGGTCGTCGGCCGTCGTTCGCCGCTCGTGGTGCGACAGGGACATCCTTCCGCAGACCTCGAACTTTTCCCTGGAACGCCCATAGCAGCACTGCTGTACTCGTATGATAAACAGATTTAAGAATACACAGCACACTTTGTTGATCGCGATGCCCAAGCAGAGGTGCCCCTCGGGGTGATTCTGGTGGGCATGGTACCGACCAAGCGACGGCCTGCTCGTGAGTGAATGTACACGAGAGCTTCTCGCGTGCGGTTGGCTTTTCGCCAGTCGGCCACTACCATGTATGTGCAATGACTTAAAAAGTACTGCAATTTATACACCAAAAACTCCCCCAAGAGAAAGGAGAAGTTTGGCAAACAAGTGTTTGCTCGGGGAAAATGGCACATCGGGTGTAACCAACTACTACAAAATCTTGCAAGAAGTAGCCGTGTCGTGCCGTAGTGCCTCGGATTTCAGGACGGCTGCCGTTGCGGCTCGTGTGTATGCCTATCCACATACCATATCAAGTGCCTCGGAGAACAATCCTCCAAGCTGTCACGCTCGCACACACACACTTTCCGGTTTCAAACGCACCAGGGGGAAAAACGCAGGTACGCCGGCCCCGAAACTAGCCAGACCCTGAAGGGGGGGGGTAAGCGTCGCAGAGCGAGAGGCCCACAAGGTCGAAAACAGGCTTCAACAGGTGAGCGAGCGCTATTTTCACGTTCCCCGTTTTTGTTCCTTGTTTTGATTTTGCCGAGAGCTCGACACGCTTTCGCAAACAAAGCGAGGCCGTTTGTGATGGCAGGTGAGCGTTTTTTTTTCTTGTTTTTCCCCGTGTTTTGTTTTTGCTTTCCGAAAGCGATACGTAGCTTGCGTAAATCGAGGCAAGGCTATGCAAGAAAGCTAAGCAGAGCGCTTCTATTAATAGTGTACTCTCGGTGATTCGCGATTGCGGTCGACAGTCTCAACGGTCAAGTATCGAAGCCGTTGTATTTTTAGTCCGTTTGTGTTTTCATGTCACCCCTTCGACGGGTACCTACAACGTTTTACCCCCATATTTTTTTGTTTTAGGACAAACTCGTTGTTTTTTTTTTTTTACTTGTGTTCTCTACTACTTTTTTGCAGAACCAAAGGGTTGGATTAAGCTACGTACGAAGGTTGCCTCCGAGCCAGAAGGGGGGTGCGGGTGGCGCTAAACGCGAAGGGGTCGTAGGTTGACATCGTCGAGTTCACGAACGACCACTCACGAAAACCTTCTCCCCTATGCCGAGGAGAGCGTTGATTTGGACTCTTGTAGCGATGAAATTGTTGCGCGTCAGTTACGTGTCGGTTCGCGCTGTTGGCATATATATATATATAAGTATACCGGTAGGTTATCCACTTTTGTATCTTTTCTGAGCTCGTGCGGTCGCATCTGAGCACGCACGAAGTAATACATAGGGGGAAGGAGAGAGGGTTCGTTTCTGTCCTTGGCCGAACTAAACATGGTTCTTGGTTTCGCATCGAACGCCTGCGCGACCGACTGGCAGGCGAGGTTGTTGCTAGGCTACAGAGTTTGAGCGTCTATCACTGCAAAAAAGTCGGCAGGAGTCGATGCCGCGGTTGGGGGGAAGCCGTTCAACCTGTCTATAATTTTATGCGGGCTCTTCTAAACACAGCGGGGCTCTACCCCCCCCCCCCCCCCCCAAACTAAAACTCGATTGTGATTGAAATAAATGTATACATGCGTAGCCAGCCCGCCTCTCAATCCCATTCGGGCCTTAATGCGAAGAATTTTGGTTTGGAACCGGTTCAGTCGGGTTTTCTCGTGGTCTGTTTCGCATGCAATAATGATCCCCAACTTGTGGAACCCTCCTAAGAGTTATTGTACTTGAACCCAGCCGAATGTTAAGCAGGTTAAAAATGGCATTTTGCCCACTTTTTGCCACGACTTGAGGAAGAATGAGCACCTATTGCTGCCCTCCCATTTAGAACCGCAGTCCCGCTTTGTCGACAAAACACTCTAATTCTAAGTAAGTTCTCCCCGAAACGGGCCCGCGGCCCTATAAGGATCCACCCGGCAAGGACCAATGCTTCGTCAGGGGGGAATCGTTGTTCCAGTGCCTAATTTTATGCAGGTTCCTTTCAACACAGTGGGTCTCTCTCTAAACCCCCCACCCACACCTCGCATACGACTGGAAACAAATCAGGGCTGCTCACCGGTCAGGAGGTCTTCAATATCTCACGGGTCGGTTCGGGTCGGTTCGGGTTGAGCCGGGCCGGGCCTGGCCGGATCGGGTCGGGTCGCCACCTCTTCAGTGTCTCACGCGTCGGGTCGGGGTCGGACTACAGTAGGTGACCCGACCCAACCCAACCGGACCCGACCCGAACTCGACCCGCGAGGTGTCAACCGACCCGTGAACAGCCCTGAAATAGCCGTATGCATATAAACAGTGTATACGGCCACGTACGTAAGAATTTCGCCCTCAAGGTACAGACTTTACTCTATTACGAATTGAATAGCAGAACCATTGGGCAGCTCCTCCTCAGCTTAGGAGGGGGCGTCCGTCAGAAACTATTGGGCCCAACAGCCCGGCATTGCTCTCCCTCTCCTACAAACCGCCGCGTGTTACCTACTCGGACGATAAAAAGGGAAAACATTATTTTGACGAAAATATTTCTGACTGGTCGGCTTTCTTTTCTAAGCCGAAGGGAGCATATACGCACTGTCGTTTTTAGCAGGGGTGTTCACGGGTCAGGAGGTTTTCAATATATCACGGGTCGGTTCGGGTCGGACCGGGTTGAGCCGGGCCGGGCCTGGCCGGGTCGGGTCGGGTCGCCACCTCTTCAGTGTCTAGCGCGTCGGGTCGGGGTCGGACTACAGTAGGTGACCCGACCCAACCCAACCGGACCCGACCCGAACCCGACCCGACCCGAAGCCGACCCGCGAGGTTCCAACCGAACCGTGAACAGCCCTGGTTTTTGGGGCGTGTCTTGAGGTAGATTCGTTGTGTACCTAAGACGCGGGGGACCGGAACTGTTCATCGGATTGAAAATTGTTGTTTTTATTTGGAACAGAAGAAAAACGAAAAGTGTTTGGTGTTGAAAAACAAGAAGAAGAAGAAAAAAAAAAAAAAACGGTTTTTGTACACAAAACAAGAAAAAAAAAAAAAAAAAAGTTTGCTTTTTGGGGTGAAGAATAGAGTTCCTCTCGTGCTGGATGGAGTCTCGGCTAAAAATATTGATTTGATACGTAGCTTTCCTCGGAGGCCGAGCCGACAACGCTGGGTTTGCCTACGTGCTCGTGCTCCATCTACTGTTTGTTCAACCCTTCCGGTTTTTTTTTTTTCGTCGACAACCCCAGACCCTGACCAAGGCGAGTGTCCTGGACGCGGCCAACGCCGGGCGAAGGGAGCGCGTGGACTGCCTGAGAAGGGAAAAGATGGCGGAATCGAAGGGCTTGAAGCGCCTGGAGGAGGACCTACAACGCGCTAGAAGTATGTGTGTCACCACTACCAGGGCCACGCAGCAGGCGAGAAAGCTCGGGGAGGGCGGGGGGAATGGTGGTGGTGGTGGGTGGTGGTGTTGGTGATGGTAGTGGTGGTGGTGGCGGTGGTGGTGGTGGTGGTAGCAGTGGTGTTGATGGTGGGCGTGTGGGG